>OZ059804.1:12169424-12856850 GCA_964057025.1 Standfussiana lucernea
ATATCTGGAGAATCACACATTGTCAACGATCTGAAACAAACAAAATAATAATTAACTAAATTACATAAAAAAACATGATGAAATAATCTTATAAGTAGATGGGTACTTGTACAATACTTACAATTTCGTTTCGTTTTTACTCGATGTGATATGACCGCTCCGGCTGACTGTCTAATGATGGATGTTACTCAATAATATGCAATTAGACTCCATAAAGCATTATGCTGTGATTCAATTTCATGTTTCAACATGTTCAAGCTTGCGCCCGAGCACCTGTTCGGTGTCAAATTCTGCACCGCGCGTGCTTCTTCAAAGCAATCCAATATTTTATCACATTTTCGACGACACGTTTGGCGCATTGTTATGAACTCGTCTTGATGCATCACAATGGTAAGTATTAGGTTATAAGCGTGTTGCTAGCTGCGACTAATTGCGCCAAATTAGTGTCGCGGGTTCGATTCCCGCACGGAACATACAATAAGTATTTGTTCCGGTCTGGATTTTGTTTTCATGTTTTATTTTTTCGTCATTATTTAATTTAATATAAATAATTACAATATTCTGAAAAAATTAGCAAATATCAGCCTGGATCAAAACATGATTGTATTGATGCACCGTGACTTTGTCATCAATCAGGAATGGAAATGAAACAGATATAATTGTGATCTTAAAATACTATTTATTTATTACAAATAAAAGAAAACATCATGTTCATGCGGCACGACATTTCATACAATTTTTAAAGTCCGAAGTTTTGGAAATGAATAATAAACATGATTTAATAAACATGATACGTCTAAGTAGGATACGATATAAAAAGTTAGTAAATATTTTAGTATTTTTTACGAAATGTCGCGTAAACATTCTTAAAATTAATTAACTACTAAATAAGTTCTAACATTATTTGCTACAAGTAAAAAGATAATAATATCTATTTTTAAATCTATTTGGCACCAAGAAAATATATGTTTTACAATTACATTACACATTACTTGTATCTGGAGCCTGCTTTAGGTAATAGTCATTAGTAGGTACTTACATAATATTTCGTCTTTACATTTAGGACGTTATCTAAAATACATTGTAAAAAATGTATCTACTGTAATTACTTACATTTAAAAATAATGGTAACGCATTACATAAATATGGTTGCGTTACCCCAGGCTAAAGTAGAAACTTTATCAAACGATAACAATCGTTTATCATCATTGTTTGAAAGTGCTATTTTATTTACATCCTGAGTGTATATTTCATGTTTTATTGATCTGAACAATACATTTTTTTTGCGAATTACATTGGAATTGTACAAAACATTTTTATAATCTAACATATTTAAATTTTTAGTAATACATTTTTTTTGTACCTTTTGCCTTTTTAATTGTTTTGTTTAACGTTTTAATACAATAAAGCTTTGAGCGCAATCCTACGAATTCTTTGATAATGTTGCCACCCATTTCATCCTTAAACAGTCCTGGAACCTTCTTATTAATAATTGGTAAGTTATAGTCATTGTTACAGTCATAATTGCTGGTATCCAAATATTTTAGAAAATGGAGCTTAAAGTCTTTGTAAACATCATTACTCTGTACATCATATACTAGACTATCTGTGTCAGTATAGCACAATTCAATTCGGTTACCATAAAAAAGGTTTTATGATAGAGTAGTGAAAGTCGTACATGTGAGTCTTAGATAATTCTAATACTGCAAACCCTATGTAAATTGGTTTATCAAGTATAATACGTACAGGTTTCATTTGGATTGCCACTAAATCATCAGAAAATACAGAGGTGCTATGAAAATATGGACTGGCTATCAGTTTTTCAGCACAAGCAGTCTTTTTCGTTTTATTGTTCGAGTCACACCACTTGTTTACTAACTTAACGTCTATTCGATGTTCATTATTTTCCAGGGTCTTTCCAAAAATACTATTGTTCAACAATTTGAAAAAATCTTGTTCAAAAGTTGACTCTGCTTTTTGACGTAACTGGGTGTTAATATCAATATATTGCTTTAAAAAACAACTTTGCTTAAATATAATAGCGCGATGGATCCTTCTCAATACTAAACCGTGCTGTAAACATTTTTTTAAATGTACGTAATGAATAACATAGTGATATTTATCATACAAATTTGGTATTAGCTTTTTATTCTTACCACCAGGTGGCAAGCATTTTTCTGGACAAAAGGGAAAGTCATTGTGTTCCATGTGCAATTTCTCCGGATATATTAAATCAACTTCAAGAATGTAACCGTTTTCCGCAGTATCACTGATGTCTGCTAAGTTCAATTGTAAAAAATCAATTTCTTGTCTATTTATAAATCTAAAATCGGAATAGGGTAGGGATTGACACATGCTATAACCGTATAAATTGTTACAGTCTAAATAAATTATAAATGAATTTGGAAGGGTTGGATCGTAAGTATCTAAATATTTATGATTGGCTTTGACATGTCTTTTGGAACACATACAAACACCTCCTCGAATACCTTTTTGTATCATTCTAAAAATTTCAACATCACTAATCAATTCTAATCGAACTCCTGTTTTTAAAAGCATTGCATCAAAAGATAGACTTGGTGCTGTAAGATAGAACGCGGGATCGAGATTGTAATGTAGTTTACAAGTTTTTCGAAAATTTTCAAATACATCTGTTAGCAACAGAACATCTGTTTTGAGATATAAATCTGTGTACATACCCATGTTTTGAATATTAAATACTGACCAAACAGATCGAGCGTGTTCATAGTCTTCGTCGTTTATTGTTTCATTAGTTATGGAGTTAAAAAAATATTTTTTAGAGGGTAAACACATATCTTCATAACGTTCCCATTGAGACATATAGTCATATGGATACACTCCCTTGCGCGTCAGTAGGTTAAATTGTTTTTTATTAGGAAAATAAGATTTTAATTGTTTAAAGTCTTGTTTTTTCATTGTACTAACCAACTTTTCTAAGCTAGTTCCTAAAAACTTGAAAGAATCTACAAACCGTACCTGGATGCTTTCCCCGGTAGAAATCGGAATAAACTTAGTGAATGAAATATAGTTTTCTTTTGTTTTAGGTATCACTTTAATAGATCCAGGAGCTTCACCTAATTCTTTTATAAAAAGATGACAATCGTATCCGGACAAATTATGAAAAAATACTGGCAAAAATGTTGGTAGTTTGTATTGTAAGTTACAATAACTATGAGCTGCGCCACGATATTTACCAGTCAAGTGACAATGATCGCGAACCCTATCGCCGAACAAGAACTGTTCACAAATATGACATGTCATCGCGTTTTCAAAGTCGTGAGCATTATCATTTGAGTAAATCATAGGAGCGTTATTTTTTAAAATATCGTAAATTTTTTTTGAATCTTTGTAGATAGACTTCACAAAATTTGATACACAATCCAAGCCGCGATAAGAAACGTAACGATTGTGACTTTCGTCTAGCGTACACGTGATATGATAAGCGAAAGCTACAGGCACATGTCGCTGTCGCGTTACAGTACTCGCCTTAGTGGGGTCAGGGTCACAAGATTCATACCGTTCTAGCATTGTTTCAAAATCTGCGTATATAACAAATGGTACAATTTGCTTTCTATTATAATTTTTAAACTGTATGCAAGAACCCCTTGGAGGTAGTTCAGTGGCGACCCCGCCACAACTATGCGAACTAAGATTATCGCATGAATTAAAAAACATTAAACAAACGTCACAAAAGTACAGTTTACTGTGGTGTTTTGTTATTTGATTTTTAACAAGTCGCGGCAAGTCTTTAATGAGACAGTAATGTGACAAATCATCTCTTTCTAAATAAAGTAAATGAATCACTTTTCCGTTCAAGGCTTTTGGTTTGTAAAGCGGTCCTATGACAGTATCATTTTTTAAACCATAAATGTAAATGCAAATTTCGGGGTTATTCACTTCGAACCGCGCAATATCTGAGAAATTCACTGGAAATGACATGTCCTTTACATTTAACACGTTACGAAAATCAGGGTAAGAAGATACTCTTTCAGGGTGACTCTTAGCTGGATATAAAGCAGCAACAACAGACCATAAAAAACAATACTCGTCATTATTGTGGATATTAACACATGCTTTTTTCGATTTTATTGCAGAAGGCAATTCGATAAAGCCCGAACCGCGTAAGGGTTGATATTTGTTAACATTGACTTCCAAATGAGAACTGCTCAAGAACGTCCACCCACTGTCTCGGTCCTGAAATTCTTCTATCTTTTTTGTTAAAATGTTTTTTACTTGAGACGATAATGAATCAAATTCATAATTCTGATGTATAGTAACGTTTTTTGTGGCAAATGATTTCATCTCCTGAGAATCATTTTTAAACATTAAAAACAACGCAAAATATTCGAAATTAACTTTTATACAAGTATGTTTTTTAAGAGACATGTCAATTAACGTTTTAATTTTGCTCCAAATATTATTAAGAAAAGGCTCTAGAGAACAATTCTCAGACGGATCGACAATTCTATAAGAAGCTATACGATTACGAAATGCAGAATGTATTATTTCAACACCATCGCAAAAATGTGAAACTGTTTTGTTTTTATGATTAGTACTACGTAGGTGACCTGTCCAGTGACTGCGCTCAACAGATGTGTTACAAACAGTACAGAAAGGCATTTTAGATTAAAATAGTTCTAAACTTACTATTAGATGTTGCAATATATTATTATTAAGATTATGATGTACAACAAAAAATACCTGGATATAATAGAATATACCTGGTGCCCAATAACTTAAATATTTATTTTATGTTTATATTGTCACTATAAAAGACGGGCTCAGAATCATCAAATAATTCATGAGTCCGTCTCATAAAAACTTGGAGTCCGTCCCACTGCGGCGTGTTACGGTTTAGCTGCACTTTTAGAACCACCGAGGCTTTCTTCCACCTATCCTCTTTAGGGGTGGAAGCAACTTCGGTCTTGTTGTAGACTTTTACCTCCACATAGAAGTCCCCGGTTAAGTTCGCCGTTCGTCGCACTTTGCCGTTGGCGACACGGCTGCAGAGGCTCGAACCGAAGTCTCCAATTGAGGTCGATGACGGAATGTAGTCCACCAAGCCAAAAAGGTCCGAGCTCGAAGTGCGTCGTTTACTGTAAACAATTTAACATAATTCTTATTTATAATAATTTACACAACACATTACATTACATTTATTTTTTAAGTGGCGAATTGAGGGTGTATTATATACTCCTCTGTCGAACCCTACGCGGATAGAAAGCATGATGTTATGTTATATTAATTCCAATAAAAATACCTCATGAATTAACTGTAAACATTCCTGCAAGGAATAATAATTGGAAATTGATTTCAGCGCTCTCTGCGTTACAGTTCGAAATTGACTTAACATACACAACAAACACCTAAAGTTAAAAGCAGTTACACAAAATTACCTTGATTTCGATTCTGACGGCGTGGTGCTCTCGAGAGCTTTGCGCTTCGACACCTTCTTTTTTGGTTGCACCTTCGCAACCTCGGCTACAGCTGCAGACCGTGTCTGGAATTCTGAATCGGAGTCAGACCTGAAATGGAGCAAATAAAGATTAATTTTTTACCTTATAACTATGACTTGATGAAGACTTCCGATACAACAGCCGGCAGGCAGAAACCAGGTCCGTAGCTGGGTAGTGATTAAATAAATACATTAGCAAATTCAGTAAAGTTAGTAGTACTTACTTACATTTTTTAAAGTTGAAGGTTGTACGAGTATAACGTAACTAATTATATAGCGAAGGTAACCGGTGTTTATCACTGGAAGATACTGAAGGGAATGTAATATTGTGATCAAAATTGATTGATTTTATTCATAAAAAATACCATTTCAGCAATATTTATCCCATTACAAAATTAAACCTTAACTACATGTTGTCACAGTTGTATGATTAATTTATGTTACTTAGGTCTAATTAAATCGTAGTGATTGAAAATTGTTTCCGTCAAATTGCAATTTTATCGTGAGAAATGAAATAAAAAACCAGCTTTTTACCCTCGCCGACAAAGGTGACGACGATACATGACACTTATGATTAATACATTACGTATTATAATAAAGTATGTATGTTTGTTTAAACCTTGATGTAAAACTCCGCATGACATCACACATGTGAATTAAAAAAATGATTTTTTTTCAAAGATGCAAGGTAAGACGTGCTGAAAGAAAAATATCCTGAAAAATTTTTTTGTGCATAATAATCTATGTAAACGAACTCGCGTCAAAAAGTTAGTTCACTAATATGCTGCAGTAAAACTTAACATCAATATAAGTAATATCATCTAACGTCTAAAACGATTTTTTTATAAACATTTCATGCAAAGGTTCAGTAGGTACTGATATTAAGATTCATCTTTCAAACAATTTGTTACGAAACTTTATGATGATGTTCCTAGGATCATCCTCTATTTAAATTAATTGCATTGATTAGGAAATCCTATAAAGATCAATTTTAATCAATGACTGCAACATGCACAGCGATCATCTTACAGTGTAATTGTTGAATACATAGAAATGACTCATACATACACCTCGTGTAACAAAGTTCGAACACTGCAAATTTACAACACGCAATTTTGCAAACTTTGAGATTCTTAAGAATCACTTACTCCTACTGTGAAAGCTTAACACGATCGGCGCTCCGGCGCCGTTGTCAGGCGTTTTACAAAGAGTATGACACAATAGATGACCACGGGACGGCACACGAACCGTTTCGAAGGCAATTGTACGAGTGCGAAAGCATCTTAATAAAGCACAACGCAGATTAACAGACCAGCAAAGCAACCAGTAGTAGTTTGTTAACGTGTAAGGTAGTGTTAGCTGTATGAATTAATTAAATTAAAATTTGGATGTCCTTGGTGTCCAATCTGGGACCATAGAAATAGAATGTGTGTGTACATGTAGGTGCATGCTATTTCTTGCTCTGTGAAGAGACATGAGACAATCTGTCCTGAATTTTAGTTTAATGTTTACAGTATCCTATAATTCAGATGTCCTTGGTGCCCAATCTGGGTCACAGAAATAGAATGTGCTTGTGCCTGTAGGTGCATGTTATTTCTTGTTCTGTGAAGAGACATGAGACAATCTGTCCTGAATTTTAGGCTAATGGTTCAAGCAGCGAGCTCCCTTATTTGTTAACATGTAAGCTAGTGCCAACTGTATGAGTTAATTAAATTAAAATTTGGATGTCCTTGGTGTCCAATCTGGGACCATAGAAATAGAATGTGTGTGTGCCTGTAGGTGCATGCTATTTCTTGCTCTGTGAAGAGACATGAGACAATCTGTCCCAAATTTTAGTTTAATGTTTACAGTATCCTATAATTCAGATGTCCTTGGTGCCCAATCTGGGGTCACAGAAATAGAATGTGCGTGTGCCTATAGGTGCATGCTATTTCTTGCTCTGTGAAGAGACATGAGACAATCTGTCCTGGATTATAGCTTACTATGTTCGTATAGTTCCATTAGTAAACGAAATATGTGTGAAACTTGTTGTTATAAAAACAGTCAGCTAAGGTAGTGGTTATGTGTGAAACTTGGTGTTATAAAACTTGTCAACTAAAGTAGTGGTTTAGTGCTCAATTCGAGAATCTGCGGTACTTGATCGAGGTAAGTCATCAGTATTTTATTACACTGTTTAATCCACTGGGCGGAATAGGCGCCGAACCAGTATTTTACTGCGCTATGTAGGATTTCATTTATATTATTGGGCATTCTACTCCACCGAGAGTGACGAGGCGAACGGAGTGAGCCGGTGGAACGGAAGGTGGGGTAGAATGCCCAATAATATCCTACTGTCTATCAAATTAAATTGGAAAGAAAGCAGGAAACAAAACAAAAAAAACTTTTTAAAATGAGAAATCTTTACTTATTTATTTTCAAAGAATCTTCTTTGTTTTTAGGGTGCAAATTGGGAGACGTTCTACTGACAAAAGTAATCGGATCTCAGTTAATTAAATGTAGGTATTTAATTCTCCTTTAATTGTTTTCAATAAAAAGCTCTGTGGTCTGAAAACGGATTGATCAGAATAAGTTTTACTAATAAATAAAAAAAAAAATGGGTAAGTTTTATCGCAATCGGTTGAACGTTATGGCACCGCGTAAATTACGAACGAACAAACAAATATTGATTTTTCATATAAGATTTTTTAATATTTATAACTTTCGGAAGTCGGTGACTTTTTTGCCACCGACTTCCGAAAGTAAAGTTATTTTCCACTTTTTTGTGTTTTTTTTTTTAGAAGTCGGTTTTTTTTTGCAAAAATGTTTTTATTTTACCCTTTTTAGTTATCGCATCACACACAAATCCTTCTCAAGTATCAATTTCGCAATTTCTTTTACTTGGATGACATATTTTTTCCAGCTATTTTGATTTCAAAACCAAACTGCTGAACAGATTTCGATGAAATTTATATGGGAACAATCGGGAAGTAGATCCATTCAGATAAAAGAAGAATTTTTCAAATCGGTTCATAAATGACGAAGACATGAGGTAACAAACAAAAAAAAAATACATACAACCGAATTGAGAACCTCCTTCTTTTTTTTGAAGTCGGTTAAAAATAATGTTTCATCCAAAGACTTCCCCCTAAAAGTTTCGCCTCATTTCATCCAAACCCAAGATGCTTACGAAACTCGAAACGTGTGTCCCAGCATTCTTAAATCAGTTTCTAAAGCACACCCACTAGCGAGGCACCCAGGTTCTGCCCGCGAAAGCACCAGTCATTATAATTGGCGAAAGTCTATATTTGAATACAATACAGTATTCGCTATGAATAAAACATGGTCGCCTGGGTTTCAATGCGTTTTTATGCAATGTCTTGTAAGTTGTAATGATACGCTTCGGTTTGAGTGGGTGTATCTTGTTTCATTGCTGTTCTTAGAATTGGTGGTTATGGTGTGCTATGTTTTTTTTTTGTTACATGAAAGTGAAAAGACAATGACTCATTCAAATATCATTAGGTATTTAAATCTCTGGATTTTGGCTCCTAAAAAGGTTAATAAAGCGATTTGCCCATGTGGTTGATTTTTTCTGGGTTGCCAAGTAGCGTTCCTTTTGGTGGCTGATCACTTTCGCTGAGACACGCCGAGGCAGGAGGAGCCCAAAATTGTGTATAGTAGCGTTCGTCTAGCCTCACTGTTCTTCGCTTGCTCTTCGTCCTGTATCGGTTGTTTGCGAGACGTCTTGGAGGAGACGTGAGAGGCAGCTTGCGGTGGAAAGTGTGTGTATTTAATAGATCGTTTATTGGTGATAAAAAGAACTAAAGTGCTGGATAAGATTTAACTTATTTTTCGTTAGTTAGTCGTTTTTTTTAATTTATTTCTAGTTTTTTTTTTGCATTTGCCTAACCATGCCAGTAATGTTTTCAATCACTATAATATCAGATTTAATCGGTTTTCGCTCTCCTTAAATCATTAGTATCACCCATCACAAAATTACCATATCAATTCATAACATCAAGTACCTACACCAACATTTCGCCAATTATGTTTAAGTCCATAAAAAGATAAGCGTGATGTTATGTAAACTCCATGATCTTAATGTTAAAGAAAAATCATGGAGTTTACATAACATCACGCCTGTAATCCCCGAAGGGTTAGGCAGAGGTGTACCCAATAGTGCACCCACATTTCGGCGGTATGTAATAAGGGAGCAAGCCTATTGCCGTCAACCGAACACAAATCCAAACTCCTGTGGCTGCTACTGAGAATTACCTAAAGAAAAAACCCAAAAACAATTTGCCGGCCCGGGAATCGAACCCAGTACTGCTGAGCGTGTGCGCAGCAGTCGCGATTGCAACCACTGGACCAACAACGCAGTCAATCAATTCATAACGACACAATTTCTAATTGGCCCAAATACCGAATCACGATTGATTTCTCGTATAAAAACAAACTTTATCTTAAACCAATCACGATTTAGCATTGTTATTGGACATGTCAATGGAGGACCACCGCGGTCGAAGTGTTATCTGACAAATTTGACAAATCACGACCGCTGCTGACAAATGACGGCCGCGTTTGACAAATTACAGGCCCAGTTGACAAACTGCAGGCCACCGTATAAAGGCCTATTGTTTGATGTGGTTGTGTGGCTACTAGATGTTCTCGTGGATCTTTTTTTTACTAGTAAAGCATCGTGGTTTTGCTTGCGTATTTAAATTTTATTTTCCAGATTGAAAAGGTATAAAGTGCGTAATTTTTTTTTGTTCTACCATAAATGGGAACCTTATAGTTACGGAGATATTAGAGGTCAAAGTTTAAACTTTTACACAAGTTTAATTTTTAAAGGTTTAAGGTTATATATAATACTAGCTTATGCCAGCGGCTTCGCCCGCGGGGAGTTCGATAATTGACCCACGGAATTGTCCTACCGCGATAAAAAGCCTATATGCTATTCCAAACTATAATCTATCTCTGTGCCAAATTTCATCCAGATCCGTTCAGCCGTTCTGACGTGATTGAGTAACAAACATCCATCCATCCAAACTTTCGCATGTATAATATTAGTATAGATCGTATAGATTAATTTATGTAATCTATGAACCCTTTACTATTCAAAGCATTAATCAGGACAATGTGTCGAATGCGTTACATTGAATTTTTCTGTAAAACGTGATTTTTCACCCCAAAAAAAAGAACACGTTTCCCAGCAAAAATTTTTGCGTTGGGTTATTTAGCTTGACGCACAGGATGCTTGGTTGGCGGCTTCGTAAAGGCTCCGTTTAAACCTTGTATGTAGCGTGGAATAAAATGTTATCTATACCGGCTGTCATATTTTTTAGTCTACACATTATGTGTTTCTTGTCCAGACAATAAAAAATTCAAGGTGTCTTAAAATAAATGCTTGTAACACTTATAAGTTACCCACAACTTTTAAAAGGTATCATATTGCAGGCATATCAAGTTTTATATTCGTTTAATTGCGAACGTATGAATGCAAATCACACCTCTGATTGATTACTTATGTTTTTTATTCACTGCATTTGTTTAAACAATTTGAAAAGGCGAAAATGAACTATGCGTTCAAGATTTTACTGTCATTCCTACAGATTTATAAGCAAAGCCACACAGTGTTCAAGATACAAAAGCTCACCATTAGCAGCTAGAAAAACGTTGAAAACTTTGAAGAACTATTTCAGTTTTTTTTTTTCTTTTAATGAAAAAAGCGGTATCTTTGTGCTCTTTTGTCTTTATGTATTTTTCCAGTAATGTGTTTTGTGTGTACATAAATAAATAAATAGATGAAATCTTTTACTGAAAAGTCTTCAGCTTCAGAAAATATTTACTTCTTTAACTACTAAACAATTGAGTTTTGAGTTTTAACGTTACTTTAGAAGCTGTGAATACTTAAATATTCGTTGTCCGCTGTTTCATATCTAAAATTTATTTTAGGGACGAAAGACATAAAAATATACAACAATCAATCTAGATTTAGGTACTTTTACAAAGTTTTTTTATTATTCTTTATCGCACCTACTTGTCTACCACATTTTAGACAAAAATATTCCCAATGTAATTTCAAAATATAAAAATAAATTTTCTTCAACACAGTCACGACTCAGTCCTGTATCGTTAGTAGGGCTGCGCAAGCGCTCGTATGTCACCGACATATCGATGCCGCGTCACTACTTAATGCACTTCCGTGAGAAATCACCGACACAATTGTGGGAATATAGGACTGTATCCATTCATTACCTTGTAAAGAGGGCAGTTCGGTCTTGTACAGGCTCGAAGCTGTTGCTTTATTTAATCTCTAGACTAGAGTCGCCACATTATTCGCTGAGGTTTTTGATTATAGTCACGTCAATATTATCATCATTCATCATAATATATCCATTCTGTCATTTGTAGATCTTTGACAGTCGTTACAGGTAGTCAGTCTGTCAACCAGTCTTACCAAGGGGTATCGTTTTACCTTGTACTAACTGGGTTGTGGAGGTCAGATAGGCAGTCGCTCCATGTAAAATACTGGTATTCAGCTGCATCCGGTTAGACTGGAAGCCCATCCCAACATGTTGGGAAAATGCAGATGTTGAGCCATGTTAATATTCTCACGATTGGTTGATTTTGCTATATATAGGTACAGGTTCTAAATTTAACAGTGAACATTTGATAAGATGATTACTTGTGATTGGGAGTCGTTTAAAACTTTGCTTAAAGCCATCTCATAATTATCACAATATTTTTATTATTTTACATATTTTAGTAAAACTTATACATTTTATTACATAATTATTTTAGTTATACTTAATAAATTATATGTCATTGTGCATTTTACATCTACGATTTGGAAATTCGTCAATCATCATCTCGTTGCCCTTGTTCATGCTGTGTCACGCTATTATAGTCTCCTTTTTCCTTCATATTTTTATTCCTCACACAATCATGGATGGATTATGTTTTCTTTGTAAATCTGTCATTTTATAAAGCTTAATACTTTTGGTGTTTAATCCATTAGAAGATATTCTAAATGCCTTGAAATATAACGGCTTTATAAGTACAGTTCCAAATACTATCAGAAATTCCATTATTAATAGTTTTCAGATTTCAAACGCAAATTCTTCGAAGAATCCATCGTGGTGGTCAATGAAAATTTTATGACCAATAAAGATTTCTCTCCATTGTCAAGAAGTTTAGCGCTTAAAGAATAGCCTTCAAGGAAACCTGGGTGGGCTGCTGGAATATTGATGAAGTTAAAGAAATGAGCGATGAAGAACAATAATTATTTAATGGCAAAAGATTTTTGATGGGTAGAAAGTATCTAACGTTATAGTTATTATATTCTTTGGTAGGTATTAATCCGTATTGCTAAGGCAGTTCTCCCACGGGGATGCGACTAAAAATCCACGATGGTCTTGCTCAAACGTATAAAAGATTAAATCGTATGGATGTACCTACAAATTATATAATAAATCATCGTTGATTGCTGACTAATTACAAACAACTCGTTTTCAGCTTGCTTTGCTGTTAGCTTTCCTCGTTAACCGTCGGAGACTTGTAAGATACCGTATAAACAGTTTTTTCTCCACAAATAAAAAAAATATTAGAAAAAAAATCTTCTAAAAGTTCCAAGCATTTATTTCCAGACAAAGTCACATCAAGGCGCTAGTATTATCTTTACTATAATATCATTACAGATGAAGAGTTTTTTTTTTACATGATAATCTCTGGAACTATCAAACAGATTGAAAATAAAATTATTGCATCCCAATTTTTGAGGAAAGTTCAACATCACGCTACGACTCATAGGTAACGAACAAAAATAATAAAAGTCAAAAGCGGCGGGTGAAACCGTGAGGCACACCTAGTACAAACATATAGAGACATAATTAATAACGATATCTCATTGTTATAATTTAATTTCAAATTAATTAACCTAGAGATATTCATTTGATCGATCGATCGTTCATTTAAATCGATATCTACTTTCGATCATTTAATCGGTCATTGTACAAAATATAATAACTGGTTCAACACAATCAATAGCGAATTGATTGTATTGAACCAGTTATTATATTTAGGTAAAAAAAAAACAAAACTATCGATACTTTTAAGTCACATCCTTATTCTTAAAGAAAATGTTGTCAGCACAGTTTTGAGTATGAATGTGGATGAAAACGATGGATGGACTGTGTGGAGGATGGCATGGGTAGAAAAGAGACAACTCCTAAAATGAAAGAAGAAGATATGCTTCGTCGATCCCAAAATCAATTGGGATAAGGCCAGGAGAATTAATGGTCCTTATTCTTAAAATGGATTTTAAAAACTATTTATTCTATTTTTTAAAACCGCTCTTATTATATTTTGGTAAAGACTAAATAATTTTTAGCTTGAAATTAATGTCTGAATCGTATTTATCTTGAATTCGCATACCATTAGGTGCGGTTGAACAAATAAATAAACAAACCAGAAGTTTAAGGGACGACTTCTGAATATAATTGAAATAATTTACAAATCTTTGAAAAACAGCCCCAAATTGATTCATAAAATTCACTCATTAACTTTTTTAATCTGCATTTAAAAGCGATGTGATAGGCACTAATTTGCGAACATAGTGCCAAAATAAGTATGCGGCCGATAAAAATAAAGCGTAATCAATTAAACAACGCTATGTACTTAACTAGCAAATAAATCTGACTTACCCACTGACTGAATTTACCCACTTCTGGTGAGCGCAGATTCTATTCCACCCCCCAATGAAAAACGAGGGGTGTTATAAGTCTAGTGTGTATCTGTCTGTGGCATCGTTGCTTTCAAACGGATCAACAGATTTTGACCCACATAATATCTCCACCAGCCGTTTCTTCTAAGTTTGGGTACTATCAAGCTCACTGATGACTGACTGATTGATAAATGGTCAACCGTCAGTGCGCGCGGCAGTACTTCTAGGCGAATAATCTTTCCCACAGCCCCACTGCAATGAGGCTTGTGTCCCAGCGATGGGGACATTATAGGCTGCTTATGTTTTAAGGCTCCCTCTCTCCCCTTAAACCAATAAATTCTTGCGTATCGTTATTCCAAAATCTTATACATATGTATAATTGAAAACAGAATATTAATTAATCTATTCTACCAATTATTTAACTGTGAATTCAACCGATATATCAAATTGGCGCCAAGTTGAAGCGTGGTGATTAATCAAATGACCGAGGTGTCAATCTGTCTGTCTGTCACACAGCCATATTGGATTTCCTCACGAACATTGAAACTTGATAATACAGACTAGATAGAGAGACTAATACCTAGATTTTTGGGAACTAGTCAACCGTTTATTTTGTACGTGCTAGACCAGTTTATTTTTGTGTCGTGATGGTCCAGAGGTCCTCGCCTCTCATGCATGAGGTTGTGGGTTCAAATCCGGGCAAGTACCAATGTGACTTTTTCAATTCATATGTATTTTTAGGGTTCCGTACCTCAAAAGGAAAAAACGGAACCCTTATAAGATCACTTTGTTGTCCGTCCGTCCGTCCGTCCGTCCGTCCGTCCGTCCGTCCGTCTGTCAAGACCGTTTTTCTCAGGAACGCGTGGAGGTATCAAACTGAAATTTCTATATGATACTTAGTTCTACTGTCCCTGGAAGCTGTAGAAAAATCAACCTTCTAAGTCAACGCAATCAAAAGATACAGCCACTTAGGCCGCAAATTTCCGCAAATTTTCGAAACTCGCACGGGAATCAAAACCTACAGGGTACTTCCCGTGAACTTAGAATCTTGAAATTTTGTACGAAGTCACGTCTTATAGTACAGATATAGGAAAAATTACGAAAACCGTAAATTTTTAGTTTCGTCATATAAAAAAAAGTTATATAC
The DNA here is from genome assembly GCA_964057025.1 of Standfussiana lucernea. NCBI lineage: Eukaryota > Metazoa > Arthropoda > Insecta > Lepidoptera > Noctuidae > Standfussiana > Standfussiana lucernea. The sequence continues at coordinate 12,184,749 of OZ059804.1, forward strand.
CCACAGGTTTGTACGGAACCCTCGGTGCGCGAGTCCAACTGGCACTTGACCGGTTTTTTCTAAGTTTATCTTGGATATCACAGACATCGGTGAAGGAAAACATCTTGAGGAAACCTGGACTTTATAATTAAAATAAAATAAATAAATAAATACGCTGGACATTACACACAGCGCCATCTAGTGCCACACTAAGCAACGAGGCTTGTGTCGTGGACAGATAATTGATATACTACATAGATACTTTTTTGTTTGTAAATACATACTTATTATACATATAAACATCCATGACTCGGAAACAAATGTCCATGCTTATCACACAAACACTTGCTCCTACCGGGATTCGAACCCGGAACCCTATGAACGTAAGGCAGCCTCACTACCGCTGCGCCATTCGGGTCGTCAATATACTTATATTAATTAATTAATATAAGTCTGAAATCGCCAACCCGTCTTGAGCAAGCGTGGTGATTAATGCTCGTGCCTTCTCTGTATGAGAAGAGGCCTTTGCCCAGCAGTGGGAAAGTTACAGGCTGGTATTGTAGACCAGTTTATTTTTAGGGTTTCGAACCTAAAGTCCGCCAATGGGATCCCATTACCGAGGCTCCGCTGTTTGTCCAAATAATGACTTATCTAAGGTTGAGATTCGGCGCTGTGACCAAACACGGTCGGAAGGACTATTAATTAAGTAAATAAATAAAATAAAAATAGGCCTTTATTTCCCTAAATTAAGTAAGTAACATACTCGTATATTATCTAAAATTAGCACATTCACTTAAATTCAAATATTTCTCGATAAAGGCATTCTCCATCTGTAGTAATTCTATTTCTTTCGATACCAAGTTATTCCCCTTCAAATGGTCTTTATTCTTAGAGATCCCACGCTAGGTTTAGCCTTGAGAACTGCTCCAATAGTAAAATTATTCGTGCACGTGTTCCTCTGTATTTAGCTGTAATTCAATGCTAAAAATGTTTCAAGTCTAAATTAGCAGCCCTTTTGTTTGACAAGGGTTTAATTCTGTTCAGAATTGTTAGTCGAATTGTGGAAGGTTGTTTAAATAAATGTAATTTACAGAACATCATAACATCACGTAATCCCCGAAGGGTTAGGCAGAGGTGTACCCATTAGTACACCCACATTTCACCAGTTCCGTTTAACTCCCATAAAATAGGGGGCGAGCCTTTTGCCATCAACCGGGCACAAAACCAGACTCCGTGGCTGCTACTGAGAAATTCCAGATGGAAAGTTGCAATAACACTTTACCCGACTTGGGAATTGAACCCTGGACTTCATGCTCAGCATTCGCGCTTGCAACCACTAAACAAACGAGGCAGTCGAGTCGAGGAAATGTACATAATTTAGGATGAAATATTATGGTAATGAAGATTTAGATAAAAGTATGAACGGTCTATTATTCACAAAGATTCCATTGCAAACAGTCTCTTTAAAAAAAAAACATAATCCTTTTTAACAAATGCAGAGCTCTCAGCTCTATTTTATTCAAGGATCACCCGGAAGGAGCTTACGGAAAAATGAAGAGGCAAATTCCGGAAGCATAATCTTCTCTCTATTATGTATAGAACCTACCTATTACCTATACGGGGTGGAAGGGACACCGACGCGAAAACGGAAACCACATACTCAGTACATCATTCTGAACCCCCCAACATGGAAATATTTGGTCGGTTATTAAAAAAAAAATCAGCTGTTCCATACATTTTGACAGTGTAAGTATTGCACTTTTGTAGGACACATCTGTTTTTTAACCGACTTCAAAAAAAGGAGGAGGTTCTCAATTCGGTTGTATGTTTTTTTTTTGTGTTTGTTACCTCATATCTTCGTCATTTATAAAACAATTTGAAAAATCCTTCTTTTATCTGAATGGATCTACTTCCCGATTGGTCCCATAGAAATTTCATCGAAATCGGTTCAGCAGTTTGGTTTTGAAATCAAAATATCTGGAAAAAATATGTCATCCAAGTAAAAGAAATTTCGAAATTTATACTTGACAAGGATTTGTGTGTGATGCGATAAGCGGAAAGTGCGGAAGTCGGTGGCAAAAAAGTCAATGAAACAAACAATAGTCACCGACTTCCGAAAGTAAAGTTATTTTCCACTTTTTTAGTGTTTTTTTTTGGAAGTCGGTTTTTTTTTGCGAAAAAGTTTTTATTTTATAACCGACGAAAACTTTCTTTGTGGGGGGTTCAGAATGATGTCCTGAGTATGTGGTTTCCGTTTTCGCGTCGGTGTCCCTTCCACCCCGGATACTATTCCTGAAAATAAATACTCTATTGATCAGTAACGTAATCGCAGAATTTCAGATCAGAGTGTCGTTATGAGCCTACGGGTGCACATAAGAACAAAATGAAGAAATGTCATGTGTGCACCCGTAGGCTCATAACTAGTCGGTCACAATTGGCTGGTATTTTTTTAAATTATCAAAATGAAAACATAACACGTCACTGTAAGGCCAGGTCAGTTTTAATTCATTATATTTATACCAATAAACAGGTAAACTCATAACGAATCCAGGAAGGTATAATTTATATGTTGTTGAACGAATGTTTAGCGACACTCGAAGGATTAAAATATCATAAAGAAGCATGATGCAACATTGCAAGTTTTTAGCAGGTACGTAAACAAATGCCTTGCCTAGTAAAATGGGAGAAAAAGAAACATAACATAATATCACGCCTGTAAACCTCGAAGGATTAGGCAGAAGTGTACCTAATATTTCACCCATATTTCGCCAGTTATTATTTAAGTCCCATGTAATAGGGGGTGAGCCCATTGCCATCTGAAGAACAAGAAGTGTGATAAAAAGACTTCCTTGATAACTTTATCATAAAAAAAACACAACAGACTGTCTAAAAATAGATTTTGTCATCAAACGACTTAAGTACACACTTATTACACAAAACATAAGTACACAATACACAAGTATGTGCTGCGTAAACACAACACGATTCGCTGAATATTTCGTAAGTGCTGCGCTGCCTAAACAGATCTAAACGTAACGTGAATTGGGCGTGCAAATGATGGGATGAAGCGGGTATAAACTGTAACATGTGTGTGGATAGCTTCGTTTTTTTTTTGTTGGAATTATCGGTCGTGAATTTGAACCTTCTCTCAGAACGTTGAAGAACAATATCGTAAGGAAATTTACATGCACTAGAATAAAAACAAAATAAGAAAAGTTACATACCAATGGGTTTTCTCCTTCATTCGCTTCATCATAATCAACAGCCTACAGCACTCTACTGCTGGTCATAGGCCTCCTCAATCGCACGCCACTCAACTCGATTTTCGACAACTCTCATCCAGTTGCCACCAGCCACCCTGCGGAGATCATCAATTCAATCGCTTAATCCAGCTTAAATCGCTGAAGCCTGGTTATGCTTGCATACGCATATTCAGCTTACAACGTCCCCAATGCCCACCACCAGACGACCTCTGTCAAAAAGAGTGGGTCATTATCCACCATGGCCGGCCTATGGGGATGTCACAATCATGTCTTCTAATTCCACTATGTCAACAAAATGTTGTAGTCTCGAGTACCTATAATGGTCAAAACAATTCAATGTCTGAATTAATTCTTCCTCAGCGTCCATTTTTCTTCTGATCAACAAGTCAAAGCAACGAAGCAGGTCACATTCTCTAGTTTCTCTAGGCATGGGAAAAGGACGTTTTTTTATAACTACAATCCCTAACCCTCTCTCCGCTTATACCTTAAGCCACAACAAAAGTGCGCGTAAACCCGCGCGTGCGCAATATGATGTCACTCATCTCAGTACCAATGTTTGTTTAAGATTTAACGTTTGCCGAGGGGAATTAAAAACGTAGGAGTGGCAGTTACGAAATGTTATAAATTATGCCACGTTTAATACAAGCTGGTTTGAACAGTTTTGCCAGGGGTATCGCGTCATCCAGTAACTGGGATTTGGATGTAAGATACGCAGTCGCTCCATGTGAAATATTAACAATATGGTAATCAGCTTAATCTAGTTAAGGCTTGAAGCCGACCCCAAAGTAGTAAGAAAAAGGCTAAGCAGGTGATGAAAGTGGAATAATAAAAAGATTTTTGATTTGTTAAAACATATCCCAAACATTAGCGCTGAAAATTTAAAAATGAAAACTGAGGCCCATGGGCGGCAGAAAACTCTGACACCAGGTTAGGCACTAACCACACGATAAAGAAAGAAATGAATACGGGTAACTGAAAACTGAAAATTGAAAACTGCTGACTGCTTTGCACAACTCCACTTACTCCGTACAATATTGCTTCGCTGTTTACTGTGTTAAGTGTTTTCCAGTCACTTAAGTTTTTTCCAATTTTACCGTTTACAATATGAGAAAAAAACTATCCAAGATTAGAACTCTTTCAGATATTTAGTGATATTCTCAAATGAAAACGCAGCCAAAACTAGTGACTTGAAGATTGTAATATTTTTTTAGTTTCATTCGTAAGTTGTACAACCTTTAAACACCAATCCCTGCAAACTCATTCTCAAGATATTATTGGCCCTATAATAGTGTAACTATATTGTAATAAATTGTCTACTACTAGGTAATAATCGATTTCACAAAGCTCATTGAAATCTATTTCTCAGTAAAATCACGAATATAATGACATTTCCAATTACGGCTAATCCGTTTATAAGGGGTGCTACACACAGTCATGTTTAGGTCAGCTTGTCACAGCCGAGCGGCAATGTATACATCTTGTGTATATGAAACTAACACTGCGCAAAAAATATTGCTGGGAATCGCCCTTTTTTGGCGTGAAAATTCACGGTTTAAGTTACGTGAGAAAAAGTTGAAACTTCAATATATCCGTAATTTCTTCTTCTTCTTGGCGTTTCGATGACAATGCAAATTGTGTCAGCCCAAAATTCGGCGACGAGTCTGGCATTTTCAGTAGCGTCCATCAGCTCCTGTGATGTGCAAACAACAGGAGAACTCCGTAACTAGAAGGTATATTCCAGAACTAATAACAGTACGAGCCGTATGAAAACCAAATTGTGAATCTATCAATTACTTCGGGTCGGCTTTGTTGAATGGGCCGACCCGGACAAGTGTGTAATACGCCTAAGCCCTTACAATCATAAATCTGTATTTACAGACATATTGGCTGTCTCTTTAAATCTTATTAAATGTTACAAAATCTAATTTGCAAGTTTCCCTTGACATGTAAATTATTGTTTCTAGTCAATATTCTGTGGTGTTAGTCATCAGTGTGAAATATCGAGAATTATTGGTTAGTGTGTGGGTTTTTGATTGTTATGGGGTAAGCAGAGGTCCGGGTAATATTGTGTTCGTGATTTTGGTGTTAATTTTAGTGATTGATAGATTTTGGATCATTGGTACCCATAGGAACACATAATCAACAGGTTTCTAGTATTATTTATTTTGTTTATTTACACCTGCATCTAAATAAAAAAAATCATTTGAAATAACACAAAGACTCATCAAACTTTTCATAGCACGATGTTTAAAAAAGAATTAGAAATTGAGCAAAAATTTAAACAAGAAGAAGAAGCAAGCTTATGTGTTTTGTTCTTTTGTAAACATTAGGTGCCTAGTAGTTTTTTGCTAGCAATACCATCATTTAAGTTTAGAGGAAACGTCCTTACATTCTTATAACGCCATGGAATTCTAAGAAACAATCATTAGCCCCACTACATACCAGCCAACATTTCAAACATATAACCCACACATACTGAAACAGCACAGAAATCATACAATCAAAACAGACATCCCATAAACTTAGTTCAAGTCAAAACTTAGACTAATAACTTAACTAACTTAATAACATTGTTGATACGGCACTCGTAGGCTGGTGTAGGCAGATGCTAATTCTAACATGAGTACTAAAGTTGCACATTTGTAACAGCCGGCGCGACCAAACGTGGGCGGTTTTTACCCGCGTGAGTTGAAAATCATCACCATCAGCCAACATTCAAATATTTACCAGCGGTAGACGGGACACGAAGAAGACAATCGTAATCAAATACTTGTTACTGCTTTGTAACAAATCGATCTGTCTAATGTCATAAGCATGCAGCATTCGTGTGTCAAAATCAAAAATGTTTGGGTTCAAAATTTTTGTATGAAAATATTCCCAATGTTGTAAGTCTTTGTCATCTAACTAGTTTTTACCTTTTTTTCGGCCAGCTACTAGTGTAACTGAGTGCAGATGAATACCAATTCCCATTTGAAATGAAGTGACTCCGCTTAAGATAGAAATATGAGTGAAATAAGCACGCCATTTTCAACCTTGATTTTGATAACTATAGTTATTTTGTTCAAGTTGTAGATATATCATATTTTCCCTTAAACGAATCTCCTTGTATTCGATTAAGGGAAATATAGGGCGATACGCATTTTACCGACAGTTTTCCACAAATAAAAGCTGAGAAACATCAATTTTACCCACATATTTTATCTGAACATTATCATTGCCGTACGCTCGAGCGCATAAGACCCCAGAGACAATTTGCAACGTCTAAACTTCCGAATTCTATTATTGACATTTCTGTAAGCTTCGCGCCGCGCCGCGTGGTCAGTTGCAAGTATGATCCAAGCTTTATTTGCAACACCTCAGCTTTACCTACTGTCGATTATTTAGCAAGAGCATGTACTATTTAAATCTAATAGACAATGGGGTATTGAAATATAACCAATGGGAGGATGTTGCGTATCAGATACATAAATCAATTGTATTGTTGGAATAATTATTTGTGAATGGATTGAAAAGAAAGCAGTGTTAAGGATTTGTGATTGTTTGTGGTTGGTTTTTCCATCGAATATACATAACAAAAAATCATGCCTGTAAGCTCCGAAAGGTTTAGCAGAGGAGTACCTACGTAATATAGTCCACACATTTCGTCAGTTTTTTTTTTCCTCAAGTTCTCAATTCAGTTGTATTTTTTTTTGTGTGTTTGTTACCTCATGTCTTCGTCATTTATGAACTGATTTGAAAAATTATTCTTTTATCTGAATGGATCTACTTCCCGATTGGTCCCATAGAAATTTCATCAAAATTGGTTCAGCAGTTTGGTTTTTAAATCAAAACAGCTGGAAAAAATATGTCATCCAAGTTAAAGAAATTGCGAAATTGATACAAGTCGGTGCCAAAAAAGTCAATGAAACAAACCATAGTCACCGACTTCCGAAAGTAATGTTATTTTCCACATTTTTTGTGTTTTTTTGGAAGTCGGTTATTTTTTTGTTATTGTCATCTCGCAGGTCAACCAAAGAGGTCGTCTGCTTAACCGGACTATCCTGTGGGTGTCCGTGTCTGGCCTTACACTCATGTAAGGCCTTCAGCCAGGATTTCTACAGTTATATTTGAGTCTCATGTAATATGGGTCGACCCTATTGCCATCAACTGAATCCAGATATAGGCGGGCTGCTACTGAAAAAATGCTGACGGGAAAACCCGATACGCGAGCTCTTTATATCGAATATGTCGTAAATGAATTGACTGCTGGACTGGAAACAGACCTCGAAATGGTTTTGAAAAAGCTAGGCTACATGATGACGATGTATTTAATAATTTGTTATCTGATTGCGTATCATTTTTCATGATTAAAAAGAAAAAGTATTTATTTGACTCGCATAAGACAAATCAGTAAAACAATATTAATTAAAAAGAAAATACGCAGGTTAAAAAAAAAGCTTCGTATATTCTTCTCTTGGTTATCAAAAAAACAAAGATTTATAAGAAACTTGTTAGTCTGGTCATTAAACAGACAAAATGCAAATTTTATTGAGGCTCAGCTTAAAAAGCTAAGCTGTTTACAATCACACCAGTGTGTCAACTAAATTCAAAGAAAAAAAACATAAATAAATATTTATTACTAAATACAAGCAATAAAAATATTTACCTTTCATCCCAATTTGTGATAACCATGTTGTTCCTAAGCATTATGTATTCCATGAATAAATAAGTTTTATTGGCTTGTGAGAAAATGTGCTAAAATAGGTACCTACTTAAATAAATATTCAGAAAATCACCATAACTCCTTGTTGGAGATGCATAAAAACAAATAATCATATGGCCGCTATAAATCGGACAACGGAATTCCTAAAGAAAGTGACAATTATAAAGCTAGATACACAGTGAAAACTATTGAAATAGATTTATTTAGCTTAGCTTTGACGGCAACCATCACCATTCTCACATCCCTATTTATTTTGGACCAGTATTATACATATAAACCGTCCTCTTGAATCACTCTACATATTAAAAAAATCGCATCAAAATCCGTTGCGTAGTTAAAGAAGCGACTTTGTTTTATACTGTGTAGTGATGATTGGCACAGCATGGCTTCTTCTTTCATAATTTTCAATCTTTTTTTTGAGTGGTTAGTGCCTAACCTGGTGTCAGCGTTTTTATGCCACCTATGGGCCTCAGACTTGGCTTTACATGCCGCCGAGAAATATCTCTCAGGCATGCTTGTTTCCTCACGATGTTTTCCTCCACCGAAGCAAGTGAAAATTATACAATACGCACATGAATCCGAAAAATCAGCAGTACGTGTCTTGTGTGGGATATTTTTCAATTACGAGTAGTAGGTATGCATTAGAATAGTCACCTTTGTTGCCAAAATTATTAATATTTTTTTTACAGATTTTTTTTTGAGCTTTTGTTATCTTCACCGAGGTTTCTTTTGGTAACTAAAGTCCACGGATTCGTGGTCTGTTTTTTTTTCAATAGCTAAAGGTATAATCCATGCCCAATCTGTTTAAGCACTGCGAAAATCGCTATCAAAGATTTTGTACTTCTGCAATGCCTTTCAGGATTGATTTTCAAGAACAGGATTGTCATATTCTTACGAAAGGCGACTAGACTTTCTACTGTAGTTTATCGTTGATAGAATGGTAGGTACTTAGTTGGAGCCTTTAAGTTCATAGACTCACTCGAACATGGTGAACGAGAGGTTCAATGCTAAACATAGGCCATTGAACGGTACAAAAATAGATGGGAGGAAATGTAAACATGATCACTCATCCAGCATACAATTGTTTAATTACCCGGATGAACTCAACCGTCGACCGTATTAGCTATGGATGACGGAGTAAAAGTAACAAAATGATGCTTTGAATTATTACAGCAAAAATAAAAAACGTGGTTTTTTTTTCATAAACATACAAGAGCTTATGCCTAAAGCTTAGGATGTCGCTCCATGTAAAATACTGGTATTCAGCTGCATCCGGTTAGACTGGAAGCCGACCACAACATAGTTGGGAAATGGCTAGGCAGATGTTGATGACAAGAGCCTACTCTTTTTTCCAGTGTGGGAAATAGATCCTGACCTCAGTGAGTTTATTTTGGCATTTCGTTGCAGTTAGATAGGATACTAAACGTATCGATAGATGGACTGTGTGAAGGATGATATGGCTAGGAAAGAGGTGTCTGATGAGATGATGAGTAATAGAGAAGTCAGTCAGTCATCCACCGCCTGAATTCACCCCCTGTTGGTGGGAGAATGATGAGGAAATGCCGGTGCCATCTAGTTTAAACAAAATACAGAGAAACATAATTTCCTTTCAGAACGCCACCAGCGGGTATATTCAATTTTAGATAAATATCAGCTTTGTAGATTTTCGGCCCTCTTTACCTGTTATGTCGTGTCTCTCTAAAACTCAATCTGAATTAAAATCTTTTACAAACCTTTGGATGTCGTTGTTGTCCATGCTTCGTTTAGCTTTCAATACAACACTTACTTTACCGAGCCACAGAGAATTTATGACCAATTGACGCCTAGCAATGGTCATCTGTTTATAGTGAATTTTAACGATCGCTTGACCACGTTGTGGTCGCAGCATGTTGACTTTTATGTAACAAATGTTTTCACCAATGAGCACTGACCTAGTGGGCAAAATGTTGGTTGTAATGTTTGTCTATTGGATTATGTATGTTTAGCTGTAGGTAGTAGTTAGGCTGTGTTGTCTGTAACTCAGTCATAAATATTTAACATCCGCACAAAGGAAAATCTTAAGTGTTTAAAGTATTATTTGAATTTAAGTGCTTTCCATTTAATTTAATACAATTTACACAAAAACATAAATAACTTATAAAATCAACAAAAAATCTTAACTTTAAATTTACTTACCACAAACCCCAATACGATTAAACACTCAGATAATTAAGTTTTTTCATAACAATTAATACAAATTAACGCCGAACTTGTACATAATTGCATCGATTGCCGAAAACAAACGTTGGCCCTTTTTGGGGTTGGCCATATCTGGCTATTGGGCAAATGTAGGCCAACTTGACATGCCAGCGATGTGTCGACGCGCTTTCATTTCTCGGAGAATAATTCTTTTACATTTTAATCGTTAACTTCGAAATGTTATTTATAAAAACGAAATTCTTTAATCTATGGTTCTTTGAATTTTTTCTGCGGCATTTCCGAATGATGTCGAAAATTATTTGATTCTCAGTAAATCTTTACGTGAATCATTTGGGATAGAAATAAATTATAACTACGGTGAGAGGATATTCTGAGAAAACCGTGATGTTTTAATTTCAAGAACATTGATTTAATTTTGATAATCGGTTAGTCAGATTACAAGCAAAACACTTGAATTTGCCACATACGTTTTCTATGATGAAATAATTCACTCCGGAGTCAGTAAAGGCTTGCAAATGTTCAGGAAAATGATGTAGCCATTAATTTTCTGTTCAAAAAACATAATTATTCAGTTTCGAAAACAATGACCTTTTAACAAATGAACTACAAGTGATCATTTCCAAGCTAATATTGTTTCTGTTATTCTGAACACAAAACTCAAGTCAAATAGTTATCAAGTAACTAACAATTCAAAAACATCATCACACTCTCTCTCCACTATACTAAACATTTCATCTCTCACCCAAGAATTTTAAATTGTTCATAAAATAATGTAGTTAAACACTTCTTAACCAGACATGGGGTGTCGTAAAAACGTCGAAGTGCCATGGTTTATGGCACGAACATCCTATGAGAGTCATGAATTCGGATGAATAGCACTCTTGTTGGTCCTAGCAACTCGCTCGAGTCGATGCGCTTATTGTAAGTGCATCTGAACGAGGCATTAGGAACGCAAAAGCGATTATTGAAATTCAAAATTAATTTTGAATGCAATCGTTTATAATAATAACACCTCTTTTCTGTGGACAAGGTCAAATATATGAATATATTTTTTAATAAAAATTTCGAATATTTTAATATGGAGTCGTGATGTATATTTGATTCTTAATTATGAATTTTTATTAGATATTTATTCAGCTTTCACCACGATGTGTTTAATTAAGCCTTTATGGATGTAATAAGCTTGTCCCCCGCTTATATTTTTATTTGATTGCTATAGCTTATGTTTAGGGTAAACTACTAATAAACTAGTAAACTACTAATATTCGGTTATTATTATAAGAGGACTTAGACGAGTTATACTGGCGTTTCGTATTTCTACAATAACTTTCAAAAGGATTGATATTTGTTTTTCGGCAGTTGACGTCAATCCATTATTGAATATTCCGTCATCGTTATCACTGATAGTGCAAAATAATCTTATGACTTGGTCGTACCATCATAATGTAAATTTTTTATCATCTGAGATGTGACATATGTACTTTTATTTTGAATAAATCTACAAAAAAAACCTAAATTCAGACCTATTACCACACGGACCTCATATCCACATATTTTTTGAAGTTCAGAATATTTTAAGTAACAAACAGCTTTAAGAATTCATTGCATTTCACGCTAAATAAGAATAGTTTATAATAGAATATACTTTATTGTATACTAAACTTGAAACACAACTATTTAAAAATAATAATAATAGTCAATAAGGAGAATATAAGCTACCAACACAATAACTTATGTAACATCTTGTACTTCCCAAAATACTCCCCAAGTCACCCCTTCAGCTACGTCAAACATGCATATTTGGCCACACTTCTTAGTACTTGAGGTCAACTCCGGTAAACCGCGGTAAAATGCAGTAAACCGTAGTAAACTGCGGTAAACTCTTTTTGAGCGGCTTCCGGGCCACCCGGTAGCGGCTTCGTATGAAGCTTGTAAATGCTCGACTTTAAGTTAGGGTTGGGTGCAACTTGAGAGCGGTAGCGATTTTGTAATTGAATTTGATTACGGTAAAGTATGGCACAATTTAATCACGTTCTAACTGCAAGGAGATGAGATATGTGTATGCCTCATCTCTGTGACAGGGAGTGGCTCATAATCGACCAAGGAGACGACGGGATCGTGGGTAAAGTATTGGTATTTTTGTAACCATTTTTTGTAATAAAATAAGTTGTCTCATTTACCAAGAAGACATCATGAAACGGTTTTAAATGATAAATTCATTCTTCTTTCTAATTTACTGTACCATGGATCTATTTGTAATTTATTGACTGTGGGAGCGACTGTATTTAATGCGAATACAACGTGTTTTTATTGGCACATGAAGTCAAAATGCTCCGAAATTAATTATTATTAATTAATTTTTATTAATTACTATCTGACTGGTATCATTCAGGTCTACTTGGAGTTGGTTGCCATGCTCACATGTCATTATTCCACCGTAAACTAAAGAATTAACTCGATAAATATTTTTTTTCGATTTTCACAATCGTTTTCTCTCACAACTTGGACCACCCTGATTATGATCTCCGATTACGTCAGTTTTGCTTTCAAATGGAGGATTACCGTGTAAACACTTAATACCTCCCTGATGGCCGTAAGTCGGGTAACAGGTTGTTACTGCAACATGTTAATGTGATAATCATTTCGTGTCATTTTGTATTGAGATCGGCTTTGGGTGCTAAAACTTTAAAGCTTGTTTAAATGACATTTTGGGTCAGACACGGGCTTTATCTTGTTTATTTCGAATTTGATTATTAAGCTGTCTCGATGGTCCAGTGGTTGTAAGCGCTACTGCGAAGCGCGAAGATAAGCTAATGGGGCCACGTGTAAGTCCCATGTTAGAGGACGAGTCTATTGCCATCGACCAACTCGCGCGATTCCTGATAGAAAACCCAATAACAAACATGAAATAAACCATAAAAATGTTCTCAATTCCTCAACTCTTTAAGGTAATACAGGCAAGATGATGACAATTCATCACCAGGAGCGCATCACAAGGAGCAGGGTAATAGTGACCTCAATCCTCTTAACCTCATTTCACAAAGGTAAAACCACCAATACTGTGATTGCCTGAAGCATAAATAGCATACAAAGATATCCAATTTATAATCATGAATTGCTGTCTAGCTCATATTCAGTAGGACACTTGACCTGATGCCTATGATTGATGTTTCGCTACGTTATAATGATGTGGATCCGCCATCTTGAATTTCACGGAGTAGATAAATCTAACAGAGACTAAACCTCATTAAATCATACTATTAAGCGGTACGACTATTTTGAGGCTTGGATTTGCACTAACAAAGGGAGACTTATAATATGCCCAGCAGTGGGTGAAGTCGAACGTTGGATGATTTTGATGATTCTGACTATTTTGAAGGATGTAGTATAATGTGGCAAGTAACTCCAAGACCACCCTGGGTTATGCCTTACCCTTTAATTGATTGACTGGCTAACACGCTTATACTCGATTATTAGCAACGCAAAGCGCTAGTAACCTTTGGCCAGCGATCAATTAATGTCTGGCGAATGCTACCAATAAGACCAAGAGTACGAATTTGCATAGAGAAATGCATACAGACATTGTGCCAATGCAACCAGTGATCTTGATCAACGTAGCACACGAGGTTCTTCTCTGGTTGTTGCACTCTCACCAACGACTTTATTGCAAATATGATATGTCACAAACTCATAGTTGTGCCGTATTTTACCTCGACTTATCACAGCACGATAAAATGTGATGTTTGACTCTGCACTTAACTTACTCAGTGTTACAGACAGCTACCGAAAAAGAGTCAATACACACATTAAGATATCGGTTATCTAACTAATTTGTCTGTTATTGTTCTTGTTGATAACGCAATCGAGTTACGAAATGTAATTATTGTTTGACCAGCTTGTTTTGTTAGAACTTCCTCTTATTTATTTATTTTTACGTACACTTACAACACTTCAAAAAGTAAAATTAAAAAATTAAATTTGAATATGGGCAGGAGAATAAGACATCTACCAATATACGTGATCATCTGCTTCGCCTTTTCCTTATTATGTTGGGGTCGGCTTCCAGTCTAACCGGATGCAGTTGAATACCAGTAATTCACATGGAGCGTCCGCCTATCTGACCTCCACAACACAGTTAGTACTGGGTAATACGATACTCCTTGGTAAGACTGGTTGTCAGACTAGATCTTCCAACATACGTATGCAAATACTCAAACAAGGTAATGTTTGAAGGAAATACGTACGTTCTCAAATTTTTTATGATAACCGTAAATTCGTATAGTGACAGGATTTCGTGTAACCCGGTTCTATTCCTAACGTACTCGGAAACGCATCTGGTAGCTCCGGTGACCACACTCCAGCTTCGGGAATTTCGCTTTTGGCTTTATTATTGCTAGTCCCGGATTGGTAGAATTTTATGGGCTAGGGTGACCAGTTCTCGGTGAGTTTTGAGATAGTTATGATTTTGTTGGGTAATTTGTGGTTTTGTTGGGAGCGTTTAGAGGTATTTTTACTGGAATAGGGGACTATCAGACGTACATTGCTCTAATTTTGGTTTTAAATTCCAAGATTTTATTATGTGTCATCGATATTTGATATGACTTACTTTTTAGAGAATTTCATAGAAGCTGTAACAGCCAGTCATGCTAAATTAGCAAAATACGAAAAGATTACTTTTACAAGTAATCTATTAAAATTTTTAGCCCTGAAATCAAAACAAGAAAATAATGAATGTTATAAACAGAACATCAGTGTTATTTAAAAAAAAATCCTTTAAAGTTGAAAGATCGTTTCATAGAAACTAATAATAACAAAAACATGTAAAAACCTTCGATTTCTCTCTAATCTAAGGTTTTCCCCGTACCACATAAACTGCAGAATCGGTGAGTAAACACCTGAGTTTGATGAATCAGACTTACAAGAATCGATAGCGATCAATTTTATTGCATTCGCTATCGGAAACTGGATCATTTCAAGCTTTGTTATGACTTATGTTATGTTTTGTTTATGCCCTGATAACATTCATAACTGACGTGGCTGAATTTCTTGAAAGGTTTGGTTGATGTGTTTTTGGATTTTTTGGAATTGGCTTTCTTTTTCGTTTGCGTATGAAAAAGATTTTTCCTGGTCCGTGCGGGTTAGGGATGTATTTGGAAACCAATCTATAACAAGAAAAAAACTAGGCTTATTGCTTTTAATTTAATTAAGGTTTTACGTAATGATCCTTTTGATGAGGGAATAATTTTATTTGATCACTTGCTAATAATAAAATGCAATAAATTATTCGTCATACTTACGAAACAAACTAAGTATGCAATGGAGCATTTAAATTGTTGAACTGTTAAGATAAGGATTGATTACCATATCAACCTTTCCTATCCTATTTGGTTTAAAAAGATAGTCATGATTTAAAAGATTAGTTGTCTGATAAAATATAGACTCAAAATAATCCTTAAATATTGACTCAATGTTTTATTTTTATTAATGTTATTTAACACTTAAAATATCACCATCATTTACACAGAAAAAGCTTCTTAATTTTCCTCACTTAAATCCAATGTTTTAAACCCTCATGGTCACCGTACCGCATAAGTGCAGACATTAAAACAGCGTAAAATTATTATTGTGTAGTAAAAACACGGCACTTCTATCACTGCTAACTCCCTTACTGTTGTATTGGCTTTCAATGTAGTAGATAAGGGTTATACGAGGTAATTAAAAGTCTTTTGTGAGCCATTTCAGTAAGTCCTTTTTAGAGAATTGGTTCTTCTTTGAGATGATATAACAAAAAACGTAGACGTATTTTCAAGGTGAGATTGTGATTCGGCAAGCGTAAGATGTGACGCCCTCAGGCTAGGTGGAGCGATGATCTCCGCAGGGTGGCTGGTAGCTACTGGATGGGAGTTCCTGAGAGTCGAGCTCAGTGACGTGCTATTGGTCAGGCCTATGTCCAGCAGTGGCCTGCTGGCAGGCTGGTAACAGGCCGTTTTCTTTGTCATTTTCAGCTCAGTAATCGGACAATGACTGCCTCACTGATTTAATGGTCGTAACCGGGTCGTGAAAAGAGTTATTGGGTTTTTCCATTACGAATTTCTCATAAGCAGCCATGGAGTCTAGATTTGTGCCCGGTTGATAGCGATAAGCCCCCTATCACATGGGACTTAAACATAACTGCCGAAATTTGAGTATACTGTTACGTACGCCTCTGCCTATCCCTTAGGGGATTACAGGCGTCATGTTATGTATGTAATCGGACAATACCGCAACGAGTGATGACCGAACTCGCCAGTAGACCGGCCTGTTCAATCCGCATTCAAAAACAAAACTCGAACCAAAATAATGCAATTCTGCATCTAATAAGGCACTTTAATGCTAACCCGCCTCCCACAGCCAATACCCCCACACCATGAGGTCATTTCCCGTCTATTTCTATATCATCACGTCATACTGTATACATACAAACATACATTATATAATAAATATGTATATAACCTAACAGACTGAATGACATAAAAGATAAAGAAGTTCCAAATATTTTTTGGGCCTTAATTCTTAAAGTCATTGGTGACATGGAGTTAATAAAATTGACGGACAATACATCGTAACACAAATTTTATCCTCAGTTTCAATTTTTTTTAATAGAGGCCAGCCTATTGCCATCGATAAGACACAACTCCAGGCTGTGGTCTGCTACTTTGAAATTTGATTGTGAACCCTATAATACTTTGCTCTACCTAGGAATCGAACCCAGAATCGTATGCTCAGTAGTAACGCATGCAACCAATAGACTAACGAGATATAAATAAAACATTTTAATAATTGTGTTTCAGGCATTAATTCTGTTAATTACTTGATTGCTGTTTTGTTTATGCATGTACAATTAATACTACTGCTAATAATTAGAATCATACCTTAAAAGGCAGGAAAACAACTTGTCCAAGACGACATTTATAAGACCCTAATTACAGATAACTACAAAATTATTCATAGAACAGGTCGGAATTTTTAAATAAATAAGTATTTTTTTCCTTATATGTAATGTAAACAATATAAGTGCTGTAGTTACCACATCCAAACAAGTGATTTAATAAATAGTCCATAAGTGAGCACTATCGGTGACGTGACCAACGATTAAAGGACACAGTAACGACCGCCTGCGATAAAAACTGATAACTAATCTCATTCTTAGTCAACTAGCGGTCTCACTAGTTTGTTTCTTATATCCGTGTACAGTACACTTAAATGATTACGATTTTAAAGTTAACATAATCGATTTCGGATAGAAAATCGATTCAAAATATTAAAAAAGTTTCGCTTTAAAATCTTTGCAAAACAAACCGTTGGCTGAAAATATTAAAAAAAAAACAATTTAATGAATAAAACATTCTAAATTCAAAGACCGATTTATATTTACAACGTGCCATAACTTACAAACTTAAACGTTCGAGATTTTTTAAATCAAATAAAGAATGCGCGTCCATTTCAATTTGTGACAAAATTACGTAGCGGCCAGTGTTTTGAAATGAGACATCGATAATTTAACATGTTATTATAGTACCGTTACTATCAGATTTTAAAAGAAAAAACGTTTTACGATTTAAGTTATTACTAATAAACGTTGCTACTTAGTTGCATAACAGATAATGTGTTAATAACGTTACAAATACCAGTTAATCGATCGAAATTTTCGTATGAATGAGTGATTCAGTGTCCGTTATGATGCGCAAGAGTCTGCATGTTGCTCAGATTCGTTTAGTGTAGTTTTGTGCCAGTGTTGTGATAATGAGTGTTCCTAATTTAAGTGTTGATCAAATTACAGGTAATTTCTGGTGTTTTTTTTTATCCTAGTTTTGTGGCTAAATAGTCAAATGTGCTGGTTTTAGACTGTTGTTTTTAGATATGATGTAATGTTAGTATTAACGTGTTCTGCAGTATGTTTAGGTTTTATAAGAAGTGGTTTTTAAACAAATCGGTGGATAACTGAAGCTCTCGTATTCTACGGCACAAAAATATGAATTCACACAATATTAGGTCCGATGGTCGTACTAGTCTTGCTCCTTTGTTGTGTTAATGACAACCTAATTGAATAAAATAATACTTTTCAGACGACAGACAGACGATTCTATGGTTTTTCTGTCAGTAAAAGTTTTAAATACTTTTCGACGTCACATTCGGAAGCAAACTTCTACAATCATGTTTTTACCTTACTAATGAACTATACTGTTGCCCGCGACCTTCATCCTCGTGAGATGATTATAAAAATATTATTTACTTCCCTATTTGAATCAGATTTTGTTAAAGATTTCAAGGGTTTTAACTTTTTTGCACGGAACCTTAATGCTGCTCGTGTTTTTGTATACGTGTTGTGCAATAAACTGTCACTCACACAAAATGGTGAGATAATTATTCTTAACCAAACTTCGACCACAATATAAATAGGCAACCAACATAGCAACCGCTACAGATAACAAAATACAAGAACTAACTAATATGGCGTCTCCTTATCTATGCTTAATTACCCAGACTCATTACTGGTTAAACGTTGAAGTTTTTCGTGAGAGCAAGAAATACTATCTAATTCTTGAGTAAACCATCCATTGCTCTCTTGGTATAGAAATGGATGAAAGAAATTTCAATTTAAAGGAGTAATGGATGCAGTACTTTGGTTTTTTGTTTGGAAGACTTGGGTGCGTTTACGTAGTGACTAACCGCTTTAATATTGGTTCTCTAATTGTCTTCAGCATCACGCAGCATGGCTTCTATTTACTCTGACTGTTTGGTAAATGCCTTATTTTATTCTTTAGAAAACTTTCTTCATCATTATGCACACTTTTGAGTACCTATTGGCATCTTACCTTTTTGTCATTCATCATTTATCTGTAATGGTTTAATCTAGGTGTTTCTCCTAGGTTCCTTTATAATTACATTATTTTTTAAGACTTGTACTTATTGATTACTAGCGACCCACCCCGGCTTCGCACGGGTGCAATGTAGAAACTAATGTTTTCTCTACTATAATATGCATGTATTATACAAATAAACCTTCCTCTTGAATCACTCTATCTATAAAAAAAACGCTTCAAAATCCGTCGCGTAGTTTTAAAGATCTAAGCATACATAGGGACAGACAGACAGCAGGAAACGACTTTGTTTTTTACTATGTAGTGAAGTCATTCTTTTTTTTTGGTTTTCTTACCCACCTATACGGAACATCTGGGATTTGATAATCTAAATGTATGGTTTCTAAAACCGCGAAAATGTAACGAGCAGTAAAATATTATATTATTAATATAAGTAACACAATAAAAATGTTTCTCTCTTAATCTTAATATACAGAATGTTCCGAACATTATTCACAAGTAACGTAGTTCCTCTGATTCCAGTCATGAATTTTAAATGATCATGCAAATCTCAATGTAACATGAAAATACCAAAAAAGACTGTGGTTTATCAAAATACATACAGTATTCAATAATATCGTCTCACAAAACTTCCACTCATAAACATTTTCGTACTTCAATGCTAGACCGCACGTCATCGGTTGTAACGAAACCAGCATAATCTGGCCTCATAATCCTTTGAAATTCCACACTACGCTATATCAGCACAATGTCACAGCGTTACTACCGATGTGCGGTCGCCTATACAATGATGAGCTACCCCAAAAGCAACGCATAAATATGACATACTGCCTTATGAAATCCTTTTCCGGCCGTGGTCATAAAAGCAACTATTCCGTCCCTTGTTCACGCACTTTAATAATAATAATAATAAATTAAAAACTCTTGCTGTCAGTTGCACGTCGGCCGTTAATTCTCCAAATTTTATTTTCAAATATCCGTTTCTAAACCTCCATCCTCCATCTGTGTTTGCAATATTTATTTTCCAGCTCAAATACTAATACAAAATTATTTAAAACCTGTTTTATCAATCGAATCAGAGCCAAAAACGATGATGAAATCTGCCGACAAGCAGATGACAGATGTCATGAAACAATATGTAATTTTTATGAAATAACGGATGAATAAACGACGACAAAGATGATAACAAGAGCAGCTTCCCGACGCACACACCCACCACCCCCGGACTCGTCGCTCAGCTCCGCCTCGCCGCCGCCGGACCCCGGATCACCGTTGTCACCCGCAGCGGCAGTTGCGTCGAGCTCGAGCGACGAATATTTCTCCCCGCCGACGTCGCCAACACCTGTTCGTCGGCAGGAGAGAGGCCGGCCACCGAGGAGCTTGGGACCTAGGGGCCATCCGGCCCCGAGCCGGGTCCCCGCTGCCGGTGGTTGTGTGCAGCGCATGAGATGGACTCAGCCAATAAATGAGAACGTCATGCGCGCATACTACGGGTCTACAGAGGGGGGAACTAACCTCACTGCGTACCGTGTTAGAATGCTGTCTCTGTTCCAGGATCTTGAACCAACCGTCAACGTCTCGTCCCAACGACTATCGGATCAGGTGCGGGTCATCCAGCGCAATCACATGTTGGACGACGCCGCACTTGATAGGCTGCGCTCAGAGGTACTGAGTAACCATATTGTCTTGACTCTGTCACAAACCGTGGTGCAAACTTCAAGTATTGACGCAATCCCACCGCGGTCCAATTACGTTATTGAAGAGGAAGATGATATGGTTGCCACGGTAAGTAGCCAGTGCAACATCCGATTGAGGAGCGCATTGGAGGATGCGCTTCGTGAGTATCGATACACTCTCACCGAACTTAGGCCCCGATTACCACGGTTACCCATGCATAAGAAAAATAAGGCGCTGGTGTGTGCCTTGGACTTGCAACTTAAGAATCTATTCGAGAGTAGCGAGGACCTCGTTGATACACACTCGATCCTGTACTGTGGGGCTGTTGCGGCATGTCGTTTAGCTAATGTCAAATTCCCAAATTGTGACGTAGCTACACGACCAAAACCAGCCGTACCGGCCTGGCAGTGCAGGATCGAGCGCCGTATCGACGGGGCCAGGGCACTCATCGGCAAACTATACTGCTTCAGGGAGGGCAATACACGACCACGTGTAATGCGCTTTGTGAAACGGGCATTCTCGGGGACTGGAATCAGTCCTCAAGAATACATGTCCCGTGTCACAGAGCGCATCGACTTCCTGAAGCAGAAAGTTTATGCATGGGCGAACCGTATTCGGCGGTATAAGCGGCGGGTTAATCGGTACTCGCAGAATCGCATGTTCCAAAGCGATGAGAGGTGGGTATACAAAGCTTGGGAGCGACTCGAGCAAAATGTGGCAGACGTGTGCCACCCAGATGATGTCACCACGAGTTCTTTCTGGAGCAGCATTTGGTCGGTACCCGTCTGTCATTCTGAGGCTGACTGGATACGAGATGTCGAGCGAGTGTGCGAATCTATCCCAGAAATGGAAGCAGTTCTCATTACACCATTAGACGTAGCCAGAGCAGTCCGTTCGTTGCCGAATTGGAAATCACCGGGACCGGACGGGCTGCACAACTTCTGGCTCAAGTGGCTTAGTAGTTCGCACACTCGCCTCGCATCTCAATTCCAGTCATCTTTAGAGTCTGGGTCGCTACCACAG
Organism: Standfussiana lucernea; assembly: GCA_964057025.1. Lineage (NCBI taxonomy): Eukaryota > Metazoa > Arthropoda > Insecta > Lepidoptera > Noctuidae > Standfussiana > Standfussiana lucernea. Next base: position 12,206,453 of record OZ059804.1, read on the forward strand.
TTTTTAACAACAGGCGTTACCCACCTGCTCCATAAGTCAGGTAGTCCTACGGAACCCAAGAATTATAGACCGATCACGTGTTTGTCGACGGTGTATAAACTTCTTACATCCATTTTGAGAGCGAAAATTAACAAACACATCGACGGTAATTCCATTATGTCGGCCTCTCAAAATGGATGTAGGAACGGGTCCCGTGGTACTAAGGAGCTACTCCTCATTGACATGGCCATTAGCCAACAGGTTCGTCGATCCCGCAAGGATTTGTCGACATGTTGGATAGATTATAAGAAGGCCTACGACTCGGTGCCACATACATGGCTCATGAGGGTGCTGGAGTTGTACAAAATTGATGCAACTCTACGCGCCTTCCTTGAGTCCTGTATGGGGCAATGGAGGACGGTCCTTCGATATCCAGGATGTCAACAAATCCAGGGGAATGATGAGCCTGTATGGATTAAACGGGGAATATTCCAGGGCGACAGTCTGAGCCCACTTTGGTTCTGTCTAGCCCTGAATCCTCTAAGCACATTGCTGGAGGATTCAGGTCTAGGCTACCGGTTGAGGAGAGGTGGTCAGGTCATATCTCACCTTCTTTACATGGATGATCTGAAACTTTTTGCCCCCAACAAATTGCAACTGATGGAGCTACTGAAAATAACTGAAACTTTTAGTAGCGCCATCAGGATGGAATTTGGTGTGGACAAATGTGCAGTCATGTATGTAAAGCGAGGGGAGATTATGGAATCCGAGGGAATTCAGCTCTCGGATTCCATACACCTAAGATCCCTTTCCTCGTCCGAATGCTATAAGTATTTGGGTATGTCGGAAGCGTTGGGCATTAACGTAACTGACATGAAGCAATCGTTGAGGGAGCGTTTCTTCGGTCGCCTGAAGAAAGTATTAAATAGCCTTCTTTCAGGCGGGAACAAGGTGCGCGCCTTCAACGGTTGGGTCATGCCGGTTTTAATGTACTCTTTCGGCATACTCAAATGGACTCAGACCGAACTCGACGCTTTGGATAGGAGAGTCCGTACACTGCTGACCGCAAACCGGATGCATCACCCACGATCATCGGTGATGAGACTGTACATCCCGCGGAAGTGCGGGGGTCGAGGCTTTTTAAACGCGAAGACCCTCCACAATCGCGAGGTGTGCAGTCTCAGGGAATATTTTTTAAAAGCCGAGGTGGGTATGCACCGAGATGTGGTTGCAGTGGACAAGGGACTTACCCCACTGTCCATGGCTAAAGAGAACTGGCGCAAACCTGTAGTACTTACTACCGATGACCGCAAGGAAGTATGGCAAGGCAAGGAGCTTCACGGGCGCTTCTACCGGGCTCTTCATGGGCCCGATGTAGATTTTCTAGCGTCCGTATCCTGGCTACGTTTCGGTGACCTTTTTGGGGAAACTGAAGGTTTTGTTTGTGCGATTATGGACGAAGTTATGTTGACGAACAACTACCGGAAATATATTATGAAGGACGGGACGGTTGACGTGTGTCGGGCATGTCACCGTCCGGGTGAATCCATCAGACATATAATTTCCGGATGTTCTCGTCTGGCTAACGGCGAGTACTTACACAGACACAACCAAGTGGCCAAGATTATTCACCAGCAACTCGCCTTGAAATATAAACTTGTGGAATGTGAGGTACCGTACTACAAATATGTGCCCGACCCAGTTCTCGAGAAAGACCATGTCACGTTATACTGGGATCAGTCTATCATTACCGACAGGACTATTGTCGCCAATAAACCTGACATTGTGGTGATAGACCGATTAGCGCGCCGCGTAATGATAGTCGATGTTACCATTCCGCATGACGAGAACCTCGTGAAAGCTGAGAAAGAGAAACAATTAAAATATCTTGACTTGGCACACGAGGTTGTCGATATGTGGAATGTGAACTCGGCTATCATTGTGCCGATTGTCGTGACGGCCAATGGCCTTATGGCCAAGAGCCTCGACGAACATCTTTCGAGGCTCTCTTTAGGCGGTTGGATCAAGGGCCTGATTCAGAAGGCAGTACTCCTCGATACGGCTCGCATTGTGAGGAGGTTCCTATCTCTGGAGCCCTAACCACCGGTAGCTTGGACCCTGCTCCCGATACCGGCGGACAACTATTTTTTTGTATTTTTAAATGTTTTTTTATGTCTTTTTTATTAAGAAATATTTAAAAATGTTAAAAAATGAGAATGATAAATGAATAAAGGAATAATAATAATAATAATATATTTATTTGCGTAAAACATGGTATAAAAAGGTCTTACAGTACAAAAATAGAGCAGACATGTTTTGCCAAGATTAAACATAGCATGCAAATATTTGTAATAACAATTTTCTTAACAAAATTATTATTGTATTACACCAACACTATTTTCGTTCTAAGAATTGTTTTATACTATAGAAGTTGTTATCAATTAACCATTCATACAGTTTATTCTTAAAAGCATATCTCGAGTTTAACATTTTCAGGTTACTAGGTAATTTGTTATAAATTCGTACACACATAGTTATGCAGCTTTTATTGTACTTTGCAAGCCTGGGAGCATTGCTAAGTACGAGTCTGTAAGGATCTCGTTGGGTTGGGTAGCAGGTTTATGAAGATGGCCAACATAAATACCTAACAGCTAACTGTAATAAACAATGCCAGTCGTTACCTAGCTTATCTCGAGTCAACACCAGTATAAGGCCCGGACTCCACCCAAGCAGAGACGAGCAGAGCGGAGAGGAGACGTGCGAAAACCAACCAAGCACACTGGTCGAAATCTGCATCGCGTCTCTCGTCTCTCCTGTGATCGATCGAAACATGCACATCCTATCCGCTCCGCTCGTTGACGCTTTGATTGAATTCGGGCCTTAGGCACGACAATAAAGCTCATGCCGTGGCAAACTGCAAAGAAGTGCACTGTCGGTTACTTAAAAAAATTAATATAAGCCCTCCATCTTCGCTCGACGAACTTCATTATCGAAAAGGCTACCCCTTTTGACGCCTATGGCATAAATGTTATCTGTACATTTGTGTGCTTTGAGTATTTAATAAATAAAGGAGTATAAAGAAATATGAGGTAAAAGTCGGTCTTTGCAATAATTAAACATGTATGATAACAAAAGGAAAGCCCAAATTCAAATGTCAATGGGTCAAACAAAAATATAGTTATTTTTGTATCCAATGGTGCTGCTGATCTTCTGATTATACCTTAAAAGGAAACTGATATTCCTTAATCTCCACAACACTTATAGATTTCCAGCAAAAACAGTTTTGCCCAAACTCGCAACTCGATTTTTCAGGAGCTACGGAAAAACCACACGGTATAAAGTAGTTGTCAAAGTTTATTCCCAACCTATTCATAGAGCCGACTTCCCGAACAGCTGTTGAATAGCTTATAAACTAAACTCCGTATACTACGAACTCTTATTTGATAGTAAACCAAAACATTGCCAATCTTTTGATGTGCTAGTTCTACTCATTTCATTTTCAACAATTTTTGAGGAGTTGCGTAAAGGTATACCGGTACTATAGTTTTGTTTTTGTTATTGATTGAAAAGATGACGCATGTGAAGGACGTTGGTAATTTTAGAGGAGTAATAGACAGATTGACCAACTCATAGGCGATTCTCAGACGACACCGTTCGTCCGCGAGGTCGGGTGGAGGAAGGTCCATTTTTTTTTTGGTTCGCCGCGCGGAGAAGCGGTGAGCGCCGCTCGTCCGCGCGGTCGGGCGGTGTACGTGTGTTAGACATCAACGGATTACATATAAGCCAATGCGACGTGAGATTCGCTTCACCGCAGAACCGCGCGGACGAGCGCTGTCGTTTGAAAACCTATAACTATAAAAGAAAGCAATGGCTATAGTGTTAAAACCCTCTCTTCTCTCGTAAAACAGGGGGTTTTAATGTTATTTAGTTCCTTTGAAAAACATGAAGGCAATTTCCCAAGTAAAAGTTTTCTAGCTTCGTAGGATCTTCAAAAGATGTACCTAATGAATAATTGTAAATGCTCACTCCATAGAAATTACCCTACAACCATAATAAAAAAGAAAGAGAACAACACGGGTTAATCTGATTCGTTCATTAAACCCTGTTTTTGTCAATATTGTTTTCATAACGAACAGAAAAACAGGCCCAGCTCAAAAAAAAAACAAATAATTTTCGTCATTACACGGGATAAAAGGCTTTGTTTCTTTGAAATTGGGACTATTTTTCTGAAAGCCATTTTGTTGAACCTAGTTCTCTCGTGTTTACAAGTTAGGGTTTGCGTCAACACAGTGCTGTGAAATGCTCGATTGGATTAAGTTAAGTTGTAAGAAGTTATGGCATTTTCATGTTAGAAATGGAAAGGAAGCTAACTGAGGCAGACACTAACTTTTCTGCAGTGGTCTTTGGGCACTCCCATATTTTTAACCGACTTCAAAAAAAGGAGGAGGTTCTCAATTCACTTATGAACCGATTTGAAAAATTCTTCTTTTATCTGAAAGGATATACTTCCCGATTGGTCCCATAGAAATTTCATCAAAATCGATTGAGTAGTTTGGTTTTTAAATCAAAATAGCTGCAAAAAATATGTTAAATCCAACTAAAAGAAATTGCGTAATTGATACTTGACAAGGATTTGTGTGTGATACGATAACTAAAAAGGGTAAAATGAAAACTTTTTTGCAAAAAAATAACCAACTTCCAAAAAAAAACGCAAATAAAAGTGGAAAATAACTTTACTATCGGAAGTCGGTGACTATTGTTTGTTTCATTGATTTTTTTGCCACCGACTTTTTTGCAAAAAAGTTTTTACTCTAAATAAACCTGCGTTTGGCCGCAACTCGCCTGATGTGAAGCGATGATGCAGCCTAGGGTGGAACACGCTTGCCTAGAAGAAACCGATTCACTCGAATCTTGAGTAGATCCCAATTATAATAATCAGGGAACAGAGAAGCCGGCAGTGAATTCCACAGACTGACGGTTCGTACAATACATGTGGAAGCACACATAGCATATATATATGTATATTTATACATATATGAATGTTAGTTAATTTATTTGTAGGTACATAATATTTATCTTAAAGTTGGGCATTACAATAATTGCATATATCTACGGCATATTGCATCTGCTAGCCAGCTGCAAAAACTTGCAGTTGCGGCTGCATTGTGGCTTAAAAGAAATGACAGCTGCCCCAAAATAGGGGGTGGGTATTGCAATTTTTTGTTTTTACTTTTTGCATGCGCACGACCCTTGAAGATGCAAAACAACATAGTTCTTAATATCTGATAAATTGAAATGCTAACTAATTTATTTGCTTTTATGATCATAATGCCATGGATGTTGGGTAGGCCTTTGGTGTGGGATGCAACTTGCGTCGACACCCTGTTCTTAGTTCGTTCAAATTCTTGTCTACCTATTACACAAAAACGGTTGCATAAGAAATTACTTACATTCAAGTAATTACTGTATCTTGACTGTAGATACCAGGGTCAGACTCTGTGAAAATTGACTTGCAGTAGGAAAATCTTCCATATTGTTATTTAAAATATTATACGCAATTAAGGTCCTGGATTCGCTGCTCCCAAGTGTATTTAAGTCTTCAGTACTTAGCCCAGTCGTAGAATTAATTATTTTCCTACCACATACCTACATATTTTCCATATTGATTAAGGCGCCACCCATATTTAAATAAGTAATCTATGTGTGGTCTACTTTGACTCGGAATATTACTAGTAAACGTTTGTCTGACGTCACTCAAGTACTAAACATTTGACTACGCGGCATAATCAATGCACAATACACAGATAACATGAGATATCTAAGTATCTCCTACTAGTAACTAGGAACTCAACACGTGTTCAGTTATTATTAATTTTATACATTTTCTGGTATATGTATTTTCCTGCAACGAGAATATTATTTACTCAATGGTTTATGTAGTAAGTACGAGTACCATTGAATAAATTGTATGGATATTCATTTTCCTTAAATTAATCATAATTGTGGATAACCACAAATATGATTAATTCAAGGAAAATGCATAGCTTAAATATTTATATCATAAGCTATAAATAGACAATTAATTAAAAAGCCAGTCTTTATCACCGGTAGAGTTTTAAATCAGTTTTGACGAGTTGCGTAAAGTTAAAAATAGTTGTGTTTTTGTTAGTGATTGAAAAGATGACGCGTGTGAAGGATGGACGTGGATAAATTTCAGAGGATTAATACACAGATTGACCAATAGGCCATTTGACCGACCGCGCTGTCGGGTGGAGTAGACGAAGATTTTGTGGTGGTGGGCTCTATTAGCAGTAGAGTATCTTCCACTTGTTCTGAGGGCTAGATATGTGGCCATCGCTTTAAAAGATTTTCAAATTTCTACACCTACTTTTAACAGGACTAGGCACTTGGGCTTCAATACCACTATCAAATTTTTTGATAGTGAGTAAGCTGTTCGTCATACCAAAATAATAGCTTAAAAAGTAGTTAAAGAAGAAATATAAGATCTACTCACCGGTTATCGTCCCGGCAATTAAATAATTAAGGTATCGATGTGAATAATGCCAAATACCAAATTAATTGCAACCAAATTATTGCTGTATCTCTCCTCAAGAAAAATCGATTTCATTATTTTCGACATACCTACACACCTTTTAAACTACAAATTAACAGCAATAACTCCGTCTTTCACCACATCCAAAAACGTATTATTAAAATGATAAAACATTACGATTTTTCAACCAACCAAAAACGAGATCTTCATAATAACATCGGTTTATTTCGGCGTATCTTGTAACAAATTATTCAAAACAAAGAGTGGGCTCCCAATCCTGTGTTATCAGTCCATAAACGGCCATACGTTGGGCTGTCGACGCTACGCCGGTGGCCGATACGCTACATTTGTACAGACAGCAAAATTAATAAGTGTATGGGCAGCTTATTGCGTTTGCATTTAATCAGCTGCAAGCTGTGTCTCAACCTCGCATGCATCTTTAGGTAGTAGTCCAAACAAGATTACGTAAAAAAATATCAGCAACTTTTTTTATTGCTTAGGACAAGATACTTGGATCTCCAGTTTGCCAAGGAGGTAATAATAGCAATATCATATCATGTTCATATTTTTATGGAAACACTATATTGAACACGGAAATTAAATAATAAGACATACAGAAACAGCAAGCCTGACAAACAAAGCTTTACCTACAAAATAGAGCAACGTGATAGACAGACACTGGTCGTAATCACCTAAATGCATAACTATTTTGTCGTTAGTACAAACAGATAGATACCTTACAAATCATACGTTTAAAAGTGCTTATGAAAAATGGATCCACACTTTGCCACTATCCGCTAAGGTAATGGAGTAGGGATATACTAATTATTTGATGCGGTATTTGTAATGATAAATTTAATTTGATATATACTCTTTTTCGGAGTCGCTTAAAGCGAAACAATGCTAAACTTATCACTGTTACTAAGTTTCTTTAACATATAGTTTGAGAGTAATTTAGTGCTAGAAAACTAGCTTATTGATTCCCACCTTGTTGATAGAATGTCACTTTGTCACTAGACCTTCCGTTACATACATACGTCTTATTTAACAACACACGGATGCCTGGAAATATTTTGTAAAAACAACTCAACCTTTCTAAATGGCGAAACCATTTCACATTTTCGCAAACAAACGAAAATTCGTCATGCATTCCTGCACACTTCCAACGTAATCACATGCCACCAACTCAAACTGCCGCATCCACAAAATTCCTTGCCCACATCCCGTTATCCACTTTCCTCTACATTATTTAGGCATTTGTACCCGTCACGATCACAATACTGCTGATTGTACTTCGGTTAGGCAGTTCCTACACGACCATCCTACTTTGACCTCTGACGCCTAGCACTACTTGATTGATATCACCAACATCTTGTAAAGGGTCTAGAGGCCAACTGTACTGGTCTGACATATTAATATTTATTAGTGAAAGCCTTCTTGTTTGTTTTATTTTTTGTACGGAATTTTAACTAGTTGTGTGTGAGCCAATTAGTATTGTAATGCTACTGAGTAATGAGTGTGCTAATTACGTAATTAAAAAAGTTGAAAATATTTTTTGGAATAGCTTTCCGCTAGCTACGAAGAAAAAGATATCAGAACTGGACGAACGAAATAGATTTCAATAAAATTGATAATTTCCTGTTAAAAGATATTGAAAGTCAACAGCCGGGAAAATCGTATTTCCGGGTAAACAAGACTGTTTCTATCTAATCAGTTATATTGCTGGAAGTTTACGAACTTGAAAGAGTTGTTTAAGCTCGGATCAGCTACACGATGAGCAGCGGGATTTTCCATTTCCGTAATTATATTTATTTATTATCTGTTGTCCGCGACTTCGTTCGCGTGGAAATTTTGCTGCATATGTGTTAAAAAAAAAGATACGAGTATGCCCATGTCCTTCCCCAGAAATAACCTACCTCCTCGCCAAATTTCATTACGGTCCGATCAGTCGTTTAGTCGTGAATAGGACAAACAAACTTACTTTCGCATTTATAATATTAGTGTGGATACTAGCGATCCAGTCTGTTTCGCACGGTTTTCACGAATTGACGAAACGCCATACACACAATTATTTTCCACTTACCCAGCTTCTGGAATAAATTTTCAAATGATGGTGAAAAAATAAAAAATATCCGACGCGTAATTTAAAAGAACAACGACCTCACACTGGCGAGTGCGAAAATCAACTTTAATGTATTAATTTTTTAAGTCTCCAAATCAAATGAAATAATTAGCTATAGGTCGATTTTAAAGCTCTTGTTATTGTAAATTCAACGCAGACTTAAATCCACAAGACATTAAAAATACATAATATAAAACATTATTGAACCTCAACTTAAACAAGACATAATTATTTATATTTATGCGAAATACAACCTTAATACAACAATAAATTATGTACAAAATTAAATAGTACCTACCTACTGCCATTTGACTGCGAGTTACGACTTTTGGAGCGTGGGTCGAATGGCTGTTTTTCCATTGTTTTCACATAAAAACTCCGTAATAAACTAAGACGTGACCATAAAAACTCAATAGACTTTCACAGTCATTATGAACTTTCTATGACACTTAATTATTTAAGATAACCTTTTTCTGAATTTATTGGGAAATTATATCGGAAAACGATAGCGGAGACTTAAATTAAACTATTAGTTCGGCTATTCTTTTTATGGAAAAAGCTTGATTTTAATTATTAGTTATTATGTCTTGTGACTGGGACTGTAGCTTCATTTTTTTTTGCTGTCTTTGTTTCGAAAATTCAAAAGTGCCTGTAATTGGCCTACTTGAAATAAATGCTTTGATTTTGATTTTTAGAACTTTAATATTAATAGCATTTCGGATTTAATCGAAATAAATTAGAAATGACTTTGTATAACTGCCTCGTTGGTAGAATGGTCGCAATCTTGACTGCTGAACATGAAGTCCCGGGTTCGATTCCCGAGCCGGGCAAATTGTTATTGGGGTTTTTCATCAGGATTTTTTCTGTAACGGCCACGGAGTGTGGATTTGCGCCCGGTTGGTGCCAATAGGCTTGCTCCCTTTTACATGGGACTTAACATAATTGGCGAAATGTGGGTCTACTTATTAGGCACCTCTGCCTAACCCCTTCGAGGATTACAGGCGTAATGTTGTTGTGATTTTAAAAAACTGAAAAAAAAAAACTTTAAAATGAACAGCATTTCGGATTTTATCAAAATAAATTTGAAATGACAAAAAAAAAAATTAATGAACCGTGAAATGCTTTCACGGTTTATAACTGAACTTACACTATCACTTCTGGGATATCTTCCGCGATTAATGTTTATACTTATTGAGCTCCCGATATTTCGACGCTGTTGCAAGCGCCATGATCACGACATAATATCTCGTGATAATGGCGCTTGCAACAGCGAAATGCAAAAAAAAATGCGAAATGTTTTTAGAAATGACTGTGTATTTTCATCTCTACTGCTCTCGAAAGAAAACATCGCCAGGAAACCAGCACGTCATAAAAACAAAAATTCAAAGGCATGTGACATCTGGAACTTTGTACGCAGGATTACGACCGACTCCCTCTCACATGGACAGGCTTGAATCCCAGCTCTGGGAACATTAAACAACATTATGCTTCAACGATTGAGTATGCATGTATAGATATGCTTATAAGAGTAGAATGTGTGAAGGATTATATGGCTAGAAAGGAGTTGACTGCTGAGATGACGAGTATTAGAGAAGTATGGAAGAAGAAGACACGCTGCGCCGACAAAGATAAAGATATATTTATTTTGTAAAAACATGAGTAGTATGTATACAGGTCTTATAAATAAATTAGATGTAGCTACATGTTTTGCCATTTAGGAGTGGCGTACAAAATTTTTTTTGGCCTTAAGCCATAGGATGAACTTAATTAGTATAAAATTTAAAAAGTTGGGGTAATTACCAAGATATATTAGATGAAGAAACCCAAATAAATTGGCAGGAGGGCAGGAGAATTATTATGCTTCAATGATTGACTGCCTATTTTAATTGATTTTTGTATTGTTGCAGAGATCGAAGCGGCGGAGGCCTGTAAATGGCTGAGGGCAGCTGGATTCCCGCAGTATGCGCAGATGTACGAAGGTATGTTTCATTATTGTGTTTATCTATTAACGGCATACATATAAACCAAGTCCATCTTTGTGTCCCTCCCTAGGATATGGGTTAACCGTTGTTATGTAACCATGACTAGTATGACCCTCACATACGAGGTACACGTAAAACAAGATAAAATATGTACATACTAGCTTATGCCAGCGGCTACGCCCGCATGGAAATCGATAATTGACACACGGGATCGTCCTACCGGGATCAAAAGCAGCCTATGTGCTATTCCAAACTATAATCTATCTCTGTCCCAAATTTCATCCAGATCCGTTCAGCCGTTCTGGCGTGATTGAGTAACAAACATCCATCCATCCATCCATCCAAACTTTCGCATTTACAATATTAGTATAGATTATAAACTATGTGCCACCTGTGTCTCTTTAGGATATAGATTGACCGGTGTATAAGGTAACCATAACTTTTGGCAGGATCCATATTTATATATTTATATATCTCATAAACAAGGTATAAGTAAAATCGGAGATTTGGTCGCCGTGATTGTCATAGATGAACCGAGGGCAAAGATGTATATGGCAGTCTTTAAACAGACATGAGCAATCGTTTGTCTGTCAATGATTTTAGGATTTTTACGAAGTAGATAGAGGCGTTTGTGTGAGTTTGGCCAGAGAAAACGGCACAGAGAGAAGAGTGGACAATATCTATTTATAGCTTAAAAAAAAATGCAATGATGTGGTACTTGTCAGGGATCTAAAACCTTTCATTCTACCTCCAGCACTCACTCCATTTGAAATAATGATGACAGTACCAGAAAATATTGACACTTATTCAACCATCAATGTTGAGAATAAAATACTAAACTGTTTCCAAGACCCCTTCACGCAAATAACTAACACTCAACAACGTGCTTACCCCACAAAATACAACGCCGTAACGATATTCTAAAGTACACAGTAACTTTCGTCCGAACAAATTTACAATACATAAAGCAAGGGTTTCCACGAACTCCTAGCCTATTAAGGACAGTCCCAATAATACGCAGTCCCGACCTGTCCTAACTTATCTATTAATCATACTTACTAGTCAATGTGTGGTTTGTCCCACATTTTGAATATGTATAGGGTGTTGTAATCTATTTATGCAAATTTGGATGTTGAGTAACTGTAGTTTTTTTTTGGTTTTAGCTTTTTTTGTTTTCCTTAAACTTTTTATTTAATGGTTGAAAAACCCGAAAGAGTTTATACCTAACTCGAATTGGTTCTTGTATGCCAAAAAGACAGGATATTACCTAAGTTCTATGACACTTTAAAAAAGTAACATATCATAATTAAAACATCACACCTGTTATTCCCAAAGAGTTCGGCACAGCTGACATACCTTATAGTACACCTATATTTTGCCAGTTATGTTAAAATTCCTAGGTTCTCACAATATCCAAAGAACGATAGAATCACATAGTGACACAGACCATGTACAGACGCCAGCACACCAAGCTACCCGAAACTGACAAATTTTCACAATCAACCTTGAACCTATTTATTTAACGATAAAATTGATAATCTATTTAATAAAAATACAGATAGTTGTAACTTGATGTGCTGGCGTCTGTACTTTAACTAAGCCTACAAATCCTTACGAACATCTTTCAAACACCCTGTACTATTGAGCCGGTAACGAAGCTCAGCTGGCCAGATGAAGCCAAATCCCACTCAATTGATCGCTATTCTTACGTTTATTAATGAGAGAATTAAGTGGATGTGCCTCTTAGTTGGACAGATCTTTGTGCATCTTTGTAATTTATATGGATCTAGTTGAACCAAAGGCAATGATAGTTATTTAACATAAAATCCCGCCTTTAATTCTCAAACATAAATAACCCACATTTCGCCAGTTATGTTTAAGTTCCACATAATAGGGGAAGAGCCTATTGCCATCAAACGAACACTAATTGGTCTCGAGCTGCAACTTATAAATTCCCGATGGAAAAACTCAATAATATTTTAACCTACCTAGAAATCGAACCCAGAACGTTATGCTCAGCAGTCGCTCTTGCGGTCACTAGACGAACGAGTTAGTCACATTTTTTTTAATTAAAATAGTACTTTTTATTGAAATAACATAACCACGTTTACGTAAGTTTTCAATCGACAACGAAGTCAAAAATCAAAAATGCGACAAAGCTTTTCGATTATCGCATTTTCCAGACATCTCAATTTCGTATTCAGAAGACAGCGTTCTATTCTACGTGATAGGTCCGTTTCTGTCCTCTAGGACCTTTGAAATCTCCAACGACGTTAGTTTATCTTTTCACCAACACTAGGCGATACCTACCCAATATATATAATATATCTCACGGTATTTGATTTTCAAGAGTAGAGGAAGTCCAAAGAAACGATGGATGGACTGTGTGGAGGATAATAATGCTAGAAGGTAGGACTGCTGAGATGACGAGTAATTGAGAAGTATGAGGAAGAAGACATGCTGCGCCGACCCCAAATAAGTTGGGTTAAGGGCAGGAAAATGATGATGGTATTGGATTTTCAACTTTAACTGCTGAGCTGAACGCTGAAAATCCAACAGTGCTTGGGTCTTGGCATTAATGTAGGCGTCGCCTAACATTATAAAATAGGCATTAGTCTCGAAACACGCTATCTTTTCTCTTACGGTTTCATTCACACTCGATTTGTTTCGTAGTTATAATTCTAGTCATGTTTGACTCCAACTGTCTTACCCTAATGTCCTCTGCGCATTTTCTGAATAAGTTTTTGACATACGAGTAATCGGTTTTTAAATGTAAAAAATTCAGAGAGCGTACAAGCATAAAAACATTTTAAAAAGGCCCAAGAAATCATGTATTAGACACATAAGTTTAGCTTTTTATAAGACACATAAGCTTATCTTTAACTGTATTTTATTTTATATTTTATTTGCTTGTTTTGTATTTTATTTTATTAAAACTTAAGTTCAGAAGATGTGGTGTTCCGTTTCTCGATGACTTAAACGTCGTCAATGCAAACTACAACCTATTGTTAATTTAGTTAAGTTTCTCTAGTGAACAGTAATTTGTTCTTTCAGAAATAAGTGTCTTTAAACCGAATGTTGTCATGTATTTTTAGATTTATGTAGGGTTTGGTAATATTCTTGATTATCTTATGAGCAGAAATACATATACAACATCACGGCTGTAATCTCCGAAGGGTTAGACAGAGGTGTAGCTAAAAGTACACCCACATTTCGTCAGTTATGTTTGAGTTATGAGTCGAGCTACACGATAACTGACAAATGCTTGCACTGACTGGACAGGTCCACTCAAATCTGTGTGGTTCTTTCTTCAAAAGACCATCTCAGACACTCATCTGCATAGTCCTCATGTGAGTTTATCAAGATTATGTTTGGACCTTAAAAGAGACTATGACCTCTGAGTTTGTTTCGGCTGTTTCTTCTCAGAGTAGTCAGATACGAAACACCGGCCTCATCTAGTTTGTAAAAACCTATTTGCAAAATAAACATCATTTATCATTTATCAAGTCCCATGTAACAGGCGGCGAGCCTTTTGCTATCAACCGGGCAGAAATCCCGATTCCCTGGTTGTTACTGAGAAATTCCCGATGGAAAATTCCAATAACACTTTGCCCGACCCGAGAATCGGACCTCATGATGAGCAGTCGCGCTTTTTGCAACTTCAACTTCTATGCGTTATTAAATCTTATCAGAACCATTTCTTCATAGTGTCGAGGATTCAAGTTTGAGCTTCGACCAGAACTCTGCCAACTTGACAGATCGGACAAGTCCTTCAAGGGTCTCTTAGATCTGCACAAGGAGCAGGACAGGTTGTGGAACATTTTTGTTATATAGCTCCGCAGTCACTCTTGTTTTCTTCGGAATACACCCAATCATTCCATATAAAATAATGGTATTCAGCGGCATCAGTTTAGACTGGAAGCCGACCCCAACATAGGTGGGAAAAGGCTAGGCAGTTGATGATTAGCCCCAATCGGACTAAGTTGTACCGAGTTAGAACTATTGTAAGTATTAATATTCATCATCTCTTTGCCATATTGTGGATATTTTTCTTTTCCTACAATTTTTTTTCAAATAATAATACTAGAGCTTATCCACAGCATTACCATCCTCCGATATTACATCTACGCTGACAATATAAAGTAAATTATCCTTTAATAGGAGCAAAAGGACCCAGCGCTTACTCTCTTCTTTGTGACGTAAATATTCCATTATGAAGCCCGAGATGGAATCTATTCTCCAAATATGGAATAGTCCAAAGACGGATGATTTTTTTTTCATGCTTGGATGACCCGCAGGTTATAAATAATTAAATTAGATGGAGGTTTAAAGGATTTTGATTGTGTTGTTTTTTTCTTGGAAGTTTTTGATTTTAGTAAATGTTGTGATCACGTGGTTTATTTCATGTGAACAATTCTTGACCCAGTGGCTCAAACTGATTGTATAGTTGGAAAAAATACTATTGTTTTTTTTTTCAAATAAAGTAAATAAGTATCTAAGGAAGATTCATGAGTAAAATATGAAATTTTAAGTGGCAACTTGACACAAAAATGTAAGAACGTCGATAAATAATAAAAAAAGCTCTTAAAACACACTTTTTACTAATCGCTCGCATCCATTACTGTGTCAATATTTTTTCGAAAAACATAATTACTTCTGATACAATTTACAGCCTGCACAACCGCTGTACTTTCAACTGTATACCTTCAAACATAAGAGTGATTATTCCCTGCATATTATTAAAAAGTTCTATGACAAACACCAATTTCCAAGGCCTTATCATAAATTCATAATCTAAGATAAGACCTACATAAAAGTGTAAACCAGAGGATTTTGTTTACATTTATTTTGTATCATTAGATACAGATACTTTCCTCATGATATGACGTTCGTCCATTATCATAGGATTCCGTCATTTTCTAAGAAATTTTGCGTTTTTTCCTGCAATTTTAATATGTGAATCATTCGTGTTGAGTGCGAGTTGGTGAGAAGTGGGTGTAATTTGATTGGTGATTTGGTTATTGGTACTGATTGTGTGTTAGTGGTAATAAAATTGCTGTTGAAAGGAAAATACTAATATGCTGTGTAAGTATAAATATTTTACTCTTCCTCCACACAGTATTTTTGTTCTCGGTTGGTGGCAAAAGGTTTGCCCCCATAACACGAGACTTAAACATAACTGGCAGAACGTGTGTACTATAAGTCTACCTTTGCCCAGCCCTTCCGGGAAAAATAGTGAGTATTACCTGCGAGTGTTTCAACTATATTGAACAGATTAAAAATGGCGGAGGTCTGTTTTCTCTTTTATATATGAAAAGATTATAGCATTTTAATAAATGAATCAGGAAAGCCTATAGAAATTGGCTTTTTGGCAATTTCAAATCTATACTAATATTATAAAGCTGCAGAATTTGTTTGTGTTGCTTATGGAACTACTGATTAGAATTGAAAATTTTTTTAAGTGTTGGATAGACCATTTATGAAGGAAGGCTATGTAATATCACGCTGCAACCAATATGAACAGAGCATCAATCAAATCAAAAATGTTACGCAGACGAAGTCGCGTGAGTCAGTTAGTTAGGTTATAAAAAAATAAAATGACAATCAGATACGTCTAAATTAATTTCGAAACAATTAATGATACTTATGTTTTCCGTACTTATATGATAAATTAATTTCTAGAATTTATTTTATCAGCCCAACGATTGTAAAACCCAGTGTTAAAAATATTTAATTCTTGGAAAAAAATACGAAAATGCACATTACAATGTATAAATAAGACTTTATTTGAATGTTTTATAGTTTTAAGGAAGGTATTAAACAAAATTTATAGGTATAATTATATCTTAAATTATTTACCCTGTATTAAAAAATACTTTATTGAATTTTATTACGGGTTTCATAAAAATGTAACACCTGGCGGCAAAGGAAAATAACAAGGAAACACATAAATTTCACCTTTTTAATTGCTTTAAAATTAATTACTGTGTTGTAAATTAAAGGTTTAAACATTGAAATAATGTAACCTTCCATGAATTTACCTGTGTGGTTTATTTAAAATCAGTAACAAAAATAAAATTTAGTCCATTTTGCATAATACATATTATATTATGTATATTCGTCTTTTAGATAATTGCATTATGGTATTTAAGTCAATGACTAACCCAGAAAAAGCAAAGTTTACTATAATAGTGCAGATCTACAGTTAAAATGTAATAAACGTAAACAAAACTAGACCCAGCTTAAATAAAAAAAGAAGTTATTGGTTCCGTTACAGATAGTAAAACTTTATTGACTCTATAAAATTCTGGACCTTCATAACTCTCCTATTTGGATTTCCGAACTAGTTTGGAAAACGATTTAAAATGACCCACAAAAAACATAACGATAAATAAAATGACCGTTCCAATGACATAATCCAGAGATTTTGCTAAAAAAACTTAAGTAAAAAACCTTTTTTAGTGAAAGTTCCCGCCCACCCATTTGATACTCACTAACATAATGCTATAGTCACAATAAATGATCGTTTACGTCATCCTAAAGTCAAACAAAACGTAACTGATTAGTGTTATCTGTGACACAGGTAAAATATTTCTCGAAAATGACTAAATTCCGGAGTAAAATTGAACTTAAACTTTACAATAAGAATATCTGTTTGACACATTTTTAACATAAGCCCAAACTGTACTTGCTGTTTTTTTTCAATATGCTTACGCAAAAATAGGTCCTATTTCGCTGAAATAGGTATTGTGTTGCTATTTTATGGACTGTTGTTATTAAAATGGTGCTACATCAGGAGCGTAGCGATAGGGGGTCGGTATCCTTGACAAGGCAAACTTATCCGTCAAAATTTTTTTTTTCCTCCGATTAGTTCAGGTAAGGACCAGTGGGTGACTGCATGTTGCAACGGACGGACGGACTTTTTGTGTTTCTGTGATTTTTGACCGTTAGAAATGTGTGCGTTTGTATTTTGCACAGTGTGCTGTCTGGAGGAATTTGTTTGTTCCAAATTATAGGCGGTAAGTGGTTGTTATTTTTTATTTGGCGTTTTAATGCGATAACTGCCAATTTGTTATCCCGTTGATTTTCTAAGATTTTATTTAGGGTCTTATTAGCAATAAGGGGTCAACTATATTTACTGATCTATTAATTAACTGATTATACATTTTTTGCAAGGCTTTATCTTATATATTTTTTGCAGTCATTTTCTATGAATGACACATTTGAATCACGTTAGTAAGATTGTTGATGGATCATTGATGATTTCTTCAAAAATTTACCACTCTAGTTAGTGAAGTACACGATATAAAAGCCACCAAAATCCAATCACCTATACTACTATACAAAACCAGTCTTCAAAGTGTGACCAAATAACTCCTCGAACTATTAGGTGACCTTCTAAATGCCCATATCCTACATCCAGTATTGACTTTTCAAAGCACAGCTGACTAAGTAGGCGTGACCGGTCCAGTGTTGGACGTACTAAATAAATAATTCAGAAGAACCACTCTGATTAATAGATCAGACAAATTGTTGAACTTTATAATTATGAAATTTATATATAATTTATTATGTATTTTATTCCATACTTTAGGAAGTATTTGTATGGGTTAGTCCGTACCTTATGACAGAACTATAAAACCAGAACCATAGGTATAAGCAATACTTGCAACATTGACTAAATACATAATAACTTGCCAGGATGTTAAAATGAAAAATCTGCAGCTGTATAACAGCAAAATGCAAATAACTTTGCCATTTTCAAGTGTCACTGCCCATATTTTGTGATATATTGGCAGTTGGAGTGCACTGTGCAGTTCATATGTGCACACTCAAGATGACGAATATTGCAAAAAAAAACTCGAGTACGTAAAATGGACAATATTGAAATGAGTTTTGAAAATTAGCAAAAGAAAGAACCCCTCTTGAAAGCCAATCAATCCCCAAAATCTTGAACAGATAAGAATTTCGATGCAAGAGATTTTTTGCAGATTTTTATCGAAGAAAAGAATCTAATTATCTCTTAAAAAACTGATGGTATACGCAATTACGAAAATGTTTTTGATTTAAATCCTGTTACCAGCAACATTATAATTATTTTATCATTATGTCTAGAATCTTAAACTTAGTCCTGTGGCTTGTAAATATGTCACACAGTGCATGATGGTATTTAATCCTTCTGAATGTTCATTGTCTATGGTAGCATGACTAAAATACACGGTGTGTCCATCTATTAACACTATTAGTTAATAATGTCTTACAAGGAAACTTACGTCACTTATGTATGAATGAAGTGAAGTGTTTGTCATCGATTTTTAAATCACCGCTCATATATTTGTTTATTTTTTCTTCTAAAACGTATCGTATTTTGGCACGATTTTTATAAAATGAGAGAATAAAACGTTTTTACTTGTTAATATAAAGTGTATTTTTTTAAACGAATTCATAAGGTTTCCAGTTCCTTTTCAGAACAGATTTATTTCTGTCACTACCTATCAGACTAAATTATATTCTGTATTTTTTACCTGAACGACAATCCTAAAAATTTGTTGATACCTAAATTTGTAAACGCAATTCGCCTACGCATTAGCAAACGTAAACAAAATTCAGAAATAAAACGTAGAACGAGCAATATTTTATACGACGTCTGTTCGTAAGTGCGCCATTTTGGATATTGCTCACACATCAAATTGCCCCTGACCTATGTTAAGTATCAATTTTGATACCCTCACAAAAACCTACCTTTAGGTACGTTACCTAGACTGAGGTAACATACTATAAACATTAAGATGTGAGGCTGTTTGAATAGGTTATTTTTTGTTAAGTTTTGTTAGAAGAAATATTGTTAAAATTGATGCAGGGAAAACCCGAAATTCTAAATGATTTAATTGTCCAAATGGCAATCATGATTAATAAGAAATTAAAGTGCAAGGAATTTGATATTTTGTAATATTTGGTTCAATGTCATGCAAACAACGGTAAGGTTATGCAAAATGCTTTTATTATAATATTGAGTCACTCTATTTGACAACAGACTAACACACACATAATATCACGCCTGTAATTCTGAAACGGTTAGGCAGAACCACATTTCGTCAGGTATGTTTAAATCCAATGTAATATGGCGGCGAGCCTATTGCCATCAGCCGAGTACATACCTGACTAATACGGAAATATAGCTGTATAGAAAATGCAATAAAAAAAAAAACAGTATTGCACAGGTTTCTATCCATTTATCATTATTTTCCTGTGATGTTCCATGATTATCCTGGCTTTTGATCCGTGATCTTTAAAACTGCCCAAACATTCTAGCGTGTTTTAGGACTAACCCTAAAAACTGCTCGATTCAAACAACATCCTATTTCATCTCAATAATCCTCTGCCCACAAAACAATTACCAAGGCACCATAGAACATAAATACTCGCAAATTAACAACACATTCTAGCGTCACTTCTTTTAATTACTGACGACGATCGTTAAGACATCTGCAGCTGTGAACAAATGCCGGCGCTTTGATCATCATCACCATCATTGTCGTTGGTGACATAGTGATCATCACTATTGACTTGTTAATGTATTAATTAACCTAGGTGTTAAACGGTGGTATGAAGTGTGATTGTATAAAAAGGTTGATGTTATGCGAGTAGTGTATTCTTATGTATGTATGTATAGTCTGTATCTGCCTAGCCTCTTCTCAACTATGTTGGGATAGGCTTCCAGTCTAACCGGATGCAGCTGAATACCAGTATTGTACATGGAGCGACTGCCTATCTGACCTCCACAACCCAGTTCGCACTGGATAATACGATACCCCTTGGTGAGACTGGTTGTCAGACTTTCGGGCCACTGACTACCTGTAACGACTGTCAAAGATCTAAAAATGACAGCTGGGACCATCGGCTTAATATGCTTTCCGAGGCACGGGTAAACTCGGTATGTAATTGGTGCCCACCCATCTTCGGATCAACCTAGGTAAGTGCGAGCGGCTGTTATTATTTACATATGACATCTAATACACTGGGCTCGCGTGGTGGATCACTGCCCACTCGCTCTCATGATAGGAGCCCTCTGTCTCAGCTGTGGGAACATATGCTAAGTGCTTCGTGCTAGAATATTCTAAGAACTAGCAGCTTCACACCAGACTACAAGTACATTACCCTATACGCAGTCACACAGTTACAGAACACATTTGAATACGTCATCCATTCAGCTGCATTGCCATTTTACCCGACGCTACCCTTCTACGTCACCGCTAATGAATGTCTTTCATATAAACTGAAGAGGAAACTGGGGCTAGTTTCTTTTATGCTTTATGCGGGTGTGGTGGAGTGACTCAATAATCTTTTGCGTGTTTGAAAGGAATTGCTTTTTTGTTTTCTTCAACAATATCACGCCTGAAATCCTCTAAAGGTTGGGGAAAAGTGTACCTAATGGTACACCCACATTTAGTTATCTTCAAACCCCATGTAATAGGGGGCGAGCCTTTTGCCATCAACCGGGCATAAATCCAGACTCCGTGGCTGCTATGCTACTGAGAAATTTCTGATGGAAAAACCCAATAACGATTTGCCCGACCCCGGAATCGAACCCAGGCAGTCATATTCAGCAGTCGCAATTGCAACCACGAGACCAATGAAGTAAACATCTTCAGTTATGTTTGTGCAAAATGAGTAGTGTGTTGTTGACAATACCCGCTAGTGTTCATTTTTAACCCCCGACGCAAAAACGACGGGTGTTGTATGTTTGACGTGTCTGTGTGTGTGTGTCTGTGGCATCGTAGCTCCCGAACGCATAAACCGATTTTAATTTTGTTTTTTTTTTTGTTTGAAAGCTGAATTAGTCGGGAGTGTTTTTAGCTATGTTTGATGGAAATAGGCCCAGGATGGCCGCCACGGGCGTTTTGTCGGGGGTTTTAAAATTTAAAATTTTATTTTTTATTCTTTGAGTAAAGTTTGAAATAAGTTAGAGTTCGGAGAAGGTACTAGGCGTTTATGTGATATCTAGTATTTCTAGTATCTACAAAATTAGATCCTAGGAGTCTATCACTATAATAAAGACACGTACATTTGTCGGCCCTGCAGAATGTTTATTGGTGATGTTTTTGACTGTTGTTACAATAGGTACATACATATTGAAAACCTACGGTTTTCGCTTTCATGAGGTATAACTTTAACATGGAGAATAATTAATTTAGTATAATTATTAATTAATGCGTGTATGACCAGATGTATGAACGTGGACGAGGCAAAAGGAGTATGCAAGGATCGTAGCTGGTGGCGTTCTGTGGTTTCTGCCTACCCTCATGGAAAAATGACGTGACTTTATGTGTTACTAATTAAGGAGAGAGCATCTTAATAAAAACACACTAGTTTTTTCTTGCCAAAAAAGAAAACTTATTTGTATAATCCATCATTTTAACAAAGCGTAGGAACGAGGGTTGTCAAAACTCAAAAGATTTTTTGAAGTCTCAAATAGATATCCCCAAAAAAATAATACCACATACGTAGGTACTTCAAACACGAAGAACATGCCGAAACCGACCACATAATAGGCCAAACATGCGTCCTGTCACGTTCACGCCGAAATAAATCTTAGTAACGAGTCGAGCATTCACCATGGAAATCTAATAGAGATATCTCTGATGTGGGATTTTTGTAGAACATTTTTCGGTGATAAGGTGGAGGTTTATCTTGTGTGTGAAGTATGGGGAATGAATTAAAAGGTATAGAGGGTAAAGATAATAGTAATGGCTTAATGGCCAAGAGCCTGGACCAATACCTGAGGAAGCTCTCGTTTGGCAGCTGGATCAAGGGCTTGATTCAGAAAGCGGTACTCCTGGACACGGCTCGTGTTGTTAGTAGGTTCCTCTCTCTGGAGCCCTGACCGCCGCCGCCGGTAGCTTGGACCCTGTTCCCGATACCGGTGGGCTACCTTTTTATTATTTTATATTGGAATATTTAAAAATTTAAAAAATAAGAAAGAAAAATAAATAAAGGAGAATAATTGGCAATTAACAGGTATACTCTTACATGGTGGGTGGGTCACCGACGCTGAAACGGTTGTGGTAACCGTTTAGCGTCGGAATCCCTTCCATATTCAGTACATCATTCTGACCTCCCCCCCACACGTTTCTTTCACAACCATATATGTTGATGTTTCATTGGTGAACATAACATCACACCTGTAATCCCCGAAGGGTCCGGCAGAGGTGTAGGTAATTAATAGTTCATAGTAGTCATCCATTATTGGCTTTCTATCGACAATCAACCTAAAAGAATAGGATAGCTAGCTAGCTTGAAGGTAGGTTCTTATTATTTTTTTTTTGTTTTTAGCATTTTTTTATGATAGTTTTTCATTTGTTAACCTTCATTACTTTCTTTATCTAATAATAAAAGAAAGTACTCGGTTAAGGTGTTTCGTAGTCAATGTAACATTATGTACATCTATGTATCTTATTTATTTACTCGAGTGTGGGTAGTTCGGTTGAGTAGCAATCAATCAACATTCAACACTGATACAAGTACCTCTGTATAGTCCACAACACATGTGCGGGCTAACCTTGTGTGTTTCGCTTGAATTCGTCTGTTGTGTGTGACAAGCCATAAGCTCATATCAACACATGTAATTGGGGGCGTAAATCCAGATTTCGGAAAGTTTATCTTGGACATCACAGACATCGGTGAAGGGAAACATCGTGAGGAAACCTGGACTCATAAGAGTAATATAAGTAAGTCTAAAATCACCAACCCGTCTTGAGCAAGCGTGGTGATCAATGCTCGTGCCTGCTCTGTATGAGAAGAGTTCTTGTCCAGCAGTGGGACAGTATATAAGGCTGATACATAGGTAAAAAGCACCAAAATTTTTCGGCAGAAAAGCTCAATACTACAATAGTAATTGATCAAGACAGAAATGATAAATTACGTTTATTTTGTAAATTAATGCTTACTTACACTTTTTTACAAGTCATTCATTTTACAAAATGTAGTGGTTGTTGTCTAGGGAAAGACGACCACAACTAGTTTTGATTAAAAAAAAATGCCTTCCTTAGACAACTAGTCTGAAAATAAACACTGAAACAAAATCAGAGGTTACAAGTCTCTTTTAAATTATTAGAACATAATAAAATTAGATAATAAAATCGCTCTCCGCTTGTACCTTACCCCACTTCCCAAGTATTCTGCCCAGTACGAGTATATTAACTGACCTTAGTACTCGCATATGGGTCCAATTGAATTGTGTAAATGATGCACTTATTGCGCTCCGTCCACTTAGTCCTCGACCACAAGCCATTTGTTATTTTAGCTCTGTGAAGCGTATGAGGAATGTTGGGGCTTTGTTTATGTTTACGGCTGTTTGGGTAAGCGGGTTAGCAGAAATGTATGTTGGTGAAATAGTTTGTATTGCTTTGTATGACAATGGTAGCCATAAAAATTGCTATTCAATATTAGTTTTGCTTTAAGTGGTGATAGTTGATGACCCCGTCTGATCGGTTTATTACTGTCCAAGATAGGGCTCTCCTGTATGGGTATTTTCGATTTCGATCTTTTGATTTCCTTTTGTATTGTGTCAAACAGAATTTTAGATTTAGATTTTTTGTGCTTAAAGTAAAACGTACACAGACAAAAAAAAACAACCAAATTAGCAAAACGTTTTTAAACTGACATAATCACAAACACTTCGGTTAACACATAAAACGGGATATTTACCGAAACTCGCTGTGTTCACTCGCGAGAAAACCAAAAAAGTGCCGGGAAAAAAGAAATAATGATGATAAGAAATTTGTTTAACTGTGACTGATATTTAATGTGTAAGTGTAAAATTTAAAAAATCATTGATTTAATAATAATATTTGTACCTTAAAGATATTTGCACGCCATGAGAAATGGCAGGCATGTCGTGAGCCAATCTTATTTAAGATCTTGCATGTATGTATTATTTTAATTCTGTTTGTATACACATTTTTGAGCAAATAAAATTTATATTCTATTCTATTCATAAAAGTGCGCGAGTGGACACAGTGAGTTTCGTGTGTCAGGAACAGGAGGTCTACTCTCTAAGCACGAAACCCGCAGTTTCGGCCGAAGATACGGGCGTTTCCTACTCCGTATCACTTACGGACATACGATTAATGAGGGACCCGAACTAAAAACGAATGACAATACGACTGGACAGTTGTCCCTACTCCCGTTGTATTTTCAAAACTCGTGAATCCAAAAATAATAGGACGTATCGTTCATTTCGAATTTCGATCTACTTTCGTACGGGCCCGTATCTTTGTTGACGGACTACACCCCCTGAATCGAGTTGTGAGTGACGGTGACAACGGTATCGAGTGCAAAAAAACACGATCTAGAAAGAGGGTAGAACGATTTGTCTGCTCATAAACAACCACTCGTAATAACTTCAGGTTATCCGTGATCATGGTGCTTGCAACTGCGCCGAAATATCGGGAACTCAAAATGGATTGTAAACATGTTAAATATCCCGTTTTATGTGTTAACCAAAATGTAGCAAAAGTAGTTTTACCGAGTAGTCTTACCAGTAGTACTACTGGGAGTTTCCTTCCCAATAGACTTACTAGTAAGATTACTGGGAACTTTGATCCCAGTAGACTTACTAGGAAAACAAAACAATACTCTCGTATAGACCTATGTAGACACACTGAGAACAGGGGCATTTATCCTCCTTACTGAACTTGAATCTATGACTCAAGATAAAACATTTTCTTGACCCATGTCACTTCAATGTCACAATCAAAACGTAAATGAAATTATATTCTCATACGGAAATAACAAATATTAATAACTAATTAATAACAATTAATATAAATTCGGTCCTACCTGGAATTTGATTGATAACACCATTATCAGCCAATGATAACAGGCACAATAATAAGTGAATGTTATACATTTTCTGCCATTACATAGTTATCTATTATCTTTTCAATATTACAATATTATTGATCCCTTTTTAAGTATTACGATACAATCAGTAGCCTACGATTATTTATCAAATTTAAATGTCAAGTTATCGAGTTGAGAAATAAATTATTGTTAAGTAAGAATGACTAATACACAATTTCTAGTGAATCATTAAAAAAAATGTGTGGTTTCCGTGGTTTCTCAAGCGAGTGCTTGTTAGTTTCTTCAAAATTGTTTCTAGAATATTTTTATTTTAAATTATGTAAAGTTATAATTTAATTTTCCGGTTGTGCCGAAGGAGACAAACTTTGGAGAGATTTGAAGATTAACCACAATCATTGCATGTCTAGTTTCTATTAAGATGCCTGAAAATTCAGGGGTTTTATTGTAAAAGATATTTAAAAAATACTTTATCAGCAGATGTGATGTATGCAACTGGGTCGTGGGATAGCAAACACTCACGAGTTGAAAATCTATGAAATAACCGATAAGGAGTTTTTTGACACTATCTATTGCTGTCATGATCGTATACAAAGGTAAAATGTATCTTCTTGTAAAAAAAATGCAGAATTAAATTACTTTGGTATAAAGAATCAAATGGAATGAATCCTAAATGAATTCGCTGTAATGTAAATTCTTCTTCTTTATCGTGTGGTTAGTGCCTAACCTGGTGTCAGAGTTTTTATGGCCTCTGACTTGGCTTTACATACCGTCGAGAAATATCTCTCAGGAAGCTGGTTTCCTCACGATGTTTTCCTTCACCGAAGCAAGTGATAATTATTCAAAACGCACATGATTCCGAAAAATCAGAGGTGCGTGTCCTGGGTTCGAACTCGAGACCTATGACTTGTCAGTCCAACGGTCACACCACTAGCACTATCACTGCTTCATATTGTAAATTTCCAATAGTTCAATAAAAAAAACCATTGATATTTCAACGCCAAAATAGGTTCGCAACAGATTGACCCACTTACGCATTTTATATTCCAGGCCTTTCAATAGCATCAACATTTAGATATGGATACTAATCCCATATCAATATGGCCGACGCCATACTGTCTCATGGATAATGCACATTGATCGTAATTATCTTAATGAATATTCAGTTGACGCTAATTAGGAGGGTGCATCAATCATCGTTATGTAAATGTCGGATCATGACTGGAGAATTAAGCTGTATATTATTGATAATCAAGTTATTGATGATTTGACTATTTACTCTATGTTTTAGTGCGATTTCAGCACGTATACAAATGTTTGGGGAAACTGAAATGGTTGTATGTATTTGCTCTGAACACGTTTGTGATGCACAATTTCTATAATTTAATAAACTTATATTAACGATTTCATGTTGTAGCCAATTTATTTGTTTATTTATTTCTTGGTCTATCTATAATTGTTAGGTACACTTTTTAATCTAATAATACAAGCTAAAATATACACCAAGTGTACAATATGATGCAATAGACACAGCATGCATGAACTTTACCAAAAATTAATTACAGTAGTTGTAAGTAATTTTTAGTTATGTGAAGTTCATGCATGCATTTGGATACACAACCATAATTGTTTTACTTATGTACGAAATATGTTTTCGATGACTTTCCGTACAGTTAAAACCTATTCAAAGTACTATTTTCGCATAGGTAACCAAAGAATAGATTAAAAAAAACACTCTGATGTGAAATAAGTCACTTAGTGATGTTTAGCTATTTAGGAAGTGAATGCCTGTATATCAATGAGGCTCAAAACGATCACAGTTAACGACCCTAAAGATAAGACAGATTTGCATTTAGATTTTTCACCATGACTTCGAACACTACCACTCTAAAACCGCTACCAAGCGTGAATATAAACATGCGTGACAACTTGCACGTGTGTATTGTCATCAACAGTATCATTGCTGATTCCAATTATCTATCTAGTTCAATTAAACTTGCTGCCTGGAAACGTATTAATCGCGAATTGGTAACGTGGGAGACGAGCTGCATGCGAGCGGCATTTGTTTTTAAATTCGAGTGATAATGTTTTGAAAATTATTTACAATTTTGATCCAAATGCAAAGATCAATAAGATCTTTGAATTAAGACGTCTTTAATTAAAAAGTGTAAAAGATTACTTGAGACTACTTATCGTCTTTATTGTTTGATGGCAATAGGCTCGCCTATTACATGGGACTAAAACATAACTGGCGAAAAGCGGGTGTACTATTAGGTACACCTCTACCTAACGCTTCTAGTATTACCGGCGTGATGTTATTTTTATGTTATGTTCTTAAAGATTTTGCTATAGTCTTGTGTATCAGTTTTTTGACTGTGTCTGTTAAATAAATATCTATCCCCTCACTGAAGTGTGTATGATTATTTTGTGAGACGAAAAAAAAAACTAAAAGTACACAAACAGCTTAATCGAAAAGTAGGAAAATGTATTGGTTATAGTGAAGTAGGTATTTAAATAAAATGCATTTGCAAAGGACGAACGTTTATATCCAGACGGAAGTTGAGATGCAATATCCAGGTAAGGAAAATTTATTGTGTAATGTCTTGACCTGTTCCTAGAACTACATTTTGGTTTTTTTTTTGATAAAGGAACCAGTCAAATGCCAAAGCCCGTTTTCACTTACACTAGGGCTAGGCGATAATTAAATTAATGCCTAAATAGAGCACTGTTAGATCTTCGGCGCACAGCATTGTATCAAATATATACTTAATAATATTAAAAAGAGTTTAAATTTGTTTGTATGTCCATAAGTTTGTATGTAGGGGGTAATCTTCGGAACTACTGATCCTGAACGGCAAGCTACATTATCCCCAAGTGTCATAGGCTACATTTAAAACGTTCCCGTGGGTTAAATTCCGTGGAAAACCGGAGCAAGCCACGAGCAAAGGCTGGTCCAAAATATTTGCCAATACAACAGAAAAGAAAGTACCTACCCACCTCAGTGATTCACAGTTGCGTAAACTAATCTTAACCAACAGTTCAAGATTACTCATAATGCCATAAATCTAAATTACAATACAAAGTACAGTCGCGGCCAATTCCAGTTACCCCCTTATCTAAAATACACAATCATTCAATTCAATTCTAAATTCTATCACTTAGCGAACAATGTTATCAATTTCGGCTAAGCCCTAATGATAAAGTACCTTTTGAAATGCAATTGTTTAGTCTAAATTGTGGCTATGTTGACGTGCAATGGGATTATTGTAATTTAGACTAATAACTGTAGTTTCATTGTTGTTGATTGTATTGTTTGTCAGATGATTCAGTTTCAGGAAACGTTAAGTATCTGCGTAATATTTGAGCACAACGTTCTTAGTCTTAAATGCAACTGACTTTTGTGTGGATGAATAACCTCACTAAAAAAACCTCACACCAACGATTTTGTGCCATTGAAAACTTAAAAAAAAAACGTTACAAAAATTCCGACAAAAAAGAAAGCATTTTTTCTTAAAAAGAATTAACCTATTTCATCTTTGTAAACCACGGCCATAAAATAAATGAAAAAATACTAAAATCACAAGCAGGATCAATCTGCTCCTAAAAATCGATTAATTTATCAATTAAAAAAAAAAGATCTGAATATGGTATTTATTTCATTCATATATCTCAATCGCATCTCCATTTAATCAAGAACACAAATCAATGTTCCTTTACCATTTATTACAAAAAAAAAGAAAAAAAAATAGCCCAAGACAATCAATACAACAAACACAAGTTAAAAAAGGGCAATACAGAGCAAAGAAAGTCGACCTGTTGCTATAATAAAAGTCGTTTAAAAATAGGTAAAAAGACATATTGAACGAATTCATTTACGGCGAGTTAATCGAATACACGGCCCACTGAACAGGGCTTTGTGAAACGGTTTTAATTTGCAGATGTCAGGCAACCCTGTTTGTTTGATGTACTGTCGGACGGACAAGTGGTGGCAGTTTTTTTTTATTTGGATTCAGTCATCTGTGCTGATTTTTAATCTAATATTGTAGCTTTATTTATAGGACTCGTATCTTTCATTAGCTAGGTGAATGAGTGATAAAAACTATGACATCGTAACATAGTATAAATTTGAAGTCGCTTTTAATGTCTAGTTCTGTGACCGCGTTGTTCTTTTACACTATGCAGCGCATTCTGATGCCGTTTTCACAATGAATTTGAGACTATATTCCAAAAGGATCATGTGTAAAAATCATTAAAGTAATTTAATAGATACAGTTAAAATAATCAAATCTTCATGATTTTACAATTCTTAAAAACTGTGCAAAAATGGGAGAGGTTGCTAGTTATAGATCAAATCATGACAGCGATATATTTCATCAATTATTTTGAAAAAGGCAATAATAAATCCTCTTTCTCAACTTGTATGTCCTCATATTTACCTATACTTTAAATCAAAAAGGAAGGATTTAGTAATAAACAAAGTTATTTATGAGGTCGTCTTAGTAATTGATTGACGCTTGATTGATTTATTAGTGCATCTACATATTATTATATGTTGCGTAGTTTCGTTAAACGCTAAGTGCGTGACACAAATAACAAACTTTATTATGTAATTTACTTTATTTCGTTCAGCTTTAGAACAAGAATATGTTGGTTTTAATAGAAAAAATAAATCATATGCCAGCCTTTTCCAAACTACATAATTATTATGTTGTAGTCAGTTTTTAAAGACAGAGACTGCCTATCTGACTTTTACAACCCATTCACTGGATCATGACGCTTCATGCCGGTTCTTCTCCATAGAAAACGACGAACCCGAACCGTCCACCTATTTCTTGACGTTTTATAAGTGCCCATGTAGGCAGTAAAAAAAATATTTTGATTTTGATACTCTCTGGTAAAACTGATTTTCATATATTCGGACATCTAACGATTAAGATAACGCTAAAGAAAAATAAAACAGTGACGTAATTTAATAGATGCCAGTCGTGTAGATTACTAAAAACCGCTTGAATTTTGCATAAAAATCTACACAGAAAATCCAATTTTACACTAAATTCTACGTATCGTAGAAAACCTACTTGAGATAACTATGTATAAATATTTGATACTGGAACTCGAGTCGAAGGATTTCTTATTCAACTTAATTCTGAAGCCAATATTTGCTCCGTACTGGCAAGCACAGTTATGAAGTCTTCGGGAAGTTAAATACAAAAATAGTTGCAGTGATACGGAAAATCTCATTTTCTGACACGCTTAGGAATTCAATGAAAACGGGGAAACGGAATATTCAAGTTACACTTCAGGTGGAAAATGTTATAGGCACATATTGAATATTTTGCGACGAAGCCCAAAGAAAAGATGGATGGATTGTGTGAGGAATGATATGAAAGAGAAAGGAGTAAATGATGGCGTGACGTCTGACAAGTGAGAATGGAAGAAGAAAACGTGTTGCGCCGACCCCAAGTAGAATGGGACAAGGGCAGAAAGATGATAGTATTGAATATTTTGCGAAAGAAACTTGTTTCGCTTTCTGCATGTGATTGCATTATGTTATGAATTCTTTTTCATGTAATATCTTAGTTCAATCAATAATAATTTTCATTTTTTGAGCTGATCTCGTTTCTTAAAGGATTGGCCTACACTCATAGTAGATCGAGAAGTAGGGAAGGGAGATATTAATTCTTTAGTGCGATCATTGTGCCGATAATCGTTTCAGCCAATGGCTTAATTTTTTTTATACTAAAAAGGCTTGCGTTTGGCCGCAACTCGCCTGATGTGATGATGATGCGGCCTAGGGTGGAGCACGCTTGCCTAGAAGAAACCGATCCACTCGACCCTTGAATAGATCCAGATTATAATGATCAGGGAACGAACACGCTGACTGAGAATTCCACAGACTGGCGGTTCGCACAATAAATGTGGAAGCATAGCGCTTTGTTCGGGTCCGCGGAACTTCAAACATAGAACGGTGACGCTTCACCGTATCTCTGCTCGTTCGATGATAGAATGGAGATGGGAGAGTTAGATTGCCAAGGGCCTCGACCAATACCTGAGGAGGCTCTCGTTAGGCAGCTGGGTTAAGGGCATGATTCAGAAAGCGGTAGGTATACCTGGATACGGCTCGTATTGTTAGGGAGTTTTGGGGAGAAAACATTTTAAGCACTTTTCGCCGCGACTGTAGATGGTACTGCGTTTCAAACGTAGTATGTAAGTAAACAACTAAACAGCGAAAGCGAGTGATGGATATTATCGTAGAACGTTTATATTCGACCGTTTTTTGCCAAATGTATTCGATTTTGTTGTAAATAAATAAGAAACGGCTCACGCAGTCACGACCGTCACGACATTTTGAATCAATGAATGAATTTAGGCGAATTTTAACAATAGATTTGTTTACGGAGTTTTTTATTGTGTAGTGAATGTAGCCAATTGCTTTTCGTACACATATTCAAATAGGAATGGTTAGAATATTGGCTTGAATGAAGGATGGCGACATCTACCTATACTCGCATATGAACAAAAGTGACATATTATACATCCTTCGTCGCGATAATAAAGTTCCAACAGAAAGCCAGATACCAACTGTCGGGTAGTGGCCCACCAGACACAACACCTGGCTGGTCGGAGGGTCCCTTTTATAATATAGTAAGTGCCAGATAAACGTGCAATAACGGTCATTAACCCGCATAAAATTATTAACATACTTAAATCCAAAAACAATAATAATGACATGAAGCTGTCCTGAATCGATATCTATCGTGATCCTTTTCTGTTTTTAGTAATGAAAAACGATTCAGAATTTATTGTCCGCGTACCTACGCAGAGAAATTAAGGAAAGGGCAATGAACTTTATTGCTCGTTTATCTGACGTTTACTGTATGAAGGATGAGAAACTTCACACTTTGTTCTTCATACCTCTGAAGTAGTATAAAATGTACAATTCATTATATTTAAAAAAATACTTCTGACAAAAAAAAATCTATTAGCTTTATCTCTTTCTCCAAACTTTTAAGACCTCTTGAAACCTCGGGATGCATTAACAATAAAAAACTCGAATGACTGATAGGCTACACCTGGCCACTAACCCTCATCTAACCAATTTGTAAAAATAAATTAAAAACAGACCTGAACTTAAAAGACTTGGTACCTCGCTAAACGTCAATGTAATAAACTCTCCTCCCTCTCTCCTGCATAGCGCTAGGCCGCACATATTTACAAAGGCCACCTATAGAGATAGGTGGCCTTAACGGACTTTGACGGAGACGGCTTTAGGTAGAGACCTAGAGCCGTCTCCGTCGCACAGACCAACTCTGTTAATTGGTTTCTGATGACTAGTTGTATTGAATTCACTCCCATAACGACGACAATGTTTAGATCGTTGATACAGCCAATTTTAGGGATTAATTTGAAATAATATAATGCCTGTTTGCACGGAAGGGCGAGGCAAAAATGTTTATGCCTTTAACAAAATTTCGCCGCTGACGTTTAAGTCTGACCAGACAAATCCAAGCCTTGGGTTGCTATTTAGACAATACTGATGAAAAATATAACTAGAAAGAACGAAAAAGTATTTATTAGTCTCGCACTGGACAAAAAAAAAGTGGTAACTTGACAATAAAAACAAGATTTTAAAAAAGTAATCTTAAGAACAAATTAAAATAAAACAACTAGCAAGTACACCCACATATCGAGAACAAGACAAGACAGAGGTGCACCTAATAAGGTACACCTCTGCCTAACCCTTCGGGAATTAATGGCGTTATGTTATGTCATGCACTTTACCTTTTGCTCCTTGGTTTCTAACAAGCCAGACATTACTACATAGCCCTCACCTCTATCATCAAAGACATCTAAGTCAGTAGGTTATTAATAGACTACAAACAAAAAAACAATCCTTTGTCCTTTATCTCACAAAACAGGTCACCCGCAGTACACTTCAGGACAGACAAAACCGCCCAGTTAACGATTTAATTAAACCTTTTAAATCTTCTTCTTTTTTCTTTTTACCTCGGCGAAAAGTTATCCGAAAAACGACGTCAACGGAAAACATTGAATAGAACGAAGTCTTAAATCAATTTGGCTTTATGCAAAGTTTCTGGCTCAAAGTTTTTGAGTGTTTTGTTGGCTTTATTAAAATTGGGGCTGTAAGGTAAGGTGTTCTTTGTTAATCGTTTTATGTGCGTTTTTAAATAATCTTCTCTTTTAATATTTTGCACGTTTATGAAGAAAAGTTCCTGATCTTTATTAATTTTTAAAAGCGTTTATTAAACGTTGTTAAAAAACAAACATTTATTTTACTTAGTCTGAGATCCACTTTTGGAACTTACTGACAAAATAATCTTCTCTTTTAATATTTTATGTTTTTTTTTTGCGTTTTGGAAGAAATAGGTGAGTAACCCATTTCTTCCAAGTGATTCTCTAAAAAAAAGGTTAAAGTAAAGCACTTGGCTCAACCAGAACCACTTTAAAATTCTTACTGTGTTATTTTATTTCGCGTTGCGTGACGGTATTCATAGAAAAATTCACAAAACTAAGTATCGTGACAAATGTATATAAAACTGCCCAAAACATTCCACAAACACGCACCATTAAAAAGATTTAATACTGTCCACAGAAAGGAAAAATTACTACCAGGTATGTCTCAAACAATACAAATGGCGGACAAAAGGCGCCCACTTCACATGCCAAACGTCAAGTTGTCAGTCACCGAGTCACTTGTCTATTCCACAGAATAATTCATGAATACATTTACTTAAACTTGAACTTGAATACCTTTGTACCTTAGAAGGAAAATATTTAAAAAAAGTGCATAAGAAAAATGCTGAGTGTATTTTTCTGGTACGTTTTGCATGAAGGATACTACGATTTTTTTTAAATACATGCTATACTGTCGCTAATGTTCTCTAATTTCACCTGTAAATATTAATTTTTTGAATTGTACCATAACCATAACATCACGCCTGTAATCCCTGAAGGGTTAGGCAGAGATGTACCTAATACCTTATTTCAATAGTTATGTTTAAGTCAAATGAAAAAGGGGGCGAGCCTATTGCCATCAACCGGGCACAAATCCAGACTCCGTGGCTGCTACTGATAAATTCCTGATGTAAAAACCCAATAATCTATTTGCCCGACCGGGAAATCGAGCCCAGGACGTCATGCTCACCAGTCGCGAAGCAGTTTTGGAATTATATGACCATTATTGGTTAATTAAATGCTTCTTAAACATAACGTCTTAAGAGTACTCGTTTGGATATCTTATGTTTATTTTAACATGTATTGGATAAATATGAGATTAGCTTGAAGGCTACAAGGTATAGTTTGATACCCTACATCATTTTGAAATGTATGAAACAACTAGTTGTTTCAAAGACGTAGGTGCTGCTGAAGTTTCAGTTAAGTCACTGTTCAAGCTTGAAGTGTGCAACCTTCATGGCTTCATGACTGAAAACTATCGTAAGCAATAGCCAACACATAAGTTTGACACGAGTTAGGTAACTCGTGCTAACTCGCTTACGTGTTGCCTACATAAACATAATAATGTGTTGCCTGTTGTTAAAATTTAATTCATATATATATATATATATATATTATCCTATTATAATCCTCAAAGGATTAGGCGGACGTGTACCTAATAGTACACTCACGTTTCGCCCTTAATGTTTAAGTCCAATGTAATAGGGGTTGCGCCTATTGCCATCAACCGGGCACAGATCTAGACTCCGTGGTTGCTACTGAGAAATTCCTGATGGAAAAAGCCAATAATACTTTTTTCGGATTTTATGTCTGTTAACGGCGTCACCTTATCCGATATTTTTTTTTTTGTATTGTCCGAAGATGGTTAGTCCCGCCCGACCCAGACTTTCCATGCTATATAGTTATATGAGCATGGGCCCTATGTTGTAAAACCAATAAATCGCTATGAACTTAATGAAGATAGTTTACAGAAGCAGTTGGCAACACGGTAAAGTTGCGTTCGGAAATAAGTTTTTTTTACTTTGCCCGACCCGAGAATCGAATCCAGAACCTCGTGCTCAGCAGTCGCGCTTGCGACGTATTGCGAAAAGAGTACTTGGAAACATATGGAGGAGGTCTTTGCCCAGTCCTAAAAATAAAACTTGACAAAACGCCGATTTCTTTATTATTATATAGGTAGGTATGGCCTTTGCCCAGCGGTGGGACATTAAAAGTTTATGAAAAATACGTTAGTACGTTTAAAACCATCCGGTACAAATTCTCCAAAATATAGTGAACACCATTATTAAAATCCGTGGCTTATTCTATAAGTAGAACGCGACGCGAAAAACAACTTTATTTTTAACTAGCTTATGCTCGCGACTTCGCCCGCGTGGAGTTCGATTATTGTCCCACGGGATCATACTACCGGGATAAAAAGTAGCCTATGTGTTAATCCACGTTATGAACTATCTGTATGCCAAGTTTCATCCAAATCCGTTCAGTAGTTTTTGCGTGAAAGAGTAACAAACATCCATACATCCAAACATACAAACATTCGCGTTTATAATATTAGTAAGGATTAACGTCACATTCTTCAATCCCTAATTAAGTACCATACAAACCTTAAAATTCTCATTTGATACCGATTTACATGTAACACTCAATAAAGTCTCTTTCATTTCCGCAACCACAGCATTCAAATATGGGTCTTATTGTCATCAAAAAAGTGCCTTATCAGAGTGGATTTTCCCTTAAATAAATAACAATATATACATGAAAGCATTCACTGGTTTAGGTTCTGATTTGGGATTAAAGGCGGGAGCGTTCAACCGTACATTTCACAGGCGGGCGACCACGTGCTAATTTTAAACACGGTCTCTAGTGTGGGGTTAGGTACACTGCCGTGCAATGAAAAGTATCCACAGAGCTAGTATGTGAGCACGTGTGGGAACGAATATAGGGTGCATACTTTTCTTTTTCGGTGAAACTGTTTTTCTTTTTCTTTTTCAGGTTTGCTTTGTCTCTTTTTCTACACTGTCGTGTAATGAAAAGATACAGGTAGAGGTAATTATGTAGGGTGAAGCTTGCTAGTCGTAGAGAAGGATTTCAAAGCTTGTAATTACGTATGTGCACTGCTGAGCAAGAAAACGACATAAAATGAATACGACTGCAAAAGAACTTTCTTGTGTTATTTCATGAAAAATTAAAACAACTTCAAACACTCTCATAGCAAGAATCACAAAAGTAAAATATGAAAATTTGATTGCAGACATTTTTCGGAGTGTGAAAAGATGTATTTTTTGAACGACTGCTAAATAACTTCTATGTCGGTATATACTTCTCATAATTACCAGCTGTTTTGTGTTGACGATTATCTTTCAAAACGTAAAATATAGAAAAACACAGCTTTCCGGAACTCACAAAAACGATATTTCACGATCAAAACAAACAGACATCTCCAAATAACATAAATTCGCAACAAGGCGAGCCTAACTAAATAAATTTAATTTATCCAAGGGTCCCTTTCCCGTCCAGATAGTGTTTACCTAAAAAGGTTGTCGTAATGATGCCTATTTTCGGCCTGTGTTTATAAAATATGTAATACTTGGTCATATTATTATTAAAATAAATTCAAAAAGGTCGTAGGGTTAAAGAGCTGACGCGACGGCGCCAAGCAAACGTTTTGTTTGCGTTATTTAGTTTCTCCATTTTGGCGTGGACATGTTTTAAAGGCACGATTTTGTTGTCATTTCAATAATTTACGAATAAACAGGCAATATAAACTATATTGTGAATTTGAAGCAATAGATTTCTCACCCTTTTTTGGGCAATATATGTATTTGCATAAGAGACACACTAAATTAAGTCATATGTACTAGTAAGAGATAAGATAATTTTAAATGCGTTATCTATTAATTAGCTTTTAATCTAGCTCAACTAGCTTCAAAGAATTTTAAAGAAGAAGACAGTTAAAAATATAGTTTTTTGTTTGTGGTTTACGATGGACAAAACTCTATCACTCGATTTATGGACAAGATTGCAAAAAAAGTCTTTATTTACATAAAATTTAATTCCAATTTCAAACGAACACAGCCATCGAATAATTGGCCCAAAAGCCAATTTATATCTACGCGGTCTCAATTTCAGCCAGCTTCAAAAAACCGGGGTGACTTTTTTCTGAAGGAAAACTTCCATCCGGGTCAGGGCTACCATCCGTCCAAATTTGTATGGACATGTCCGGCTTTTTGAATCCCGCGTCTTCCAAAATTGTCCGACTTCATTATTTCTCCGGAATTTTCTATTTCCACGAAACGATATTAATTAATACGCACAGGAGCTGATGGACACTACTGAAAGTTTGAAGGGGGAATTTGGGCAGAATCACTTTAGATTGCCATCGACTGCCTCGTCGGTCGAATGGTCGCTTGCGCGAGTGCTGAGCATGGGTTCGATTCCCGGGAAAAGTGTTATTCGCCTATCACATGGGACATAAACATAACTGGTACACTACACCACTGCCTAACACTTCGGGGATAACTGGCGTGATGTTATGTGAAGCTAAGAAAAATTACCTAATACCGCGATAAACAGGACCTTTTCCCAGGATTTTTTAAATTTTAAAATGGTAACCCTACGGGTTAGGAACATTAAGGAAATTGCTTCAATATCTGTCTGTCTGTCAACGTAACGAAGTGCGAAAGCCCTTTTTCTGTTCGTCGGGCGTTCAGTTATCTACGGTATTGACTTCGTTCGAGAGTTCTGTGCGGCGCTGAATGGCGTTTGGCGGTTCTCTTTAGGGATTGAGAAAGAAGAAAAACTAAAGGTCGGTGGATACGTTCGTTGTTTCGTTATTTCTAGGTCACTTAGTTCGGTATGACGTTTTTCGTTGTAACGTGCATTCGTTGTTCCGTAATTCGTAATCAAATGCACTCGTTGTTACGGTATGCGTTGCTGTGTGCTTTCGTCGTCACAGCATTCTTTGTTACAAACTTTCGGCGCTGTGTAATTCGACATAACATTTTTCGAGATTAGCGCACTTGTGAAAATACACTCTTATAACGCTTGCTTTATCTAGGTATAACTAATGATTCTGTAAATGTTTCAGGCGTTGTTTAGCATAGTTTTGACGCACATAATATTATTATATCCGTATCAAAAACATCCCATCCGTAGACTGAAGGAACTGGTCTACATAAAATTAGCATCATCACAAACCTTAAACAATTCTTATCGGACAATCAAACAACACAGACAGCAACAATCAGCAACAACTTGTATTGCTGTCCGTACCCCCATCACGTCATACAACCCTCGTCAGTTTATGACATGTGTTACCAGCAGTAATAAAGGAGCCGCTACCTTGTAGCTGGTAACATTATCTTCCGATGAATGATGGCAATTATTTAAAATTCGGGTTTTGACCGTTTTTGGTGGGACCGTGTTAAGTAGGGTTGAATTAGTTCTGCATAAATATAAATGTTTTAACTAATTAATTAATTATTTTAAATAATTTAAATGTTAGCTTGGAAAATAAAATCCTTTTTTACTTATTTGCTGTGGCATTCATTTGAGGGTAAAATTTTCAATCATCTAAAGTAAAAACCAGGTGACAGTTCTGCTTTCTTCAGGACTACTTTGAAAACAAAAAATAACCAACCTCCAAAAAAAACACAAAAAAAATACTTTCGGAAGTCGGTACCTATTGTTTATTTCATTGACTTTTTTGCCACCGACTTCCAAAAGTAAAGTTTTTTTTATTTTAATGTTTTTTTTTTGGTAGTCGGTTATTTTTTTGCGAAAAAGTTTTTATTTTACCCGTTTTAGTTACCCTATCACACACAAATCCTTGTCAAGTACCAATTTCTTTCGAAAAATAGCATCAAATACCTCCTCTAAAATACATCGTATCTGCTGACCCAATAACTCACATTCGTAACATTTGAAAACATCTCTATTACGGCCAAAGGCTATTTATTGAGTTTTATATCATATTTACAGGCGCCATATACCGCATTAAATAAAGTCAAGTACGTTTATATTGAGAGCCCTGGGATGAATATCTTATTTTGTGATCGTGTTTTCCGTTATGTGACGTGTTGGGTTTTATGGGAAAATGTATATTTTTACGGTCCTATTTTTATTTGGTTACGTGTCAAACAGTTTTGAAAATATTGACAAGTAAATTTTTTTAATATAAATCGTGGGTTACAAGAAAAAAAGTAACTCTACGTACATAGAATTGTTCATTTATTTCACGAATACACCCATATACAACATTAAATCACAATTACAACAACCATACAATTTTTAATACATTAAACGGTGCAATACATCGCTATGGATAAATGAGCTTGTTTTATAAGTCAACTAGCTTCTGCGCCCGCGTGGCCTACATGAAACGAATGACGTATTTGTTTTTTTTTGAAGCGAGCATCAAAATGTCCACATGCTCCATTTTTGCAACCGAAAGCCAATCCAGAGGCAGAATAAAAGAGCCTCTGTGATAAAAGCTTTTTCGCAGGAGTATAAAACGGACTAAAGTACGGACCGCGCACGTTAGTTCAAAGACTATATTTGTAGAGGTACTAAGATTACCCAGAGGTTCATTTTTGGCCTTAAAACATATAATAAACACTCACACGAGTGTGGTTCTACTGTACACTACAATTTATTACGTACTTCAGTAAGTACGTAATAAATTGTAGTGTACAGTTGTTGTAGTGTAAGGTTTTTTTTTTAAATAATATTTTTTTCTGCCTGATGCCACAGAATACTGATTCTGTACCTCTGTACTGAGCCTCTAGGGGGGGGTTAGCTGTCCTCCCTGCTCCCCCTGGCGACGCCCATGCGTCTGGGTAATCACCATTTCCATAAATGAAAATTATTATTACATGTTCTTCTGTGTAATCACAATTACTCACTGAACGAACAGTTAGATGTTAGCGCGTAAAGTATTATAGTAGGTATGTGCCCCATTCACAAGCGCCCGTCCACGTGATTTTCGAAGCCCTATTTGATTCTGTTGGGGGATGATTTTGGAAAAACTGTGATTGGTTTTAATTGAAGAGTATGTACACCAATTTTTGAGTCAGGTGACCCAAAAATTGGTGTACATACAAAATTCAACCCTCCCTTTCACCCTCTTAGAGGTAGAATTTCGAAAAACCCTTTCTTAGTGGACACTTACACCCGTATCTATAGTCAAGTTAAAGTAATTACTTGAGCTTAAGTGATTGCTTGGGCAATTTTTTTTATGCAATAGACAAGAATTTAAAAGAAATAAGAACCGTCAATGAAAGCAAAGCTAAGAATTCTAACGTTTTATAGGTCTAACTTCAAGAAATTACTAAACTATGTAGATAATAAAAATCGTATCTTATTAAGTAATGACATTTACTCAAGTAATCACTTCGACTTGTTTATACATCTTCACAAAGAATACACCCTCCAAATTTCATGACTGACCAGCGGTTTCGGCTGTTGATATATCAGTTAGTCTGGACTTTGAATTTTATATGTATAGAAGATAAATGAAACGATTTTATTATTTGTATGGATTGAACAAATGATTCAATGGAAATCAAATCTTAAACCACGTCACAAAATATCAGCCAATTTACCAAAAAATATATTTCTATAAAACAACTCCATTTTATAAAAAAATCGCATCATTGATACCACATGTTCCCACAAGCCAATTTCATTCAAACGCGACCTACATGCTCGACATCCGACGCGCGACTGCGTTTCCCCACTTCCGTCACCCCCTCCCCTGACCGGATGCTGACGTCACCACGATACGCTCTGACAACCGGCCTACTTTTATAACACGCGATAGGTATAAATGTGTCGTTTTTTCCGTATTTATATGTAGAACTGCTATACTTTTGTAGTGGCGTGTGATGACAGTTGCAGGCTGTATTGTGTTGCTGTGTTTGTCGTGATGACGTGTTGGATTTTGTTTTTATTTTATTTTATAATTTTATTATTTGATGTTAAATGAAATGTCTTAATTAGAACAAGATTGTGTTCTAATTCAAAAAAAACTGAAAGAAATCATTATGTTACTAATTAGAATATGGTCAGGAGGTTTATGCAGTTTTTTTTTATTTGTTCAGTAGTAAAAAAAAATCTAAACAATAAACTAAGCCTCGCAAAATATTATGACAAAATAGTTGGCTGAAATCTGAGTGGTTTGAAAATGTCGCACAAAAATACATATTCATAAAATCCTACAATTTCCTTTTGAAACTGCAGAGGGGATGCCCTCTGCAGTTTCAAAAAAAAAACTATACACGTTGATTGATTAAAAAAAAAAACCTAAAACCCTGCACAGAAGGCCAGTTTGAATGAATTACCACAACAAAGGGGCAGGTAACCGAGATTGGCAGGAAACAAGCACCCTGTGTACACCTAATATTGGAGAGTGGTGCGCAAAGGGTGTTGCCGCCAGGACATGCAGAGAGAGTAATGCAATTTCTGAAAAACAAGTCAGTTTTCTCGTGAAAAGAGACTGAGCAGTAAAAAAATACTAAAATATAGGTGCTTAGAGTTGGTTTTTGAATTTTTTTGTCTGTAATCTATGCTGTTTTTGTCTTTCGCTTTTTTTAATTCTGATTGCGTCTTTAGTAGGTGGCGAGCATAATTATAACCTTTGTTTCTTGGATGCTCCGTGCTGTTAAACTATTATAACCAAGGTTTTCTGATTTTTCTTCACCGTAAGTTAAAGTTGTAGGTGTATGGGCTTGTTTTGTCTTTGAATGATGTGCAATGAATTGAGTGAGATTCGTAGCAAATTACTTTGAATACCTTTTTAGCGTCTTTTTTAATTTTACTTGCTCCTCAAATTACAAGAAGAAAGGTAAAAAATGCGCAAAGTTTATTTTAGGAAATCGCAAAAAAAAAATGTTTTGCCAATTAAAACTTGCCTCACATTACAAAAAGACAGATAATGTTGTAACTCCGTCTAGGAGCGAGATGTTGAAAAAATTCCGAAATACGTATTCATTTGTTTATCTCATTCAGTTTATTACTGAGCGAGCAAAAAAGGAGCTGCTTCATTTATATCATCCAGTGTTTACAAAATGCACAAAACCTATATTTCCTTTATTTCTTTAGCTACAACAACTACATTTAGTTTCGAGTTGAGAACGTTTCCGGTTCCGGCACGTGCCGCTCGGTTTCATTTCCTTGACGAATGGAATGGCGCTAGAGATGCTTTTGTAAATACGTGTTCGGAACTTAAAATTGTGTGTTTTATGGTTTCTTTTGAGTTCGTCCGGATATGCAACTTGGTTCTCAGCTATGAATTAACTTAGCATTTTGTTTTATGTTCGAATTGTCGTCAATCTTTGTACGTTTTCACACGAGTGCCCAAATAATTGTGTTTTGGCAATGATTGGCTGCACGTAGAAACACAGAACGGAAATTAAACTGTCTACTGCTTTATTTATGTAATTACTACTAACAATAATAACTAAATTATTAGTTATGAAAACAGAACGACTGCCGCGTTGGTTTTGTAGTCGCAAGCGCGACTGCTGAGCGCGAGGTCCTGGATTCCATTCCCGGGTCGGGCAAAGTGTTATTAGGTTTTTCCATCAGGAATTTCTCAGTAGCAGCCACGGAGTCCGGATTTGTGCCTGGTTGGCAATAAGCTCGCCCCCTATTAAAAGGGACTTAAACATAACTGGCGAAATGTGGGTGTACTATTAAGTACCTAAACTTCTGCCTTACCTTTCGGGGATTACAGGCGTGATGTTATGTGAAAAGAGAACTGTCTTATGAAGTGCGTATAATCGAGTTTTCCTTATGAATAGGCGACGGCAAACACTTTTTCAATACACTTCCTCGAAAATTGGCTCTTATCGCACTACGATTAGGTTCAACATGTTGTGGATTTCACCGTCGTGGTTTTCTTCTTATATTCCCGCACTATAGTGCGGAAATAAAAATTCCACAGCCAGGTGGTGAGGCGTCATTTTTATTTTTTATTTTTTTTCTATTCCATTGAATCAATTTGGACCTTGAACAAATTTGGACTTAAAACAAAAACCAAAAAACAAAGTGTATTGAAAAACGTCGTTTGATACACGTGGGCATTTGTTACTGCAGTTCTCGGCTCCATAACACCCTCGCCTGCGGCTCGTGTGAACTAAAAAAATGTACTATTCTGCATGTGGTGGAGATCCCATTTTTTCTCATTATTTCGACACTTTGATCAGACTCAATAAGTAACCTCAATGATGAGTCCGAAACAAGTGGACTCTCCACCACATGTCAATATCATACGGTGGATGGTTCCATTTTATGGGTCAATGTTAATACAAAAGGTCTCAGTCACCTTGATTATGGGAAAGACAAATCCATTGATTTTATACATTAATATCTCATAGACAACAAAAAGCAAAATAACTTAAAGTACCAAACAACAAAGTAGCAAATCTACATTTTGAATTCTAAACAATAAAATGAATAGAAACACCTACCACAGCAAGACAGCCCTTAAAATCAACCCTCAGGCACATTATAAACTCAAACTAGAAAAGCCGTTGTCTAACCTAAATCAACTATTGTTGCCAACATTACCTTCTAATCTCGCCTATTGAGCATCAAACAATAGCAGGAACTGTTCTTTTGCAGTTAGATTACCTCGCATCACTGTCAAAATTACAGTAAACTTTGAAGTCATTAAAATAAGGTTGTTATTCAGTTGCTGCCACTGACAAGTCTTTCAAATAACAGTGATCTTTATTTTCATTATGATAAGGTTGCTGTTGGTTTGCTGCTGTCAGACGTGAGCTAACCGATAGGACTGTAGTTGTGAGATAGTGACGTGTCCTTTGATAGTGTTTTGTGACGGAGGTACATCCTAAGAAGGTGAAGTGATGTAGGTGTTAGGTGCGTATTATGTAAGATAGTGAAGCGCTTTAGATGAATTTGAAAGCGATGAATTAAATCTGCGTACTGACAGGTAGTCGCAATATGATAACGACTAGCTGACGCGCGCAACTTCGTTTGCGTTACATTTTTGATTAATGCTCCGCTCCTATTGGTCGCAGCGTGATGTTATATAGCCTATAGCCTTCCTCGATAAATGGGCTATCCAATACTAAAAGAATGTTTCAATTCGAACCGGTAGTTCCTGAGATTAACGCGTTCAACCAAAAGCTTTATATTTTTTATATTAGTATAGATATAAGAGATAAGTAGGTACTCTCTGCAAAA
Source organism: Standfussiana lucernea (assembly GCA_964057025.1). NCBI lineage: Eukaryota > Metazoa > Arthropoda > Insecta > Lepidoptera > Noctuidae > Standfussiana > Standfussiana lucernea. The sequence continues at coordinate 12,251,136 of OZ059804.1, forward strand.
GTTGAATCTGCTCATTTTTAACACAAAATCGATGATCGAACACGAAAACGATGACAAAATCTGCTTACCATGCAGACCAATAGTAGTAAAACAAAAAAGTACAATTTTTTTGCGGACCAATAGTAGTAGACAAAAAAATATTCGACCTTTTTTATTATTGTAAATATTTTGTTTGAAAAAAAAATAAACACTTTGTAAACTCTGTACAAAAAACTGATCATATTTTTGCTGTTTTGTGTCCCTAGACAATAATAACAAGTCATCTAATAAATGTAATTTTCTCTTTGTTTCAGATCTCCAGTTCCCGATAGACGTGTCAGGAGTTCAGAACGACCATCCGTTCTTAGACGCCGACTCTATACAGTCGTTGTTCAGACGTCTGACCGCGCTGAACCGATGTGCCAACATGAAGTTAGAACACCATCACCATCAGAAGAGATCGGTAAGTTATTATTGAATAGTTTTTTTTTTATTTACCAGAATAGAAAACCGAAATCAGTTTTGTAAAGGAACTGTTTGTTTAGCAGATTGACTGACTAAGTGAAGCAGTAGCTGTCAGTTGTACGTGTGTGTACTTGTGTAGGTAGATATATTTTCTAGTTAACGGACTTTACACGCCAAAGCCGTGGACCATCATCGGCCACTTCCGTACGCGTTTCAATCGATTGTTGATCCCATAAGCAAAAACAACTGATAATTCTAAAGAGATTAAAATTTACTCGTATAAAAGAATTTGCCATAAACATTCTATACCTACTATTAAACCAGCAATATACATCTATACCTACTAATATTATAATGCTAAAGAGTTAGTTTGTTTGGTTGAACGCGCTAATCTCAGGAACTACTGGTTCGAATTGAAAAAATATTTTAGTGTTGGGTAGCCCATTTATCGAGGATGGCTATAAAAAATCACGCTGCGATCAATAGGAGCGGAGCATTAATCAAAAATCTTACACAGACGAAGTTGCGCTGGTCAGCTAGTGTACTATACCTATTTGTAATCACGTTCTCGAAAACGGCGGTAACGATTTCAATGACAGTGTTATGTTTTGGTCTACGGGGGCAAAAAATAGATTAAGCTAGGTCTCACATCTGGGAATATTCGTTTTCTCTTTTTGCACCCCGAGCAGGTGGGTTACCATGATCTGTTAGTGCAGGAATTATTCAGAGAGTGGGTAAGAGATGGCGCTAGAGAGCTGTCTAGCGCTGTCACTCTCCCACTCTCGGAATAGTCCTAAAACATTCTTGCACTAACAGATCATGGTAACCCACCAGAGGTATGTCGCCCAGGTACCTTAAACAGATGTTTTTAGCGACACGTTTTGGTGAGTATAAGAAGTTAATCTCATAATTTACCTTTATAGTAATAATTGCGAGGGTGTTTACTCTTTTAAGCAAACAATATAACTTTGTTTTAAAACGTTTTTCATGATGGTGACGTTTCACAGTATCTCTTAATACATTCATTCATTTTCTTGGAAAATAACATGAAAGTAGTTACCAACTGGTGATAAAGAAAACTACTACTTATTAAAAATCATGCTTAGGTATTTATTATTGCATTAATAATACAGAAATAGGCTTCATAATAACAAATTAAAAATAACGGAATTAATAAATCTAAAAAATAATTCTTAAGAAACAGTATTTTTATCAAACCTATTACGAAACTTAATCAACCAATGGGAATCTATTAAGTGAATATAACCATCATTACTTAAAAATTATTCCCACCGACCCTCATAATTACTGCTCAATAATTAATATTTATGATTCAATTTGCAGTTAAATATATTTTAGTGTATTGATTGTGTTAATGGAAAATTTTAATTTAATTGATCTATCAACGTTACAAATTACTTTAAATATTTGAGTCTCTACTATACAGTAATATAATTGCAGAATTTCACTTTGATTTATGCTGTACTAGCGACCCGCCCCGGCTTCGCACGGGTGCAATGTAGATACTAATGTTTCCTCTACTATAATATTATGCATGAATTAAACATATAAACCTCCCACTCTATCTATTAAAAAAACTGCATCAAATTCCGTTTCGTAGTTTTAAAGATCTAAGCATACATAGGGTCAGACAGACAGACAGCGGGAAGCGACTTTGTTTTACACTATGTAGTGATAAGTGTTTTAATTTCTTAGTATTAAACTATTGGATAAATTATTATTTAACAAAATCTTTAAGGCGCCACTTACATTACTAAAACGATAGTAACTTGGTTTTTTGTTGACAAAAACTAACAAAGCTTAACAGGAAGAACAGTTAAAACATCTTTTAGTAAACAAATTAGGTTAGCTCTATTGTAGTCTTTAGTCTTGAAAGGACTAAACAATAAGGACATAAAAGGACAAAACAATAAAATATTTTTCATTGTTAAAAGAATGAGGTAACAACAAAGGAAAAATTACTTAGGAATGACTTTAAAAGAGAAACACGGTTTATTTATCAAGCAAATTATAACTAATTCAAAATTCGTCAATTTGTGGATGCAAAGTCAGGGAAATAAATGTATAGCACATTTGAATCACCCAGATCAATGTACCATTATACTAACTATATTATTGCATTATTTTAAGAAAACAAATAATACTTATTACTACTTAGTACCTACTGCAAAATAAAGTGAAAATGACATCAGAAACTAATTGGACGTCTAAGACGTTATTTCTTAATAAATAAACTTTCCAATTTATTGTAAGTACCTGACTGTTACCGGAAAATATAACTTGGTAATTGCATTTATAATATTGTACTTCCGGTAGGTACAGGAAAATTTTAAATATTATTTCTGCCATAATTGTGCAAAAAGACATAAAATTCATATTAATTGTTATTGCTATTGAGTAGTTAGCATTTTCTATTCCTTCTTTGCTTAAAATTAAATTTCCGTGATATTAAAACCTTATACGTTTACGAGACTACGGTTCTAAAAGATTTTCATACCTTAATTAAAATAAAAAATAAAAAAAACGATATAATAAAAATAAATGATTAAGCTAAGCTAACTAAAATATAATTTTAAGAAAGGTAACAATTACAACCCATTTCGAATTAATAGTGCCAATTACGTTTCTAAATGTTTTAAATATTTTACACAAAAATTAGGTATGCTAGGCTCAATTGGTTGGGGGTACTGGTTTAAAATTCAGTTGCTAGATTTGACTAGTACATACTAACTAACCAACAAGGCAAGATAAATAAAAGCTTACAAAATATCCCAGACAACACGATCCATCCAATCAAGTCAACGCCCCCACTTACTTAAAAGGCTAGCGCTCTCAATCGCTCACCCCGGGGGAGCGATCACTTAAACTTGAGAACCACTGGACCACAGCTTAGCGAACTTAACAAACAACTAGTTTTACGATTATTGGCCATGTAAAGAGTGCATTTGATAAAACGTACGAGGTTCAAAGCTTGTATGTTTGATTATAAATGGATTTTATAAAATCATCTAGCCTTTTGAGGGGTGCTACACATAGAATATTTGACTCCGCAATTTTTCACCATCGTCATTTGCAACTATGTTTGGGTCGGTTTCCAGTTTTATTTTGTCAGCATGGCACAATTAAAGAAAGAAAAAGTGTGTATAAGACTCGCACAGGACAAAACAATCAAACAAAATTAAACTGAAAAAACTTGAAACTCTGGGGCCGTGGGGTCCGAGTGCTCACAGCCTTTTTAAGGAAATTTCCAAACGCCTAGTTGACGCTTCCCGTGACCCAAGGGCTGGCTTTTACCTTGGCCAGAGGCTAAGTGTTGCCATACAACGTGGCAACGCCGCCAGTCTCTTGGGCACATTACCGGCTGACAGCGTTGAGGAGGAGTTTTTTGATGCTCTTTTACAGTTAGTTAATTTTAGTCATTTTAATTATTATAATGTATATAGTTGAAATAAATAAATATAAATCATCATACTGAATTCAAATAAATGATTTTGTTGAAAAAAACAAAATTAAATAAAAAAGAAGAACAAAAAATAAAAATAAATCTTATAAAAGACATACATTAAACTAAAATGATCATGTATGAGGCCAAAAGGCCCTCTGTAACTCAGCATGGTGCTGTAACATCTAAAGATGTCACAGCGCTGTTATTTTGATAGCCAAATATGCCACGAACAGATACGACAACCATCATCACCTGCCTAGCCTTTTCCCAACTATGTTGGGGTCGGCTTCCAGTCTAACCAGATGCAGCTGAATACCAGTATTTTACATGGAGCGACTGCCTATCTGACCTCCACAACCCAGTTAGTACTGCATAATACGATAACCCTTGGTAAGACTGGTTGTCAGACTTTCGGGCCACTGACTACCTGTAACGACTGTCGAAGATCTACAAATGACAGCCGGGACCAACAGCTTAACGTGCTTCCGAGGCACGGAGGAAACTCGGTATGTAATGGGTGGTCACCCATTCACAGACCAACCTAGGCAAGTGCGGTTTAACCTGAAGATTGATCCGAGCGGCGGTTATTTTTTTTTTATTTATTTATTTTTTTAACATAGGGTAAAAAAATATACATATATGTTTATTTAGCCACGAGCTCCTTATTCCCGATCAGATACGACACTATAAATAAAAATAAATACGGATGACAAAGGTGAAATAAGAGAGAATTCGCACTAAGCCGAGCGAAATTTTTCAAACGTAAGACTATCATCATAAATTTTGCAGCCAGACTGTATCCGATCACGCCGAGCCAAACTTGAGTGTAGCGCCCCTAAAATCTTCTCGCTAGGCGATACTATAAGATCGGTAAACTAAAGGGTAATCGTAAAATGTACGAGGCATAGGTTATGTAAAGGTTTCATAGTTTCCTGATTAGTGTTTGATAAATTATTGGGTGATAAAAGTGGAAATGGGCTCGTTATTTTCAATAGTTATAGTGAATAATGATTATGTTGTTCATATCTTTTTGCAAATAGACACATCTTTAGCTCATGCTGTATTTGCGTTAGAAATTGTTTGTGTGCCATGAATACGCTGAGACTGCGTAGTTAGTCTTTCTTTTTTTAAAAAAAAAAAAACTTTGGCCCACACTAGGTATTTCTTCTGTGTCGTGGGTGCGTTTACAAACATTAAAACTCACATAAACAGCCACACCTGGAACAACTACCTGTAAGCCATACAAATATTTGTCCCGTGTGGGGATCGAACTTGCGACACGCAACGCGGCGACCAGTCGCTCAGCCACTGCGCAAACCGTGCCGTCAATAGTCTAATAGTCATAAGGGGTCTTATATTTGATTCCGAGGTCTTGCAAAGTGTTGTTAATTTTTTCCAACAGGAATTTCTCTTTAGCAGCCCTAAGTTTGTATTAGGGACACATAACGTTAATGGCGAAATTTTGGTGAACTATGGTACACCTCTACCGTACCCTTCGGAGACAACAGGAATGACGTGTGTCATGTAATTTTGTCGGTTTCCATATTAAATAATACAATAAATTAATAGTACTAAAGAAACTTTGCCATTAAATGAACTTAATTCGACAATACGTGTCGTAATATTATGCGTTGAGTGTGATTCTTTGCCAAGCTTTTCTTAGCCTCTTAACAACCAAGGGTGGCCTGTACTTAGCCGGCGGCTATTCAAGAAAGTACAAGTAGTAATAAAAATAATCGTATTACGAACGGCTTCATAAAACAGTAAATACTTAGCTTTCGCTAGGAATCATTAACTGTTTGCAATAAAATTGTTCATTTAGTTGATTGCACCGTTGTTAAACGGAGTTTTAATTGCGTTTTACTTTGACAATTTTTTTAATGAAAGCTCTCTTAAATACACGGTCATACGACGTTCTCATAGAACTGAGTGTTTTCATTTTGTTTTCTTTGTTGCTGAACAGGCAAACAGGCCAGTAATGTTAGTAAATTTTCTTTTCATGATCAGTCCTTTCACCAGCGCGTAGTAAAAATTACTTAGCAGGTTAAGTTTAACCTAAGTATGAAATTTTAAATTGAACCGAACATTTTCATTATTGACACTCGAGACGCTCGTGGCTAAATAATAACAGCCGCACGGGTCGATTTTCTGGATAACCCACCAATAACATACCGAGTTTCCTCCGTGCCTGGGAAAGCACGCTAAGCCATTGGTCCCGACAGTCAACTGTAGATCTTTGACAGTCTTTACTAGGTAGTCAGTGGCCCGAAAGACTGACAACCGGTCTTACCAAGGGGTATCGTATTACCCAGAGATCAGATAGGCAGTCGCTCCATGTAAAATACTGGCATTCAGCTGGTTAGAATAGAAGCCGACCCCAACATAGTTGGTAAAAGGCTAGGCAGATGATGATTATTATTACTGACACCATAAACGAAAGAAAGCATTGCCATCTGATAAATCTCACTCGATCACTCATCCCATGTATTATGAAACGTAGAAACGTATGTGAAATTGAATTGATTAATTTATGAATAATTGATAAATTGAATGATAATTTGAAACTGAATGATAATTGTAATGAAAATGATACTCTAATAATGGAATCTGGTCTTTCAAATGTAAGCACATGTTTTATAATAATGTTAATGTTTGCATGCCGAATAGTAAATTATGGCTGAGCTTTGATATTTATTTAACAACTGTTGTGTATTACCCATATTTGCAAAATAAAATTTATTTATTTAACAATTTATGTACACACTAAATACAGAAATCAAGAAAGGAACAGAAAAGAGAATACAAAGGTATTGCTTATTTCTAATGAAATCTCTTCCAGCATACCTGCGAAAATTCTATTCTATTCTACGTAACATAAATCACGTACTAATAAATGTTAATTACTTCACAACCTAATTAAACGAACACCAGTTAACTCCATACTCCACACGGCTCCAAAGCTGAGGAGACTCTACAAAGTCGTGAGAACAGAAACGCTCAACATTTTGACAAAGTTACAGAGGTTGACAATCTCGCGGGATTTGGTGAAAAGTTTTGCGCATATTATTTTAGGTAATGTGAAAATGTGGGTGAGATTTTTCTTTTTGTTATTTCTGACAAGGAAAAGCTTGTGTTCTGCCTCTGTTTGTATTTGATTATTTCGAATGAACATGTATAAAAAGCAGAAAAGAAATGAAGGACATCAAAAACATTCGTCTGCATCGCTGTCAACGGTGAAAGTGCCCAGAAAGCTGGCAGTATTACCAGGTTGGATGGCAATGCTGATTGTTTGATCAAGAAATAGGCCAGCCCTTTGTTCACGAGAAGCTACATTATCTACGCGTGTCGTAGGCTACATTTAAAACGTAACCGTGGGTGAATTTCCGTACATAACAAGAGCGAAACCGCGAGCAAAACCTTGTTTTCTAATTTAAGTTCTACTCTATCTACACGTACATATGTTTCTAATTCGAAGTCTAGACGAAACACAAAAGTGGGCATAATTTAATTGTTCAAAATTTCACAACGTTATACAGAGTTTGACAACCTCTAGGGTTTTAATCAAAAGTTTGCTCAAAAATTTAGCTAACATAAAAATGTGGTTGAGGTCTTTTTTTAATTTGCTTTTATTACTGACAAGAATGATTTTGAGGTAGAACTTTATCAAATTAGTAGTAATGAAATTGATACACCGGCTATTTTTCGTTTCTTTTTCGAGTCTCCACGAGCTTGTGAACAACTTTCTTTATTAGTATTATATTATAGTTTTAATTTTATATATATTAGTAGTTTTAATTTTTTTTTTTTATTTTGCCTCCAATTTCCTAGCGAACCGCCCGGCCCCGGCTTCGCACGGGTAGTAGAGCATATTAGGCGGCTCGACTTTTTCCGACACTTCCAACAATTATCGTCATATTTCAATCAAATTACACAAATCTTGACAAATTGCATACCTTAACCTTCCTCTTGAAACACTCTATCTATTAAAAAACCGCATCATAATCCGTTGCGCTGTTTTAAAGATCTAAGCATACATAGGGACAGACAGACAGCGGGAAGCGACTTTGTTTTATACTATGTAGTGATAAAAGCTCAATAGGCAGTCGGCAGTATTAGCAGTAACTCAGTAGCAGCTTCTATGTTGGAAACTACAATCAGCCATCACAATAATTCTTGCTTGCCATCACAATAAGTCTTCTAATAAAACCCTTTAACTATTCCATTATATGTGACAGACTGACATTGGCATGGATAAACAGGAGATGGTATAAATATCTTGTCAAAATTATTTGAAAGTTCGTACTTTAGAATGTCAGTAAATGGTTTTTTTTTCATTTTTTTATTTACCGTGTTGGGAAGGCTATATACAAGGTGTTGCTTTGCATCCTCGTCAAATTCAAGGAGGTAACGATGCTAATGATTCTCGACCCGAATCAATAATAAAATGGGTAGGTAATTTTCATATTTTTTTCTTAATATCGGAAATCGATAAGTGTACACCACTAAGACTAGCCCTATAACCGCGCTTTCACACACAAACAAACGCAGACGTTTATTCGATAAACGGGTGATTCTCCTCTTTTGCAATTCTGAAATAGTGTCAAATTAAAACGACTAAAAAAAGCAGCGTTTATTATTATTATTTTTTATTTATTTATTGACCAGGTACCGTAATTTATATTGATTATTTACGTTTTCTATGACAACCTCCTGAATTTTGACGAGGTTGCAAAACTACACCTTGTATAGCCTTTCGACCATATTGCCCAATCTTACGCCCATAGCATGGTAGATTAAAAGAAAATTAAACTAAAAAATGACAATTACGAGACCTTTTTGCACAGATCCTTTTTGGCTTCGACGAGTTTTTTAAGTTATCCTACAGAACCAGCCACAGTCCGCTACCCTCTTCTGCAACGACGCTACATAAAACATGCATTAAACCTATAAAATATAAAATTACCATATTCTATCACAACCGCTATTAAATCCCTACCCACTTTGTCCATTATCAGCTAATCCACACACGCTATTACCACCCGAGCAATATTACACATAATGGCCAAGCAATTTCAAGCGTGGCAGGCTACACTATAGAATTATCGCACAGTTTACTCTGCTGTTAAATCGCTTCCATACAACAATGTGTGAAGTTTGATGGTGTGGTTTCGGTTAGCAGAATTCTCGAGTATCGAAATGAGCTTAGTATACCAGTAAGCTCAGTTAATAATAAATTAATCTATTATCTTCTGATCAACAGGTTAACTGAATTCGCGAAAAGGACAAGCATAATAAATCCACTTGCTTATGTTAAATCTGAGGCGCCCCTTTTGTCAAACGGGCCTAGAGTCTGGCCCACGGGCCGGTATTGAAAATTTTCTATAATAAAAATTCAATAACAATCCCCAGCCCAGGAATCGAACCCGAGATTCAGAAACCCTTCTAACTGCCACAAGACCAACGAAGCTTGAAATCTTCCTTAACCTGATCCTAGAACATTCACCTTAAGAAAACATCTAAGATACTGTAACTACAAAACGCTATCAAAGTAACCGATTTTTTTTTACTTTATCTTCGCAAAATGTGTTGTGTGCTTTATACTGCCGTGCTAAACGCAAAAGCCGTATCTCAGAGAAAGCCAGTTGCGAGAAAATTTAAGTTTTGTAGATATATTGAAGTTAAAACTTTACAGATAATTTTTTTTGCATATAAGGTTTTTTTTTAAAAAAATTGATAATGCTTTTTATCTCAGTTAATTAGATGCGTATTTATTTAAGCTATCCGATGCCATCAAAATCTACTTTACATTTTTTTTGAAATACCGCTTTTGTGCTTAGCAAGGCAGTATAGTCCATGCTATACATGCATCAGGGATGTTTGCGGCGGCGCGTGTAGATTGTTTTTACTCAATAATGCGCAAGCGTGCAGCATCGATGGTGGCTCGAGTCATGGCCAGCCCTAACAGGGTTCTACAAATGATTGCTGGCAGAGTGGACTGTCCATATGTGGTTCACTGCTGTAAGTTACATGTGTCACCGTATCGTGTTGTGTACTAACACTTGGTATTTAAGCACTATGTTACTGACGCTCTATGAGCCTCCGCTCGAAATAAAGATTTTTGTTTTTATTTTTTTTTAATATACAGGTTGGAAGGGACACCAACTCACAAGCGATCACCATGTATTCAGTACATCATTCTGAACCCCCCACACAGAAACTTTTCGTCATCATCATCATTCTGCTGCCCATTTCCCAATGTATTTGGGGTCGGCGCAGCATGTCTTCTTCTTCCATAATTCTCTATTGCTCGTCATCTCAGCAGTCACCTCCTTTCTAGCCATATCATCCTTCACACAGTCCACCCATCGTTTCTTTGGTCTTCCTCTTTCATCGGTAATCGTTTGTGTGTCGATGTTCCTTTCACCCTATTAAAAGGTATTTTCTTTCTTCCCACCTTAATCTAAAAACAGCAATATAAAATTTGTGATACATCTTCACGTAAACAACACGCAATTTTCCCGCGATCATTTCAACAGAAGATTGATTGTTTTAAAAGGTCGATTGTAACGAGACTCGGTACACCGACATTATTGATGTTCTAACACTACAGTATAAATTAGACAAGCTACAGAGCAGACAGCCCTGTTTGTGCAGTCGTGAAAAATAACGTTGACTTTACGTGAACGGCATAAGGTACTGCTTCTTACGTCATTTAGATGGTTATATTTTATCCATTACTCCAGTTATCTTTAAGTCTCATAAAATAGGTGACGAGACTGTTGACATCGACCAGGCACGAATCCGGATTCGGTGCGTGTCCGAATCCGGATTAACCGAATAAGTCCTGATCCGGACACAGACCGATAACCGATCCTTTGGGGATTACGGATGTGATCTTATGATAGCGGTTTAAGCTGTAGTAAAAATCTATTGCGTACTACATCAGCGCTCTTTAGCTGTTCATACTCCAAGGCTATTATTAGCTGTCGTTAACGTTAGGTGCTCTTTGTTTTAAAATTTACGTAATATCAGATTGCTGTGTTGTGTCATTGTGGTGTAGGTGGCTTACGCCAATGTATGGGCTACTGTGTTGGGATTTTTTGTTAGATAAGTGACAGGTCAAAGTACTATTATGCAAGCATACGTACCTGCGTTATGGACAGAACTTGCATAAAAAGTTACTGATATCATACAAGCTTAATAACTTCTTGAGAGGTCAGACGTTGAGGAATTTAGGTTCAGAAAACAATTTAATAGTAACATAATAAATATAGCTATGTACATATGACAACCTCGTTAGTCTAGTAATCGCAAGCGTGACTGCTGAGCATGAACCCTGGGTTCGATTCACGGGTCGGGCCAAATATTATTTGGTTTTTCCATCAGGAATTTCTCAGTAGAAGCCACGAAGTCTGGATTTGTGCCCGGTTGATGGCTATAGGCTCGCCCCCTATTACATGGAACTTAAACATAAATGGCGAAATGTGGGGGTACTCTGCCATACACCTCTGCTTAACCCTTCGAGGATAACTAATAGCAATAGACCTACTCGCCCCCTTTGTGTTTGAACATTTCTAAAAATAACAACCAGGAAATAATTATCTTTCCCAAGTCAATGAACAGGATTTTATTTATACATTGCTCAATCTTGTGCATTCTTTTGTCAAAATCTACAAATGTCTTGATTTTCCACTTGACTGCGACTTACTCATGGTGCAGTCGACCGGATTTAATCCAACCTTCTTTTGGAAATGATGATGTCATACTTGTTTTGAGCGCAAAATAAGTACCCTGTAATAGGTTTCAAGCTTATGTTAATGCGTCGACGGTCTAGTGCATGAAGTCCTAGGTTCTAATTCCAGCTCGGACAGACTAATATCTTACCACTTTTATAAATGCGAAAGTTTGGATGTATGTATACGTATGAAAGATGATTAAGAATGGATGGGATGTATGGATGTTTGTTAGTCTTTCAAACAAAAACTACTACTACACAGATACTTTATAGCCTACACACGTAGGATACCTTTTTATCCCAGTACGATCCCGTCGGACAATCAGACGCGTGCGAAACCGAGGGCTTCAGCTAATGTAAAAATATTGATCTGTGCTGTCATCTGCTCTCTGTGAAAAACGCATTGTATTATCATATTCATTTATAAATCGTGCTGCCTTACAATTCTCGTCGAAGTGGGATAACAATTCTATGAAAATAAAAAATCATTTTTTTTTCTTTATTGTTAGTTTAGGTACTTCAGTTAATCGTTTTCGTTTGTTTATATATATATAGATTCTGATTAGAGCATTGAATAAAATAAAAACTTACAAAAAAAAAATGCCTCAACTAACGAAGCGCGGTCTACACAACTCCATAAAATCTCGCCTCAAACTTACTCAATGCTAATACTGCGGCATACTATGCTTCAATATCTATCGTTAAACTGCAAATACAACGACCATGTAATCCCAGCTTTGCAAGCTAAGCGCGTATTATCGGGCTTACGATAATCGATATTGTTCGAATCTCCTTTCGATTATGTTAGCCTGGTACTTAATATCAAGGTATTGGTAATTTTACGGGTAGTTTTAGCTCATTGTTGGGTTGTATGGGTTGGATATTCAGCAATATAATTCCTATAGTTATTGATAAACAGTAAATTTACTGGTATATTTAATCAAATCAAATAATTTATTCATTTGCAAACATAGGTAAGTAATTAGTACATAGATGTTGTCATAGAAGTTAGTTCTACATGTTCTGCTGTCACATGCAAATCATAATAAATTAATATCATTTTAAATAACAATTACTATATTATTGTAATTCCATTTTACAAATTAATAATCAAAATCATTAGAATCACAATAAATAGAAAAAAAATCATAATATTACATCAAATGTCACTGGCTACAATATTAAGTTTGTCAATGGCTACAATACAATAATATACATGGTTCAATTTAAGTCCTTTTAATCCTCTTATGGGGTCATTGTACTCATTATAACGAACAACTTTTACTATGGGACCAACCCTGAAATCGCGTAAAAAATCAGCTGTTCAGTACATTTTGACGAGTTATACGAACATAAATGTACTGAACAGCTGATTTTCTTTTGTATAGTCTTTACTTTGTTATCAGAACAGAAAATCCACAATGCAATACTACCCTATTTGTTATTTAAGTGGCAACGCTGCTAACCTTCTGCGCACTTTCCCTATTGACAACGATGTGGACGCATTCTTTGACGCCCTGTAATTCTATACTCATTTTGATACTCTTGTACATATTTTTACTATTAAAGTTCTAGGCTAAGCGAAACTTCTCCGTTCGCTCCGTGTAAAATACTGGGCTCAACTGCATCCGGTAAGACTGGAAGCCGATCCATATAGAAGAAAAGGAGAAGGCTACGTCTTTATGGCCGAGAATTCTCGTTATTTTCTCCTCAGTCTTCCTTCTGTGGTATAAATATTAGCCAGAATTTTAGCTAAGGTGGTAAACCTGGAACCGCACTTGCACTAATAATAATAAATCTGACTATTCCCAATATTTTTAGGAAAAAAAAACGTCCTATAGCCTGTCATCTGCTTAGCCTTTTCCCAACACTGTTGGGGTCGGCTTCCAGTCTAACTGGATGCAGCTGAATACATGTATTTTACATGGAGTGACTGACAATCTGACCTCCACAACCCAGTTAGTACTGTGTAATATGAAACACCTTGGTAAAAATGATTGTCATAGTAATCTTTCTCGCAAAACTCCAAACAAAAAACATATCTCCACTGTTGTTAACACTTATAATATATGTATGTATACACAGGTATAAATATCACATAATTGCTTTAACCTTTCCGAGATCATATCACGCGGACAGACTTCCATCATTGTTAGCGTTAGGCTTCGGTTACACTGAACATATTTTGTGAAGTTGATTGATACGTTGGTGTATCAATCAAATTGATTGGATTATAATATCAATCAGCATTTTGTAAATTAAATAGGCAGGTTAAGGGTGTGGTGGAAATAAAATAAAACATCTTATCAAATATTTTTTCTTTTTATATGAGGGCTATGTTCAATTGAGACCATTGCAGCCTCCCCAAAATTGAAAAGTCAAATTTGCCTGTAACTTCACCGGTAACCAAATACTACAGTTCGACAGTAAATGTCTGCAACAAAACCTTTTTGCTAAAAATCTATCACAGGCAGCTCTGCGACTTGGCACAAGAATCTTTTGCGCAGTCTTTTGTTTTCAGGATATAATTTGATTGAGAAACTTCTCCAGTGTGCACAACAGCCTTAGGCGTGATCTAACGACATTTAACCTTTGCTATCTTGTAGTAATTAGTACACTATTAAGTTTCGAGTCCTTGAATTATTGCGAGTAATAATAACACCTTCGGTCATGTACTATTAATCGTATAGGTACATAACGAGTTTGTTTGTGAATGAGTTAAGATTTCATGGTTATGTAAATGGGGTGCATTTACAGGTTCCCATTATTAATATATATATATATTTTTTTTTTTTTATTTATATATTTCTGATTCCATTCTCTTGTTAATATGTTTATAGGTAATTATTTTGAATGTTTTAACTAACCTAATCTTAAGATAAAAAAACTAACCTAAACCACAATCAAAGACTATGTAATAATAATAATTAATTTTGTATGTTTAATCCGTTTCCTGTGCATGCGGTGTTAGCCTTTAAGTAATTGTTACACTTGCCAATGTATATATATCAATCGCAATGTAATGTTACATGTAAACAATTGTATAAAATAAACGGTACGGGACGGTACTTTAACAGGGCATCATTTATGCATATGCAGTGTCTGCTCGTGGCTAAATAATAACAGTCGGGTCGATATTTAGGTTAAACTGCGCTTGCTTAGGTTGGCCCGTGGATGGGTCACCACCCATTACATACCGAGTTTCCTCCGTGCCTCGGAAAGCACGTTAAGCCGTTGGTCCCGGCTGTCATTTGTAGATCTTTGACAGTTGTTACAGGTAGTCAGTGGCCCGAAAGTCTGACAAGCAGTCTTATCAAAGGGTATCGTAATACCCAGTACTAACTGGGTTGTGGAGGTCAGATAGGCAGTCACACCATGTAAAATGGTATGGTATTCAGCTGCATCCGTTTAGACTGGAATCCAACCCCAACATAGTTGGAAAAAGACTAGGCAGATAGATAGGTTGAGTAGGCTTTTATTCTCTAGACTGCACGGAACATTCTTATCCTCTCAAGAATACAAGAATCAATTTGTAACAAGGTGATATGAATCTTAAATCAATCAATTCTATAATCAGCCATATTGGCTGGTAGAACATCGACCTCGGCAGCGAAAAAAAAAAAGTAAAAGACTAATTTTGCGATAACACTCCATCTTCAAATTATTTCAATTTTGTTGTCGAGTCATTTAATCCGTTGGTACAATCACAAAGACAATTATTATAGTTCTGAAGGCATTTATTTTCCTTTTGGCTCCAAAATTATATATAAAAAAATATGGCGATTTCATTGGAAACCTTTAAGTTTAAAGTACTATATATGTTTAATTCCTGACTATTACACGTAGTTCGGTATTTTTATCTGTGATTTCAAAATTGTGACATAACATCACACCTGTATTCCCACCTAATAGAACACCCACATTTCGTCCGTTATATTTAAATCCCACGTTTTAAAGGGCAGGCCTGTTGCCATGAACCGGGCATCAGTCCAAATTCCGTAGCTGCGACTGAGATATTCCTGATGAGGAACCCCAAAAACATTCGGAATCGATCCCAGGACCTCATGCTCAGCAGTAGCGCTTGCGACCACCAGACCAACTTTTTTTTTTTATCCTCTCATGTGTCCCACTGCTGGGCAAAGGCCTCCCCTTTCTCCTTCCAAGCCTCTCTGTCGATATCTGGCCATGTTCGCCCCGCAAACAAGATCAGATCGTCACACTACCTTCGCCGTTGTCTAGGCGTCCAGTGAGTGACGATCTTCGCCCACCTCTCCGGGTGCATTCGCGCTACGTGGCCAGCCCACAAACTTTCAACAAAATTGTAGTCCCATCAAATAAAAAACAATCAACCTGAATAATCATATTCTTGTAAAAAATCAACATAACGTCTCAATAAAATAATTTCAATCGCCAACCATTTCATGCATGACTGTACTCTTTAGCGTTACGATAACATCTGACTTTGCTCGTCATGCTAACAAATTGATCGGAGCTATTATTAAATGGCTAGTTTAGCCATTTAGCCACCTTCACACTATTTATTAAGCTTGTTAGCCACGTTACGACAGGTTAAAAGGATTAAAGAAGTGTGAAGGATTTAAAACCTTTGAATGGTGGGAAAACTTGAATTGATATAATTGGTGCCCGGTAGTTGGCAATGCACTCGCTCATATTACATTAATTTAATACATAACTGGCGAAATGTGGTGAACAATTATTAGGTGGCTTATACAGAGGTGTAAGTACCTAATAATTGTTCACCGAATCTCAACAATAATGGTCCGCTAGATGCGCTTGAGGCAGAGGCCTCAAGCGGACACAAATCCAGACTCCAGTGGCTGCTACAGAGAAATTCGTGATGGAAAAACTCAATAACACTTTGCCCAATTCGTTCTTCGTTCGATTCCCTTCCTTCCTCCCGGAGAATCAGATGTTAGTTAATCATTAAATTATGTTGTAAAACAGAATCACAAACACTCTATGTATATTAATCTTCCCTTGCAATTTCACCTGGGAATCACTTAATGAATATTTAAAAACACAATTCATAGCTAGTTGCAGTTCTGTCCATTTAAACACCAAACTTAATTGCTACTTGTGGCGACATCTATATCGACACTAAGAACTAAACTGGCATAATAGATGCTTTTGCATGAAGACTTTTTGGGGTGAAAAATGACGGTTTTCGATAGCACTCAATGCACTAAAAATATTATGCTAATGAATGCATTGAATAGTACGGAGGTCGTGGAGGTAGTTATAGTAAAGTTATAACATTAAAAACATGTGTTGAACGTATAAGGTTTATTTTTGTTTGCTTTGATTTTTTGGAAGAAAAACTTTTTTGCAAAAAAAAACCGACTTCACGAAAAAAACACTGAAAAAAGTGGAAAATAATAATACTTTCGGAAGTCGGTGCCAAAAAAGTCAATGAAACAAACCATAGTCACCAACTTCCGAAAGTAATGTTATTTTCCACTTTTTTCAGTGTTTTTTTTGGAAGTCGGTTTTTTTTTTGCAAAAAAAGTTTTTATTTTACCCTTTTTAGTTATAGTATCACACACAAATCCTTGTCAAGTATCAATTTTGCAATTTCTTTTACTTGTATGACATTTTTTCCAGCTATTTTGATTTCAAAACCAAACTGCTAAACCGATTTTGATGAAATTTCTATGGGACCAATAGGGAAGTAGATCCATTCAGATAAAAGAAGAATTTTTCAAATCGGTTCATAAATGACGGAGATATGAGGTAACAAACACACACAAAAAAAAAAGAAAAATACATACAACCGAATTGAGAACCTCCTCCTTTTTTTGAAGTCGGTTAAAAACAACGTGTAGTTAGCATGCAGGTTTATTCGCAACTGGCTTCAATATAGTGGACTGTAAGTAAACATGTCTTAATAACTATTACTTGAACGTATCTATAGGCTCACAACACAAAAAAAAACGCTAATCTATTTGGACACATGCATTAAAAAAATATATAATGTTGGAACTTTGACCTCCAAAATCTCCGTAACTAGAAATTTCCCTGGTATGGTCAAAACAAAAGAACGATCGCAATAACGTGGAGAATTAGTGTTTTGCGGCTTCCTTAAGTGTTTTTTTACCCCCTATTATACTGATGAACCCGACACTGTGCCCCGACACGATTTAAACTCACGAACCATCTGATTACTAGCCTAAGTTTACACTGCGGCCCAAAAAAATCAATACACCTGTCTGCACTTTAAACTAGATTCACGAAACAACAACTTTATTGAAAGCAATCAACGCTCTTTAGATCGTTCGCTTCAAAGCAGATTAGTTCAATTAAATTGAATTACATTCACTCGGTTTACTGGCACGGGCGTGTAAAATAATTTGTGTTAATCCAATTACTTGGTTTTCAATCGCGATTGGATTAAGCTTGATTAGTTTCGTCTTAATTTTATAGAGGTTTTGTAAAGGTTATTTTTAAAACAGAATCAGTATAGCTTGAGTTAAGACATTTTCAATCTTTCTTTTTCGTGTGGTTAATGCCTAACCGTAACAATAATGCCTAAGTGGGTTCTCAATACAGTTGTATTTTTTTTTTGTGTTTGTTACCTCACATCTTCGTCATTTATGAACCGATAAAAAAAAATATTCTTTTATCTGAAAGGATATACTTTTCGATTGGTGCCATAGAAATGACATCAAAATCGGTTGAGTAGTTTAGTTTTTAAATCAAAATAGCTGGAAAAAATATGTCATCCAAGTAATAGAAATTGGGAAATTGATACTTGACAAGAATTTGTGTGTGATACGATAACTAAAAAGGGAATAAACACTTTTTTGCAAAAAAATAACCGATTTAAAAAAAAAACACTAAAAAATGGAAAATAATTAGCCACCGACTTCCGAAAGTAAAGTTATTTTCCATTTTTTTATGCCGCCTATGGGCCTCTGACTTGGCTTTACATGCCGTCGAAAAATATCTCTCTGGCATCCTGGTTTCCTCACGATGTTTTCCTTCATCGAAGCTAGCCATAATTATACAATACGCACATGAATCCGAAAAAACACTGCTATATGCACTGCACTGCTACATGGTCAATTTAAAACTTTGATGCATCCTGCAGCCCTAAGACGTCTGTATAATTATGGGCCAAAGAACCCACCCCATAAGAAAAGTCTCTTCTCCTTCTTCAAAACAAGCGTGCAGGCCGCGTCATCGCTTCATATCAGGCGAGTTGCTGCCCAAACGCAAGCCTATTTAGCAAAAATAAAAACCTAGGCCTTAAAATATTTTCGAGTGACAACGTGGAACTAGAAACACGTGCGCCTTTTGAAAAAAGACATAAAGACGATTTAAATTAATAAATCGATACGAATTAAAATGTTGTTTTCCATAAAACGTTTGCCAGAAACTTTTTTATATATATTTTTTTTGTTTGCATGTCATGTGTCCCACGGCTGGGTCAAAACCTACCCATTCTTTTTCCAAAGTTCTCTATCTTGTGCGATATCTGGCCATGTTCGCTCCGCCAACAAAATCAGATCGGTTTTAAACCTTACTTCCAAATAACTAATATCAATTTCCTTTGTCAACAGAACGATTCTGATGATGAACAGTGCGCCCTGAGCGACAAATGGCAGTACGAGAGGAAGTCTCGGAGATGGTCCAGGGTGGTGGAGATCACGCCACAGGCGCAGAGGCGATTACAGGTAAGCATATAACATTCCGCCGAGGGAGTAGGCAGAAGTCAACAATATGTTAGTCAGAAGTAAAATTGTAATGTTAGTTTTAAGATACATATTGGTTTTTATTTTTACCTATGCTTACTGTCAGATAACGTTGTAACATATTTATGTTATTTCTCTATTAATGAATTTGTAATTCTTTAGAGAAAATACCCGTCTTCAACCGTAAAATACATCCTTCATTTTACACCACGTCACAGGCTCGTATATCTAAACGATCCTATGTGACTGGTGATTTCATAGTTACATACAAAACATATACCTTGCAACCCGCATACGTAGGGACTTAAGATCTGTGAGTCTAGCACAAACGCGAAGAGTAAACGAAACGTGAAAACCAATGATTTTAAAATTGAAAATACTCGTTCTTTTTGGTGTTTATTTAGTTTAAAGTTTATTCATATCTATGGGTGAGACTGAAAGCAGCTCATGGGTAAATAATAACAGCCGCTCGGATCGATCTTTATTTTAATACGCCCTTGCCAAATTTAGATTGTCCAAAAATTTTTAAGTGAAATGCTAGTTCGCACATCTATAAAATCAAATAACTGACCATACACGCATGCAGGATAGTTGTATTTTATACTAGCTGTGCCCGCTACCTTTATGTGCGTGAAATTATTTTAAAATATTAATTCCCTATTGGATTCGGATTCTGTTAACTATTTCATGGGTTTTGTTAAGTTTTTTCACGAAACCATAATATAATTATTATTTAAAATAAAAGTAGCTTAAGTTACTACTTGAAACATCAGCTACTCGTAGTAACTCTGTCAGTAAAAGTTCCGTGAAAATCGGTCCAGACGTTTCGGAGATGAGCCAATACAAACAGACAGACAGACAAATATTTACAAAATATGTTTTTTTGTTTAAAGTACCGTATATACTTTCATAATTGCATTCAGTAAACAGCTGTTATTTTTTAATTACAAACAGACATTTCAATATTATTTATTTGAATCGATTCAAAAGTCGAATTTCCGAAACGTCTGCGTGGCACGTTTGCGCTAGGGCTCTGAAACGTTTGTCTTGCATTAAGTATGTATAAAAGCATTAGTTGCTATTGTAGTTACTAACAGCCAGCGATGACGGTGCATTAATTGTACCAAGGTAGGGGTTGAAAGACGGAGTTACTGCATACTTAATACGGACGCTTGAAACGCCCCCTTTCTCGTTAACACAAGCGGAATTATTCGTGTCAGGATTAAATTATGTATGAAGACTAAGTTCCTAACCGTACTGATATGTTCGTAGTCTTGCTGCTCGTGTAAACCCGTGGGAAGGCTAAAATAATGGAGCAAAATGTCTCTTTTGGTGAGCCAAAACGGTGGAAAACCAGAAAAAATGTCTACTGAAGCGAATTCTCTATTTCTGCGTAGTTTTTAATTATTCCTGTACTAAATGACCAGCGACCAGGTAGTCCACATTGGCCCAGTATCAAAACAACTAGAAGTCATGGGGAGTGGCCTTTGCCCAGCTCTGCAAAGACGCGGGCTAACACGACCGTATTACACGAAACATTTGGTGCTCTACTACTAACAAATAAGTAGCAAAAATTCAATAATCATGTTTCATTACTTCGTTAAGAAAAAGTATCCATCAAAACAATGAAATATTTGACAATAATGTGCAAAGTTGCCAACTTTCAGCGACCTCCGAAATTAAAATCCTAACTGAATATCGTGATCCAAAAAACATATTCATTCAGCCGTTTCACAAACATTCATAAAAGATACATATTCATGCCCCACAGAAAAAATATTTAACACATATGAATTCTTAACTGAAAAGTTTTTCATTCATACATTCGCGCTTACAACGTTGTGTAAAAAATGGTTGATCGCACATCATTTGTTTCGGGGTATTAAAAAATGCGAGGAAAAATGGTATGCCATATTGTAATGGAGAAACAATCGGATTTTGTATATGTTGGCACATGAATTGGAGCGTTGTGTGGGGTGGGGTGTACAGCTACGGGCCTCCGATTTTCAGAACTGAAATATTGGTTAGGGATTATTTTGAAAATTGTTTTAGAATATTTTCCAGGATCATTCTTTATTTTGGCATGTTTGAAGTAAGTTGTATTTACGCGGATGTAAAGGCCAACGTATTTTTTTTTTTTTTGTACTACACCTTGTATTATTCTTTAAAAATAATGCTATTTACATTATGTTCACAGGTCATAGCAGCTAGAGCACTAGCAGAAAGGGAAGCAAGAGAGGCGAGGGGGGAGGTAGAAGATGATGAAGATGAGACTCTTCCCACGATAAGAGTTGGACTCGTTGACCCAGACGGGAACTATACAGATGTTGAACCTGACCTGTGAGTACTTTACATTTTTGTAGTTATTTAGAATATCATCATCTGCCTAGCCTTTTCCCAACTATGTTGGGGTCGGCTTCCAGTCTAACCGGATGCAGCTGAATACCATACCATTTTACATGGTGCGACTGCCTATCTAACTTCCACAACCCAGTTAGTACTGGGTATTACGATACTCCTTGGTAAGACTGGTTGTCAGACTTTCGGTTTTACTGTAACGACTGTCAAAGATCTACAAGTGACAGCCGGCACCAACGGCTTAACGTGCTTTCTGAGGCACGGAGGAAACTCGGTATGTAATGGGTGGTCACCCATCCACGGACCAACCCTGGTAAGCGCAGCTTAACCTGACGATCGACCCAAGCGGCTGTTATTATTTAGCCACGAGCTCCTTCTGTAGTTATTTATAATATATCGCAGCATTATAAAAAGCTACCCGAGTATTTTAATAATACTTTTTTTGTAGTTATTTAGAATCTTTCTTTAAATACTTAGTAATGATATTTTTTAGAATAGTGGTTGTTTTCTCCTACGGCGACCCCGAACGAACTAAACAGTAGACAGAGGTGCAATTATAGATCAGTCGATGTATACATACATATTTAAAAATAGAACGGTTATTTAATAAGATTTTTAGAGTAAATATCCTCCTTGGAGTTGACCTCAAAATATTCAAAATCTATACTAATATTATACAGCTGAAAAGTTTGTTTGTTTGGTTGAACCCGCTAATCTCAGGAACTACTGGTTCGAACTGAATAATTATTTTAGTGTTGGATAGCCCATTTATCGAGGCAAACGATATAACATCATGCTGCGGCTAAAAGGAGCGGATCATCAATCAAAAATGTTACGCAGACGAAGTTTCGCGGGTCGGCTAGTTCAAAATAAAATGAACATTAAAACTGCAAGACATTCTATTTACCTCATAAATCTTCTCAGAAATACGTGCTGAAGCACTAATGCGAATGCTAGCAGCTTGCTAGCTGAGTTTGTATTTAGCTTTGTCCGTGTCGTAGCTAGTTAGAAACTAACTAAACTTCCAGCTATTATGTTCATAGTAGAAGTTCCGTGTTACAGTTCGATGTAGTTTTAATGATGAAGGAAACCGTATTGTTTACATTTTCTGTGTTCTCGTGGAGTCCTTTATTAAAATTAAGACATGAAACAAAGTTACGCCTAGGCGTAACGCCTAAGGGTTTCCCTACCCAACCCTTTTGTGCCACTTGCTGAAAATCTCCCACCTCGACACGAGGTGCCATGGCCGACCTGGAAGTCTCTAAATAGACTCCGGACACAGGTTGGCCGAAGCAAGGAAAACCAGTTCAGGTGGGGATTCATGGATGACTCTGCCCTGGAGTGTAAATGTGGTGTTGCCCCACAAACGATGGGACACTTGATATCGTGTCTTGCCTGTCCTGTTGTTTGCACATCACAGGAGCTGATGGACGCTACTGAAAGTGCCAAACTCGTCGCCAAATATTGGGCTGACTCAATTTAAATTGTCATCGACACGCTAAGAAGAAAGTTACGCCAGTAATATCCAAAACGATAAGCAGGATGGGCGGTTGAATGACTCGTTGGTGTCATGTCGTGTCGAGCAGGGTCTTATTGGGTTTTTCCATCAGGATTTCCCCAGTGATAGCCTATAGACTGGATTTGTGCCCGATTGATATCAACAGGGTCGCCCCCCTATAACATGGGACTTAAACTCAACCGACTAAATGTGGGTGTACTATTAGGCACACCTCTGCCTAAACTTTCGGGGATCATATAGGCGGGATGTTATCATGTTAAGCAGGGTCACTGTACATTAGTTATGTTTAAATTTCATGAAATAGGGGCGCGTCTATTTCCATCAACCGGGCTCAAATACAGACTACCTTGCTGTTACTCAAAAAAACATGATGGTAAAACATCGACCTTTGAATTGTACCTAAAGAACAAGAAAGCAGAACATTTTTATTTATCGCATACATGGCCAAAACAAAGTCTAGTCTTCGGGTAGTCTTCATCGATATCAGTATGTTTTACAAGTACCAGGCATCTATAAGCCTACAGAAGGTTTCATTATTCATGCTAACAACATGGATCTCAAATAAATCAAAGTTATCCCTTAGATTTTTAGCATTTATTTTCACAGACCCCCATAAAACATAATTTCAATGAATATTGTAACAGCGAAGTCCTTATTTAATTAACAAAATGTTTTATGTTTGCATATGCTAACCTAGTTTTACTACATTTTGTGTAGATGTAGTCATTTTTTGCAGAGATTTTAATGCTGCAGAAGAAAAATATTTTAAAGTATTTACCTATTTATTCTTTCAATCTCATAACAAAAATAAAGAATTTATGTATCTCCCAAAGTAAGTCTTCCCTTTGTACGTCATTTGTTTCTCCAACAAATACCAAGTGAGAAATTCAGAGTACTAGGGCCGCAGAAAGCGCAAAGAGGCTAAGCTCTTATACAAATTGGCGTTACAAAGCCTTAGAACAATGACAAGTAAGGGTGGTCCTCGTGTTGAGAGCTCTCGAGACTATCTTTATACGCTGAACGAATTCTTGCAAGCAAAAGGAGCTACCCCAATTTCCTTGTGTTTTTAAGTGTTTTCTTTCGTTTGCACTTGTTTTTGTTTCTCGACTAAGATATTTCCTGAGGATCTATTAGCAGGTGTGAATAATCTGACAGTGACATATTTATAGCACTGATACTTACTTAGAATGCTTTGTTAGTCTAGTGGTCACAAAAGCTATTTCTGATCTTGGGGTCCTGAATTTATTTCTCAGATTGGACTTAGTATTTTTGGATTTTTAATTCAGGAATTTCTCGGGAGGTAGGCCGGAGTCTAGATATATGACCTGTTGTAAGCAATAGGCTCGCCCGTTACCTACATAATATAACATACCATCACGCCTGTAATCCCCGAAGGGTTAGGCAGAGGCATCTAACTAAACACTAACTTGCGATAAGTGGGTGTATATGTATACCCAAAAAGATAAGTCTATATCGCAGTGCTTTGATCAGGATGCTACTGATATCCAAAGCTGTTTTACGATGCAGAGAGGACCAATACTGTTTCAATTTCGCTTCCAAACTGTAGATTCTATGGATTTCATGTTACCTAGATTTTCAGGAATTACGTTTCGTTTGTGCTAGACTTGGTATATATTAGTCTTTGACGATTCAAAGGACGCTGTATCAAAGCTTATGCTTTCAGCATTCGAAAGTTATCAATCTCCGAAAACACACACAAACTTGTTTATACCTTCTGTAGATTTTACATATTTGAACTTGGTATGTGGAATGAATTTTGGCAAAATATTACGTGAAGGGTTAAAAGAAGAGGAAATAACAAAATTTAAAAAAAGTGTATTTAGATTTGGTCATTTATATATATAATAAAATTGTAACAGGCCGATGTCTGTACATTGAAAATATTGAAAAAAAAATATCTGGGAGGTCTTTATTAGAGAAACAGAACAAAAAACCACTGCATGGATTTGAACGCAGTTTCCACCGCTATTGCTAGATAGGCCTAACTTAAAATATAGGCTACATTTTACCACAGGAATTTTTTTTTCCTCCTAGATCCACCTTTTCCACATTCACGAGTACGAAGTCGCGGACAAAAGCTAGTAAAGGATAATTATGCATAATTATTGTCAAACAATCAATTAATCTTTATTCGTGAACACATGTATTATAATAAAGGTCTTATGTTTACATTTTAGTCGAGCTCTATGTCCTACCAATGAATTTGGTGTACAAATATTAGTTTTTATTTAATAATATTCTGAATCTACACAATACAAAGTCACTTTCGAGTAAATAAATGCATGTACTCACTATTGTCAGAAGTACGTAAAACAATTAGCAAAGGGTAGTGTTACAGCTCGTTCACACGGCTTCCGTCATTGACGATCCGTCATAAAACACAATACGTCATGACGGAGGAACGTTCACATTGCATTCGGAATCGTGTTTCATCACGATCCGGCAAAAAAAAGCGAATTGGTGTTCACATTAGTTCCGAGATTTTTCGGGAGCGAGCTCATCGGCGAATCCGTCACAAAAAATTGCGATCCGTGTTTTTTGACGTACCTGATTTTTAAAAGACGTTACGTGATTTAAGACGTCTCCGTCATTTTTCACGAGCCGTGATGCGTGTGAACACGGGCATTTAAAAAGCACTGCCGCGGTCAAAAAAAATAGACGGATCGTGAAAAAAGACGATACGTCAAAAAAACCGATACGTCGTCGTGTGAACGGGCTGTTAGTGAAACAGTAGTTAATGACAGAATATATCACTATTACCATATTTTCGTAAGTATAACATTTATTTGTAAGTACAATGAACGATTTCCGCATGAAGAAACTGTAACAAAAACTATCAAATCAGGCATACAAAACAATCTAAGAAAATAATAATATCATAAGTATACCTAAGGATGGATATCAATTTAATTATTAAACGGTAAGCTGAAACCTTTTGTATCTCAAATATCAATCGTTTGCGCAATCAAGGGCCAATTATTTTAGTGTGAAGACTCAGAAGTACTGTTAGGTTTGGGGCCATTAAATCGACTTTATTAGAACAGAGCGATTCATCATCCATTAACAACAATTGTGGAGTGTAACGATTATTACATCGATTTTTTCGGAGTAGAGGCATACTAAAAATGTTTTCGTTCAAACATAATTTATGGAAAAATACTAAATACATAGAATATAATAAGTTTTTCATTCATTTTAGACAACATTCTTACGTAATATTTAGATAGATATTAATTAATAATTATTAAATGAAGATAATTATTATTTCAATGAATTATTTAATGAAGTCATAGTGTTTTATTCATAAACCATTGAAGCGAGTGGAACACCTTAGTTGTCTTTTACTCGGATCACATTTTCGCTCTACATAAAATTATATTCTTATCAAACTGAATTTAAAAAAAAAATATCTTTATTTCAGACCCATTACATAGTTCATAAATGGTTAGTGTGTTAGTAAATTTATTTTACCATCATATTTTGAAACTACATCAAAGCATGGGCCCGTCTGATACTTAAAACCAAACCTACACTAAAATCGCTTTACAAGCCCCGCTGTTTTCAAAGCCCACAAGACCATCCTCATTAACACTACGATGATTATAGATATTGTAGGCGAGCTTATTAATTTGATTGTTGCAGCTGATTGATAGGAACGTTAAGTGGAATGATACTGACGCGTAACGGAACGGATTCGTATCAGTTTTGACTAGTGTTGCCAGGTCCGGTGTGTCTTTCGGGACGGAACGTTAAAATAATTGAGCTGCAAAAAAAAGGTTTCATAATATTTTTATCGGATTTTTTTTATTATAATGATGATCTGGATGCATACCGCGAGGACTGGTTCATGGAGGCACGGGAAAAGAATACATGGAAGGGATTGGGGGAGTCCTTTTCCCAGCAGTGGGATAGTAGAGGGTAATAAAAAAAAATCTGTTTAGACCGAATTTGTTTTAAGTTATATTATGATAGAATAAACTTTTTAGATACTAAGAATTTACAGCTTTTTTCTTATTAAAATTTCCGATCAAAATATAGCCCAAGAAGGTTTGATTTATTGTGTAGCCCGCTGTTATGTCCGCGGCTTCGCCTGCGTGGGGTTCGGTTTTTTTCCCTCGGGATCGTACTACCGGGATAAAAAGTAGCCTATGTGTTAATCCAGATTATGAACTATCTGTATGCCAAGTTTCATCCAAATCTGTTGGGAAGTTTTGTCGTGAAAGAGTAACAAACATCCATACATACGAACGTTTATAATATTAGTAAGGATAAGGATTTTTGACAAAAATAACCTAACAATCAACAAAAAAATCGTTCGGCATTCCGATGAAGCGTTAATCGGAACGTGTCGCCAGACCCCTAAAATCGCGACGTACCGTCCCGAACATATCGAACAACGTGGTAGCACTATAGTTCTGACTGACAGTATTGTTGGATCAGTTAAAATGTCGATGACCGCCACTTCTTTATAGTATTATGATGAGACGTTTTCTTTATCTTGTTAAGTAACACTCATGTTATGAAATTTTGTGTTTATTATTTCTTGGTATGGCAGCGAACGGTGGAAGGTTCGATTCTTGCCTGAGGCTGTTGTTTTTATGGGATATAAACTTGTTACGCTTTTGGCTGTTTGTGTGCTTAGATGATTTATGCGTGAAGGGACTTACGATACGAGTAATTTAAGTAATCACTTGCAACGGTGTAACTGTTTTTTATCAACATCGCGCCTTAGTCCCTGAAAGGTAAGGCAGAGGTGTACCTAATGGTACACCCACATTTCGCCAGTTATATTTTAAATCCCATGTAATGGAGGAGGAGCCTACTGCCATCGACCGGGCACAAACTCAGACTCCGTGACTGAGAAATTCTTAATGGAAAAACCCAATAACACTTGGCGCGACCAAACGCGGAATCGAATCCAGGACCTCCTGCTGAGCAGTCACATTTGCGACCACTCGACTAACAAGGCAGTCAACTTGCTCGAAGTCATGCTATAAAATCCAGGAACACTAATCGCTTCGGCATCCGTCAAAGGCGAAACAGTCAGTTAAGGGAAGGTTAAAGGTCACAAGCCCCAAGACCCATCACTACTTTAGTAGTTTGTGAAGATAATAAACAACTAATAACTTTAATAATAACTTTTTAAAGGACTTAATTTATTGAGAAGGTCTTATGAAAATATACCCTTATTTGTAATAGTCACCCATCTACAGACTGACCGAGCCGCGAAGTTCACTGAATCTATGCTGTTATCAATTCCTGAGCGAGTCCTTATAAATACTTTGTCTTTATTTTTTCGCATGTTTATTTTAGGGTTTTACTCCCTAAAATTAACATGGACATCAAAATTTTATAACAAAAAAATTACACCCATCCTCGATTTAACCGTAGCAAGTGTACTATAAAAACCTTCTGAAAATACCATCACGACTGTAATCCAGAAAGGTTTAGGCAGAGGTTTACCTACTAGAACACCTACATTTCGCCGGTTATGTAAGTCCCATGCAATAGGGTCGCCCCATATTGCCATCAACCGGGCACGAATCCAGACTCTGTCGCGGCTACTGAGAAATACCTGATCACTATGCCCGACCCGGGAATTGAACCCAGGACCCCCATGCTTAGCAGTCGCACTCACGATCACTAGACCAAAGGGGCAGTCAACCCTCAGAAGTGTCTCCAAAAACCATTATTATCAGACTGTGATTGAACATGCCTCTACCTTACTCTGGCTCCTGTTGATACCCTTGTACGCTGTCTTCAGCCCATTCTATTAATAGAAACTTTATTCACTAAGAGCCCCATAATGGTCCCTTGGCAAACACCACCAAAGTGACGGTCGGGACCGCAACAATGACTATAATTAAGCCACAGTCCATTTGTTTCTACATAGTGTGGTCCCTTCACCTATCACGTTTCTATTTTAGATTGCTAAACCTTTGATAATGATAGGTTGTTAAGGGAGCTAGGTTTGTTTGGGAGCGGAGAGCGAGACGGATTAGTAATACAATGTGATTTGATGGAAAGAAAGAAAGAATTTATTCGGTGAAAATTTAAGCCAGATTTAACATATTAGCTCAATTTTTTAGAAAACTTTTAGCTATGGATGTTAATACTCGTACTGACTGACTTCAAGTCAATAATGATAATTCCGAATCAGTAACTATCCTGATTATTCCTGATAATAATATTCCTAATTGGTATGTTAATCAATCAAGAAAAAAGGATCAAAACTAACGCGTTGTTCTTTCGTCAGAGAATCTTAAACACCAAAATAACAACGTTATATTTATTCATTTCTTTATTTAACACTGCAAGCACAAACTACAGAGGCGGACTTAATGCCATAGGCATTTTCTACCAGTCAACCTTTGGGCGATGCAGACCCAAGCTGTGGTATGCTGTCCTGTACGTATATAACCATAATCTGATTCAATCGTTATGGTCTTTTCAGGCTTAGTAAACAATTCAGTTAATCAAAACAGTATCTAACTAAACAGAAAGAAAACAATTACACCTACTGTTAATAGATAATAGGTAGCAGAAAACAGAAACTTCTACCTTAAAGAAATTAAAGAAACCGCCAACAACCAGACCATCACCTTATGAATTGCGTCGGCCCTAATAACCTACATAAAGGGCGTCCGTATTCAGAGCGGAAAGCTCTTAATGTAACATTAATTGTTAGCGTGTGAATTTGACGCGATAATTGAGTGAGTACACGGCCAAGTTCGAACATACTCGACGGAAAGCGATCCGTAGGGAAATAGCTTTAATTCAGGAGTTAAAGCAGAGTTAAAAGCTAATCGCTGAATGATTGTTTTCAGTAAATACTATGAAAATGATAATATGATTTGTGTAACAGTTGATAATCCTCATCAGCATAGTCATTTTTCTTCACTCACCCCAATTTAGGAGGATTCGCCGCAGCATAACATCTTCATCCAGACTTACATCTACGCTTCTTCTCTTTTAGAGGTCGATGATGGTGATGATGACTATGTTATTTTCTAAAACTTCTTAAAGAAGAAAGCGACAATACCAAATCGCTTGGTGCGTAAAGATGACGATGGCGTTGTTTTCTAAATCAATATCTTAGTATAAAAAGCAGTGAATAATAAATGAATCGGAATTGTTACAAACACCACAATAAGAAAAGTGACTAAAATTAAGTCAGCCATACGACCCATTAATTCAATTCTGCCGACAAATAAGTTCCGCACTGTAACGTAATCAGTAATCACCCACCTTCCATAATTCCCTTAATCGCCTCTTACACCCACGACCACTAATAACATTTCTATTCTAAGTCCAGCCATTCACAGCAAATGAGAGGTGCTACACATTTGTTCGAGTCGGCGGCAGCATGAATTTCTTGAATGGCGACATTGCCATTCAACAAATGCCTGAACTTATTACTACACGAAGACCCTGGTCTACTTGAGAAGGAATCGCTGCTGCAAGCTTTCTAGCAGTGATAAGTTAACTGTGTAGATTTTGATTCCCGAACGTAGTTGTCAAGAACGATTCATCATCATTTTCCTGCCCTTATCCCAATTTATTTGGGTATTAGTCGTCATCTCAGCGGTCACTTCATTTCTAGCCATATTATCCTTCACACAGTCCATCCGTCGTTTCTTTGGTCTTCCTCTACTCTTATAGCCATCCACATTCATACTCAAAGCTTTCCTCATGACAGTTTCTTCAAGAGAGATTTTGTTACTAGCAAATTGAGTCTCTGTTACTTGTTTAATTACGTCATTCCACCACTACGTTCTACTGCTGAATCATGTTCGGGTCAACTCAGCACAATTCGGGCTAAGCCGAGTTGCATTTTCCCAATCGTATCATCATCGTCCACAGCCCGACATCCTCCGCTGTTGGGTACATGGCTCTTTTTGTTTGTGCCCATCTCCACGCTTCTGTACTAGCCTCATCCATAATTTTCCCAGCGATGGCAACAATATCGTTTACCGACGTATCATGCCGAGCCGAACATGTCTAAAACACCTCTTATTAACAAGAAATACTTATTATCTTAACCTGATTTTCATTTATCTTCCGAAGATACATTGACCATTTGGTTGCACTCTGAAACAGATTTGTTATACGGAACTCTAAATTTGTAGCTACCAATGTAAAATATGCATCCAAATCACTTACCTTTAGAGAATTGAGATAAGAAGATTCTTCAAAAAATTATACTTTCTAATGATACTATTTACGGAAGCAGAACTTTCTACTCAAGAACAATAAAAGTTAATTGAGTGTATCGGAAAAATTTCCGTTGTTAGTCTAATTTGGTAATGGGATTATTGTGTTAAGTGATTATTTTTTCGGAGCATATTCAAGATACTTTTTATTTTTTAATCTGTGATAAAGATTTTTGAAGTTGATTGATAAGTTGACGTTTTTATTATCTTTAGAGGCTTTTAAAAGTCAGCGAAGGAAATTGTTCCTGTAAAGTTTTGTGTCTATTTTGGCATTTTCAAGTCCCAGGACCACTCTAGTTGATTATTCGAAATTAAACTCAAATAATTATGTTCCTTTTATCTCGTATTATTCTTCTTGTCAATGTTCTTTTTTATCGTCAGTCTTGATACCTAGAAAAGATGACATTCTACGAGCGTTTATAACATAACATCACGCCTGTTCAAGGTTGGGCTGAAGCTGATGTGGAATTCAATGCCGGCTTCTCATATCTCTTATTATAATCTGGATTTTTCAAAGATCGAGTTAATCGGTTCCTTCTTTCTAGGCAAGCGTACTTCACCCTAGGCCGCATCATCGCTTCACACCAGGCGAGTTGCGGTCAAACGCAAGCCTAATAGTGTAAATGAACTACCCTACTAATAAGTTCTAGACCATCTGCTAACCTAACCAGATGCAGCTGAATACCACTATTCCACATGGAGCGACTGCCTATCTGACGTCCACGACCCAGTTCGTACTGGATAATACGATCCCCCTTGGTAAGACTGGTTGTCGGACTTTCGGGCCACGGACTACCTATAACGACAGCCGGGACCAACAGCTTAGCGTGCTTTCCGAGGCACGGCAGTAACTTGGTATGTAATGGGTGGTCACCCATCCACGAACCAACCCAGGCCAGCGCGGCTTAACCTGACGATCGACTCCAGCGGCTGTTATTATTTAGTAATTCTAGACCAAAAAGCAAAAATAAAAAGCAGTCTTCAAGAAACAAAGCCTTAACTACCCGCAAAACTTGGAGCTTTCTGTATTAAACTTTTGTCCAAATAAATAGGCAGGGCTTGAATGAAAAACTTTTCACTTGTTCAGGGAGGGTCAGATAAAGTCACTCATGCGAGTCTCAAAGAAAAGTCTTTGAAATAATAAAAACCAATTTCACTGGATAATAAGGTTGGAATTAAATTTGGGTAATTTTTGAGGCACTATTACTTCTTTTTTTATCTATATTGTTTGCTTGGACTGCGTCGTTGATCGAGTGGTCGCAAGCTCGACTCCCGAACTTGAAGTCTTGGGTTCGATTAACAGGTCGGGCAAAGTTATATTGCGATTTTCCATTAGAGATGTCTTAGTTTGGATTTGTGCCCGGTTGATGGCAATAGGCTCGCACCCTATTTCATAGGACTCGGACATAACAGGCAAAATCCGAGTGTGCTATTATGTACACCTCTTTGTAACCCATCATTGATTACAAGCGTAATTATAAGCTTAGATTCATCTTATTAGGCTCTCGAGTAGACTATAAAAATCGCTCTTACTACAAAGTTACTTTCACATATATAATTTCAACTATGGATTCCGTGTTTAAAAACGCAAAAAAGAACCCACAGAAGCAGAAAATTAGTTTTAAAAGTACACTAATCCAAATTAAATTGTTCATACGGACAAAGGTAAATGTAATACTTAAATTCATATCCATTTCGGCGATGAAACTAATTAACTAATTTCACAAAAACTTTTAACTCTCGCAATTACAAGTTAAATGTTGGCTGTTAGCAAGTATGGCGGGCTTTAAATAACAGTTTGGAATCATATTAAAATATTATTGCTAGGGTAAAGGAAGGGTTAGTTTTAATTGGAGTTTAGAATGTTTATAGTAACGATGATTTAAAATTTGTTGGAGCCGTGTGTAATGTGTGATTTAGAGTGGGTGCTAATTTTGTTCTTGCTCCCGCTGATGGGTTCAATTCCCAGGTTGGACAAAGTCAATAGTATCTGGTACTAGCGAATAATCAACACTTATCTCTTTACAATGCGCAGTTGGTAAGTTCTAAGATAGGTAGACTTAAGAATTAACTAAATCTATCTCGACTAAAAAGTTTACCTCGAGTCTACACGTCAAAAGTATATTATTTTTAATAACAGCCTGTTATTATGTTAGACTTCCAATAAATCAGAATACAATAATATGTTGAAGAAAATACAAAATTCAAGGGTATACCAGACCCTTTGTTAAAATAATAACATCATTCTGAAATCGAAAACCGAATCTAAGATTTAAACGTAAGATGTGCTCTAATCATACAGTCGCAGACATTGAAAGAGTGGGCTCACATATCCCACAAACCTGAAACGGTAGATACGATTGTCAGTTTGATGGAACGAGAAAGCACTATTCAAACGTTATTGTCAACGAAGCAGGGGGTCTACTATCTAAGTACGTCAATGAAGATACGGACCCTTCGAAAAGTAGTTCAAAACTTCTAAATGAACCCTACTCCCATTTTTTTTCGGATGTATGACTATTCCTCACATCTCGGAAGTAGGGACAACAGTTCAATCGTGTTGTCATTCATTTTAGTTCCGCCCCTCACTAATCGTATATCCGTAAGTGAAACGGAGTAGGAAACGCCCGTAACTTCGCCGAAACTACGGGGGGACTAGCACGAGCGCGCGGTGCAAACGTAACGTAGGTAAATACGTCGATTTTTTATTAAAATACTCGTTTCACATATAATATTTTCATAATTTTAAGAATTTATTCATGTCTATGGATGCTACTGATTGCACTTGTTGCAAACAATTTAACTGAAATAAATGATATATGAAAATTGTATTTTCGATTTCAATTCAAAAATCGATGTATTTACGTTACGTTTACAGCACGCGTTCGTGATAGAGCCTCAAAAAAAAAAGTCTACATTTCAGGAGGTCTAATCTCACTCGTCCTTAGTTAGGTTAGACCTCCTGAAATGTAGACATTTTTGTGTCAGTTAATCTAACGCCTCAAATCATCGTAAAGAACCAAGACAATCTATATACCTACATACATAAACGAACCAACTGTATTTTTCATCCAACTATTACTTTTTACGCAAGTTTTCACATAATAGGACCTTTTGTTACGAGAACCCTTAATCCATCAACCAGAGAGTGAGTGAAGTTTATCCTGAATAGCTTTTCTTTGTGGTGGGTGAATTTCTGTATTCTGTCTTCATTCTGTAAAATGCTTCTGAGGTACGGTAGGCTGCATGTCAGACAGTCAGAGGTAACAAAACTAGTATAAGCTGGCCTCTTATTCTAATGAAACTCCGCATTAAGATGGGCCAGCTAAAGGGTAAAGTGTTACCACACAGGTACAGCCCACTGTCACTTACGTGTGGTATTATCCTCCTCTGTTTTGACTCATTCCACAGGCACATTTAAAATGTCCAGAGGGCCTTAATTTATACTTACTAATATAATAAATTTAATGCGTAAGTTTGCATGAGTGTTTGTCACTGAATCACGCCAGAACAACTGAACGGATCTGGTTCAAATTTTGCCCAGAGATAGATTATAGTCCGCAATATTACATAAGCTTATTTTTTCTTACACATACACATGGATATAGCTGATATAATGGCACTTTGCCTAAGTCGTGTTGAATCGATCAGTTAGCCAAAAGACGATGTTATTTCAAAGCGTAGATTTTTATGGAAAACAGACAATCATTACCACAAAATAGTTGAACACGTTTGTTTTAAATTAGAATTCCGCGGGCCAAATACCCAACAATAACCTTTTCAAATCTTCATAAACTTCGATAACACCATTATTGTGAAACCACCTTAGCTTTAATTAATATACGCCTGAATTTTGTATTATAATGGAAATAAATTGTTTTCTATTAGTTTGACGAGTTCCTGCAAAACTTTGTACTGGATCCTCGAAGTTTGGAGTAACCATAATAGGTCTTCTGTAAGTTTATGGAGATGAGTTAGTGTGCCTTTAAGATGATGTTTGCAATTCCTAACTGCGTTGCAAATGCTTCTTTTTGTTGTTTTATGTTTTCACTTTAGTTAAGTACGTTTTCATACACCATACTTACTTATATTACAAATGCGAAAGTTACTCAGTCTGATGTCTTTTCACGCCTTATCGGCAGAATGGATTTACGTATACAAAGAATAAATACTTTTTATCGCAGTACTCTGTATTTTAAACGCCATTTAATAAAAATAAAAAAATTGTTGCAGATTAACAGTGCCAGGCCAAACAGTGATTCAGTTACCAAGCGACAAAGAAGATGAAGAGGAAACAGGCACACGTTTCCGACGCACAGGCTCCGAAAGACTCCGCGACGGCGCCAAAGCCCTACTCCGAAGAGTCGAATCCCTCAAAACAAGAAGAAGAAAACGGCAGAACCGTACAGAAGTCATCGTATCCTCCCCCCATTTCCTAGACGTCAGTCAACAAGACAAGTATGCTGACCTAAGTTACATTGACATGACTCCTACTACGCCTACAGCATTTCCTTTCCCAGATTTCCACAGTTCTCCCTTACACGCTCCTGCAATTAGAACCCAACCACCTTCACCTATGACTGCCATGCCTCCATCTCCTATAGCTCCTTTAGAACAGTCATTTGTCCTAAACGCTCCTTTTGGAGATGACTCGAGTTATGCTTCGGATGGAAGCATGGGTTCCAGTAATAAGAGTACGAAGTCTAAATTGGGCAGAGCCAAGAGGATCTTCCATAGAGGGATCAAGAATGAAGACTCGAGTGCTCTTAGTGATTCAGAATGCCAGCCTGCTAGTTGGAGACATAATTATTACAAGGAGCATAATACTCATCAAAATGCTGAGGTGAGTTGCAATATGTGTATTTTACAAAAGCCTATTAAATCGCCATTTTTAAAAGAACTATTCTTGATTGTCAATACGATCCTTGGCTTGAGTTTCAAGTTAATAAACCAATAAGTAGAAGTATTTGTTAGAAGTTTCTGAGTTTTTGATATTACGACAAGTTCTCATTTGCGGAAATTACGAAATTTCATAGAAACTTGCATCCTTTATTTTGAAATGTCATCCCCTATTAAAATACGCGGTGAATTTTCATAAACCTTCCCATAGATCATCATTGTTATATGTAGGAACAGTGCGAAATTTTAAGCTTACAAATACAGCTGTTCAGGCTATGCGTTGTCTATCAGTCAAATTAAGAGTTTTATAAAGACTAAGATCATCACGATTCAAATAATGTGTTAGCTAATCGAAACCGTTTTCATTCGAAATCGTGGCCCGTTTATTCCGCAATTACAAGGCTTCCCATCTATGTTACGTTCTCAATTTCTCCAAGTAAACTTGTAGTACTTCCTAACTACCGCGAATAATTCACGGAAACTCGCTGGAGCTTCAACTATTACACAAGTTCGTCTCATCTCGTGCAATGTAATCTTAACTACCTTCTCCGCAAGGCTACTTAATCACATATCTGTCATCAGGAACTTTGTGTTATCATGTTCTAAGTTAATTATTTCTTCTTTTATTCGTTTTCTTGGTCCTTTAGCGTAAAGGATCTATGATATTTAATTAAGGACTTTCTTTTGTGAATAATCTTGTTTTTTGCCTTTCATAAACCAACACTGATAAAATTTTTCACTGTTTTTTATGTAAAAGAACATCTTTCTTATGAAACCTCATAGCAATGTACGCACGCCGCATTTGCTATGTTCTGATGCAAAGGCGTTCTAAACAAAATCGCGGTGCGTCCACATTGAAATTGCTTCTTATTGAACAACATTTTGCACCTTATGAATTTTTGCCCGAACGTCATTATTCTAGCAGATTTCTAACGTCATAAATATTATCACCAGGTCCACATTGAGCCCCCTTCTCCAGTGGAGCTGAAGCCAGACCCTGAAATACTCCGAGAGGTTCAGAAGTCACCAGGCCACACTCATCACCGACGGCAAGCTATAAGGACCAGCTCGCTCAATTTAGGAAATGATGGGAAGAAGTAAGTAACCCTCAACTTTGTAACTAGTAAGAATAAGGAAAAAAATAAAAAAATACGGTTGGATCTATCCAACCCTACCCTATCTAACCATATCATCTTTGACACAGTAGACTGTGTCAAAGATGATATGGTTAGATAGGGTCTGGGTACTGAGATGACGACTACTAAAAAAGTACAAAGTAATTCTTATAAACAAAGTAAAGGAAAGTAGTTCTGATAAAGAAAGTATGGAAGAAGAAGACATGCTGCACTGACAGCAAATGACTTGGGATAAGGTCAGGAGATTTATGAAAATGGCGCCATGATAGTCCAATGGCAAGATGAACGATGAAAAACGCATCATAGCGTTATCAGTTGTTAATTATATAAGTTATTTTTAACCAGTTTTTTTTTTCTTTTTTGTATCTGTTTTAGACTAAGACCGTAATTCTCGGTTTAGTAATATTTTCTAAGAATCCTTAAAAGGTTCACAATAAAACCAGCTCAAATACTCATAGAACCCAAAATATCTTTCATAAATTCTCAACAATGTCGTCGTTAGATCTTACCCTCCCCTTGAGAATTAATATTTGTTCATGTAATATAAAATATTATAGCCAAGGCTACGCTTTCTAGGAAAATCTAATAATGAGCTTTATAGCTCTTAAGATTATGATACATTAATCCTGTCTTCTATTTATTCTTCAAAATTACCTACTATTTTGTTTATTTGGCCTGAAGCGTCTATGGGCTTTGTTCCATATTAATAATTTGAAAGACAAGCAGGGATAGCCTAGCGGTGTGACCGTTGGACTGCCAAGTCATTGGTCTCGAGTTCGAACCCAGGGCACACACCTCTGATTTTTCGGAATCATGTGCGTATTGTATAATTATCACTTAATTCGGTGAAGGAAAACATCGTGAGGAAACCATCATGCCAGAGAGATATTTCTCGACGGCATGTAAAGCCAAGTCAGAGGCCCATGGGCGACATAAAAACTCTGACACCAGGTTAGGCACTAACCACACGATAAAGAATTAAGAAGAAGAATAAGAAAGAAGAATGTGAAAGACATTAGAAATTAGTGAATTAAAGGAAATCTGAAAATGGCACCGGTGACGATAAAGTTGGGTGACAGGTGATTATGTCTTGATGTGGTGAAATTAGGAAAATGTCGGGACGAAAGTTTTGAGTATGACCAAAGAAACGATGGATAGATTATGTAAAAGATTACATTGATTGAACTAGAAAAGTAGTGGCTACTGAAATTCTCACTTATCCAGAAGACGGCAGAAGACAAATACTGCGCCGACCCCATATAAACTGTAATAAAGGCAAGAGAATTAAGATTATGATAAAATTAATGACTTTTAGACACTGAAGCACATAGATTTGCAGAAATCATAAAAAAACTGTCATTCCAAGATCTTTAACAGTTCAAAGACCATTATTAATGGAATTATTCAGTAATAACCTAGTCCTATTTATGATATCTTCAAGACACCCAAGGCTCTTCATGATACATTATTCGAACTTTCTTTGAACCTTAGTTTGAATAGGACGCTTGCAAAACAAAGGATAACGTATTTTGCCCGAGTCCTATACACACAGCTGTTCAATAAATCAAAGGTTACCATCATATTGAAGCGAAGCGTTAGTGATACTTCGTTTAATATAACTTT
The DNA here is from genome assembly GCA_964057025.1 of Standfussiana lucernea. NCBI lineage: Eukaryota > Metazoa > Arthropoda > Insecta > Lepidoptera > Noctuidae > Standfussiana > Standfussiana lucernea. The sequence goes on from OZ059804.1 coordinate 12,290,262, forward strand.
GAAAACTGAAGGCAAGAATGCATAATAAAACAGCGAGTCTGGAACAATCAAGAGGATTGCATATCTTCTACGGCCACGGTAGAAATATCTGAAGTCTAACACCTAAGTGATACCAGAAGGTCTGCTTTATCACCATGGAATAGGCCGGACTCGTAAAGCTCAAGAGAGTGAATGCTAAGATGGCGACAAACAGGAGTGATCAGAGATACCCTGGTCACTAACAAGGGATCTAAACAGGCAGATGATGAAGAATGCAGATCAAATCTCATTGATGGCTGTCATAAGTTGTGACATAGAAAAAGATAGAAATTTTCTTTCTTTTAAAATGATCGAGACGCTCATCATAGAGATCAATAATAGAACTGAACAAAAACCAAAAGCAAGCCCAGGCATCACCATGGCCGCCATATTTGAAAGCGACATTACCACGTCAAGACTAATTACTCCAACTGGTTGCCATTAGTTTAAAATGAGTGTCACAGTAATGGACAATGGTAGAACAAGTGATTGGCATACTAATGATTGTGTTGGCTATGCAGTATTCGTTATATTGTTGGTGGATAGTGAAGTTTTGTGGTAAAAGACGTTTTGTGAAAGTGCTGTGTGTTGTAGATGTAAGGACCAGTTTTGGTGTGTTTTTTAGTCCTTCTGATGCACTGATATAGGTTGCAATGAAAAAGTGTCGTCATGTTTTGGAATTATCATCAGCTGTGATACGTCTGTTGTCACGTCATCAATGTTACGTTGTTGGTGGTATTACACGTGATTTTGTTTTCCTTATTCATATTTATGTTTTTTTGATATCATAAATATTCGAGTCGGTAACTGGGTTGTAAAGATCAGATAGAGAGTCGCTCAGTGTGAAATAGGCACTGGTATTCAGCTGCACCCAGTTTGGGGCCCGCGCAGCATGTTTTCTTCTTTCATACTTCTCTATTTAGACGTCAAAATATCATGAGTCCATGACATTTGTGGCGGTGTTTTTGTGTGGTCACTCGAAGCCGAACTCAACATAGTTGGGAAAAGGCTAGGTCTTTCTTCAAAATACAATTACAGTACTTGCACTTACTAAAACTAAAAGATCTATCCTTGTCTCCAGGTTTCGCGACAGAAGTCTCAAGAGAGATAAGTCAGCGTCCAGGAGTTCTGAACTGGACAGCAGCCCGAACTCTGCAGGGTCCAGGTCTCATGATGGCGACCAAGATGATGACGATGACAGCCTTGATATGAAGAGTAAGAAGTAAGTGCCCATAAACATGTTTTATTTTTGTGATAATTTGGCAAACAATGCCCAATAGCTTTCTGTATTGTTGGAAAGTTTTATATACTGGTAAAGTTGATACCAACCAAACAGACGAAAGTTGCAACATCTCATGCATGATGCTCGTATCGGTCCTTCCAAACCAGATCACAATATTTTTTTCTGGAATAGCAAATAAAGACTCATTATTTCTGTTCTTCTGGTCGCATTCGCGACTGCTGAGCATGAAGTCCTGGGTTTGAATCCCGGATCGATCAAATTTCTATTGAGTTTTTCTATCAGGAATTACTCAGTATCATCCTAGAGTCTGGAATTGAGCCAGGTTAGTGGCAATAGACTCGCTCCCTATTACATGGGACTTAACATAACTGGCACCTTTGCTTTCCCTTCGGAGATTATAGGCGTACCTACGGGAAAAGCATTCAACTTGTTGTTTCTAACTTTAGGGCTAACATTACAGATATACACATTCACAATACAATGTTTAACTTTCAGGAACAACATACAGCGATGGTACTCGTTTAGAACAAACGCGCTGAATGGCGGACCGAAGGCCAACAACACTTTGACGCCGACCCCGAATCAGAAGGACCCGGATTCGTACCGTATGTTTCAAATTGTTTAGTCTTCTTCAGAAAAAAACTGTTACAATGACTTTAAACTGTTTTTCAGCTCAGTATCGAGTACCTACGATATAAATAGAACCTGGTGGATCATCTCTTTAAAGTATAAAAACTTTTTTGCAAAAAAAAAATAACCGGCTTCCACAAAAAACACTGAAACGTGAAAAATAACCTTACTTTTAGGAGTCGGTGACTTTGTTTCATTGACTTTTTTTTTCATTGAAAAAATAATCACTTAAATCGGACCGGTAATCACGAAGAAATCGGTAAAGATACATGAAAAAAAAAGAAGCTGGTGGAATACACGACCATCTCCGTTTTTGGAAGTCGGTTAAAAAATTAACAAACAACACTCACAACACAAGGTTGTATTTCCGAAGACACTTCGTCAATTCTATTCGTCAAACTGGACCAAATTGTGTTTGTGGTGACATCTACACTGCCAATTACGAACTAAGCTGACACCTGACATCACTCAAAACCCTGCATAGAGCATGCAGAGTTACCCCGCACATCATCATCATCTGCCCAGCCTTTTCTCAACTATGTTGGGGTCGGCTCGACTTCCAGTCTATCAGTATTTTACAAAGAGCGACTGCCTATCTAACCTCCACAAACTAGTTCGTACTGGGTAATACGATACCCCTTAGTAAGACTGGTTGTCAGACTTTCGGGCACTGACTACCTGTAACGACTGTCTAAGATCTATGTACATACAAATGAGTCGAAAGATCATTCCTCTTCAATAGAGCATGAGGAACATTAACACCTTGTTTCTCATACCTGTAAATTTAAGCTTAAACAAGTCATCTTTGAAAATGTTCTTAAATACCCTTAAAACTCAAACCAATCAGTTCTTAAAACTCACATTCTTCACTCAGTACTTCTTCATTCAATACTTCTTCATTCAATACTTCTTCATTCGATACTTCTTCATTCAATACTTTTTCGTTTTTCAGTATCCCGGCCAATGTCATCGCTCTCTTGTGGCCAGCTCCATATCCTGAGGAAGTTGGCGCTCCTCCGGCTGACAGCCTGCATGGAACGGTACTGTCCTTCCCACAAGTCTGGATGGAACTGGGAACTGCCTAAACTGATTAGGAAGATCAAGACTCCTGATTACAAAGGTGAGACTACTTTATAGTCCAGGAATATTAGGGGTTTCACCTCGGAATGAGAGATAGTCAGCTATAAACTTGTATAAACTTTTATTTTGACACCCTAAAACTTTTCTCAAAACCACAAACTACAGATATTCCAAGGTCAAAGGTCAAAACATCGATTTTTTACACATTTATTGCAAATATCTCGTTTCCTATGGGTTTTATGTTATTTGTATTACAAATATTCTAGAGGATTAAATTCTCTACAACTTTTTTCGAAACATTTTTTTATATCTTGAACCATTTTCGAGATAGAGGAAAAACGGTTTTCGTATCAAAAGTTATTGGAAACCAAATAAAACCAATATGTTACACTGTGACATTTAAAACTCCTAAATCATGTTTATCCTTACTCAAAGCCAAAAATATACATTCTGAATTTCTTTTTCAAGTTACATTCTAAGTTCGGCTCTAATCGGACCAGAGCAGAGTATATTTTCATTTGAATATTTGCAGTAAGCCAATGGCTATCACATAGGATCGTAAATGTATTGCTTTGGTAACATTTATTTATATATTAAGTTTATTCATCCCATGAATGTTAACCATTCAAGTTTCCCCTTTTAATGTAAAATGTTTTGGCGAATATTTATTTATTTATTTAGTGATCTCTTCTTATTGATATAAAAGTCAATTACATTAAGCGGTACTTTGGAAAATACACTGTTAGGGATTCGCTTTCATAATAGTTTTTTTTTTTTTGATTTAGATAATATGTATTAGACCTTAATAGTACAGTCATTTGGTATTTTTCCCGGTTTTTTTTTTATGTTGTTTTTTTTTTAATTTTGATGTGTTCTTTCCGAATTTCAACTTTGCCACCTCATACCTTTGCCACTCGCGCCGCCATTTTGGAAAAATGGCGCCTGTCAGTTTTTCGACAATATCTCATTTCCTACTCATTTTACAATAAAACCAAGAATGTGCAAAATTAAACTTAAGAAAATTTCCTACAAATTATGAAATAACAATTTTTCTTCTTCGGCACTTTCGCGGGTCAGTACTTAAAATCTTATTTTCTGTTCCAGATAAAACAGTTTTCGGTGTACCTCTAACGGTTTCTCTGCAAAGGACAGGACATGCGCTACCAAAGCCGATACAGTGCGCGCTGAACTGGCTCAAAAACAACGCTCTGGATCAAGTAAGTTGCCGTAATTTTTTCGTTTTTATAAAAAAAAAAAATCTGTCTTTTAGCAGGCACCCAAGCTCGAAGTGATAGGTATAACTGAGATGGTCATCTACATAAACCATGGCTATCCATGGCATTCGATAGTTTTATACCAGAATATGTATTATAACTGGCATCGTTATGTCAGTTTTTCTCTACTAGCAATCAAAACCACATTAACTGATATGAGCAGTGATAGTCTAGTGGTGTGACCGTTGGACTGCCAAGTCATAGGTCTCGAGTTCGAACCCAAGACACGCACCTCTAATTTTTCGGAATTATGTGCGTATTGTACCTATAATTATCACTTGCTTCGGTGAAGGAAACCATCGTGAGGAAACCAGCATGCCTGAGAGATATATCTCGACGGCATGTAAAGCCAAGTCCCCCTTCAAAACGCCCTTGGGCGGATAAAAACTCAGACACCAGGTTAGGCACTAACCACACGATAAAGAAGAAGAAGAAGATTAACTGATATCAAATCTCTCCACCTCACCAGATGGGCATATTCCGAAAAGCCGGCGTCAAATCTCGAATAGCCAAACTCCGGACCACAGTCGAGGCTGCAGGGGCTTCCAACGCTAGCTTCGCCATAGAGAACCTCAACACTATAGAGCCGAACCAGTCTAGCCTGAACTTCGACGGGGCGCAGGCTCATGACGTGGCTGACATGGTGAAGCAGTACTTCAGGGAGCTGCCAGACGCGTTGCTCACGAATAAGCTGAGTGAGACGTTCATTGCAATCTTTCAACGTAAGTTTTTTGTTGTATTTTTTAAAGACTTGAATAGTTATACTTGTGAAGTAGAGATTCTTGTATATATATGTATATATTTTTAATTGAATTTCCATTACTTCCAATTCATGATTAGGATGTTGAATTGGCTTAGAAATTATTCTTTTAATACTTATCCCACTAATTTCATATTCTAATAATCTTTAATCCACTGTAGCATCCTTAAAATATTTTTTAACTCAATCAATTGCGTCTATCACATTTTTATTAAATATTTTCTCGTAAAATTGGGTGATATTTATCTGGAATTTATCAGTATCAGTCCAGAGTCTAAATCTGTACCCGATTAATGGCAATAAATAGACTTGAACGGATTTGAGCACAACTAGCAAACACGGTTGGGGACCACGGGCGTGAAGTTATTTTATATTATGTCAATAAGGACTTCATCTTAACATCCATCTTGTAATAAAAAAAGGAAACTTTATTAAATCATCAAAATATTTACCTTATTCCCAACTAACATTAGATCTAAAATAAGAATAAAAATTTATTCATATATTTAAAACAAAAGTTGAGCAACATTACAATGACTACGTATTTGCAGATGTTCCTGAACCATTAAGGCCTGATGCTGTGCAGTGCGCGTTGCTGCTGTTACCAGAAGAACATTTAGAAGCGTTGCATTCTCTACTCATATTCCTAGCAGATGTAAGTATATTATCATCTTCTTGCCCAATAATTATATTGTCAGTAGGTACCCTACATTAACTACCGCAAAAACATCGTGAGGAAACCAGCATGCCTGAGAGATATATTCTCGACGGCATGTAAAATCAAGTCAGAGGCCCATGGGTGGCATAAAAACTCTGACACCAGGTTGGGCACTAACCACACGAAAGAAGAAGATTACCTACCTGTGCCTTCTTCCACTCTTCTTCAGCGCAGAGGCCTCTGCGAAAAACTGCAAAAAAGTTTTTGCTGGGTTCAGACATACCACAGATTTGACTTTGATTCTTATCTCTAATGAAGAGTATTGGACAAATAAACCCCAAGACCAAGCAGGTACCTGCTTGTTAGCAGCATAATCTGTGGTATGACTGAACCCAACAAAAACTTTTTTGTGATTTTTTTTTACATTAGAGTTAAAAAAAAGTTAGAGCACTCTCATCGTGCTATACTTAATTGTTTTTGAATTTGGAAAAAATGCCAGAACATTTATCAGTATTTTTACCTTGCAGGTGGCAGAACATTCGGATGTGAACCAGATGACGGCGTCGAACCTGGCAGTCTGCCTAGCCCCCACGTTGTTGAGGTTGCATCACGCGCCACCAACAACTGGTAGCACGAAGGAAGGGAATTCAAACAGGTATTTAGGAGAAAGAAAAAAAATCTATTTATTTTCACACAACATATTTTGCAAAATAAATACAAAAGAAGAAGAAAAATAATTCGATTAAGAAGACAGGTACGTGCGCTTCGTGGCTGCAATAAATTAATAGGTTCAGTTCAGCAAAATATGCGAAACAACTATTCTTTGACCTGACATTTACCTACTCTCCTTTATTATGGGTTTTTGTAAAAAATCCAGGTCACAAAAATATCCTTTGTTATAAAAAGAACGTTCAAACTCTAACGCGTAAAAGTGTATTCTGTATGGCGCCAATTCTTTACAATAAGTTGCCAAAACATTGGAGGGAATTAACTACTGACAAATTAAGAAATAGATTAAAAAGCCTTCTGTTGGAGAAAGTCTATCGCAGCACTGACGAATTTCTAAGTGACAAATTAATTTGACATGTATAATGACATCCTAGTTTTATTAATAATTGCTTTAACATTTTGATTTTTTTATTTGTATTATTTACTATGACGAGCTTATGACATTATTTGATTATATTTTATTGTACCTTTTAATTTAAGTATGGTCTAAATTGGATTGTTATTTGCTGTGTGTAATGGACGATTTTTTTTAAACCACTTGATGCTGTGTAGCGTTCGACATCTTACATTTGTACGCCGATCAGGCAAAACATGACTGTCTTAATTAAAATTTGATGTAACATCTTGCATGCTAATGTGTGTGTATACTCATGTTTTGGACAAATAAAATTAACTTATCTTATCTTAAAAATAGTAAAATAATATATTACTGTGATGGTTTAGCATCCGAACACCTAAATAAAATTTGTATATAAATAGTACTTTAAATACTTTATTAGTATTTTGAGATCAAACATGGCACAAATCAACATCGTCTTCCTGCCCATGTCATTTGGGGTTGGACCAACACGTTTTTTTTTTTCGTTCTCCACAATTCCATACATGGCACAAATGATAACCATTAAAAGCCTTCGCTCAATTAGCAGGCCATACAATACGTAATATACAGTACTACCATAAATTACATTTTTCTCTACAAACCCATAGTGACCCAGAGCGTTCCATTCCCAGAATGGTGATCGAGAGCGTGGCGGACCAGCGTCAGATCAGCGAGAGCCGCGCGGCGCACGCCTGCCTGCTGCTGCTCATCACGCGCCACGCGCTGCTGTTCCTGGCGCCCGCCGACATGCTGGCGCGCTGCAAGTTCAACTACTTCGAGGAGAGCGTGCCGGTAACTCATTCATTATGGTTTTTAATCAGCCAAACATAACATCATAAACAACGCCTTTAATCCTCGTAGAGTCGCAGTACCTAATAGTACACCCAGATTTCGCCAGTTATGTTTAAGTCCCATGTAATAGGGGGTGAGCCTATTGCCATCAACCAGTCACAAATCTGGACTCCGTGGCTGCTTCTGAGAAATTCCTTATAGAAAAATCTAATAACACCTTACCCAACCTGGGAATCGAACCCAAGTCCTCATGTTCAGCAGTCGAGCTTTCGACCACTAGACTAACATCATTAAAATTGTAATCTAGTTCCAGGAGCCAACTGACCATTGTTCGCTCCTCTATTTCAAATGCTTCAAGGTATCCTTCGACATGGAACCACATTTTTTTAATGACATTTCTAATGTACCTATCCTCTTTTATCTATTAATATTTTAATTGTTTTTAACAATAGTTTTTTCCTAAATGAACTGTTAACTACTTACTTACTTTGTACTAATCAAACTACAAATGTCCCCTGTCCCTCTGATTATGAACTTTTTCGTTACCTACTTGCGATAGTGCGGTGCTAGCCAATTTCGATTCATGATTAAAATTGCTTCTCTAAATAGCAAAAAGATTAAAATTACCTATGATTAGTAGTACCCACTTTTGTTTGAATCACAGGTGACTGATCAAACTAGAATATGACACTAACGAAGTTAGTAAAAAGGTATTTTGTTTAAGCTTTCTCCTTTTAAGGAAGTAAGTATCTAATACTCACTACATAGTATAAAACAAAGTCGCTTCCCGCTGTCTGTCTGTGCAGTATGCTTAGATCTTTAAAACTACGCTACGGATTTTAATGCGGTTTTTTAATAGATAGAGTGATTCAAGAGGAAGGTTATATGTATAATTCATGCATATTATAGTAAAGAAAATTAGTATCTACATTGCACCCGTGCGAAGCCGGGGCGGGTCGCTAATTACTTAAAACAATTACTACGAATTATTACGTAGGAACTCATTATCCTGTTCTAAACGTAAACAATAAGGTAACCCATGACGACAGACATCAAGTCATCAGGAAAATTATAACCTTAACCTTACCTTAAACATCGGATGATGTGTTTGTTATGACCAAAAGAAAGACGGATAACCTTCAAACTCATTTACAAGGAAATTCCAAATCAATTTCGAGTAGAAACTTTAAAGAAAGGGATTGGCTCTGAGGTCACGGTTTTAACTAATTCAAGGAAAAACCATTCAGATTTGTCCATTAAAAATAAGATTCTACTGTCATAGCTATATTATTATGTATTCAAAGATTGAAATCGTTAGATTCGTCATACCGTGACATTGGTGTGGGTAAGAGTGAAGAGTAAGCTGGCACATACGTAAATGTTTACGGATGTGCCAGCTTACTCTTCACTCTCAGTATTAAAACTTTTCGCGTGACATAGGCACAGTGACTTCTAAATATTAAAATCTTCGCATGTGCTAATTGATCAATAGAACAATTGGTATTTTACCCATTCTGAAATTCCAGGTCGCCTTGGAAGAGTTGGGTGCAGACTTCAACCAAGACTGGAAAGGTTTCCAGCAGGCCTGCATAAAAGCTTTACTGAAAGAAGCCAAAGAAAAGTAAGTTCTATTCTCTTTTATGAATAGTAACCAATTTCGAAATCCTATTGAAGTTCTATTAGTAGACTCTGAAATCATAATTCTCTTCAAAATCTTTGTATGTAAACTTGTCTCTCATAGAGTCTAACTTTTTTCATGCTTTTTTAGAGTCTGTGGCCGATCAGGAAAGAGGTGAGACATCGGTGTTAGAGCGTATATCCACCTTATCATCGATTTTTAAAAGCATCTGTTCTTAACTGATATCTAGATGATCTGTTAATGGGATATAATATTCTGTCTTAGGACAATCTGGAATATTTTTTGACAGTGGAATTATTATTGGAAGTAACGTTAATGGGCATTTTTTTAATACACGGTGCGTGTTTAATTCTGGAGTCAGTATCCTCATCATCTTCCTGCTCTTGTCCCATTCTACTCGGGGTCGGCGCAACACGTTTTCTTCTTCCATTCTCCCCTGTCAGACGTCACGGCATCATTTACTCCTTTCTCTTTCATATCATTCCTCAAACAATACATCCATCATTAATGTCCATTAAAAAAAATATAGGTTTAACAATTCATACACGTGCCAAATCGAGCCACCTATGTTTTTCAAAGTGTGGGAGATGACATCAATTTAAAAAATACACCTGCCTTTGTCTCTTTGGTTGAGAGAGCTATTTAATTTTTCATAATAGGCCGAGGCATATTTGAATCACGTACAAGGTTTATTGGTCATTGTTCTTAGTGATCTTACCTACAACGTGCTTTAGAAAGTGAGTAATATTTAATAAACTAGGAAGAAATTGCCTCATGTGTTTTTCCTTTTCACTAAAACATGGGTTACTTAAGTACGTCGTGGGAAATGTAATTACAGGGAAAAGAGGAAAATTATTATTTCCTCCTTCGTCCTTAAACTTATGTAGTTCGTTCCTTAACCGGAACGTGGATCCGGGCTATCACATTATACGGCCGGAACGCGGATCAACGACAAAACGACATAACGCGTTTTTTTTAGACGACTTTAGTTTAGTTCGCGGATCCACGCTCGGTTAAGGATGGTTTTTACCTAATATTTAATAGTAGGGGTAGGCAGTGGTAGTTTCTGCTCACCCCCATGGGGAAAAAACGCGAGCTTATGTATGTAACTAGTGATATCATTCACATCTTTTTTCAGCGAGCTAAGTAAGGTCAATTTTGTTTCGTTTCTCGTAACTGTATAGTCTAGAATTTTAGAGAAACTTCAAAATTCCTTAGATAGGTACCTAATAGAATGTCTTTCGTTTCTTAAAGTACTAAGTACGACTATATTCATTATAAAATATGAAATTGTAAATTTTCAGTAAAGAACAGATGCTTTAAAACCCAATTTTTCATTTAAAACACTGAACACATGTCACTGCCATCGATCGTAGCCCTGGAATGGCCACTTAGGTGTTATCCGTAGTGTTTTTGTTATTTTTCATTAAATCTAAATGTTGCTTGTTTAATAAATATAAGTGAAGTTGTTTCTAGACAACGGTTTTTTTGGCTTTTGATTAAAATGACTAAGGATTGTTTTTTGGCATTGAAAATGCAGTCGAAACGTGATATATATCATGATTTAAAAATATTTGACTTTAAATTCGGCTGATTTCAACTTACTAATTTCAAGTTTTGTAATACTTAAAACAACAAAATCTGTAACATAAACAGGAATTGCGATATTTTTGGAGAATTTTCAGTCAATAACTGAATCTCATTATCTTACATTTTACTAATAAGAAACATATTTGTTGCGTTTTCTATTTTTAATGGATGATACGCATGTTCCTGTGTTTCATTAGAGATTCCAGGCTTTTTTACTCCTATATAGATTGAGAATGGAATTTGACCCATATTCTGTAATTCCAGAACACGTGGATGGATGTCAGTGTCAGGAGCAGCTCCTCACGTGGAACTGTGTTGCAAGAAGGTTGGTGATGGACATCCGTTGAGGTTGTGGAGAGCTACTACTGATGTGGAGGCACCGCCCCAGGAGGTTATGCAAAGGTATGCTATAGGTTTCCATCTGTTGGAACATTTTTCACTTTTTCTGTGATTCCAGTTCTAAAGTTTTTCTGGAATTCCAATTCAGAATATTTTTGCAGCAAAGACGTCTGGTCAGTAACTGTGAATGTAAACTAATTTTAACTTATTTCCAGGATACTCCGAGAGCGGCACATATGGGATGATTCGTTGGTAAAATGGCGCGTTGCGGAGAAGCTTGGCACAAATGCTGAGGTGTTCCAGTACGTCACAGCATCTAGCATTAATTTGCCGTCTAGAGATTATTGTGTTTTACGGTAAGTCTCAATCCTTGTGTAAGCAATTATTTCAGTATATTAAAATACTACTATGGAGGGTTCCTCGATTCACATTCATATGCGTAAAGTCTCATGAGTCAAATGTTTTTTTTTTCTATCTGGCTTTGCTTTGTTTGGTATGAAGAATTTGTCTAGGATGATACCGTCCCTTTGGGAACAGTGGAGAGTGGGTATGTCAGACTCCTTTCGAATAAAATACAACTGTTTCTACTCCTATGCGTTAGGGGCCTGCAACTGACTATCCTGTTTGTCCGTTTAGAAAAATTCTGAGACCAACTGTAACATATTTGTTCCTCTAACAGGTCCTGGCAACAAGGAGGTGGCGGCGGTGGCTGGTGTGCTGTAGCGGAGACGTCCGTGGCGCACGGCGCGGCGCCCGGCGCGCACGGGCCCGCGCCGCCCGCCGCGCCGGGCGCGCCCCAGGCGGACCCGCCGCTGGCAGCGCGAGGAGTCGTGCTGGCCTCACGCTACCTCGCACAGCCCGCTGGGAAAGGACGCAGCAGACTCGTACATTTGGCTAGAGTTGATACTATGTAAGTATTATTTTCAAAAACCCTGAAATTATCTAAGAGATGTACATATATATCAGAGAACCCACGATAAGTCTAAACAAATAGTCCCAAACTGGGAGCTCACTATTGCTAGTAGTTCCTCCATTTAAAATACTGGTACTCAGTTGCAGTCAGACTGGAAACTGACCCCAAAATAGTTGAAGGATAGGCAGATGGATGGACAACGTAGACAAAGAATAGGCAATATCCGAGATCACAACCATTTTCCTAACAAGACTTATTTTCCAGGGGCCGAACACCAGAATGGTACAACAAATGCTACGGACACATCTGCGCTCTGTACCTCGCCAGGATCCGAGCTTCGTTCAAACATAACACGGAAGGTCCCGAATCGAACGTATGATCCAAGCATTCCACTTAAGTTGGTACCATATTGGGACCAACTTAAGTTGACGTGCAAGACGTCAGTGTAAATACTTTTAGATTAAGTTGAAACTGGGGGCTTACCAGAACCTCGTAAGAAAGAGATGGAGCTAGATGTCCTGTAAAGCACCGTCTCTTTCCCTCACATTGTTTTGACAGTTGGTTGGTACAGTCCCTGGAATTTTATAATGGAATAGATTGGCGTTTTTGCCAACATTGAGTTGGTTACTGACGTATCCGATATCGCTAAATTCTCTGAAATGTTTTAGTAGGTAATTAAATGGGATATTAATATATTTTATGTAGATGTTATAATTATAACAAGAGCAATAGATTATTAAATATATTTATTAGTGTCAGTAATGGAGATATCATGTCTGTGTAACAGATTATTCTGTAGCAATGTTAGTAGTACCTACTATTGGATTGGGTTCTAACTACAATAGTTATTGTTTCTTGAGGAAATAATGCTTTGTGTTTAATAAATTATATACAATCGGATATTTAAATTGTTCAAATGTGTCCATAATGGGCCAAATATTTACTCAATTTCCAGTTATTGTTTGACATATTCAATAAGTTAGTAAACAATTAAATAATCGGAAAATAAATAGTTTGCGCATAATATCTCTATCAGTGTTATACCTATGTATTACTATTATGTGGACGTAAATATTTGACCAAAATTATTATTGTAGGCAATAAAAAATTGATCTGACATGATCTTATAATTATGTAGAAACATTTAATGCAATATTTAAAAATGTTTTTATTGACAACTTTTGCTATGTAAATAATTGAACAGAATCATAATAATTTCAGATTTTAAATGTACTGCATAATAAATTAATGCATATTAGGTTTTTAAAATATTATTTACCTACCTCTATTAAACAAGTTATTCTAGACCCTTATCCCCAAAAGGGACCTACCAAAAAGCCTGATTTATTTGAAAAAATAGTTAGATATTATTAATTACCTAGTTAAACCCCGTGGTGCATTGTAAATATAAGATAAATTTAAAATAAATTCATAAAACTCAACATTAAATAATATAGTTATCAAGAAATCTCGTTGAATAATATTTGAATATATATAAAAATATTCTGTTTTACCATACCCTATGTAAAGTTATCGTTACATATCACTAGTCATATTATATAAATAATAAAAATAATAATCAAATATAAAAACACATTTTAACCGTACCTGTCCTGTGTTCAGGAACATAGTATTAAATTATATTTAGGTACATTAATTAATAAATATAATATTCAATAATGTATTAAAATATGTAATTTTTGAACGTTGAGATGTATCAGAATGAAATATAGTGAATGTTCTATTGAATAATATTGTTGTATATGTATTGTAAAAAGTCTGATTGTAAATAGTTGCATTATTTTTAGCTTTGATAGGAAATGACCATCACAATTTAAATAAATGTACTTAGCATAATTATTGCTGTTCGAAGATGTGTTCCATATAATGCAAAAAAAAAATATTCATCTATTTTTAGGTACATTTTAGAGAATGGGTAAGACATTGTTACTTCAATAAGGTAAAATAGTAAAGAGTAGGTACCCAATATCTTCCTATATTTAATACGTCATTCAGTATTGGTATAAGTAAGATGACTAACATGAGGCGTAGGATAGGGTTTATCCTTTTTTCTCATAAACCCTGCCCAATCATACTTAACCACATAGCAATATATGGAACACAGCTTCATACAGACTTGTAAAAAATATTTTCCTGTATGGAAAATCAATTTGAAGCCAAATATCGCTAATTGAAGATATTACATTGCTTTTAAAATAGATTTAATGATATTTTAATTATTAATCTGTAATCTCAATATTATAATGTTGTTAGTTACCTATGATTTCACAAGTTGTTGGTGCAGTTATTCATATTAACTATTTTGGAGTGTGTTGTCAATTCGAGAAACGGTTTGTTATTTCTCTATAAGAAGGGAAGTTTTAGCTTAGAAAAAAATTATACCTAGTTTGGCTCGCGATTTTCTTTGAATTCCTTTATAAAACTGAGGGAGTCTACAGGTTCCAATTCCGTCAGACAGTTCTTACGTAATTGCGTTGTATAGGCACATAGATAAGTGTTAATTCCCTAAGATGTAAAAAAATGGAAGTAAAAAAATATGACAATCAGTTTCTGGAGTTTTCTCCACATTCGCAGAATATTTCGCTCCATCATGGCAAGCGAAAATTCAGTGTACTAGATTAATTGAATTACATAATATAAGCATCACAATATCATCAAATTGTAAATAAAGGCCAGTTACATAATAATCTCATAATGTACCAATTCCAAAAATAAATATTTAACTTTGTATCAGATAAAAAGCACATTTCATTCCGTATTTGAAATTGTAGTTTTTCCATTCTGGAATTCCAGTTGTAGAGAAATTAAATTGAAATTGGATTTCCAAATAGATGTTCATTTCGCTAAGAAAAATATAGAATGAAAGTGTTTTCAGCCATTCCATAATATGTTATACTATAATAAATGAAACCAAATAAATATTAAATGCAAAGGATAGTCTGTGAAATAAATCTGTTTTTTTTTATCACTGGCAGCCTTTTTTTTGAAGTAGGTAGGTACTGACTTCAAATAAAAATAAAAACTTCTATAGCAGTTACTGCAACCTTGCCATTAAACTTTTCAACACAATAATTATTCGACAGACTATCATTATAAAATTGTATAGTTTTCCACAATTTTACCAATATTGATGTTCGATTGTACACAGTATTTTATCTGTATAGAGCACATTCATGTCCGGTTTTCGAAAGACAAAAAATTTTATTGTCAAACTTACCCACAGTGCTACAAGAATTTTTGGCGCTCAAATTGACGTTGACAGCTGTTGGTAAACATTTCGCTGGTTTGCGAGAAGGATGACATAACTCCAAAATTTTAATTTTTCGATGTTGTTTGTAGTTGAATATAAAATTAAGGAAAGCAAGTATTAAATTAAGTAACGAAATACGTAAAATAAACCTTTAATCTCTTGATAAAAAGTTTCTCTATGCAAAAAAAATATTGGCGATATACTGAAAATATTTTTAGAACTTACAAAAAAGCTGTCCTGTATTTCTTATTTTTCGAGTTATGTCATTATTGTCGCAAACAAGCGATTTGCGAAATTGTATTGAAAATAAAAAGATGGCGTTGATTCGATTCTTGTCACGCGCATGAGTTTAGCTGTTAAACTGTCATACTTACCATAATATGCTAACTGTTAGTGATTAGATGACTGAATGAGCCAATCAAATCACTTTGTATATATTTTTTAGTCTCTCAAAAACCGGTTGTTGTAAATCTATTTATTATGCGATAAATAACTTTGTCCCAGCAAGTAACAGAAATATGTAACCGTTTAATACTCCGTGTCTGTTTAACATGTAAAATATAAACTAATGCATTGTGATTTATTCTTTATGAAAATATATGGACCATTGTATTGAATCTTTTTGAAGTTATATTTTGCATAGTGCAAAAGATTTTTTTGCCAACCATTGTGATGTCGGTGTGAACAATTTGAGATATCTCTTTAATTAGATAATATTATTGTTTTGGCTTGCACAGGTTCTGGCTTGTGTTACCTACGATCTGGGTATGCATTGTGATATGAATCCAGTTTTAAGCGAAAATGTTATGATAATAATTGAAGTTCCTATCTAAATACCTGCATAAAGCAACATAACATCGAGGACAGATAATTATTGTGGTTAAAATTTTATTTTATTTGTATCAGAGAGGTAGCTCAGCCAAAAACAAGACAATGTTTATTGTAGGTAATGGTAATAGCACCAGTAAGGATATTTACTAACTTGGGTACGGTCGTATTTTGTAGGTATGTTTTCAAAAAAAGAACCCACCAATAATGTTCAGTTTGCACAAAACTTCAAATATTTCTATGATTTTTTTCAATAGAAAGAAAGAAAAAGTTAGATTTTTTCTCTTTTTTTTTATTCCTCGCCACACACTAGAAGTATTTCACCTGTATCGTTGGTGCGTTTACAAACATTTAAACTCACATACAAAAACAGCCAGACCCGGAACAACGACCTGTAGGCCATACAAATATTTGTTGAGTGCGGAAATCGAACCTGCAACACGCAGCGCAGCAGCCAGCAACTCAGCCACTGCACCATCTGTGCCATCAAATTGACTCGCATAGGACAAAACAATAATAAATAATTAAATAAGAAGTAAAAAAAAGTAAATACCTAATCTAAACTGGAAGGTCCCTCCTAATCATTCTGAAATCAAATAAATACATATATACATACATAAACCCACGCTTTTTCCACGAGGGTATGCAGAAACCACAGAACGCCACCTGCTACGATCCTTTCATATTCCTTTTGCCTCGTCCACGTTCATACATCTGGTCATACACTGGAAATTATTGCAAAGGAACTTATACTATTGTCTATTTTGTAGGTGCCTAACTCCAACTACCCTGTGGCTTTTGTAGTTACCTTAAAAGGCCCGCCTAAGAAAAACAACTTCATGTTTTTTTTCCCTACTAAACCACATTACAAATGCGCATATCGAAGTCATGAGGGACTTTACATTGAATAACATAATTATTGGTATTATTGGTACCTAATGCTATCTCTACTCTAGGACTCTAGGTAAAAATACTTCTGAGTTTTTCATGAGGGGTAGGTAAACGATTAATCGGAAAATCTTACGAGCCCAAGTTGAAGGACGCACTGTCACGTTTCAGCACCTTGTATCGAACAAGGACCCTTTGATCAAATTAGGCTTTTTCCGCCATTTTATACACGGTGTAACGACATCGACGCACCAACGGCTACCATAAATTCAACACATGAATCTGGACTGTTTGTCTCGCTGATGGTGGCGCGTGTGTCGGGTCGTTTAGTTCCCTTCAAAATGGTCGAGTTGAAAGGGCGCTGTCAGTTGGGACTGATCATCTCGCAACTGCCATGGATTATTGTATTTTTAATTGTTGATTTTATATTTTTATTACTCTGGACGCTCTTACTCGCACGTCTTTCTACATCGTTCTCACATATAATAAATGTGATTATACATATATGTATAATCTCGACATGATGTAACCAAGATTTTGTAACAACGTATAGATTTAAAAGAGTGTCCATGGAGTTTCTTGCTCATTCTTGTCCATAGAATCTACGCTTTCGAATGGACAACTACAGTAGTTTCACAATTTATTTTGCCGCCCTGTGACTGGGACTGTAGCTTAAATTTTTTTGTGTTTCGACATTCAAAAGTGCCTGTAAAGGCCTTATTGAAATAAATACTTTCAGTATGAGTTTGAACTCCCCAGCGTGAAAATTGATCGTCGGTTCTCTAAAACAAATCGACTGTTTTGACCGTGTAGGTATTGCATTTAAGAACAGCTGTTTTTGTTTCTTTAAAACCGACAAAAAAATCCCCTTAGCCTATATTGCTGAATGTTTTTGTGTAGGTATTTTGCAAGGGAGTGCACTTTCACCTTGCAAGCCCGTTGTCGGCCCATGCATTAAACGGAATAAAGGCCCATTTTAAGAGGTAACATAGGGCTGCGATTCTCCATTCAAATGTAAAAGCAATCTTTTTTTTTTTCATAAAATCAAGGTCAGATGTAGACACACTACTTAGTAGGTATTTGACTCTGGTAAGTATTATAGGAGGTAAGTATAGCGTTCTACGAAGTTCTTGTGGTTTAGGCAACGCCCTACTTGGTGCATTATATTTCCAAGAACACTCATGTTTATGAACGGTTCTTGCATTAGGTAAACCATATCATAGATATGCGTTTTTAGGCATACTTTTTAATAGAAGATGACCAACTGTAGACACAGTTGCAGAAATAATACTTATTCACGTAAAAAGTACCGGTAAGGACCGTAGTGCCGTGCAAGCATGTTCAGGGTATGCAGGTACCTACCATCATGCCAATGTGATAAGACTACCTATTCATGAAGGTACTCAAAACCCATTTGTATCAACTGAAATGAAAGACTAATTTGGAGAAAGTGAATAATACAGCTGTTTTTTTCCCATTGGGGGAAGGCAGAAACCACAGAACGCCACCTGCTGCGAACCTTACACACTCTTTTTGCTTCGTCCACGTTCATACATCTGATCATACACTCACGCTGGTTGCCCGTACCTGACCTTCCTGCAGAACCTCACCAATAAGATGAGTGTATGTCCGTCTACAGGGCGTCCCCTTCCGGAGTTGCTACTCACATCTGTTTAGCAAAACTGGAAGGCGACTAACAAATACTTTATGTTAGTCATCTTCCAGTAATTTAACTAAATAGCCGCAATTTATTTCTTGTATGTACCAAGGTTTCGGTAGGTAGGCCTAACTATTTTATTAAAAAGTCGGTAAATTCCTACGGAATTATTAGAATGCTAATATAAAATTTTACTGGCAAATCCTACTCATATTGGATTAGGTATGGCAACTAAGTAAAACCACGTAAACGTAATTCGTAAACCATGGAAAAGTAATTACTTACACAACGAAAATTACCGCAGTATATTTACTGCAAGACATCAAAATTGCATCAGATTACAACAACCAATCAACGAACAGCTATTCTGAATGAGAAAGGTGATTGGGCGGGGGGAAATCCAGTTACCACAACCAAAATAAAAGATGAACGTAAAATTTCTTTGCACGTAGCATCGAAAACAAACTTTATGATTTTTAAAAGAATGGTGGCGCACTTTTTCCTTTTAATATTTCACAGCAATATGTATGTGTCTTAATTCGTTCCAAAATATTACTGGAACTTTAAGATACAAAAATATAACTTCACAGTAAAATAATTTATAACCTCAACGCTTACGGTTGACAGATGAAGCAACTACGTGTAACGAAACGCAAATGCGCGCTCTATTTCGCCGTAAAGTACAAAACGAAAAATGTGAATTGTCAGTCCGCAATATAGAAGCGCAATGGGTGGTCGTTTAAATTTTAAATATCATTCTTAGTGCTAGTTAACATTGCATGTGCGTATACTAAATACCAACAATGAGACACAAGTAGAATAACAAAAGTGGAGTTTTAAATATCTGTGATAAGAGAACGCGACTCGGTCTTGCGCTTTCTAATTTTCTATTCTTTATTTGAATTTGCGAAGTGTTCTACGATTCTATATCGTTTCTAACTTGAATTCTTAACACAAAAATAAAATTGAAAATTAAGATGTATAAGTCAGAAGATTGCAGTAATGTTATGGAAGCGAGGAAGGAAGCATTCTGGGTGTTTGGTTACGGTTCGCTGTGCTGGAACCCAGGTTTTGAGTACAAGCAGTCGATCACTGGGTACGTGAAGGGATTCTCAAGAAGATTCTGGCAAGGAAACACGACACACCGAGGAACCGATACGAAGGTAATTTTATCTAAAAAAATATGATCTTGACACACACCTACCTTCTTACATCATCCGAAAGGAAAAATGCATTTTTGAGCATAGCCCATTCGTTTTCAAAGGTTGGTCTGAAAAGATTTTAATTGGAATAAAATAGCACAGTGAGTTCATTGAACCAAAATACCTTATTATTATGTTTATTTGAGCTAGTGTTTTGTCACAATGTTTTTATTGTACATAGTTGTTTTGAATATAGAACAGAAAGGGTATTCATTTGTTTATGAAAATAGGTCATTTAAACGTAGATGGACTTCAATTTTGTATTATTTTTTTTCAGTTACATTACTGGCAACATGTTTATTTACTGAACAGATGGTTTGGTTTTGGCATTCACCTGAATATCTTACAATTTAAATTACTAACTTACATTTTTCATAGTACATACTGATAGTAAGTACTGCTTTAAAAATATATTGTCTATTGTTCGTTACTTACCTGATATTAAGGATTCTAATTTCAAAACAGAATGATCGGATTTTGGAAGTTCCATTCTTTTATCCAGCAGTACTTAAGTAATTAATTATTTAGTTTTGTTTTAACTTTAATCCAGTCTTGATTATATCTTCATAAATCAGTATTGATAAAGCAAAGCAAAAATTCTATCATCATTATGTCTTTGACCTAATGATCCCATTTCTATTTGATAATGCAATGTGATTTGGTCATGTCAATAAGGTTACTAACTTATTTAGACCCTGTAATTAGTGTACATTTTATATGGTGGACTGACAGCTAATTTTAATAATTAAGTTTTGCAATAAAATTCATAATAAAACTACTGCCTTGAAATGTTTGTTCAGCATGCGGCATGTAATGTGGACTTCTTTGAAACACAATGAAAATGGGGAAACTGACATGTTTTAGATAGAACCAAAAATTTGAATGAAGTCATTAACATCTACCACCTTGCACTGGGCCCTTGTGTGGCCAGTCCCTGTCACTGAGAGGAGATGTTGGCGCAGTGGGTGTCTTATAGGCTGTATGCTATTTAGGAAAGGATCTTGTATGTATTTTTTTTTGTGTTTGAGGAATGATATGAAAGATTTGTTTTTCATATTAATCTACCATTTACTCCATACACAAAAATAAATTATAATAATGCAAAATCCGAGTATAATCTCCTATATTGCATAACAAACAAACAAGTTCATAAAAAGCTTGAAAATTTTAAGAAAACATTAAATTCACAATTCAATGACACCAATATCATTACAAAATACTGCAGTCTAAAAATAAAAGTATTCAAAACAAATAATAATCAGAAAAATCCTATAAGCTATCTCAAAGGTACACAATAAATGTATATTTGTACTTAAACCTATGTATAAATTACCTAGCTCAATCCTATCTTCTGTAAGTATTGAAACAATGATAAATACATAATAATCCTGTCTAGACATTGATAACTAATTTATGCCTAGATTATCACTTTTAAGTATGACAGAGTGCATTTAAATGGCTAATTGCATGTCATAAAAGGATTCATGACACTCATGATAAATGAAGCTATGAGATCCAAATCAGTTGTCATTAAGTGCCAACCCATTGTTGGACTGTTGGGTTTAGCTAAACTTGGTAAGGTCCGTCCGTCGCTCGGTCCATCGAGGAGCTCGTGGCTAAATAATAACAGCCGCTCGGGTCGATCTTCAGGTAAAGCCGCGCTTGCCTCGGTTGGCCCGTAGATGAGTGACCACCCATATCACACCGAGTTTCCTCCGTGCCTCGGAAAGCACGTTAAGTCCAGCCGAGACCAAGGTCCCGGCTGTCATTTGTAGATCTTTGACAGTCGTTACAGGTAGTCAGTGACACGAAAGTCTGACAACCAGTCTTACTAAGGGGTATCGTATTACCCATTACTAACTGGCTTGTGGAGGTCAGATAGGCAGTCGCTCCATGTAAAATACAGGTAATCAGCTGTATATACAGACTGGAAGCGGACCTCAACATAGAACTTGGGAATATGCTAGATGATGGTAAGGTCCGTTGGTGGATGTGTGATCTCAGACGATTACTTTAACATTGGGTATTTAACTGATTCCTCTAGACTTTTAGTTGTTTTAAGAACAATGGGAGATTCTCGAAAACATAACCACTAATTTAGCCCAAACAGATTACCCAATAATTCTCATCTGTCATCTCAGCTTATCGCAGTCCACGGCTGCATACCTCTCCCAAACTGCACTAAAACACCCCGTCCCCGGTCCTCCGCATCAAGTCTGACCCAGGCCAAAAATTGTGTTCTGAAAATCTTATGGCAGTTCCCCTAAAAATTTCACCTTCACCCACATCTAAAACCATTTGTAACAAACTCCAACACGGTTGCGAATGGGCTAGAAGATGGTAGGGTACTCATAATAAGGTACTTGTAATGTCACACCATGGCAAGTGACAAAAGTGAAATACCTACGACGTGATTGCGATTCTGCTCGCCTACCAGAAAGCAAAAATGCGCAAGAAAGTATGTCAATGTACTAGTTTGGTATTTTGGCGGCTTTCATATTTCACATTAAACTGGACTCTAATTGTTCATTGAACGAAGGAGGGGCTGTCTGTTCCGAAGTTTGCGTAGATTGCATCAGATTTCGAAGAAGAGGGGATATTAACATCGTGACCTCTCAGCAGATTGTTGTAAGTCATTTCTGCTACAGACCAATCTGTCTGCAAAACTGTTTGGCAAAACCTTGAGTCAACACTAAGTAGGATAGTATTGCCTAATTAATTACAGCTAGCCAGTACTGTCCCACTGTTGGGCAAAGGCCTGCCTCCACTCCTTCCATTGGTCCCGGTTCCACGCCAATTCGCCCTTATAAGGAAGACATCCAAGTCGTCCTACTGTCTCCTTCGTGGTTAGATGCAGCCCCGTTTCGCAGTTTCAGCCCAGGGCCCACTGCTCGTTCGGCGAAGCTGAAAACAATGAGATTCATTAAAGAATCTTCAATAAAGAAGCCATGGACAGTTCCGACGGATACACCGATAACGACACGCCTACAACATAAGATGAAATCATAATAACGATGCCCAAAGATACACCTACAACATTATTCAAGCGATACAAATTCCTCACCGGAATCTCTTGACGAATGCATTGGCCTCCAAATATTTAACGAGAATGACACACGTCAAACTGGCGAAGATTCAAGGTGGATGCACTTTCACACCAGATGCGTTGACGCATCGCGACCGACATTGTTCGGAGATTATCGAATTAGCAGAAGGTCGAGAGTATTTTTGGGAGAAAAGAAAGGGATGAATCGAAAACACACATTGGGTATTTGGGGCTTGGCAGAGAATTCAAGACGCCCAAATTCTCTTGGCTTCGTTGTTAATATTTGATTTGCGGTATAGTATAGCCTAGGCAACCTTTGGGTGAACCAAGTAGAATGAACCCAATACTCTTGCGGTTACAGCCCAGAAAAACAAGAGCATTTCGTCTCTACCGTGTTTTCATAATGACATCAGTTCTTGCTGAACAGAAGTGATGGTATCTCTTCCTGTACCGTAGTTAATAGTTGAAAATGATGTTACAATAATGAGCTCTCGATTTTACTGTATGAGGCAATGATTGTGGGAAACAAAACCACTGATTACTCAATAGCTATGCTTGGTTATGAGGATATCACAATCCGTGTCATGCAGATATGAATTAACATTGCCAGCTGCCAGAATTTTTTTAGTTATCCTGCTTGTCCAGTGACGTAGACCGTATTTGTTTCATCTATCCATTTCCTACTGAGAATCCCAATTTAGTATGACGTTCGTTGTGTTTGTTATTGTTATTGCTTCATAATCTTACTGCCGGGTGCCTCTCCCCACGACATCTAGTTCTTTCGATCCAGGACTACCGTGGAACGCAGGTCGTTGGTGTTGTTCGGCTTATACGGCCATCTTCTACGAGGTCTGCCGTTTTGTTTGTAATTTTGTTTGAAACATTTGTGTTGTATTAATGTGTCAAACCAGTTTTCCTTCATTAGGGAATGTGAAGAGTTGTGAGTTGTTCTGCTCCTTGCTTTTTTTTAAAAGAAGAAGTTTGTGCATTCTGGTTATGATTGATTGTTATGACTCAGTAAATATCGATTGTCTACAGTTTGTTTGACCTCTGCAATGGCGCAATAACTATAATACAGCACTTTGGGTGCTATCATTTTCATCTCTCAAGTTATCATTAAGTGCGAATAGTTGATTACATTTATTATCTAGTTAATATGCTGAAACAAGTTGCATTAAGATCGTAGTTTAAGATAATAGCACAGTTGATACCTAATGCTGACAATATTTTTGTTTGAATATCCCCAAATATTTTGCGTTCCAGGCGATAAGATGAGGAAAACAAAAACAGAACACGTGAAATAAACCTTGTTATTTAAAATGACCTGTAAAAAAAACAAAACATTTTCATTGTCATAATATTATTCTGCGACACATGTTTTGTTATTTTAATGATAAAATTAAAACAATAAGAAACTATCTATACTGTAGGTAACGATTGACTATCATGTAAATAATCTTCATGTCAATGGTTCATGAGCCATTGCCTTGATGTTCCTTACAAATACTTAATTTTTTCGGGATTACTCATTCAATGGATATCCCTAATTCCCATGGCTTGAGCGCTGTGAGTGCGGATCAGACTCTTGGAACTTATAACCCGATTTGCTGCCATGCCTGTCCCAGACTCAATACCTATCATCAATTTAAAAAATAGACTTAAGAGTCAAAGGCGACTAACAAAAGGTATCTACAAGGCAGATGTGAGTGGCAACGCCGGGACAGGACGCCCTAGAAGGACATACACTGACCTTAGTGGTGAGGTTCTTCAGAAAGGTCAGCTGCGTAGCACTCGCAACCGGAGTGCGTGTATGACCAGATGTATGAACGTGGACGAGGCAAAAGGAGTATGTAAGGATCGCGGAAGGCGTTCTGTGGTTTCTGCCTTCCCTCATGGGAAAAAGGCGTGAGTTTATGTATGTATGTTAGATTATAATTATCAGAAATGTATAAAAGGCCCTGCAGACTCACGCCGAGAACCCCGAGAACACCCGAGAAGCGTGAATGTGATTGGTTTCTCGCCATCTCATTCTCATTGAACAAGTCTCTGCGAGCCTTCTCGCCGAGACTTCAAGCGTGAGTCTGTAGGGCGTATAAAGATACGTGCGGTCGAGCTGAGCAGAAATCCGTGCAACTTCATTTGGGTTTCCCCTGGAACTAGTGAGAATTCCCGGGAAAAACTCTGAGATAAGACAAGAAATATTAATTCAGTGTTGTGTTGAACATCCAAATTGTTTACGGTCCATGAAGAAAATACTTTATTGTATGTAGTTAGTAGTAATACCAACTTACTTAAAAACAACTCCATTCATTCAACAAATTAAAGAATGAAGGCCTAGCATCAGACAGAACGTCTGGCAACACTAGTTTAATTGACTCGAGCATCAGGGGCACCATTGATACATTTGTTTACAACAAAACTACATCGACATGAAATAATAAAACAAACAATAGGTGTAATAAAATTACCTTTATGGTAATAATTTTTATGATATTTTCTAAGAAGATAATTTTCATAAGCAATGTAATACAGTTTAGCTGTAATTTTCGGGGCTAATCTAGAATTCATACTGATCGCTGTTCGATTAAGTGCCCCT
Source organism: Standfussiana lucernea (assembly GCA_964057025.1). NCBI lineage: Eukaryota > Metazoa > Arthropoda > Insecta > Lepidoptera > Noctuidae > Standfussiana > Standfussiana lucernea. The sequence goes on from OZ059804.1 coordinate 12,315,794, forward strand.
ACTCCATGCTTATGTTCAACTACCCTTCTACGCACTTAATATTTTTGTGTTCCTACCCACTAATGTGATAAATCAACTGAAAGTGTTTGTTCAGCAAATAATCATTGGCTTAAAACGTTTTTACTGTATGAAATTGATACCTACAGTATTATCATTGTCTATCTGCTTCGCAGCAATTAATCGAGACCTTTAAACTCAGATCGTACCATATTATTATTATAGAATTCGTGTTTTTTTTAACCGCTTTTTATTGGTCTATCTTGTTGTGTTGGCCCCAAACGGAACTAAGATAAGAGATTCCAGTGTGTTCTTTTCCTTCTCCTCTCTGATATTAACTGTCAGTGGCCCATAAAAGTCTGACCACCAGTCTTACCAAGGGATATCGTATTATCCAGTAGTAACTGGGTTGTAGAGATCAGATAGGCAGTTGCTCGATGCAAAATACTGGTATTTAGCTGCATCCGATAGCTCGACATAGTTGGTGAAAGACTAGGCAGATGATGATGTCTTTCGATGTATTTACTCTGAACTCCCATTTTTATTCAATGAATTTTTGTTAATGAGAAACTTCAGCAGTCTTGTCTCTGGGATCTTTACCTTTACTGTGGAAATATATGTCAAATAAAAAATAATCAACAAAAGTCTTGTTAAGATCCCTCCTCGCGTCTCGTTCTTTACCACTGAAGGTCGTAATTCCCTTAGGCAACCATTCTCTCCGATGACCCCGTACACGATTTTATCGTCCGATAAAAACGATCTAAAGTCAAGGACGATACTGAATAATTTGCGGACAAGTCAAGAAAAGTGGATAAGCATGTTCTTCTGTAAATATTAGGCATGCCATCGGATCATGCTAGTTTATTTACGTGAGATAAACTGCGCAATACCACCGATCACGCAGCTACCACGTTCACCTATTTTCGTATTTTTGTGTGAAAACATACACCCACATTGCCGCTTGGTATGCGCTATTATATTTTGATTTGCGATTTTTGCGTCTTTCTTTTCTTCAACTCGTCTCTATCAATGCTCACTGCAAGTCTCCTTCATTCCTCGCCGTTAATCTTTCAAGTCTTAAGAATCTTGGGGTCCATAACTGATCCGGCTTTCTATGCATCAATAACAAATAACTACTGACTCTAGAATATGGCCTTTCTTGAAGAGTCATAATAATTGTTTTTTTAATTAAGAGGTCGTCAATGTATACAGTATCAGAGGTAACCACAAAAGAAATTGATAGGGACCGCCCACAAAAAGCAAGTTCACATAGGTCATCTAGAGTCTGGTGATGAAACTTAAAAACATTTAATTTGTTTTGAAAAACAAGTTTTTACTCAATTATCAACGAAAAAACGAGATAAAATATTTTGATGATAGACTTTGATGATACCTTATCATATTTTTCATAAACAATGACTTAACGAATCCATTTCTTTTTTTTCAGCCGGGCCGAGTCGCAACTCTCATTGAAGACAAGGAAGTGAGTATTATTTTTACTCTTTTGTTATTTGATACATATTTACTTTTTATTTCAGGGGGGCTACCATGATCTGTTAGAGCAGGAATGTTTTAGTACTATTCCGAGAGTGGGAAAGTGACAGCGCTAGACAGCTGTCTAGCGCCATCTCTTCCTACCACTAACAGATCATGGTAACCCATCTGTACAAACGTCATTTAATGATTTAACGAGAAAATTGACACATTGATGCAAATGGTTCGACCAATTTGCTGAATTCCAGTAATCAGGGTTAATCTCGTACTGTTTTTTGGAGAAACCATAATGTGGATTGTATTTCTTCTTATTTTTTGACCTTTTTGGACAAACACACAAATCTTTAGGTATGATCCATCATGATTAAAGCAGTATTATGGTGGCGGTGAAGTAACTGTTAATCAATACGATATCATATAGGCAGACATAGGTATTGTAAATTGTTGAAGGATCGTAATAAAACCACAACAATTCAACTACTTCGCGGATTAACACAAAAAAGTCATTGACTTTTTATGCAAACAATCCCGTCACTGTAAAAATTTGACCCATTAACTGATCTCATTGTTATCAGAATTAACTTCCTCTTAAACTGCGACCGTGAATGGGAAGCAGTTATTTAGTTCATTGTATTTACTTTTGTCAACAAAAAATAAAAATACTTTATTGTAGTTGACAATTGGACATACTTAGTAAGTAGATACCTAGAATTCAAACAGTGCAACTTTATACAAATTCTACTATGCTATAATTACGCAGTTGTAATTCAAATATTGGAAGCAATAATCAAATTAAGGTCAAAACCGAAGAATGTTGCTCATTAACCTAATTTAATTCTACCAACCATTAAAACTGCTTTTTAAAACTGAATTTATTTATATTTTAACATCTTACCAAACATGACGACGATGTGAATGAACCAGAATAAAACATAACAGACATGAGAATGTTATCCCGTACAACTGATAAGAGCCATACCATACCCATATTCCCTCAAAAACATGAAAATCTTAATTAAATTAATTCATATCATCAATCTAAAACATTGTACAGGTCAACTGATAACCCAGAACGTCAAACAAAAAGTATTATTACGTATTATTTGCGATAAAACACTCGTTAGGGAAACGGTAAATTATAATATAAATGCGAGTACCAAACTCATTAATGCTATCATCATTACGTGCCGTTTGAAAGAAGCTTTTCATAAATGCAATAGTATAATCAATAACGACAATGAAAACAGTGGTATTGCAGTTGATACTATAATATTTATAGAAGTAAACATTATACTGCAGGGCACGCGCCATATTTCAGTGAATGATTTGCCTACGCACAGGTGTGACAAATGAAGTACGCATTCGACCGTGGACCGTCGACACAAAGAAAGACAATTGACGATCGCCTGTGCAAGAGATGATAGCAGTAGTGATGATTACAAACGAAATTAAATAACCAATAGTCTAAGGCTATATAAAACACATCACCGCCACGAAGACCAATAGTGGAAAGGCTTCGACCAACGAAAGAGACTGACTAGAAACCATCGGTCGTACAAGTCGTATAGGACTTGTGTCATCAAAGGTATTAGTCAGATCAAAAACGGGATTATAAAAGAGATTTAAACAAAGAATTCTCGCTTTTATTGCTGCCATTTCATTTCAACGAGTAATTTAAAAGTAGAGTATTGTTTACTTTATAATTAAAACATCTGTTGCGCTACATTATGTGTTCTGCAAATATACGAGTATAACATGGATAAAACAAAGCTCTATTTTTTGTTCTCTTGGGACATTCTTCATTTGCTTACAATAAATACTGCGCAAAATCTCTGATGCGCAGTGTCCAGTTCAATCTAGTTCCTTTGTTATTGTGGTTGTGCTAAATAGATAAACTTCCGTATCTCAATTTTAAGATACTTTCCTTCAAAATGTTATAATTTTCTTATAAGATAGTGTTTTATTTGTCTTATATTCAGACCTTATCATTGCGCCTACGACTGCTTTGATTTTGTCCTCATTTGATAACTCTTTTTTCATTCATACAAGAGCTAAGATCTTGTGAAATCTCGTCTCAGAATTGTTGTTATTTACTCTGTTCCAGATGCAAAGTTCCATATTTTATAAACATTGCTATGTTTTCATCACATCTTTCCACACTGTACCACGCAGTGTTACAGTTGTAACCAAAATTAGAATCAATCAAATGGTGAAATAGACCTTTCAAATTATTACTAATCTCAAGCAAATTGGTAATTTCGTTGCAATGCCCATGACCAATGGGTTCCGTAATTAGATTAAGTTTGAACCGACGGTTTCGAAATAGTGCTGCGGCTTCTTTTGTTTCATCTGGGGACCTTCGATTACTGCCATATTGGACAAGATCAGAGATTGATTAGTTCCTGTTATGTAGCGGTTCTTTTATTGCAGTTAACCTACTTCTGGCTTCATTAATTAGCTAATTAGGAACGCAATTATCTTGAATTCAGCTTGTTTTCTTTCGTTCACTTTAACGTTTTTTGTCTTGTAGTTTGTTTTATCTATTTCATTGAAGTCATTGATGTAAGTGTGACTTCTAGAAACTCGTCTCGTCCTCAATTTTCTGATCTTCTCTTAAAATAAGGCCTCTTAGTATTTGTGACTTGCTAAACGGTACGACCGATAGTCGCATCCGCCGGTCGCTTTTAGAATAATAATGACTTGTCATAATTATAATCAAGTCAAGTAATTGTATTATCATACATCTTTATTGTCTCCCCATCACATTCCAAAGGTTAGGTCAATGGAGAGATGTGTAATCTGAAGTGAGATCGATTGTCAGATCAGTCATTGGATATGAATTGTATTTGAAGAACCTCTAGATGCGTAATGTTTCAAGTGCGACTGACAGGTACTGGACACTCAGCCCACTAGCCTTGTAAACTGGATAATCTCAAGATTATATTTCTGGCTGGCTTTTGCTCGTGGCTTCGCGCTAGTTATGTACTGGAATTTACCCACGGGAACGTTTCAAATGTAGCCTAAGATAATCTGGGATAATGTGGCTTCCCGTTAGTGAAAGAATTTTAGGAATCGGATTATCAGTAGTTTCGAAGATTACCCCCTACATACAAACTTACAAACACATTTTACCTCTTTATAATATAAGTAGAGTGCTAACCGAATGATAAAAAAATAAATTAAAACAATGACAAAAAGGCCGTGTTGACCAATTAAAATACACACGAGGTCTTTATTGGATGTTATCTTAAGGAAAATTATTATATTTTGCAGTATTCGTTCACAATTCACAATAAATTGTTTACAATATATGTAATTAGATAGATATTATAACAAAATGTCACTTATGCAATTTCTTATCGAGTATGGTTTTCCCGTTACACAATAAGATAAAGAGATCAAGTTATGTTGCCTTTCCTGATCCATTTTCTGGCTTACTTACCTTAAGGTTTCCTGGCCTGACAATCACGAAATTACGAGTCAGTAAGCATTAAAAGCTTTTTTTAGTGCGAAGACATTTTTTTTTATGAAGGTGCAGGGTTACTCAGATGTCCAGTTCCGGACATGACTCATATTCTGTGTAAAAAGCCTAACACAGAACTCATAGACCATATTCAAAAAATATATATGTATGTAATACGCAAAAATTGTATCTACCTACTTATGTAGTTATAGACTTTGAAACCATCCAAGCGATGTGCCCCAAACCGTTTTCATTAGAAAGGCAATAGTGCGAAAATGGTTTTACACCAATTCATTTTTCACTACGGTATCCGCTAGTAAGTCATAAAGATACGGTGCAGTTTGTGTGGCAAACAAAAAAACACATTAAGATCAAAAATGCCCCCTTGTGCAAGACCTCTTCCCTTTTAATACGGATTGACGTCATATACCAGGGTATATGACGCAGGGATCCCCGATGGAAACCGTTTGATTGCGTCACAACCCTAGGTGTTATAAAGCCAACGTCGAAACCAATTATTCCCACAAATTATGCACGATGCTGTAACTCTCCACGTTCGTCAGATTTGAGGTGACGAATAATATTGTGAGATGCACGAATTCCTTTGGAAGAATTATGAGATGCTTGATTTATTTCGTGATAGGAAAGGTTATGCTTTTACAGATGTTGATTACGTCCAAATGTTACGTGGTTACGATGTCTTTGTAATCGAGGAATTACTCGAATTTAGTTTTGCATAGAAATTTAGAATTCAGTCACTCATCCTTCGGTATTCGCCAATTATTTTGGCAAAACGAATTCTCTGTTAACACTCGTAATACGGCGATTGGCGCCGCTTTTCTCCGAAAATGATTAGCATGTCAGTTCTAATTTTCTTGGTTCACTTGTTATTGTTATTGAAGTCATATTTATTAAAAAATCATGTACAAGAGTTGTACATAGGCAGACTTAATTCCAAATGGTATTCTCTACCAGTAAACGTTTGGGTGGAATAGGACAGTATTGTGATAGAGTACAAATAATAAATAAAGAAAAAAAAATTTTATCATTAACATCATATCGTAGTCATTGACCATTTTCTGGGACATTCATCTTTTTAACATTTTTTTTTTCTGGGAGTAGCTTAGTTTTTTTTTGTGTTTTGACATTCAAAAGTGCCTGTAATGGTCTAATTGAAATAAATGCTTTGAGTTTGAGTGTTCATTAAAAACAATTTAAAATCTGATCAAACAAAACGGAATAGAAACAAACAGAACAAAAAAAGACAAACATAAAAAATAAATATATCAGATATCAGCAGGCATCCGAGAATATGGTCACAAATTGCTACGGCAAGATAGTGTTGACCATTTTCCCTGGACCCTTACTCGGTCACTTCTAACAATAATTTCTTAACAAGTAATAAATTCAAGCGCAGTTTGCACATGCCTTGTATTATTATCGACACGAGTCACTTACACGTGTCGGTTTTTATTATTAGATTAGCTGCGTTTAATGTTATTATTATTTAGTTTACTTGTATTACTAAAATTACTTCCGACACTCCTTAGACTAATACAACATTCATTCAATTTTCAATCTTCTGACGTTTCTGCACAGGTTTAAGAATAGATCGTCTGTGGACGTCACGCGTTCTTTTGACGTAATCTATTCGTGATTGGATTTTGTTTACATGTCTACAGCTGATCGTGGGGTGTCTCTCATTGATTGATAGGAGACTCGGTGCTATCATTATATCAATATCGCTATAGTTACCAAAGTTGGCTGGTTCATTGTTAATATTCAATCTTTCAAAGCAAGTACTTTTGTCGCTGCATGCTATGGGTTCTTGAGCTATATCTTTACGGTCAACAACTTTGTGTTAATATTTGCAAAATGGTCATTGCCATCGCACCAGTACGATGCTCCTATATCTTGATCAGATACTTTGATAACAAAGTATACTTCTTCAAGTAAAAAGCGTTCGTTCTATTTTTCTCGATAAAGCTGATTCCACATTCAAAATAGAAAACACGTTACCGAATCCCTTACACCAATAGCACCAATTAAAATCCCCAATTCTGTCCAACCAATTTGGGTCAACCTATTCCCTAAAACCTTTCAAACAAAGAAATGTTGGCATCATGCCAATTCAATAAAAACTCTAGTGGTCCCGAAATAAATTCTATACATCCGTTCGGTATTGGACAAAGGAGGGGTTCTTGATGAACTCCGCACGGTGCGAATTACGTCCGCCGATTTACAAATTGGCAGTCGTATAACACGACAGACACGTGATAAAAATATCTTCGTGACTCGATTTGTAATAGGCTAGGAAAGTACTAAACGAATAGACAGACTGGGGACTCATTGTGATGAAGTTGATGAATTGCATTTTGAAGAATTGAATGCATCGACATTTGGAAAAGTAGAGTTAAGTGACACGAAATATTGAGATGTTTTAAGATCGTGCAAGAATTCTGACTATCTACTGTGTCTTCTTCTTAGGAAACCTTTCCTAATCGGTATTGTTTATTTTTAGGCCGTGTCTTGTCTTGATGTTGTGTTTCAATTTCTTCTTCCATCTCTTGCAAGTATGCAATTAAGTATAGGATTCAATCTTTTCTGAACTCTTCATATCCCAGCCGCCATCTTCGTGAAGGTTGTTACAAATCTGTTGGTTGATGTAATTAAATTGTGTCTAGACGGAAATACTCCCCGTCTACGCAATTATACCCTTTGTTGTCTAGTATATTGAAGCTATTGATTTTTTATTATGAAAATAAATGCAGTCTGTCTAGTAAGACCTTTTTGGAAGGGCTCAATTGAAAGTGTCTGAAAGGCTTTCACGAGCATTATGCAGAAAATCGATTTGGGTGAGTTTTAAACATGTTTTTGAATCCAAGCTTCTATTCTACAGTAACAAAGACGAAGATTCAATGAACAATGCCAAAGTCATAATCAAAATGTTGAGCGTTAGAGCTCCCGAAAAAGATTGTTAGAAATAGCTTCGTCTTTCATACGGCTTCGGTCAACAGTCTCGAATTGGTGCAAGTTGAATGTCATTCGAACAAAATAAGTTATGTTTTGCGTTACTAGAGCATTGAACTTGTAAATTGATTCTTGTAAAATTACACTTGTCTACTATTTTTGCTATTAGACTCTCGATCGACGTGTGTTATATTATAACATCTTTGTTGATACATTCAAAAAATTTAAAGCGCATATAAGCTTTACTTACCTTAAGTTTCTAAACTACGCTGAATTAGTTAAAATATAAAGCATTGTAGTATGAAAATTTCGATTCCTACGGTATTTACCTAAATGTGTAAATGGATATAATATCTTGACATGTTATCTCTTATATAGAGGATGTCGAAAAAGCTGGACAAGTTAGAGAAAGAATGGTTCACTCAGCATATTAAAAAGGATAGGTAACACAGCAGTACGGTACATGACTACTTTTAGGGGATACTACGTTATACAGGCATAAACGCAAACTTGAAAAAAAAATACATCCTGTATAAAAGCGACTCGGAAAGGTGACTCAGCTCAGGGTGCACCGGACGCACCTACAACTATCTCAACTCGTAGACTCAATAGACTTCCTAAATAGATACTTCACAACAATCAATTCGAACAAACAGATATACAAGTATTTCTGACAACCAAAGAATTTATAACTTCGTACAGATAAAACCCGTTACACAACTATAATATAATATAACGTATTGTTCCAATAATAACAACTGACAATCGAACTGTGAACCGGCCAAACAATTGAAGATCTGTCTAACTCTCATATGATAGTGAAACAAAATTCTATTGATGTACGAGCATGTATGGGAAAACCTTTTAATTGTTTTAGTTTCAACTATTATCAGTATGTTATGGTATTTAATACAGTCTTCCCAGGTATTGTTACCTTAACATCGATTAGGTATAAAAGTATCTCATTGTTCCCGACTAATAACACCACTTAAACAATATTTGGCACTGCCATAATATCCTGCCAATGTATGGTACCTAGCGTTTATTTTTGCTTGTTTTCCTTATGACTAAAATAGGTGCCTGTGAAATAACGACGTCTACGTCAGACAGTCTGACTCCAACGGGACGTGACACTTGAGTGTGACAGGAGTGACTATTGAATAATTGAGCAACATTGAATGCTGCTGAATCAAACTTCTGCCATTTCTGTCTTTAAAGAGGAAATTATGACAAAGTTTAAAGGCCCTGAAAGCAGAAGAGCAAAGATAGGAGTGAAGTATTCTAATCAGGTTAATACTCCAGACAAAGCTGATGGCCTTCTAACCTTCAATATTGCAATAATCACTGCTTACACGTTATTCCTATGATAAGACTATTGCTATGTGATAGCATTGGCTCGACATTTGTTATTGGTTGAGCTTCGTAGCTAGAAGATAATTTTGTATTACATGTCTTCTTCTCCCACAGTTCTGTATTACTCATCATCTCAACAGTCAGCTCCTTTCTAGCCATATCGTCCTTCACACAGACCATCCATCGTTTCTTTGGTCTCTCCCAATTTCTAAAGCCATCCACATTCATATTTCAGACTTGCCTCATGACGTTGGTCTTTACTAGTTCTTAAAGCAATCCACAGTACTCCCAGAGCAGTGATAGTCTAGTGTTGTGACCGTTGGACTGCCGAGTTCGAACCCAAGACTCGCACCTCTGATTTTGCGGAATGAAGTGCGTGTTGTACCTATAATTAACACTTGCTTTGGTGAAGGAAAACATCCTGAGGAAACCAGCGTGCCTGAGAGATATTTCTCGACGGCGTGTAAAAGCCAAGTCAGAGGCCCTTGGGCGGCATAAAAACTCTGACACCAGGTTAGGCACTAACCACACGATAAAGAAGAAGTACTCCCAAACTTCTCTCCCAACATTTTACTCATTTCTCTCAGTATCTTCTTATCTGTCTTGTTGGCAATTATATTAAGTTTATTGGATCTCTTTGGCTTTAAACTATTGGTATTACAATCAGCATTCTAAGCTACAGCACTATCGTCATTATCTTTAAAAGGTGTTTCAACTTCAACAGGACATTGTATACCGTAGAATTAATAATATTATGATCATCTCATCTTGTAGTCTGAAGAAGGGATTATTCAGGCGTATCTTTATTACAAACATCCACCTAGAGGCCTAGACGATGATATAGTTACATATTTAGATCATTGATGGTAATTATATTGGTGTCTGTCACTATTGACGGCCTTTTCATAAAAGCCAAAAATGATAGGTTTGTCCTTAGAACCTCTTCTTTATCTTAGAGTTTCTGAACAATCTGCTTGACTTACGTGATTGGCGTATGTTGGCCACTATCCATGCTACTGTCTATCACTGATCTAAAATGAATTGTTCTACAAAAGAAACTTAATCATTTAAAACAATTTAAACATTTTTTTAAAGCCGCCTAGAAATATTACTTCCTAGTGACAACCAACTACTCCCTTCATGAAGAAATTCTACGCTTACAAAAATTATCGATTTCTATTCTAACATTAAATTGTTTCAAATCAGCATTCGATATCGTCTTTGCAATAACAACATTAGTAACCATGAACTTGCTAATAAATAACATTGCAGTATCAGCTAAGTTTGTTATTGTATAACTTATTGCAGAGTTGGCGAAATGTCAAGCGTTAGCAACTGAATTAGTTAATTTGCATACATTATTTTGTTTACTAGGATTTGGGCTGCCTCTATTGGTTGGTAAAGTTTAGTGAACTCTTTTTCTATTGCGTTCTATTTTATTAGAAACTTGTTTATTCTTATGCGGGGTGGAAAGGACATCGACGCACATACGAATACCACGTAGGCAGAGACACAAAAAAAAATTCACCGAAAAAAAAAGACTTGTTTCATACATTTTAATCGTGTAGGCATTGCACTTTTGTAGGAAACTATTCGGAATTATAAACTGACCACGTGGTAACCGTTTGTGATAGGGACTTCCACCTTGTAAACTATAGAATATGAAACTTGATCGACTGAATCACTGTTGAAATTTAAAAACTTATAATTATTTTGCAAATACTATCTACTTCGCTTATGAACTGTGTAGTTTTTATATCTTCTCGTTGTCGACGTATCTAATAAGAATAACCTATTAATTAAAAGTCAAAGAGTTACAGAGAAGTCACAACACCTATCAGCTAGACAGTAGGTAGGAAATTCAATTTTCCTGACGTCATTTAAACTGCACACTTACAATTTGACATAAAAAAAGTTTTGATAACATAAGCAGCAGAATCAAAACAGATGTAGCAGTTATCAAAACGGTAAGATAACAATACCTACATGGGAAAACTGTATTAAATCCCATAACATACTGATAATAATTGTTGAAACTAAAACAATTAAAACGTTTTCCCATACATGCGCGTACATCAATAGAATTTTGTTTCACTATCATATGAGAGTTAGACAGATCTTCAATTGTTTGGCCTGTTCACAGTTCGATTGTCAGTTGTTATTATTGGAACAATACGTTATATTATATTATAGTTGTGTAACGGGTTTTATCTGTACGAAGTTATAAATTATTTGGTTGTTAGAAATACTTGTATATCTGTCTGTTCGAATTGATTGTTGTGAAGTATCTATTTAGGAAGTCTATTGCGTCCACGAGTTGAGATCTTAGGTGCGTCCGGTGCACCCTGAGCTTAGTCACCTTTCTGAGTTCTTTTTATACAGGGTGTATTTTTTAAAGTTTGCGTGTATGCCTGTATTAGTATCTTCTTAGGAAGTAATGTACTATACTGCTATCGTATTACCTATCCTAATTAATTTGCTGATTAAACTATTTTTTCTCCAACTTGTCCAGCTCTTTTCGACATGATTTTTTAAATTGATATCTAATAAAAGAGATAAAATGTGAAGCTATCAATTTTGCCCATTTAGGTACTTACTTATCACATTTTATCAATGTTGTTCATATTATAAATTTTAATTATTTTATAGTGTTTTTCTTATTGGCTTTTCGAAAAAATTATTTGTTCTGCGTAAAGTACGTATCCATAATATATAAATCTTTTATTTGCTTAGACTAGATATTATAATTAGGATTTGTGATACATACTTAGCTGATATCAAAAACTTTCTGATAAGATACTTCGCCGGTACTATCTCTATCTTTAATACCACGTTCTTTCTTCTTTATCTTGTGGTTAGTGCCTAACCTGGTGTCAGAGTTTTTATGCCGCCCATGGGCCTCTGACTTGGCTTTACATACCGTCGAGAAATATCTCTCAGGTATGCTGGTTTCCTCGCGATGTTTTCCTTCACCGAAGCAAGTGATAATTATTCAATACGCACATTATTCCGAAAAATCAGAGGTGCGTGCTCTGGGTTCGAACTCGAGACCTATGACTTAGCAGTCCAACGGTCACACCACTAGGCTATCACTGCTTACCACGTAATATTATAGAAATGCTATAGATTGGCAACGAAGATGTCCATAAATGTTTAGCTACTCAATATCTCATAAACGACAGAACAGTTTTTACTGAAACCTGGAACAGGTAGACCGTGTCCCAGATGGACAAATTTAACTTTCACAACATAACATCACGCCTGTAATCCCCGAAGAGGTAGGTAGAGGTATACCTAAGAGTACACCCTCATTTCCCCAGTTATGTTTTTTAAGCACCATGTAGTAGTGGGCGAGCCTATTGCCATCAACCGGGCACAAATCCTACTAAGAAATTCCTAATGGAAAAACCCAATAACACTTTGCCCGACCCGGGAATCGTTCCCAGGACCTCGTACTAGGCAGTCGCGCTTGCAACCGATAGACCAACGACTCAATCACTTCGACTGAATTTTCATTCGGCTTGGAAAATGTATGTGTAAAACCAAGGACACTACTTACTAGAGCCTAATGAATGGCAAAGAAGAATGATCCTTATGTCCATATAAAAAATAACTTGATAAGAATATTATTAACTTAGCAATTGCTATCTTCGAAACACTCTTATCACGTAGACGGCCGCGCGTTACATAAAAATTCGCTGTTGTCATAACAACAGAATATCGGGTTATCAACAAGCGTTCGTCTTTTTATCTTCTCGTGTGTAAAACCTTGTAATTCGCCTTCAGACATCGGCAATTTTGATAAAGTTATTTGATTATGTACCTACATGGCCAAATTGTATCTCCAAGCAGTTTTGATTAATTGGAAATGGAAAGATGTTATCAAATAATGAAATAATAAAAATGATCTAGTGGTCGCAAGTGCGACTGCTAAGCATGAAGTCCTGGTTTCGGATCCCGGGTCGGGCAAAGTGTTATTGGGTTTTCCATCAGGAATTTCTCAGTAGCAGCCACGGGGTCTAGAGTTGTGTCCGGTTGATGGCAATCGGCTCGCCCCAATTACATGGGATTAAACATAACTGGCGCAATTTGGGTAGGTACATTTTTAGGTGCACCTTCGCCTGACCCTTCGGGTATTAAATAAATAAATCTTTTATTTGCAGACCTGAGTCCATATTGTTAGTGATGACATAAAATATACGTATTAAACTATTATTAGTAACACATACCTACAATGAACAAGCAAATCACAATAGGGAAAAAATATAGATCAAATAATACTGATGATGATTAAAGTCGTGTGTAATAATCTTTTCTATTCGAGTTATCTTGTGGTCTTAGAAAAAGTGGCATTCTATCAGCGAAAACTATGATGGAACAGTCGAAATAAACTGCTGAAAGGTAGATTAATAATGTTGGAAGTCGTTGCATAAATACAAAACTCTTTGAAATCAATTACTTTTATACCTATCTAGGACTTCTGCTATGTGATTTTTAATAAACGACATATAGGTATTATTTTTTTTAACTTTGCCCCACACTGAATTTCTCCTGTATGGTGGGTGCGTGTACAAACAAACATTTAAACTCACATACATAAACAGCCAGATCCGGAACAACCACCTGTAGCCTATACAAATATTTGTTCAGTGCGGGAATCTCACCCGCGACACGCAGAGCAGCAGCCAATAGTTCAGCCACAAAATAAATACACGAATATATCGAAAAAGAAAAACATGATGAGACTAATCTGGAGGGAATACTCGAAATTGCTATGATCAGTTGAGTTCAGTTTTCCATGTTTATTTCTTACAAGAAGAGGTATTTGCCTTGATGCATTATGCTAACGTCTAACAGCTTTATATACATATATATTGCCTTTAATATTTGAACAGAAACCTTCCAAGAAACGACTTCAATAATTTTTAAAGATATTTTTTTCTCCATAACGTAAACAAGATGCCTAAAGATCACTTTACGCGTTTTTGTTTGTTGCCAAATAAAAATATCAACAAGAACATTACGACTCATTGTCCTTAAAATAAAACAAAATACTGTATACATTCTTATTGTTTAAAAAATGCGTGTTTTTGTTTAAATTACCTAAAGCACTTCGAAAATTCTGGAAAAGTTTATATTGCTTGCAAATTCTGGTAAAGTTTATATTGCTCGCAAATTCTGGTAAAGTTTATATTGCTCGCAAATTCTGGTAACGGTAATATTGCTCGCAAATTCTGGTAAAGGTAATATTGCATGCATATTCTGGAATTCGTAGACGTTTAATAGCCGTTGTACCTAATACTTTGTAACTGAATGGGCTTGGTGGTACATAGGTATATTCTATTCCAGTCTTCGTCATCCCATAAGAAGTGTTTCCTATTTATTGGAAATAAGCTCAAATATCAAAGAGATTAAAGACTATAACAGTAGCGATTAGATTGCTGGCGTTACGTGGCTAATGATATCTGTTATTTTAATAGGCTACGTGAGGCTGAATGGTTTCAGTAATAAGCACATTGCCAAGATTTCTTTGGATTACAATAGTATCGATAATTTTTCATTGACTAGGTACTACCGAACTCACTGATGGTCGACCTCTTTTCAACCTTATTTACTTGCGCCTATGGGTGAAAAGTGGAAGACCGTTAGTGAAGTCCGTAGTGCAAGGCAAGGCTCATAGAAGGCCTCTCAACTAGAGGTTTTGTCCAAAGAGCTGACAATATTTCCACTCCAAGTGAAAGTAATACAGTCGAAAACTGTTTGAAAAAAGAAATTCAGTACTTAAGAGGTGGGAGCACATTTGGCACATTGTTAAGTGGTAAAGGTACTAGTTGTAGTATTTAATGTTTGTCAATTAAAGATGGCCTCCGATGTCCTACTTATCTTCTTAAGCGAATTTTGATTATAATAATATCAGAATCCATTAGAAGACCTGACTTGTGACATAGTTGTCTACTACGGAAGTTAAAATATAGGCTAATTAAACACAACACATTACAAGATAATAAATTAATGGAATATGGAGGTGATTACAAGAACACACGACCCCGGATTTCACATGTTTGTTGTATGTTCAAATAATTTTAGCAAATGTTTTCCATTTGCACACATCGCCGACGTTTGTATTATTTACGTCTCAACCTTCACCTATTTCGGGGTCAGAAACAAAAGCGAAAACCGGATACCTACCAAACCGAATTAACATAGATAATACAGACTAACGACCATAATAAAAATCCGGTTTGAAAAATTCGCGGATCTAAGAATATCTTTTTCCTTTTGGCTATCGTTCAAAATTGAGGAGCCCATTAGGAAATGAATGCCAAATTCCACGGTTTGTTGAAATGTTCTATATAAGTGTTAGTGTTTATGATTGTCCAGAGATGGCGGTAGTAGTGTTTGGTAATATTTTAATCGTTGCATTAATGTTATCTGCGTGTGCGCATTTGAGCTTGGTGATGAGTTGGCGACACAGTTATGTTTGTTTTATTTAATAAAAGATCACTTGCCTACCAGTAAGTAGGAATACGAACGTACTTCATTAAGATACTTCATTAATGAAGGACAAGGTAATTTATAAAGAAAAAATAGTGATTATAAATTTGGTGCATACGCACGATTCGCTACAACCAAAAAGATATCTTGCATAAATAGAACTAGATAAGATTACAATTCAGACACAACTTTCACTCAATGCTGATAAAGAGACAGATACAACATCTACATAGATATTAAGATTATGGTCCAGATAAAAACAATCCAGCAGTAATATTGATAGCTACAAAGTTATTCACCAAAATGAACATCAAGGTGGTAGTGGCATAAAGACTTATGGGATCAAAAGTTGTCCAAACTTGACATTTAATAAGGTGCGATAAAAACGGATTCTTGAAAGACAATATTTGTAGATCTTTGACAATCGTTACGGATCATCCCGAATGATAATCATACCAAGACACAAAATCGTGTTATTCAGTAACTAGGTTATGGAGGTTAGGAAGGCAGTCGCTCATTGTAAAATACTGGTGTAAATACTAACTTAAAGGCTCACAGAATCAAAAGTTGTCGAAAATATGTATAAAATTAAAAGGTGCGATGAAACCGTGTTGCGGAAAAGCATTGTTGAAGTATGTATAACTTTAAACAAAGGCAGGAAGATGATGAAGGTGCGACAAAAATCTGATACTTGAAAGAGAAAGGGATCGAATGCAGATGACTGATACAATACATGTGCATCGTTATCAAGCATGCAAACGAAGCGTGGGGCACGCACATGTTCGGCTAATTAACTATTAATTAACATTTCATTAAGTTGATTATGACGTGATTTGTTATGGCAACAGTTTTCATGATTAAATTGGAACGATATTCGGTCGTGTGCCATCTTTGCTATGCTCGGTCGACGATTGTTTTCGTCTACATATGTTTGCAGACAAGCAGTTTTGTTTTATTACCTGCCATTTTGTTGAATAAAGATTTTAAACTCATGAGTGTCGTATCTTTACAGCGGGTTTTTGCTACTTCAAAAGTAAACTCATAAATTGCGATAAAAACAGTTTTGTAATCATTTCGAGACCACCAAGTTACATAACGTCTCGTTACTCTTGATTTAGAATCCATCATTTTAAAATTCGAATATTAGATAAGTCCTTGATAGACTAATAAAGAAAACTCGTTTGCACATAACCACAAATTCATAAAACTCTCCAATCAATAATCCAGTTTGAGCCAGTAATCCACATTAGCATGTATCAGAACTGTCACAGTCATCTCTGCTCATTAAACATCTGTGACAATAGCTAACCTAATAGTATAAAACAATGCTTGTGTAAATTTATCCAAGTAATGAGAGTTCTTTTAGAACCATACTCGTACATTATCTGGTACGGTACCTTCTTAATTTGGTTCATCTTCCTTTTTACAAGCTTCTGTTTAGTTTTTCTAGTTCAACTCATTCTCATTCTTCTCCGTTTAACCTTTTTTGTCTCAATTCCATAGCGTTTACCCTAAATTCGACCGCCACCCAGAAATAGTACTTGCTTCAAATTGATCCTACAACGAGTTGAACAAATTGTAGAATCAACCAGATTAAGTGCTGAATCCGATAACTGGTCATTACCTGATATAAGTATGTACATCTTACATCTTCATCAAATATGAACTTTGCTACTGCTGGTCTTGATCCTTAGCATTACTTAAATCATTATCAACTAAAGATTTGTGTAAAATGACGTCTCTTGGATCAATAAACACACTTCACATAAAAGGAGTTTGACGTCATACGTATTTTACGAAGACTTTGTATCTGATAAGAGAGATTGTCCATCAAAATTATTGGACTTCAGCATTTTCAATACTAACGTTTATTTTTCGTTTGTTCCAGGGAATCACATGGGGCAAAGCGTTCCTGATCTCAGCTGACAACAACGCTGCCTTACCTTACCTCTCCACCAGGGAATGCCAACTTGGTGGTTACAGAACTCACACAGTAAACTTCCACCCGCGCCCCATTCTATTCGCCTCTTCATCTAGCTCCGCTCCTAGTACCTCAGAAAAGAAAAACGCTCTTTTGTACATCGCTGTCCCTGAAAACCGGCATTGGTTGGGAGCAGCCCCCTTACCTGATATAGCTAAGCAAATTCTAGAATGCCAAGGACAGTCTGGTCCGAACGCAGAATACCTCTTAAGGTTAGCAGACTTCATGAGAGAAGAAATCCCCGAAGCTTTCGACGAACACTTATTTTCGTTGGAGAGGCTGGTTAGGAAATTCGCTTCTGACATGAGGATCTGTTTGAGAACTTTGATGGGAGAAGAAGCACATGAAGAAGAGAAGGCTGAAGTGAAAGCGGTCGTGCCTAGCTTCCAGTTTGCGTCCAGAGTACCAGAGAAGAAATTGCGTTGTGTGAATATGTGATATGAATATGAGTTTGATAGGCCATGGACCCTCTGGATAGATATAAGGAAGCCTATTTGTCGGTGAGATATTTGACTGAGGGGAATAGTTGTGAGCATTGTTAGGTAAAAACTTACTCGAAAATGTGCAGCAGCTTTCATGTATTAGATGCATTGACCAATTGGCTTAACTCTATGCTTTGTATTAAAATACTCTTAGTGAAATTTTGCTATAAATATTTTATAGAGAAGCTGCAATTTGACATTTTAAATGTTATATCAATACTTTGATTACAATTTACTTTTGACTAAATTAATTGACATAATATAAATATTTTAATTGACTATGATCGCCATAACTATTTGTCTTATTCTAATAGCCAAATCGGGTATTAGGTAGGTAGCAATGAAATTGACATTTTGCATGTGATATAAAACAATGGATCGTTTTCGCAAAAATTATAAAATTTTGCAAAGAAAAATTTAAATGGTTAAAAACCTGTTTGATAAAAGTAGCTTTTTTGTATTAAAGGCTTATTTGATTTAAAATGGCCGCTTTAGTAGTTCGCGTATAAAAAAACCATTTTAATTGGACTTTGCAACATTTGTTTATTTAAACGAAAATTGCTGAAAATGTAATATAATGTTATGTTAGTTTATTTGTTTGCGATGACATAGGAGTTGAAATAGACGACATAGTGATGAGTTAATCGCCATTGTTTCCAGTGACAATAATACGTCGCCCGGGAACAGTGCCTAAGACATTATATAAGTACATGACAAATGTGCGAATGTACTAATTTATTTTTCTATTTATATTTTCTGCATTTTTAAACTTAATATAACGCTGGACGTTAGTTGTAAAAATAGCCTATAGCCTGAAGATAAGAGTAATAGATAAAATTATTAACAATCGAATATTTTAACCGAATTTGACTTGAGAAAAATTTAAAATTGATTGACCCATCTTTAATTTATTAATAACGCCTTGCGTCACGTAAAAAAATACGTGCCTCTAAAACTGTCATGACTTGAAAAGCATAATTTTTAATTTTTGTTTTTGTCATTCAATACTGATTGTAATATTATTATTATAGATTTGGCAGCATAAACTCTTGGCAGTGACTTTACTATGCCTATTTGCTTGTCTCGTTTTATAAATACTTTAAATAATATTTTAATAATTAAATTATGTTAACTAACAATTTTTTTTAAGAACTTTACTTCGTAACAACGCACAAAAAACAAAATCAAAACCAAATAAATAGTTGTAAGAAGTAAATAAGTATTATCTACGAATCTAGATTATTTAAGTTTATTTTTGTGGTTAAAATAATTATTTCGTTTCGTATAATTTTTAAGTGATAATTATTTTAATTTACTATCAATGTTGATGTTATGTAATGTGTATTAGAAAATGAATTTTGTTTTCAATAAAATATGTTTAATTTCGCTAGATTCCTAAAGAATATTGTGATAGGTAAAAAATTGAATTTGTAAAACAATTTATTTTTTAATTGAAACAAAAATTGTGAACGTTCAATTAGCATAATTTTTGTATGAACATTTGTATGTTAATTTAAGGCGATGCCATAATGTACTGACAAAAATAAAATTATGTATGACTAAAACCAACATTTATTAATTCAAACCTTTTACAAAATTCAAGGAATATGACTGGTAAGTTGAGAACATTGCAAACTGTGGAGACAAAATCTTAAATATTAATTTAATATATTATTATTAATAATACCTAATGACTTCAAAGAAGAAAGAAGAAGAGGTTAAGACCTCGACTCTCATGCATGAGGTTGTGGGTTCAAATCCGGGCAAGTACCTACGTGACTTTTTCAATTCATATGTACTTTTCTAAGTTTATCTTGGACATCACAGACATCGGTGAAGGAAAACATCGTGAGGAAACCTGGACTTATAATATAAGTCTGAAATCGCCAACCCGTCTTGAGCAAGCGTGGTGATCAATGCTCGTGCCTTCTCTGTATGAGAAGAGACCTTTGCCCAGCAGTGAGACAGTTACAGGCTGGTATTATTTATTTATTTATGAATTCAAAAGATAACTTCTCTATAGTCAGAAGGCTACGGCCTATAGTAAGCGCCAGATAAATGTGGAATAACGGCCATTGACCCACATACATTTATTGACATATTTAATTCTGAAAACAATAATAATGACATAAAGCCGTCCTGAATCGACATCTATCGTGATCCTTTCCTTTTTTTATTAATGAAAAACGATTCATAATTGATTGCCCACGTACCTACGCAGAAAAATTAAGGAAAGGGCACTGAACTTTATTCCACGTTTATCTGGCGCTTACTTTAGTGCGAGCGCACGGTGTAAACGTAAGGTAAATACGTCAATTTTTACCGGAAAATACAATTATAGCATTTTTAGTTAAATTTCTTGCAACAAGCAAAATCAGTATCAACCTTATATAAAAATAAATTCTTAAAATTATATAACGCTAGCAATCCCCGAAGGGTTAGGTACATAGATGTGTACCTAATAGTACACCCAAATTTCGCCTGTAAGTTTTAAGTCATGGGACTTAAAACGTAACTGGCGAAATGTAATGGGGGGCGAGCCAATTGCCATCAACCGGGCGCTCTCGAGAAAATCCCATAACACTAGGCCCGACCCGGAAATCGAACCCAGAATCTCTTTCTTAGCAGTCACGCTTGCGACCAACGAGGCAGTCATTCTTTTAAAATTATGAAAATATTATATCGTCACCTTACGAGTGAAAACCTCGGGAATGCAATTTTAGCCATTTTTATTAATTATATTAAATTGTTGGAAAAAAAACCTCGGAACTTACGCCCGTTTCACAAAGTTTAGCAACCCGTAATTAAACTGAAATACATTATGCATCTGAAAATATATCCAAATTGCACCCTTAAAGCTGTGGTAATAAAGTTTTAAAGGCCGCAGTATTTTATTCCTCCTGAAAAGTTACCTTATTCGCATATACGATGATTACGAGGTTTTCACTCTAAGGCGACGATATGTGAAAAGAGTATTTTTAAAATCGATGTATGTATTTGCGTTACGCTTACACCGTGCGATCGTGGCAGGGCCTTAGGTCAACAATTCGACATGCCTGTATAGAAGAAACTAGATGCGACTAGACTGCACAAGCAGGGTTGGGCAGTATTTGAATTACTTGTAATCAAAATACGTAATTGAAATACAAAAACGTACCTATTTGTAATTAGTATTTCGTAGTTTATTTTGTAGTTAGTATTTCAAATACTTATGGCTTCAAAATACATTTTAACTAAAATACATTTAACCAAAAAATGAAATATCAAAATATAAAAAATGTGTTCATACAATTTAACACAGAATCCTCTTACTCTACACAATCTTTCCACAGAGAAAGATTGTTTTCTTTAGCAGGTTTTATTCATTCCCCAACAAGAGGCTGTTTGTCTGACAGTAAGTAGGTACATTTAAAAATCTAGTTTTCATAAAAGGAAACTTTAGTTTTGCTGATTAATCTTCTTTTACTTTCTATTCTTGATAGTATTTTGTAATTTGTATTTCAAATAAAAATAGCTAAAATACCGTATTTTGTATTTCAAATACAAAATATTATCTTAACGATATTTTGTATTTCGTATTTTAAATACTTGCGAGATAGTACCTATTTTGTATTTTATTTAATTAAAACAAAGCATGTATTTTGCCCAGCCCTCCCCACAAGATAATCATGAGATGCGTCCTAAAAAAATATAAAGTTGAAAACTAAAACCCAACTAAGGCTAAGCCAATCTACAAGCTCAGAGCTGCCCTCTATGAGCAGTTGTACTAACTAATACGAAGTGGACTGTTATACCTACAGATGCCTTAGAAGTCCATGTATGTTTCAATAGATGGAGCTATTTAATTAAATAAGATGATCGTCTCCAAGGACTAGTAAGTAACTTACTAGTTACTTATTTAATTTTCTTTTAACAACTGTTATTAAAAGAAAATAATTAATAGTTCGTAGCAGAAAAAAATATTAAATTTTTGGTAAGCAGAATAGAATAGATTTTTGTTTAGCAGGTGTCGGAATCAAGATTGAAAATGACAAACACAAAGACATTTATGTATTCGTAGGAGCGGTAGGCACAAAGTTGTTAAATACATTACCATGTTCAGGACATATCCGCCACTAGAGTCTAGACGCGACATACAAATATTTATTTTGGTGGTTGGTATCTATTGGACAGTTAAGAAAAATACAGAAAATACATTCGCACTATAAATCTTTATTTCATTATAATTCTTACAACTTCGTTTTGACCCACACATAAACCATCAAATATACATACAAGGAGCGCCAAATGTTAGGTACTACAATATTTTTCCATTACTTATTTTATTCAAGGCACATCGACATTCAATAAATTGTTTTGTTTTATTTAAATGAATTAAATTAAATTATAAATACCAATAACGGTGATGTCATTCATAAAATTATTAGAAAATTAATTTATATTTTACAAAAATTATTTGTGATTAATATAATTTTCCCATTTCAATAACCAGAAATTCCATATATAAATAAAATAGATAATTTGTGACAACTCATTCTCTCAGACTTAATTACTTGTCTCATTACATAAAAATGAGTAGAAAATTCCTACCTACTATTTACAAAATAATCTCATAATAATTTCTTTCGCTAATTGGATACACAATTATAATTATTTATATCGATAAAATAATTAAGTACGAAAAAGATTTGGTGGTGAAATGCATCCTCAGCACAGACATGAAAAATAAAAATTGTCTATGTTTTTTTTTAAACTAAAACTTGTCATGGGAAATCGACATAGACTATGTAAACCGTGGACTCACTAGGAAATATTCCTAAATTATTAAAAACTACAAAGTGAAGTCTGTCAAAAAATACCTAACTCGATGTAACAGCCATTATATTTTGTGATAAATCCTAAAATACTTTTAAATCCTAAAAGATGTATTAATAATAAAAAAATTGCCTTAAAACAGACTAGATGCTATAGATTCTAGTTTTTATTAAAAAATAGCGCGTCATGTAACATCCCTCTTCATAAAAAATGCTCTAAAACTTCACAATAATATTTTATAGTACAAAAAAAAACACAAACTTTGGTACTAGGATATTTACATTTGCCCCCAAAGGGAATTCCATTTTTAAAAATATTTACACGAAATATTATGCAATACTTTGTTTCGCATTTTGTGTAAAACCTATGTCTAAATAAATATCTAAACTAAATAATTATAGTAAATATCTTAAATAGAAAATGACACGAACAGTGCGGTATGGTCAGCAACAAAAGTCCATTAACAATGTCACTTTTAATGACAAGAAAATTACGTTCCTTGTCATGAATTTAAACGAAATATTCAATTTCTGTTGCCGACTGTTCCTACTTTCGAGTATTGTCTAATTCATCTGCCGGGTGCAGATAAATTAAAAAACAAAACGAATTTTACGTCATGCCCATAATAGACCAAAAAGACCAGAAACTTATTCTGGTCCTCTGGTACTAATTCCTTTAACAGTACTGTTAAATCTCAAATTCAATCTACCTATACTTTATCAAATACAAAACGATTCTTATTGGTGGGTTCAATATTAAGTTCAACTATTTCTTCGGGTATCAAACACTTTTATTGTTTGCCCATAAATACTTCGTTCTCCGGGATTCTAGTTACCGTCTCAGGGCACCACACTTCGGGGCTAAAAGTTTCAATATCTCGGTAACTTAGGACCTCGATTTTGTGCATCTCTTAGTTCCAACTTATTGCTCTATCAACTGACAACGGTGCTTAGCCAAAGCTTCATGGACTAAAAGGCTCGTCATTTCCAATTCATGACTAGCGTTTCCACTGGAAAATCATTTACATGAAACATATAGAAATCATCTCTATTTCTCTCTCTCTGTTCTCTCTCTTTGTTCTCTTACTTAAAATCTTTTGTTTTATCCAACACGTTTGTACAAATGTTTCGTCAGTGAGCATGCATATTAAGAGGCTTCAGTTAGGTTTTATTCTAGATTAGAATCACCGCAAATCTTCATTCCTTCAAATTGGAACACCTCATCATCCAATACTTTACAAAATATCTTCTACATTGGTACACTTACGCGTAACTAATACTGTTCAGCTTTGCCACCTTAACAAGTCATAATAACTGAAGTCTACTTTATGAAAGGAAAGTCACTGTCACTTTCGTCTCCTGAGCCATCGTAGCTCGAGGGTGGGGTGTCCAGCTGTGGTAGGCCGAGGTCCAGGTACTCCTGGTTTGCGGTGACTGTGAGGATCTTGTCCAGGTCTTCTACCAGTTCTGTGAAAGAAGGTCTGTCGCCCGGAGAGAAGGACCAACACTCGCGCATCAGCATGTATCTGTGAAAACAGTTTCCTTGTTAGTTTACTGTACAGGTGGCCCTGACTTCGTATGTCTGGGGTTTGAACCCAAGCAGGTACTTTACTTTGAGTTATTTATTTCATCACTACTGCTCTAAAACAGTAAAGGACAACATAATATCACGCCTGTAGACCCCGAAAGGAATAGGCAAAGGTGTACCTAAGAGAACACCCACATTTCGCCAGTTATGTTTAAGTCCCATGTATTAAGGGGCGAGCCTATTGCTATCAACCGGGCACAAATCCAGACTCCGTGGCTGCTACTGAGAAAGTCCTGATCGAAAAACCCAATAATGTTTTGTCCGACCCGGGAATCGAACCCAGGAAATCATGTTCAGCAGTCGAGCTTACAACCACCAACAGGCCAGTAATAAGATAAAGGATCCGTGACTCGTGATCGTGACGAAATACATGCATGTCCTGGAATCAAAAATTAGAAGCCCTCAGGCCCACTCCCTGTCACAGAGAGAAAACCTGTATCCCAGCCCAGTTATGGGAACGTTATAGGCCATTTTTGCTTAAATGGTGAAGTTCTACCCAAAGGTTTCACTACTGACCCTGTTCAATACGGAAATCCAGACAAGGACCTTGAGTAGACTAGAATGTCAGTGATAACTTACATTTCAAGACTACAGCATGGCGGCTTCTCCATCCGATGGCCAGCGCTGAGGTGTTGGTACATGTACTGTCCCGGGACGGTGGGGTACGGCGTGCCCCCCAGAGTCATGATCTCCCATAGCAGGACGCCGAAGGACCAGCTGAAATCAAACAAAACAAATAAATTAGATATGTTCTTTTTTTTTTTGGTGAAAATAATGTGACAGGAGTGGATGTCAGGACAGTACACAGATAATAACTATCATCTTGCCTCTCAAAATAATAATCATGAACCCGAATCTTTTATTTAACATATAAGTAATAGACAGAACTACAGGTTAAAGATGAAATCAGAATTAATGTAAAAGAAAAAATAAACAGCTAAGTTGTCTGAAACTGTTGTTTGTTGATATTGACCATCTCGACGGGAGAGAGAATCACTGCTATATTTTCGCCTTGATCAAATTCAATACGGCGAAATCATCAGGACGATAATAATTTGATGGTACGCTGGTTGGATGGATGGACGGAGTTACTAGGCGGTTCCCTCGTCCTTGTAGAAGGCGTCCAGTCAAGTTGTAAATCAATAAATTTTCTTCAAACTGCCACTTACACATCAGTCTGCGTAGTAAAAACTTTATGGTACAGCGACTCAGGCGCCATCCACCGGACAGGCAGCCTGCCTTCGGTCTTCTTCCTATAGTAGTCGTTACTGTGGACATCCTTAGCGAGACCGAAGTCCGCGATCTTGAGGATGCAGTCGTCGGAGACCAGCACGTTACGGGCGGCTAAGTCGCGGTGGATGCACTGTGGAGAAATGAGGAGATGATAAGAGGTGGTAATGTTTTGGAAGAGATTGTGTATTTTTTGTTAAGCTTGGGCTTCCTTTGACAGGGGTGGCCAACGGCCACAATTGGTGCAGTGCTTATACAGTGTGCAGTAGTTTTCTGCTATAGAGCTGTATTTGATGTGACGGCCACCACTGTATGAAGATGGCCATGAAGAAGCTTACCTATCCAAAGGTGGTGAGACAGACACCACATAAGGGTTAAAGCTACTGTGAGGTATAGTACATTAATTAAAGTAATGTTAACTTACCCGTCTAGACGCCAAATATTCCATTCCCCTGGCAACTTGATATGAAAATGACACTAAATCCTTTTGTGTGAGCGTCTTCTTTTCTTTTAGTTCTTCAGTTGGTGACTCGTATCTGAGAAGAGAAGATAAATATTAATGAAAACAATTTGCAGAGTGTAATGTAATGTTTATTTTACCAACCTTTATTTTATTTATTGATCTTTAGGAATTATAATTCTTAAGATTATTCGATTTGTAGTGGGTACTAATCAGATAAAGAAGTTGGCCAACTTTAGTGAAGACAACATATTATACAAATATTTAGGGCTAACAATATACCTCTACCAATATTCCCGACCGAAAGATAACGCCTCCTAAAACAGTTTTCAATAACAATAGCAATGAAGAATCGAATATACGCTCACCTATTCCCAGGTCTGTGATTCCTCAAGAATTCCCTCAGGTTACCATTAGGAGCGTACTCGACGATGACGTAAAGCGGTCCATCCTGAGTGCAGCATCCGAGCAAGTTGATGATGTTGACGTGCTTGCCGATCATCTTCATCATCTCCATCTCCGAGACTAATGCCATCATCTCTGCGTCTGTATGGCCCTCTGGAATATGAAGATGATGTTTTAGAAAAAGATGGACAGATTATATCAGGAATTGTGTCATGAGAGATCTTTATAGACGACCAAAATCAGCCTTCTAAAAAGAAAATTTTATGAAATTATTTTCACTACGGTATCAGAATACAAGATCAAATTAAATAAAAGTGATTCGCTGCTGTATGGTTTGACCAAAAAACAAAAATAAAACTGTAACGTGAGATTTGCCGGCAGTATTCAATTCGCTTTCCATAAATCTTGGTAAAACATCGTCATCAAACAGAAGTCATCGTCGTCTTTGGTTCTTTAAATTTCTATCTCTACAACACAAAATAACAATTTTAGAATTAGCATCTTACCTTTCAACATCTTAACAGCCACGACTGACTGCATGCCCGGCTTCAGTATCCCCACGCACTCAGCCTTCACGACCTTGCCAAATTCTCCTTCTCCTAGTATCTTGCCTAAGCACAGTGACTCCCTTGGCACCTCCCAGTCTATGTCCATCGGTAGCTCGTATTCTGACATCATCATCGAATCGTTGGTCGTGTTCTGGACTTGTGACAGCTTTTGTTTCTCGATTTTTACTACTGGCATCAGCTGTGGAGATGTGGTATAGATTTGTTAAGTAACTGATAGATAAGATTCTTGAAATATGATTTTAACGTGCTATTTTCCTTTGATTGCCATTCCCATTAATTGAGGTCTTCACCTAGACAAATGGCAGGCAATAGCTTTCAAAAATATTGCTATAAGCTTTTCGGTAGCATATTTTACATGCCCAGAAGAAAGCACCAGCCCTAAAGAAACCAGGGCATGTCGATTTGGATTCGTTACGATAGGTTAGCTATAAAATTAATTAGAAATCTATTAAAAAAATCTTTATCCGGCAGTGAAACAGTCAAACTGTATATTATTTTCAGATTTTGAAACTTGCTGCTGCAAAGAAGTATTTTTCTCATAACTTACCAAAGCTTCACCCGTAGCCGTCGGCGATCCATCCATCTGGGGCTTCTCCACTGTGACCTTCTTCGTCCAGTGCGTCACAATCACGGCTCTCGCCGTCTCTATCGCCAACTGCTTCTGCTCCTTCTCTCGCTTCAGCTTCTTGCAGATCATCACCACTATGATGGCGGCTACGAAGAACATGGCTCCAAGGACCACTGTTAATATATTTATTAGAAGAGTGTGCTTCCCGTGGTCTTGAGCTTCTTGGATTGGTGGTGCGGCTGAAAACAATATATTGATATTGTTACGGTGGAAACATAGTAGTATTTTTTAGTTTATGTCATGAATTTTGGTGTACCACCACCACTGCCTCGCGATCTTTGACAATCGTTACCAGTAGTCAGAAGCCCAAAAGACTGAAAATCAGTTTTATCGTATCTGGTGTCGTGTCCAATAACCGGTTTCTGGTGGGAAGATAGGCGATTGCTTTCTATATATAAATACTAGAATTCAGCTGCATCCGGTTAGACTGGAAGCTGCGCTAAATAAAGTTGGGAGAAGTCTAGACAGATGATGATTGCCATGAATACAAACACACAGTAAGATTGGGTGTATTGTGTGTGTATTTTGATGTCACAATATCCCTGATGTGCGAGACTTAATTTACCACGCCTAGGGATTATAGTACAGGCTCGGTTCCTCCTCCCTTTAGGCTCCCTTTTAACCTCGACTAATGAAATTTAATGTATTATTTTTATATCCTGTTCTGTCTCTGTTGGAAGTCGACTGGTATCAAAAACTTTAAAATACTTCCCATTCCTTCCTCAGCCTTAATTTCACTAACATATTCATTCTATTAGATATTAGTATTACTTACATTCCAAAACAGTTAAGTATCCTTTAGCCGTGGTGTTGCCCAAACTGTTGAGCGCCACACAAACGTACCAGCCTTCGTCTTCCTTGGTAACATTGTATATCGTGAGTTGCTCGGGTTTGTCTGCGTTGTTCTCACTCTGAAATTAAGATGTCAGGTCAGCAGGACCGCAGGGTAAGAGTTGTTTTTTTAAGCTCATGTTTGTTAGTTGTTCACACGATGTTCAAGAGATTCTAAAAATAGGATAAAAATAACATGCTACCATTAGATGACACTAGAAGAAATGTTTTATAAAAGTATTCATTTTTATATATAAAAAAAAAACCTCCAATTTAATCATGCTACAGAAATGGAACTACAACTACGAGTATAGGTACCTAGTTACGATAAAATATAAAAGCAACTTAATTATGTCTGCATAGAAAACTGGCATAAAATCATGCACTAAAATGTATTTTACAATCCAGAAAAGCAATAAATAGTGTTAAAAATGAAGAAAATACGATAAAAATATCCTTAAGTTTAGTCTAGTCCTTAAGTGGTTCTTGGTCTACCAAGAACGAACGAACGGTCGGTAGACCAAGATATGTATCCAACATATGTTGGACACTAACTGCTAGACTAATTCCTTATTTCTAAACATGCACCACACCATGCGTTAGTAACAAAGCCCTCACCACAACGATTTTGTTCTCATTAAAGATCACGATATTCTCCTTGACCGACACATCATTAGGGTCGGCGGTGTAGTTGTAAACGTACTCGTCTCTTGTAAAGTACATCCAAAATACTGATGGATGCATATCAGTGAGGAATTGACAGCCGAATCGAGCTGTATCCCCAACCACGACCGTCTGATTTTCAGCACCTCGAGTCAGTACTGGCTTTGCGTAAAGACGCTCTATAAAGAAATTGGGATGTTAGAATATATCTGTTTATTAATTTTCGTCTTCTACTTGATGTCTTGTTTTCCTTATATCAGCTGGTGCATTTTTAGTTTTAATTTTCACATGAAAGTTAACATTGATTATCTTGCCAACACGTTTCAATTTATGTATACGAGAACACAATATCAAAAGGCATTAACTCGCTCTTAAAAAAACTAAGATGACTTTCTTAAAGAAACGCCCTTGTCATCTAAATTAAGAATACATTCCAAAAATTCTTTCATTCTAGAAAACAATTAACAAAAATAACAATGTTAGAATTGCAACACATCGATTTAAACTAACAGTGGAATGTCAGGCGTTCTTTTATACGTTTGGCAGTTTATATTTGTATTGGATCAAATAGTTGGCGAGCTTGAAACGCCTATCGTTTAAACCAGACTAAATGTAGCAATGTGAACTTTGCTAAGATTAAAAAGAAGGTTAATTTTCGTCCAAAACATTCTTAAAATTCTCACTTATTTACTATCGTGTTACTAAAGTATAGTTCTCGTCCTGCAAATACCGATGGACGAAGTATGAGTTAAAGTTAATACAACATTTGCCACCACCAAAGTTAAGACCTTCACCAGTTACTAAACTAACTCCTTCAGAATTAAACAATTTAGTTAAAATAACATGTGCGACACATACCCTAAACCTGCAGTGCAAAAATTGCTTCTATTTCAACAATGATTACTAGATAAATTACTACAGAGAGCTTGAAAGATACGACGGTAGAAATCTGAAATGCCGTAAGGGAAACTGGATTCGAATATCCCTTACTACATTTGAAATATCCATCGTCGATAAAGTTCAGTTTTGATAAGCAAGAGAATGTGCAGATAATCGACGAACCGAAGATTTTGATGATAACAAAGTGAATAAAACCTCCAACCCTAAAAAAGCAGTGATCCAACACCAAACAAACAGTGATCGGACCAACACCGTGAATATGAAATTTAAAGACCTCGATGACATCTCCGGACGGTATTGGCATATCACTAGGTCCAACTTCGGCATTTTTCACAGAATAATTGTATGGCCTGACCCAGTACAAATAAGGTTCAAGATCGGAGACAGGTGGACAGGACAGAATGACTGTGTCGTTGACCAGAACTGTGATGTTACCAGGATACCCCTCTTTTATGTACGGCTTCGATGGGTAGCGTTCTATAAGAGATAGCCCAATGAAATGTCGTAGAATATCGAAATAGACAAGAATTGATTTGGAAACTGAAGTCATATAAATAGAATCGACATTTACACAGAATATAAAGAAAATTACGTCGGAAAATTGTATGACTTTATCCACGTAAACCTAATAATCCTAATTAATATGTTATCCTAATTGACATATAAAGTTTATGATTAAGTAACACAATTTCTTAAAAGATTCGTCATATTTCTAAATAACTAAACCATAATGCAAAAACATACCTTGAATATGAAGAACAACGGTGTGCTCGATGCATCCAAGCAGATTGCATACCACACACGTGTAATTTCCATTGTCAGCTTTTGTCAGCTCATCCAAACCAATGGACCATTTTCCATAAGACGGTTGGAAGAACACCCTAGATATCGGTGTACTCCTGTTTTTGTACCAAGTAATGTTCGGAGTTGGATTCCCTGCAAATGTTTTACGATGTAGTAAACATGCTTCTGGCTATTTCTGTGCGGGCTGCATTTAAGTTACTAGAGTAGAATAGGGAAGCAGACTGTTTGGGGACGATGACTAGAGTTTGCGAGTTAAGTTTAATGTAAAGTTCACTTTATCGCGGTTAGAATTAAGTAAATTATGAAAATAGAAAACTGATAAAATTAAATTGTGATAAGTACATGAAAAACAACGTCCAAAATATGAACCTAAACTCGGCCCCAAAAATGAAAGAAACAGAAATAAAGCAACACAACACGACGAAGCTTAAAATATCCACTAATAAAAATATTTATTACCTTCTGCCGCGCATCGCAGTCTTATGGAATTCCCTGCAGGTTTCATGTCCATCTTAAACAGTTTTGTGGGATGCTTAAACCTTGGAGGGAAGTACTCCTGCTTCTCATCTACGTGGCCGTAGTTTGGATGGTCTTTTTCGTATTTCTCTTCTCTGTCCTCCGGGTCTTCGTCTTTTATTAATCGTTTGGTGTCAGTCACGTTTTCTTCTAGCGTATTATTTTCTACAAGGGCTGCACTTTTGATTTGTGATAGCGTTTCTGGCAGTGCTCTGTCGCCCATGTCAGCTTGGTAACCTGGAAAATCTATTTCATAAGCAACATTTTAAAATATTATAAAAAGGAGGCATGGATTCTGTACTTTTATAAATGATAAAAGCAATAAATTCATCAAAATGAATAATAAGTATACTCATAAAATAAAAACACAGGAAACCGCTGGTTATTTTGATCAAAATTTAAGTGCATCACATCGAAAAAGCCAACGAAATGTTTTATAAAACCGAATGTTTTGAACATTTCTACACGAATGCAATATTGCTGCAACGCCGGAATCCGGTGCACACTGTTTACACATCTGGATGACCAATAAAGACGCTAATAAAATATAATATTAAAATAACCGCGTTCAGGCCAAAGACACTGAAACAGCGATGAAATTTTCTGCTCAAAGTATTTCTACTGTGTTACGTTTGACATTGCAGATTTGTTACACGAATCGTTTTATTGTTTACAGATTGTGGGATGAGTTTGCGGATTTCCTGGAAACCTTTATACTGTCTGTTTGTTGTTTTAGAAATGGTTTCAGCAGAACACTTCTTTGGCTACCCATCCTGGTTTCTATCTCTTCGTTTGTATGTATTGGTTTTCGTCTTCAATAACACTAAAAATATCCTTTTTAACACCTCATTTCGGAATATGTAAAACACAAAAATTGTTTCTACCTATGTCCGGTATAGACTTTGAAACCATGCAAACTATGTGCCCCAAAACGAAGCGAAGATGGTTTTATACCACTAAAACAATGCAATAGGCACTATAGCGTAGTAGCACATAGTACAGATATCCGTTAGTTCAGGAATATTTGTTGTCTAATCTATGAGATTTTCAACAAATTATTCATTATCTCTGTTGTGATTTTCAAACTTACCTTCAATATTTTGTGGACTATTGCGCTTTAGCCGGATCCGAATGTTCATTTCTTTGGCATTTTGATTGCATGTGTACAACCCTGCATCTTTGGCTTTGAAAGCATTTATTCTTAGCCTGAAATAAAAAGTTTTCGAATCAATCAATCAATCATAAAATTATAGTTCTTCTGGTAATAGTGATGGTTCTAAACTCCTAGAAAATATGGTATAATTTTTGGAGATGAAAACAAGTCACGGACTTTAATGTGATAATCTCATACAGAAGATACTAACTGATATCATATCTTTTACGAGTATTTCGTACCACGCCAAATACGCACCGAGACAAAAATACACTTATTCACAATGAAAGCTTTGGTTTGATATATTTTTTTTTTATATAAAGCCATAAAGCTTGGTTCGAGTTACAGAAGAACTATTGGCTTGAATTAATTTCAGTTCATCATTTGCCAATTTATTGTTTTCATCGCAAAAATATGAGATCACATAAAAATCTAGCATAAAATCTGTGTTGAAATCAAATACATAATACTATTCCAGTATAGTATTTACAAATTCTTGGAAAGCTTATCCGCTAAGTGATAGATGAAACTCCCATCACCTTTGACAGTTGCTTTATTTCTCCAATCTATACTAATATTATAAAGTTGAAGAGTTTGTTTGTTTGTTTGAACGCGCAATCTCAGGAACTACTGGTTCGAATTGAAAAATTATTTTAGTGTTGGATAGCCCATTTATCGAGGAAGGCTATAGGCTATAAAACATCACGATTAGACTGATAGGAGCGGTACATTAATCAAAAATGTTACGCAGACGAAGTTGCGCGAGTCAGCTAGTAACAAATAAAATCGTCGTAGCAATACATCTTACACTCACCACAGTACTTCACTTTCATTTCAGCCATATAATCTTTCACAATTCATTCATCGTTCATTTGGTCATCCCTTACGTCAGTAACAAACACGAAAACATATTTCCCAACTGCTCTGACGTTTTCATTCAGAATTAATGTGATTAATGTTCAACATAATTTTGATCGACAGTGTTTTGAGCCGCCTCAAATAGACTCACATAACTCTGCCATGCATTATGGTTTGTATTCAAAGTTCTGTGTAAATATTGTTACTGGATACATTGCTTACTGTTTCTATGTCTCTATTTCTGTGCTTCGCGAAATTTTCGCTGTTATTTCTAGATTTGCTTAGAATAGGTGGTGAGGTAGCTTAGTTAGCTATATTGATTGGCATGGTTGTAGGAGTAGTAAGCTTAATCTTCTTCTTCTTTATCGTGTGGTTAGTGCCTAACCTGTTGTCAGAGTTTTTATGCCGCACATGGGCCTCTGACGTGGCTTTACATACCGTCGACAAATATCTCTCAGGCATGCTGGTTTTCTCACGATGTTTTCGTTATCTACTCTCTTATAATTATAAGCCTCTGTTTATTGTTTCCAGTATTGCGTCAATGGCATTGACTCTTCTACCATCAAATACTTAGATTATTATTTGTATGCTCATCATCCACCTGTTCTTTTACTATATACTACTCTTTTAAGCACACGCACCACATTTATCTTTCATACATCTCTTTTACCCGTGTTCTTACAATTCACATCATTCTCGTATTCCATCCATATTTTCTTTGCCCACGTTTTATTATCTTCCTTAAATAGTTAATTATCCGCTGTTATACGTACCATTGCCTCTGCCCCTTGCCTCTGTGGCCCTCCGACAGCAGGTACCCATCTTTGTACCAGACCAGTAATGATGGCTTCTCAACACTATTCTTCACTACACACGTCAGCCGTAACCGCTCGTTCAGTGAAGCTTCCAGTTGGGTGTAGTTTTTATCTGTAACAAGAGATATGTGAACATAAAATAGGGGTAATTCATTATCGGTCAATTTTGCAGTATACTAGGCTCTATTGCTAGCAGTACTATCTTCAATTCTATAGCAAAACATAAGTGATAGCTAACACTTACTATTCTATGAACTATTTTATATGATCATTTTATTATTTTATAACTGAAGAAGTTGAAGTTGTGAATGTTCTTTATTCTGATTTGTATTGCATTTCGTATAGAATATACATAATTGTCAAGAATAAGTTTTACTGCAACTCATTTTTGACAAAATAAGGAATATACAATGCAATTATTTCATAGAATCAAAACAGTCGAATAGTAAATATTGAAAAACAAAAAAAAAAGTGAAAACTGAATGTTTACGGTTTTTATGTGAATCTCCTTGAAAATGGCAGGAAAAATATGAATGTTTACACTATAATTCGCATATAGGAGCCTTGTTATTGTGTAGAAATACGACTAAAATTATCGTTTTTACATTTCATATTGTGTATAATAAAACAGCTAATTCAAGGAGCAGCTATTTCACTCTTATGTACCCGTTTTCTCCAGCTCAAAGCGACAACGAAAGTAAAGCATTAATATTATTGCAAAATTAGTGCGCTTTTATTCCAGAATTCATTTTGATGTTACCCATTGATAGCGAAAACTAACATATTTTTTCATTTTTAACCAGAATTACAGAACTAGTTACACGTTAATAAAATACTGCGATCGAATCCAGATATCGTTTTGAATTTACTATACAAAACAGAAAAAACAGTACATCCTGTAGAACATGGTAAAAACATAACCCTAGGCTGCGCAGTGAGCAAGCGTATATTTAACATACACCATAAAATAACGAGAATAAAGTAACCCTTTAGCGTTGCGTTCTCAGCTCATAAACCAAACCCTACAACTGCAGCTTGTGAATGCGAATGAGCTCTCGCAACTTTAAAAAACAAGTCATGTATAAAAATGAGGATTAAAAAATGTTTACTGCTCTTAAAATGTCGATTAAATGAATATCATTGACTTTTGTTAACAATAAACGAAGATTTATTGTGTTTGTTTTTGTTTAAAGGCTTACTTGAAATTTATTATGTTGACGTGATGTATTTATTAGTTGAGCGGTATTGTCTGTTTGTTCTTGTCAATCTAAAAGTACAATGGGTAATGCCGCAATGTAAAGCGCAGGCGCATAAAGCTTCCTACGTTTACACATACCTAGATAACTCACAATATACATCCGGGAAACGAAAAAGATCCGGTCCCCGAAAAGGGTTTCGCGACCTACCTACCCCCTTTCTCTCTTTTAATATATTTTTTTTTATGTTGACAAGTTTCGTGGCGCCTTATTTAACTCTCCAGTACTAAAAGGGGTAGGTAGGAGGGGAGTATGGTCACGAAATCTTTTTCCTTAAAACCCCTTGGGCGCAGCGCAGTACTCTCCTGGCTTTGCCCGGTGTAGGTGTGACAATGACCGCAACAGTGTGCCACGCCAGGAAGGGTGACGGTATGGAAGGGCGGGACAGGGTGACCTATGATAACTCACAATTTACATCACATTTTGTCCGTCCGTTTTAGACCACCAAAAATCCAATAGTTGCTGTCAAAATGACGTATTAAGACGGAGCTTCTATACTTGTGAAACCATGACCCCAAGCAATAAGTTACGCCTGCTGCAGCAATAAAAATGTCGCCAAAACGAAAAAGAAGTCGTCCCCAACCCAATTCCCAGTGAAATATAGAAAATCCATTCGCAACACTTGGGCGTGTTAAAATAATATACAACCAGATTTATAGTGTTCAGGTGTCCGAACCGACTTCTATTTATAACGCAAACGTGATTTTAATGAGCATTGACGGGTTGAACTTTTATTTTAAGGACTTTTATTGCAACGACTTTGACTTTCGTTCTGCACTTTAAGGTTGCTACTTTGAGAATTTATTTTGTTATTTGCTATGGTATATTTTATTTATTTATTTAAACTTCATGTACAATAGTGGTACATAGGCGGACTTAGTGCCACAAAGCATTTACTACCAGTCAGGCTTAGGGTTCAATTGGACAAAAATATATTTAATTATTATTATTTATTATATTATATTTTTTATTATTATTTTATATATATTTTGTAAGCGATTTCGAGGTAAGGTACTCTACTAAAAGGTGTATTTTAACTGTTTATTTATTGTATTTTGTTGTGGAGAGTCTTAATTTTAGCGAGACAGCTCCGACACAAGTACTATTGTATTTTACTGGGGCTGTACCTCAGTGTATGTATGACATAATGTTTGGGAAGAAATAAAAAATATCGTATTTTTTTTTTGTAATTATGTTGTGTCTTTCAGATTTCAACCTTGCCAAACTTTCAGCTTTAACGTTAAAAAATCGTACTTATTAAAACAAAATAGTACTTTTAATTATGGTTAAATTTATTTAACGTTAGTTAGAGGTGCATCTAAGAAAACCCTCATTACACCTAGCCTATTGCTACTGTTATGTATAGTATGGGTTATTTGAAGTAATAGTACACCTACTACCATATTACTGTTACTATTAGCCTGTATTATCCCACTGTTGGGCAAAGG
The DNA here is from genome assembly GCA_964057025.1 of Standfussiana lucernea. NCBI lineage: Eukaryota > Metazoa > Arthropoda > Insecta > Lepidoptera > Noctuidae > Standfussiana > Standfussiana lucernea. Next base: position 12,352,967 of record OZ059804.1, read on the forward strand.
CCTCTCCCCATGACTTCCAAATTCTTCGATCCAGGGCTAAGGTGGACCACTGATCGTTGGTTCTGTCCAGCTCGTCCCGCCATCTCCTGCGAGGTCTACCGCGTCGCCGATGGCTGTGTCAGGGCTCCACATCGTGGTTATTTTGGCCCACAGCTCGTCGGGCTTACAGTAGACATAGTCAGCCCAGTCCCACTTCAGCTTAGCGGCTTTTTGAGCAACGTCAGTAATTTGTGTTTTGGAGCGCAGTGCGGTGGTGCTCCGTTACTACCATATTAATTTACATAAAACCAACCTTTTCAAATCGATACGGTAAGACTGACTCAATCCTGACGTCAGTACGCGAAGTCTGAGTCAAGTCTGACGTATACACTAAAAGTGGACACAAAAGGATCATTGTGTGTTTAGTTTTTATTTACGCATTGTCAACTTGCGTTTGATTTAGTGGGTTACGCATCTTCACTACATTTCTTGAAAAGGCGAACAAAACCGAAATGGGAACCTTGTGCATAATGTACTTAATGTTAATTTTTTATGGATGTGAGAAAATAATTTCATCGTCATCATCATTTTCTTGTCCTTATCCCAAGTTTATTTGTGGTCGGCGCAGCATGTCTTCTTCTTCCATACTTCTCTATTACTCGTCATCTCATCAGACACCTCCTTTTTTGCCATATCATCCTTCACACAGTCCATCCATCGTTTCTTTGGTCTTCCTCTTCTCTTACAACCATCCAGTGAGAAAATAGTTTCATGTTAACTGTGAAATGCTTCTTCAAAGCAAGATGCAAGCTGGGTAAGATTAAGGGATCTCGAGCACTAAGTTGCTACGACTGGTCACAGGACCGGCTGCTATCTTGAACAAAACTGGTCGGACGCCCGGTTGTGCGACCAAAATTTCTTCCTGGTCGGAGCTTCTGCGGCTAAAAATCGTGATCGCGGCCGCGTAGTGCACGAATTTTTATCGGGTCTCGTCGTACGAATTAACCCTGGATCGTACGACGAGACCCGATAAAAATTCAATAAAAAACTTCTTGGACGAAAGCTTTATTTTTAGAGGGTTGAATTCAAAATATTATCCACGACCACAATATAGACATCTGTACAGTAAGTTTGAACCACATAAATCGGAAATAACTAAGGTAAAAGGCGAAACATCGAGAGAAGTGGAAGGAAGGGGGGGGAGGTCTTTGTTCAAGAGTGGGATAGTAGGTAGGAACGTTGACCTTTGTAGACACCAAAATATCGATAAAAAGTGACGCACTTCACTAAAAATAATCACCAACACTAAAATTAGTTAGTACATTTTTATTGCAAAAAATCTTGTACTTATTTTTAAAACCATGTACAGGCTCGATTGTGTATTTCTTACAAATATATTGCAGTTATACAAAGTAACGTCGCTTTGTTTCGCAAGTGGTCCCGGCTGAAATTTTAACTGCCATCGAGATTTGTGGCCTGTGAATTATGGCCTGCTGTAGTGATGGGCGCAGCGAAGCCGTATCCATATATCGATGAAATTTTATAGTTATTTAGTATAAAAAAACATGCGGTTTTAAGGAATGATTTTGTTGATGATGTATTTCAAAATACCAGTTTAATGACATTATTCTTTCGAAGTATAATTCCTTCGATAGGAAATCCAATGAATTTGTACAATGCTTTTAATTTGTTATACCTATGTCTTTGTAAATTATTTATAGCAAAATTATTAATTAAAATTTAAAAACACGTTCTTATCCCACCATATATCAATTTATTTGTATGTGTTCAATTTATTTTTATTTCAAGTAAGTTAAACTAAATGGAATGCTTTAAAATATCGACATCCTACCTCGACAACACTATTCTTTTTGCAAAGCTCCTTAACCATCGATTTAGTGGTTGCATATGTTGGGCAGATGCAAGCCCTACCCATGGGCCACAAAAACATGGAAACTCAAAACTTAAGTCATAAAAGATTTGGTGTTTTTAAAAACAAAAGCCCCTTGAGGTCGTGAGAAAGATTTTTATAAACGACCAGTAAAGTTTTGAGTGAAGGAAAAGGGTTACTTTAATTATGTTATTGTCTTATACAAAAGAATAACAGCTGAAGTTTTGTCTCGATAGTCGTATGTCGACGCGTTACTTAGAGGGATGGAAGAAAAAGACTTCTTCAAAAATACTAGAATTACATATACCAGGTGATGCTTTGCATCCTCGTCAAATTCAAGGAGGTAACTACGAGTATACTAACGATTCTCGACCCGAATCAATAATAAAATGGGTAGATCATTTTTGTATTTTTTTTTTCTTAATATCTGAAATCGATAAGTGTACACCTCCCGTATTAAAACGCGGCCTGTCTAATACTAGCCCTATAACTGCGCTTTCACACACATAAACAAACGCAGACGTTTATTCGATAAACGGGTGATTCTTCTCTTTTGAGAAGGGCTTCATTCCGAAATAGTGTCAAATTAAAACAACTAAAAAAGCAGCGTTCATTATCATTGACCAGGTACCGTAATTTATATTGATTATATTTAATATACGTCATCTATGACAATCTCCTGAATTTTGACGAGGATGCAAAACTTCACCTTATATATAGAACTTAATATTTCATGTTGGTTTTTCGAACAATAATTTACTATGAAGCAGGCAGAAAAAAAACTAAGTGATTATATTAGCGCCGAAAGTTTTTGACTACAAAATTTTGTCTTCGCTGTCACAAGGTATACCTAATTTGCGGGTTTGATTCCCGCACGGAAAAAGTATTTGTATGACCTACAGATAGTTGTTCCGGTTCTGGCTGTTTGTGTATGTGAGTTTAAATGTTTGTAAACGCATCCACGATACATGAGAAATTCCTAGTGTGGAGCAACGTTTCTATAAAAAAAATCTTTACTTGTGACTCACAAGATGACAAACAATAAAGGACTATAATTTCCTCTAACATCCGAATCTTCATAACGTTGGTACTCCCGAATTATCCCAAACACAATGGTCTTACCTTTGATTGTTTGAGCCCTTTAGTCCGACACTATTCGGGTACAAATTATGTAAAACAATGGTAGAGGACTGATTTTGAACGTTGGTGGTCTGTCCTTGGCTGTTTTGGGGTCAGTACAGAGTTTAAGCTGTGAAGGACAATTCATTATGAAGGACTAGCTTTTGCTCGCGGCTTCACTCCCGTTATGTATGGAAATTAACCCACGAGAACGTTTTAAATGTAGCCTATGACACTCGGGGATAATGTAGTTTCCCGTTCGTGAAAAAAATTCTGGAATTGGATCAGTAGTTCTGAAGATTACTCCCTACATATAAAGTTACATACACACAAATGTATATTTATCGAGCTGTTTGGTTCGAGCGATCTGTTTGAAAGTCAACTTGAAAACTCCGTAGAGCTTGGAAATAAAGAAAAGAGATTGGCGATATAGACGGTCAAAAAAATAAACTGTAATTTTTTTGAGTAATATATGACTTTAAGAGTTACGACTTCATCTTTCTTTATCGTGTGGTTAGTGCCTAACCTGGTGTCAGAGTTTTTATGCCGCCCATGGGCCTCTAACTTGGCTTTACGTGCCGTCGAGAAATATCTCTCAGGCATGCTGTTTTCCTCACTATGTTTTTCTTCACCGAAGCACGTGACAATTATACAATACGCACATGATTCCGAAATATCAGAGGTGCGTGTCTTGGGTTCGAACTCAAGACCTATGACCTGGCAGTCCAACGGTCACACCACTCGGCGATCACTGCTGCTAGTTATGACTGGCATATTGATTAAAGTCATCGTGAAAAGTCGTCAAAAAGCTTAAGAAAGTTTTTAATTAAACCAACAATCTCACAGTTAAGAAAATACCACCAAAGTGTATTTTTTATTCAGATCTGTCGGTCTAATGATTTTAAATTAGTTCTGTACTTACAATAATTTTTATATTAAATAAATCTAGTTTATTAATAAAATACTTCTCATGCATGTAATGCGAATCTTTTGTATGGCCGTTACAAATTACTTTTAATTGCTTGGAACGAAGCCAAAAAGAATTTCATACGTAGGTGTACATTACTGTATAATTCAAAATTGTATGTGGCATTATGTTTAGTCGATCACAACGATTTATTATGAGTTCAAAAGTTAATTTACACTTGAATTTGAAATTGCTTGAGTGTTTCACAAAAAAAGCGCTTTTGAAGATCCGATTACAAAGAAGTATTAAAATTTATTAACGTTCGAAAAGCTACGTTTCTTTGATTTTCCAACAAAACCTATCATTTCGAATATCGTATCTCATTTTTTATCTTATTTGCAAAATACATGTAAAAATCTTAGTATCAAAGAATAACGCAATGCTATCAAATGTAGGCCAATGTTGCAAAGTAGATAAACAGACTAATTTATTTTAAAAAGCTTTTATATCCGTAATATCATTACGTCATTTCCACTCATATTTATATATATTATTGGACTTTTATAAAAATATATTATATATTTTCCAGCATTTTCCAACATGTCGGTTGTACGATGACCGTTTGATGTTTTTTTACGAAAGAACGAGTGAATGAATGTTCTTGTATTTTTGCGAATGAAGTTTTTTACGAGTTTATTTTATTAATGTAGAAGGGACTCTTTTATATGTAGATTAAAATAAATTACAGCTAATTTAAAATGTCATCTCAATCATGTTTCAAAAACTCATCGGACAAGTCACTAGACTGTGTTCGATGGCAAGAGGCTCGCCCTCTACATGGGACTTTAACATAACTGGCAAACTGTTGGTGTACTACACCGTGGTAGGTACACGTCTGGGTAACCTTTCAGTGATTAGAGGCGTGATATTATGTAATGTGGCACACCCAAATGATCAAAAAGCTCTGTCTCAGTCTTCACGATCATGTTAAATTTTTAGATTCTGTAGTGTAGGTCCCCAACATTGTTTCAATTTCAGGCTTGCAATTAGAACCTGCTTACAATTTAAACTTTTTTCATTTGTGATAAGTTATCTAACATTTTCAACTTATCAAATCCATTACAGAATACTACTCCACCACTATAACAGTACTGCTAATTACTAACAACGATCACAAACGCATTGTTAATCATTTAATCACTCATTAACGAATGGCTAAGCCATGTACACCATTGTGAATGAAGGTTACATTCCGATGGTGATCGTTTCCACTTCCTCGTTCCATACAGGAACTAATGATTGGCGTGAGGAGTTATGATCGGTTATCGTTCATTCATGATTATTTCTTAGGGCGTTTGTACACGGGAAATCCGATTGTTTTTTCTATGTGACTTTTATGCAGGAAGAGCTCGTGGCTAAATAATAACAGCCGCTCGCTTCAGGTTAAACCACGGTTACCTAGGTTGGTCCGTGGATGGGCGAGCACCCATTACATTCAGAGTGCCGTTAGTCCTGGCTGTCATTTGTACATCTTTGACAATCGTTACAGGTAGTCAGTGGTGCGAAAGTCTGACAACCAGTCTTACCAAGGGGGTATCGTATTAACCAGTGCTAACTGGGTTGTGGTGGTCAGATGGGCAGTCGCTCCATGTCAAATACTGGTATTCAGCCGCATTCCGGTTACACAGGAAGCCGACCCCAACATAGTTGGGAAAAGGCTAGGCAGATGAACATGTTTTTGGAAGTTGTATTGGAAACAAAAGATAGCAGCGTTGGTTCCAACTTTGACCAAGCGCTAAGAGAACCATGTAACATAAAAAAAAAATAAGTACGTGAAGAATACGGGTAATTGATTTTGGCAGCAAAGAATTTTCAAGTTTATCTTTCTTTGTAATTGCTTCGTCTCCCATAAAAAAGCACAATTTGTCCACCACAACCAACTTCCTACCAATCCACGAACACAGCTTACCTACCGGGTTCGTTCACGTGAAGCTATTCCGCCTCCCTAAGGGCAAATCCTAGTACATGACCAGTATATTTATCGATGCCAGTGACAATGGCAGATATGCCATTCATCATATTGCCTCATTCCTTATATAGAGCTTCGGTTTAAGGGACTAGACACGCGATACATAATAAGGTGGGACGAGAAAGGTATTGAGGTTAACAGGTGTCTGATTGTTGTTGTTTGTTTATTCTCAAGGTTTTTGAGGTGCAAGAACCCATGGATGCTGCATTCTAAAGAAAGAAAGAAAAAACGTTTATTGGCACACGCCACAAGTACACAAAACAAAATATAAAAAAGCAAATATATAATAAAATTTAAAACTAACCAAGAAATATTGTGTGACTCACGGCTGCGCCAAATAGGCCCAGTTCAGCAAAATGCCGGACAACTAGTGCCCGACGCTGGTTTTCAACTGAACCTATATGGTGAGTGTGCGGATGTCAATAGGTTTCAATAATTATAAATAAATACTGTGAAAGATTTAACATTTTTTTTATGCCAGACATCTGGCCCAAACTTAATTTACTTTCTTTACAAAAAGATGCAATAATAATCTCAAATTAAAGGTAAATAATAAAACATTAATATGAAAATAGTAATTTAATATTTAAAGTAAAATAAGGAAGCTACTGACTAAATAAACAAGGTATTAACAAAGGTATTTCCATTGTTTCTATTATCCTAGTTTAGTCACCCCCGGTAGATTAAAGGTCTGACTCTTCGAAGCGTTCTATCTGGCAAGTATTTTTTAAATGTAGTGTGCGTCTCCACGGCGCCCGAGATTCTTTTATTGTTACACATACATCTTTCTTTTTTTAATAGGAGAACAAACATCTATTTTTGCTCTTGTATGATTCCTTACATAGGATCCTACACTTGATCATACACACACCCCTGGTAGGTTACATTTGGCATTCTGATTGGATTATCAAATCATTGACTGTCTTGTTGGTTTAGTGGACGCCAGCGACCATGTGCTGTGCTGAGTGTGTGTGCTGAGCACGTGGTTCTGGGTTAAATTCCCAGGTCGTGTAGTGTTATTTTATTTTTCCATCAGGAATTTCTTAGTAGCAGCCGCCACGGAGTCTGGATTTGTGCCCAATTCATTGGCAATATTCTCGCCCCGTATTACAAGAACTTAAACATAATTAGCGAAATGTGGGTGTACTATTAGGTACACCTCTGCCTAACCCCTCGGGGATTACAGCCGTGATATTATGTTGTCTATGTCTATTATTAAATCATCAATTTAAATGCTATCTCGGTCAACATTTCGGTAGCGCGATTTCGGCGTTCATTTGTTTTTGTGAACGCATGTAGTGCGGTCTATCTTTTACCAGCGACCCGCCCCGGCTTCGCACGGGTGCAATGTAGAAACTAATGATTTCTCTACTATAATATGCATGTATTACATATATAAACCTTCCTCTTGAATCTTTCTATCTATTTAAAAAAACCGCATCAAAATCCGTTGCGTAGTTTTAAAGATCTAAGCATGCATAGGGACAGACAGCGGGAAGCGACTTTGTTTTATACTATGTAGTGATGATTTCAAAAAGGGGATTTTGAAGAGGATGAATCATATGCTTACCAACGCGGCAACGCTAGCAGCCTTATAACAATGGGTCACATAAAAATCTGAACTGCAACGTAAATTCCTTAGAACATAATCGCAGAGTGACCAGAGAGGCTTTTGAAAGTGCGATCCACGCAAATAAACTATCCAAGCTGGTCAGAAAGCAACGAAGCGAGATTTAGGCTAATCAGTATATACAAAGCCAAGTTCTATGTAAGAATTTTCGCAACACTATCTTCCATACCTTTTCTCTTAAATGAATTTAAACTCAGGAACCCAAGATCAGATTAGAAGCAACAAGACCGATGTGGCAACATTAAAATCCACCGCCAAACCGCATCTTGCCTTTCATTTCCTGAAGTTTAGTTTAATCAACATCAATGGTAACCAGATTTGGTTTCTTTTACATTTCCTTTGTCTCAGATTTCAAAGGAACTTCAATAACTATTGCGGATCTTTGGATACAGGTCGTATGTATACCTGCCCCTTTAAGCTTGGTAAAATCTATCAAAAAATACTAGGTTACTTGTAGGTATTCATAATGTGATTATAAATAATTATGTGAAGTGGAGTGGATTATTGAAAACTCAAAGATTTTAAGTCAAAAAATTGCCAAACAATAGACAAGTCATCATCATCAACCCCAATTCAACATTAGTCAATGCTTTCATTCATAAAGTAGCCCGATTCTGGTTCTCATCTTCATGTAAAAACCGTTTAGTAAACCCCGCCCTTCAGAAACCGTAACTACGCCATTAAAAATACAAAAAAGAAAACACTTAAAACATCCCCTAAAAATAAAACCGCGTACGAAATAAGGCGTCAAGTATCAATGTCAAGCCAAAACTGATACTCAAACCGACACACTTAATTCTGAAGCTATGACACAAATAGCCGATGAATTCTCGACCTTATCGCTTTTGAAATAGAATTAGGCGAGGTATGTTTTGATGGTAATGTTATTTGTTGTGTTTTCAGGTATATCATGTGACAGACGTCATATCGAGTGCGTTCGTGCGCGATGCAGAAATAGCTCGGTATCCTGTGATTTTACGGTTTGTTCATAATAATATGACATGGGGTAGCCGTTTTAAGATTAAGGAAATAATTTGAGAAGACAATCCCTAAGGGTAGTAAAGAAGACGTCGCAGTTCAATTAAATATCTTTCTGTTCAAAAGTATCGCTTTTAACCGACTTCAAAAAAAGGAGGAGGTTCTCAATTCTCAGTTTGTTACCTCATATCTCCGTCATTTATGAACCGATTTGAAAAATTCTTCTTTTATCTGAATGGATTTACTTCCCGATTGGTCCCATAGAAATTTCATCAAAATCGGTTCAGCAGTTTGGTTTTGAAATCAAAATAACTGGAAAAAATGTCATCCAAGTAAAAGAAATTGCGAAATTGATACTTGACAAGGATTTGTGTGTGATACGATAACTAAAAAGGGTAAAATAAAAACTTTTTTGCAAAAAAAAAACCGACTTCCAAAAAAAACACTAAAAAAGTGGAAAATAACTTTACTTTCTTAAGTCGGTGGCAAAAAAGCCAATGAAACAAACAATAGTCACCGACTTCCGAAAGTAAAGTTATTTTCCACTTTTTTTGTGTTTTTTTTGGAAGTCGGTTTTTTTTTTAAACTGCAAAAGTTGATGAAACTACTACCCACTGTAGAGATATTTGCAGCTTATCAAAGCTGCGACAAAGAAAGCAGTCCAAGAAAATACAGACGTCGTCAAAATATTCGCGCAAGTTTACGCTTTTTATTTTAGACTAAAGTTATTACTGATTAGATATTGAATTGCAGTTATTTTTAGTGCAAAATAATGTTGTTAAATATTAATAATAACTACGTATTTTTTTTTAAAGTTCATAAAAATGGTTCTTGTTACCAGGGCCAGTTTTATGAACTAAAAAAAAAATCCACCCTTGTGGAAAAGAAGTCTATCACATCGTTATGATTCAAATATCTACTAACTAATTCGCATAATGTCTTACCAAAGCGATCTTTAGAAAACAAACACACATTGCAACAACTTCTGGAAACTAAACTGAGCTCTTTCATTCTTTTACTTTTTGACACATTATTAAATTAATCATTTAACATCTAATTAGCCATAGTGCCCAATAGTTTGTTATGACAACTTCAAAGCCGAGATATAGGAAACTATTAACAGAAGTACATTCAAAAAGATGAAAAGAAATATTTTTAATTCCAACGACTTGTCGCGTCGAGAATATAAAAATATTAAAAAGACACACCGCTACATCCGTTTCCTGTTCGGATTTCTTTAGTTTGCGCGTGCGCAAGCTTTTTCCCAATTAAGATGGCGGCTAAAGGCGGAAGCAGTACGTCGTTCATAGTAACCCGATACGTAATTTCCGCCTGTTTGACAGTTGCGAAATTTGAATTCAACGGTTATGTTGACGTTTAATTTGACAGGAATGTCAATTTGTAACCAAATGTCAAGTATTTTGGCACGAGGCAGATGGTTTAATTTTGAGTTTGGATACTTTAATTTGTTTCGCAAAATGTGTCATCTTGTGGTTACGATGAAGCGGTTTATTTGACGAAGAAATTCTAGGGCCAAAGTTTTGACAGGCTTCTAATACCAATAAGGAAAGAGTAATATTATAGACAGTAAATGTTGGAGGAACAGTCAATGAGACAAAATAAACACTCTCGTATTGATACCAACGCATTTCCGCGCCATAACTTATGCAAACAGTTTATGTGTTAACATAAGCTCACTGAATAATGAACAGTTTTGCACATCTGTGCGAAACAAGAGAACGTCTTACTAAGTAAGAAGTAAAACCTACTATAGTAAATAGGTTTTAAGTGAAAATGTATTAACCGTAGTCGTTAAAAACATTGTTAAAATTGTAAATAAGAAATTACATTCAACTGTCAGACATTCCAATAACCTATTGCACATTCTATAAAAGCCAACATCGGTTGTCCACTTTTCAGCTGCTATACATTAATTTGGAATTCATAATTAGCAGGAATATTGACTCAAAAACCACCATCATCATAAATTCTCATTACAAAAGGATAATTACTTGCATTTCTGTTAATAGGCACCGAATAGCGAAACCTTTTTTGCTACTGTTCGAACTTTTTCTATCGTTTCCAATTTTGGCGCGAAGGGTGCGCAGCCATCTTGAATGTATTTATAGGCGTACGCGCGCGTTCCTTTTAGTTGCGTTCAATTAGTTTGATTTGTGGGAAATCGATTTCATGGAAGTTTAACAGGGGATGTTTTTAAAATGGTGTAAATATTTTTTAATCAGAAAAGTATCTTCGAAATACCACCAAGAAGAACCAAAAGCAAGAGTTAAGAAATAACAAGCTCATTTAAACTGTAACGAAGAGTCTAGAGTACTCTAACAACCTAGCTCTAATTAAATGGACAGAAGATGAATGAACAACGTCCGTAGCCAACGGCACAAAAATTAAGGAGGGTAAAAGCCAATATTAGGTATCAGTAAAATACACACAAAAGCAATAAACGCAATGGCAATCAAATTGGTAAAAGGCAGGAGTCTGTTGTCACTATCATACTAGCAGTGAATTGTGCTGCCCACCCACATCATGTTACTAATGATGTAGACAATAAGATTAAAGGTGATAATAAAAGCACAAACGAAACAGTGGAAACAATCCATAATTCTTTTATCCACAACCCACGAGAAACATAATTCACAAACCAAATGGAAATTGTTGCACTTCATCAAAAGTTCACCTAAGACCGACATATTATACAATTTCCTCTATAACTAAATTCTCACGTAATGTATCAAAGAGTCTATGAGCTTGAAGTGTTTTATGTGGCTACGTCTGTAATTAGTCTTGCGCGTGGGCTGCAGTGCTATGCTAACAAAGTTATTTATTGACCTTTTGCCAACGGAAGCTTGTACTCATAATAGTTAATTTGGTTTATTAACTGTGATATCTTTTGTCTGGCTTGTCTTGGATTCTTAAAACAAATTGTTAGGTTTGTTTTGATGATAGAAAATTATAAAAATGATGTGGATTATCAAACGTTTGACAGTCGTTAGTCAGGGTCCCAAAAATCTGACAACCAGTCTAACTTAAATTAAATCAAAATTAGAAAAACAGACAAATAAGCAGTCTCTCTAAGTAAAAGTGAAATCCAGTCGACCTCAATATAGTTGAGGAAAGCCAAAGGCAGATGATGATGTGGATTATCTGAAATCAACTCTCTATCTCCACACTGGAAATTCTATCCCGGATTCCCGGGCCCCTAGATGCAGACTAACTGTCTAGTTTGGGGCTCCCTGGCAAATGATACTTTTTTACTCAACTGTAGCTTATATTTTTCTTTCTGTATTACATGTTGTATTACATGTATAACATGTAATACAGACATATATATTGTGACATATATGTTGTATTACATATATCTGTCTTTTTTACTCAACTGTAGCTTATATCTTTCTTTCTGTATTACATGTATTATCTGTTTTTATTTTTATCATGTAGCTATTAGACATCTAGCGTTGTTTAAGACAGTGTTGTTACTACTCATCTTGTAATATTGAATTGTTCCCTTCGTAAAGCTTTTATAACTTTCTTAGGACCTCCTCTGTGTGTGTATCTCCTCATATTTCTCCCCCAGCCAGCTACAAGCCTATTCTAATTAAACACACGTTGAGTATCATCTAGCAAACTATTCTAGCGGAACATAATTTCTAATGTTTGTTCGCATCAACGTTACGGCTTACATTAACATCGCTTTCACGATCCACGTCCACAAAATCAAGAAAGCGAAATGTTCCCGCCTACATGCGTTTGCGCAGGATGACTTGGGGTAGCAGAGAGTAGTTGGGTACAGAAGGCTCATTCCAAATCCTACTTTATTCGTTCATCAGATCACAAATTGACGCGAGACATCTAATCGCAATCAACTGTGATGGTTTTTGTCGAATATTTTGGAACAAAATGATAAAAATAACCTTCCAATAAAATTTTAGACGCTTTAGCAAATCAGCAGTTTTGGTGTCCTTTTATGGCGGTATCTATCTAAAATAATGCAAATGTAATTATTTCTCTAGGGATTTTTTTAATATTTTTTTTTTGTTTTCTTTTTCTATTTACTCGAACCTTCACCTGAGTGGAGATTCTTCTTCTTCATTGTCAACTCTGCCGCTTTGACTTGACTTCTGTCCAAAACCACAGTATTGGCGATGACTAAGACAAAGAACAGGACTAATAGGTATAGTTGTATGTAAGTTTTATCTATGTGTCCTTTGAGAAATAGGTCTTCTCTGCTATTTTCTTTAGTGGCACCTGCGCACGAGTTGATCTAATACGTCGCGCTCAATTTAGAAGACGAATTTACTCTACAAACAGTCGTGTACTTTATTAGTTTATTAGAGAAAACGTTGGCTGCGCTGCCAAAATGTGACTTTAGTGCCTAACGCTAGTAGTAATAGTAGGTAGCTTGTTTACATGCAAAATAATCTCGTCTTGATGTAAAATAGACGTTCTATTTTGGCTATGACTATGATAAATGATTTTTCCATCTAAATTGTACTGTTTCTATGTCTGCGAGTGTTTCAACCCCAAACGGCTCAAACACATAACCAATTAGGTTATTGTATTTGTTTTTGCTTTTCTTTTTTAATAACTATGGCCTTCTATATTATTGTTTTTCTTATTCTACAGATTCTCTAATCTTTGGAATTCTTCTTTTTACTACAAACGGTTTTTATGTTACACACTAACTTGTACTTTTCTCTATCTAGGGCTCAAACTCTGCTAATGAAACTGTGTTGGAATGGCTGATCGATGACACCGTAATTGTTGATATTAACAGTGTTTGTTATCTAGTCATGATGGCCCAGAGGTTAAGACCTCGCCTCTCATGCATGAGGTTCCATTCCGGGCAAGTACCAATGTGACTTTTTCAATTCATATGTACTTTTCTAAGTTTATCTTGGACATCACAGACATCGGTGAAGGAAAACATAGTGAGGAAACCTGGACTTATAAATAAGTCTCAAATCGCCAACCCATCTTGAGCAAGCGTGGTGATCAATGCTCGTGCCTACTCTTTAAGAGCAGCGGCCTTTGCCCAGCCGTGGGACAGTTACAGACTGGTATTATTGTTATTTATTAATTGACAGGCGTCATTATAATTTTTCGATAGGGTGCCACTTACAAGTCATTCGTTAGTCAAGGCGATAAAGTCATAGGTGATTTTGATTTTTTTTTGACCATAGTGCATTGATGACTTTAAAAAAAATCCCATCCACTCACATAGGTTAAACTCTAACATTTATTTCATCTCCATAAATCGACCCGACAAAATCTTTTCTACTTTTTCAATTTTAACAAAATATTTTTAAAAGGACATCTCCGTCCGTCCGTAGACGACTTCCGGAGTCTATTTGGATGTCGTCGGCTTCCAATAGAATTCGGTAGGAAGTCATTAGTCACGGATTACTTATCCCGGTAGTGACGTACTGATCCTGGCGACCGTTGTTGGTAAACCCCGGATTAAAATGGTTTTAAGAAAAAAAATATTTTTGGTGTATGTAAGTTAAGTGGACGCTGCGCTGGTTTGATTCGTGGGAATAAAAATATGAATCTGTTTTGTATGAGCTTTTCTTTCATAGTATACATATTAATAGCCATTTTAACTTACACTAGGTATGTGACACCTAAATAAGGTTCCGGCTTCGTATACGATTTTTTTTGAAAAATAAAACGTGTGTAAAATGAAACGTGACTGCCTATTGGTTTAGTGGTCGTAAGTGCGACTGCTGAACAAGAGGTCCTGGCTTCGATTCCCGGGTCGGGTAAAGTGTTATTGGGTTTTTCCATCAGGAACTTTTCAGTACCAGCCACGGAGTCTAGATTTGTGCCCGGTTGATGGGAATAGGCTCGCCCCCTATAACATGGGACTTAAACATAACTGGCGAAATGTGGGTGTACTATTAGGTACACCTCTGTTTAAACCTTCGGGGATTACAGGCGTGATGTTATATTATGTTAATGGCCGTTTTCACTAACTTACACTATGTGACACCTTAATACTCCGGCTAATGGCTTCGGCTTCGAATTCGGCCTTTTCAGAAATATAAAATATGTGTCTGTTAACCGCAAGTTTTAAAATAAGTAGCTATAGATATTTTTTTCTTGTTGTATTACGAGAGCTCATAATAATTATACTACAGGAGAAAGATCAAGTAATGAATAGTAATAAGAATGACCATTTAATGATATTTCGTGTTCAAATCCATAATGTCTTATTTTATGATTCAGTACAAAATAATAAAACACGCACTTTACCGTTTATTCCATAATAATTATCAGTTTCCAATAACTTTCTAGTTTCATGTTACCCTATCTGATTTAATGCACTTACCTACAAAACTGTAAAATTAATACAGAAGTACAACCACAAAGCACGCAAATAAACAATGAAAGTAAAGTATCACCATGCCATGTAACAAAAATCTGCTACATAACTGTCATTTGTTTGTACATTTATGCATTTTTCGCAACAAGCGCTGTGAACAGACTATCATAGGTTATTTTTGTGTTACCTCCATGTTGTCTTGTTCTTACCTCGCAAAATTTAAAAATTTCTTCACTAGTTTTTGAACTGGAGACCCTAGCTATCTTTCTTTTTTTTAATAAGAACCACAATCTCGGTTTTATTTTTAAATAGCGACCCGCCCCGGCTTCGCACGGGTGTAATGTAGATACTAATGTTTTCTCTTGAATCACTCCATCTATAAAAAAAAACCGCATCAAAATCCGTTGCGTAGTTTTGAAGATCTAAGCATACATAGGGACAGACAGACAGACAGCGGGAAGCGACTTTGTTTTATACTATGTAGTGATAGTTGCCGTCAGCTAAACCCTGCATCTTATCTAAACAAAGGCGCCTGTGCGAATTAGTGTGGTTAAAATGGAAAAAAAGGTTACAACGTTTGTCTTTACTTTCATTTTCACCAAAGTGCTGTTCACTAGTACGTTTCCTTACCAGTGTGCGTAGAAACCCGAAACCCGATTTGATGCGAAAATTAACCTTCTGCCTTTAACCTGTAGCATACCCACCAGAACATAATAGAAATGTACCGTCCTGACTTGACCGCGTTTATTTATGCAAAGCCAAGTGCAAAGCAAGGTGTTCTGTTAGTTTGAGCACTCACTGGACTGCACAAGGTGTTCATTTGAATAATAACAGAAGTACGTAGTGCGTTAAAATGAGGTAGTGTTCCTGATTCAGGTTGTTTGTATAATTGGTGGGGCTTAATGAAGTATAGAGCAGTCTTGGTGAAGAATAAGGGAGCTAGTTTCTTCCTATTTAGGTGCTATAGTTGCTTTGGCTGTCATTTGTAGATCTTTGACAGTCGTTACAGGTAGTCAGTGGCCCAAAATTCTCAATCACTCTTACCAAGGAGTATCGTATTACCCAGTACTAACTGGGTTGTGGAGGTCACATAGGCAGTCGCATACTGGTATTCAGCTGCATCTGGTTAGACTGGAAGCCGACCCCAACTTAGTTGGGAAAAGGCTAGGCAGAAGATGATTATGTTTTATTGAAAGGTCATCCGATTTTTGACTTGATCACAATCAGTTTTCAGTTAAACATAATTGTATGAGCTTATTTTTTTCCATGTTCACTGCTCTATAAAATGAAAAGGAGAACTGGCATATCCAAGTACCGACAATCAGGAGCCACGTTGTGGGCCCACGACCCACGTGGTACAGGCCACTCGCTCCGCTCATAGGAGGCCTTTGTCTAAGCCGTGGGCCCTTTATAGGGCGATTATGCTTAGTTTATTTATTTGATGCCTAGTTCTTATGTACACTTTTGACACTAACACCCTTATCTATAAACAAGTCATTATTTAAGATACGATTTTATTATTATGTCGTTTAGTAATTGCTTGTAGTTAAAACTGTCACAAGTTAGAATTCTTAGCTTTGCTTTCTTTGAAGGGTCTTCTTCGTTTCAATTCTTGTCTATTGCATAAAAAATTCGCAAGACATTCAAGTTAGTAATTACTTTAACTTGACTATAGATACGGGTGTGGAACTAACTTCTAATCCGAAATATCTCAGAATTTATCCGAAAGTCTTAATCCTCTTAAGCAGCCTATCGGTAATTTATCCAACACTAAAAGGCTCTAAGTTGAACGTAAAACGGGAATTTGTATGAAATACAAAGCTTTCCAATATCGAAGCTTTATAATCTAGACTTGGGACACTCGATAGGGATCAGGTTTTGGCACAATAGAGCCTAATAGTATTAAAATCCGATCGAACTTGGTACGTTAGAAGACAACGGATATGGTTCGCTCCGTACAAAATCTGTTTGTCTATGAAAGCAATCTGGCGACCATTTACCAAGCCACAGACGCAGTTAGTGAACACTTCAATACTGTTACTACTCGACATAAACATGCATATCTCGACAGAAAGCCACTAAATATACCTACAGTGGTAAGAGAAGCCACTGAGATGACCAAATATAAGAACTTCAACAGGATGGATGGAGTTAAGAGCCTGGAATCCAGTGGTTCAAATGTGTGAAAAGTTAAAAACCGAAAAAGTGCCGAAAAATTTTCGCGAGCGGGCACAGTAAGTTTCCTGTATCACGAACAGCATCTAGTTGCGAGTGACACCATGGCGGTACCGAACGCAAAAAAAAAACGATCAAGAAAGAGGGTAGACCGATTTGTCTGCTCATAAGCACCCACAAGCAACAACGTCAGTCTGTTTATCTGTGATCATGGTACTTGCAACAGCGCCGAAATATCGAGAACTCAAAACAAATAGTGCACATTTTCAGAGTTAACGATACTGTAATCCCATTTTAGTTGATCCGGGCCCCATGTCGGCTTATCATGAATAGTCTTTAATCGCTTGCCCATGTTCCCCTTTAGTGCCCCACCTCATTGCCAGCTTATCTTTACATTGCTACAGTACCTTCCTACAGTATTAACAGACGGTGGACGAGGTACGGGTCGGACAACTGACATTATCTGCTCCGTACTAAACACCTTCACCCTTAAGGTTCGGTGACTGCTTGACATGAGTTCCTAGGATCGATTCCCGGGTTGGGCAAATTGTTATTGGGTTATTCCATCAGGAATTTCTCAGCAGCAGCCCCTGTTATATGGGACTTAAACATAAGTGGCGAAATCTGGGTGGTACAAGGGTGGTGGGGGGGTCCCCAAGGGTAAGGTACACAAACGTTAATTCTCGCAAAAATTGCTTTTAAATTTAGGAAAGTGAATACATATTGGCTCGTCCTGTACAGTCGCGAACCCTAATAAATATCACGCAGCAAAATCACAAGTGATTTTCCGCGACTGTATTGATTAACGTTTTACGTTTCCACGAACATAGTATTTTGGAAGCCATACTATTACAAAATAGGTCTTGTTTCTAAGTAAAAACTGCCATGTTTTCCCACGAGAAAATAGCGTTTAGAATTTGCTAAGTGTATCGGTACATATAAGTGCTTCTGACTGTTCAGAGTGCACCATGCTCTTTCTCCGGTTCATACCAAGATCGTCTGTTAGTACTATATGTTAATACTATTAAGAAGACAGATAAAGATAAGCTGACAATGAGGTGGAGCACTTAAGGGGGACATGAGCGATGAGAGACTATTGTTGATAAGCTAACACGGGACCCGGATCAGCTAAACTGGGATTATAGTAATAACAATATTGAAATTTTCACTAGCTATGCCTCTGGCTTTTGCTAGCTTATTTATTTTGATAGTGACTTTATATGAGTTTTTTTCGGCTGTTTCTTCGCAGAGTAGTCAGTACGAAATACCGGCCTCGTCTAGTTTTAAACATAACGTGATATGCACGGAATATCACGTTATGTTTAAAACTAAAAGTGCTTTTTAAAACCGATTTACAGAAATAAATATGATTTATATAGGTATAAAGTTATTTTCATGTGTCGGTGTATAGGTGGATACTTACAAGATCAATCCAGGGTGCAATGTATGCCCTATTGTAGTATTTTGCAGGTCAGTTACAGAACAATAATTAATTTACGTTGGTAACTTTGGATTTAATATCAACTATTCCTCTAAGTGGTAGGGGGTTAAGAAACGTCGAGAACCAGGTGACAGTTCAAAAGGAGATCATCATAGTTTACCAACTTTTCCAATTTCAGTCACAAAATGTTGCCATGAAAATTCCACCTAAGTACATTCGACAACGTTCGCAAAGGACCAATTTGCAACCTTATAACTGAGGGCAGTAGAATGAGAAGTGGTCTACTGCCAAATATGTACGAGATATATGGGATACTACATAGTACAAGCAAGACAGCAACTGCCAACTATGTCGAGTGTACATACAAGATGGGATACTAGTGCAGGCTACATTTTGACAGTAAACACATCGTTTTCATCACAGCACTTTACCCAACGTGTCTATTTCAAGATTTTCAGCATTTCCTCCTACGAGGTCAGTGACACATTTACGGGTTTTCATGAAAGTCTTGTATCTACCTGCGTCATGAAAACGTGTATGAGTGATGTTTCTGTCAGTTTCCAGTTTTGAAGCAGCGATTTCTCGTAGCCTGAATTTCATGGAACATAAAGATTTCAGTGTAGAATATTACCAGTTAGCAGTTATAACATTGAATATCGATTCTATAGAAAATATGGTATTTATTCATTAATTGCACACAAGTCAAAACGTATAAACAAGATACAACAATGTCTTTTCAACTCAAAAGAAATTGATTTCATTTTCTGTTTTGAATCGCTTTACACTTTTATTCATTTCTGAAACCCTTACCTTCGATTGAGGGGTCGTTTGAAAAATCAACAGTCAACAAAACACCCAGATTCGAGTTTTGACAAAAGATTTAAATAAGCCCGCTATAAACTGGGATTATTGACAAGTCGCTTCACAACACTTGTGCCTATTCCAAAACAAACCTAAACTACCCACATGTAGCCATCCATACTTCCAAAGACAATTTCCAATAAATCATCTGTCATATAATTATGACACGCCGCTTGGCACCGCCAGAGGGCGCGGTGTGCATGACAATGTATTGCGTCACAGTACAGTTATAATGTAACGTTTATTGTTACGTTTTTGGTACGTTAGCTGTGATTGTTTAGTGATGGTTTTAATTCGGTGTTTTTTAGGTGGATTTTGATCTAGGTACAGGTTTATAGTGTACTGGGTTTCGATCTAGCTGTACTCGTTTATGGTGTACTGAGTGTATGAATTGTGCCCGTTTAAGGGAGAAACGCCAGGGTTGTCCGGGAAATTCGAATTTACATACGTTTCTTTGTTTCTTTAATTAAATAGGTAGTCATTCAATGGGATTAAATGAACTTAGAGGGTTGATTGTTTATTTTAATAATTATAATTCTGTATATACATACACGTTACTGACACTGACCTGCAAATTGCAAAAAGCCACAAGAAAATTTTAATTTCGCTTGGCGCGTTCACCTTTAAGCCACGACACGACGTCAATGTAACGCAAATTCGAACGGTTTTAAAATACTCGTTTGGCACATAATATTCTAATACATTTGTGGTCTTTCAACATATTGTTTCCTATTAACATAGATGTGACACTTTGTTAATAATATTGAAAATAATAAAATATTCTTTATTATGTCCACCACACAAGTAACATTCGTAAAAGAAAACCTTTCACATAGGGTGACTCAATGGGTGATCTTGTGGCTCTGAAGCGTTTTTACCAAGACAACCTTTGGATGAAAGAGGGAGAGATAGCCGGCTGCAGATAGTCGGTGGAATACTTTTAAAAGCAGAGCACTGATACTTTTGGTGATTCAAGGTTTGATACTATAGTAAGCGCCAGATAAACGTGGAATAACGGTCATTGACCCACATACATTTATTGACATACTTAATTCCGAAAACAATAATAATGACATAAAGCTGTCCTGAATCGAAATTTATCGTGATCCTTTCCTTTTTTTATTAATGAAAAACGATTCACAATTGATTGTCCACGTACCTACGCAGAGAAATTAAGGAAAGGGCAATGATCTTTATTCCACGTTTATCTGGCGCTTACTTTAGTACCTAATCATGTATCAAAAAGTAGTGGTCAGTTTGGTCAGTGGGTCGTCTTAGGGGCGGATTTAAAGTAGTTGTGACAATACTTTATACTTTTTTAGTTCTGACAACTAAAGACATACTTTTTCGATAACTAAACTAAATATTATTGTGACCAAAGAATAAATAAAAATCATACACAACAAACAAAACACGCATTAGCATCTAATTAATGGTTTACTAACAAACAGACAACGTACTAACACTTTAATGATCAACGCTTGCGCACGCGTCGATTCCAGCTAACGATGACTGATACGCTGTTTATGATCTATGGGTCTGTTTTCCTCTTTTCGCGCCATTTTCAGACGGTTTTTTGTTTGGTTTTGTTTTTGAAAAGTAGGGCATGGGATGCTTATCTTTATAGTTTGACCGCATCAGTGGTTTGCAGATCAGATATTAATTAATTAATATTTCAGAGCTTGTGGTGAGTTTAGTTTTTTTTATGAACAAAAAAACAACTATTTCAAAATCAGTTTATCAGTTTCGAAGCTTCGATGCCACAGACAGACACACAGATACACTCTAGGTACTCACCTAAGAACACCCCTAATTTTTCGTCTGGGGTTAAAATAAGACAAGATCTTTTCAACAAAACTCACTTTTCTCTCCTACAAACATCTTATCAAGAACAAGATTTTATCATCATGATTTATAAACAATACAATCATTATAGTTTTGCATTCTAAATTACAATTGACATGTCAATCACCTTTCGCCTACAAGCAACCTGATGACATATTTTACTCACTTCTAGACTCACAGAACAAGCAAGCATCTAGAACATTCTAGTTTCTATTAACTCGCTGTAGGTTGTGTACGCCCAACACCACTACATAGTATAAAACAAAGTCGCTTCCCGCTGTCTGTCCCTATGTATGCTTAGATCTTTAAAACTACGCAACGGATTTTGATGCGGTTTTTTTTTAATAGATAGAGTGATTCGAGAGGAAGGTTTATATGTATATTTAGTATCAACATTGCACCCGTGCGAAGCCGGGGTGGGTCGCTAGTTCAACAATAAAATATTAAGTAGAAGTCCTTGAAACTATTGATCTATTTGTTCCAGATATTCTAGAAGGCATTCTACGATCATACAAAAAAGTCTTAGTTGAATAATAACATCACGCTTGTAATCCCAGAAGGGTATCCCGAAGCAGAGGGGTACTTAATAGTATATCCACATTTCATATGATATGGGCGAGTGTTTGCCATCAATTGGGTACACATCTAGACTCAGTGACGGCTACTGAGAAATTCCTTATGACCTCGGAATCGAACGCAAGTTCTCACGCTCAGCAGTAACTCTTGCGGCTAAGAAACAAAATAAACGAAAAGTAACAGAAAAAGTGTAACAATATTCAATGTATTTTTAACAGGCTGATTCAGTTCGCTATTACATTGCCCTATTAGACCACACAAAAAAATTGTTTCACACGTTACTCACTTCTAAAGGACGGTCCAGACAGGAACTTATTTTCAAAGCAACGTCTTCACTAACATGTCTATCCCACACAACAGGCCGGAACGCGATTATTTTCAAAAAACATTCCTGTCGATACCACACGTGGTAAGTGCGAAACCGCGATAGACTAATGCAAAGATTAGGTATTTCCGTTGCGTCTGCGCATCTGTGAAGTTCAATCTGTGACTCATTGAGACTTCTTGAGATGTTTTTGAAGAATTAGGAATGTTGAAATGTGGGGGGTATGCAAAACAATCAAGCGACGCCGTAAGCTTACGAAAAATATGTAAGCCAAAGGTCATTAATCTGTTGAAGTTGCCGGATTTCGGATTACGAATATAAAGGTTGAATGTACGGACGCCAGCACATCGAGCTACCCGAAACTGTCAAATTTTCCCAATCAAACTTGAACTTAATTATTTAATTAAGAAAGTTGAAATCTATTAAAGAAATTTGACAGATTGTTGTAGCTTGATGTTCAGCTGGCGTCTGACTGTACACTTTTGTAGGTGTACAGATTGTTCTGAAATCTTTCACGCTGTCTGTGGCATGAAAATTTGTTAATTCCTTTGTAGATGCAAAAAATTTACAGACAGGTTTAAGATTTGTGATAGCTACAATTTCTTTATCAATACCCATAACGAATGTGAGAAAATTCTAAATGGCAAAATTCTAGTCATAATATCCAGAAACTGACTGGCTGACTGATTCACTGACTGATCGATCAGAGCTGCAACCGCTGGGTCTAGGACTCAAGGAGAATGAAATTTTGCACAAACCTTTCTGCAATGACGATAAGTGTGCAATAAGAAGGGATTTTTGAAAATTCACCCCCTAATGCTTTAAAATAGAGGTTGAAAGTTTGTATGAAACTTCGTCCACGCAAACGAAGTCGCGCCGACAAGCTAGTTTCATCACTATAATCAACTAAGTAACCAATGATGTTGTGACAAATCTAACAGTTAGTACAAAATCCACAATATTGGTTGATGTGTGTGTGTGAGTGAACAATCTGTGCTCTTCAAACTTCCTTAAGTCAGTCAGCCACTGTACCAGTTCTTTGTCATTTAACATAAAATCAACACAACTGTAGCTACTCATAAATACGCCACATAATAGAATAGTTCAAAAAGGTTAACTCTAAAACACAGAATGTTTTTGCTACAAAGGATACATTAATATTGGTGGCAATTTCTGTATTCGCTACCCGTTCTATCATCCTAGTAATATTGATACCTATTTCCAGAATCATAATTGGATTTTCAATATCCAACATTTACCACATTACTGATCCACCCCTGCCCAGACTGGTCTTGAAAGAATTTCTGCCATATATGACCAGCAAAACGATTGCTAACAAAATGCTGTAAATAGCACACAGATGAGAATATTTTGCACATGAAGCTAATATCGGTTTCCTCGCGATGAAATGGTGGAAGAAAACCTTTATCATTTCACCGTGAACAGGGCCTACCTATGGTACATTGGGTTGATTTATTATTTTAAGCTCATCTGACTGTTGAAAGTTTAGGGATTCAGTCACCAAAGCGGAAACAATACAGTTTTTAAACACTTTATAACATAACATCACATTTATAATCCCCCGAGGCGTTAAGCAGAGCTGTATTTAATAGTACACCCACATTTCGCCAGTTATATTTCAAGTCCCATGTAATAGGGGGCGAGCGTATTGCGATCAACCGGCCACAAATCCATACTCCATGGCTGCTACTGACAAAATCCTGATGGAAGAACCTATTAACAATTTGCCCGACCGAAACCGGGATTCGAACCGAGGACCTCATTCTCAACAGTTATCTATGAAAACTTAAACTTCTCACCCAATCTATTTACTGTCGTTAAAGAGAAGTGAGTCACTTGACCTTGCTGCAGACGCCAGCGAGACGATGGCCAGACGACGGAACAACAAAACGTCTCGTTACTCATGTGTCGCTGAGATGAGGGGCTACTAGGGCTGCTACAAAGCAGCTGTGGCTTTCTTTGTCCATGAAAAAACTACTGGGAGGGACTAGGGTTGTGTCAGTCTATGTTGGTTTTAATCAAGAAAGTTTGAAGGCTTTTTAGTTCATTTCTTCTCTAAGCCGATGCTATAAGACGATGGCCAGACGACGGAACAACAAAACGTCTTACTCATGTGTCGTTGAGATGAGAGACTGCTAGGGTTGCTACTTAGCAGCAGTGGCTTTCTTTGTGTAGAGAGGAGTTGCTAGGGCTGTCGCAGATGGTGTGAGTTCTGCCAGTTCGGCAACGAGATTTGGCGGAAAATATTATAGAAATTCGTAAGGAGTGACCACGCTTATTGACCCGGCATAGGCTTGACACTGAGAAGATGATCACACATCTGCAGAGTAGCTTGAGCTGCTCTTCATGATGTCGATTCTGCCAGTGCGCCATTGGAAGTCATGACTAAAACTTGTAGTGTCAGAAAACTGAGGGTGTTTTATTTTTTTACTTTCTAGAATCACGATATTCTTGACTTTTTTTGATATTCTTCACTTTACTTTTTTTCTGTCATGACATGACAGAAAAAAAGTAAAGTGTGTTGAAGAACTGCTGAATCAAAGATGCACAAACGTATAAACAAGCAAGTAAGGCCAGCAAAGATCCTATACGTCCGACCAGTACGTAGCGTAGTGCGTCTTATGGGGGATCCAGAAAACGGAATGAACATTTTGAAAAGAAGTTATTTTGTAATATTACATAACATCACACCTGTAATACCCGAAGGGTTAGGCAGAATTGTACCTAATACTCGTAGTACACCCACATTTCACCAGTTAACTTTAAGTCCCATATAATAGGGGGCAAGCCTAATGCCATCAACCGGGAACAAATCCAGACTCCGTGGCTGCAACTGAGAAATTCCTGATGGAAAACCTCAATAACACTTTGCGCGATCTGGGACTCGAACGCAAGAGCTCATGCTCATGCTCACCAGTGGCGTTTGCGACCACTCGACCAAACGAGACAGTCAGCAGGCAGTTAGTATTTTATTTTGTAGTGTCTTAGAATCTCTTTGCTGGACTATCGATGGTTTTAAAAAGCAAGAAGACTGTCCATATCAATACCATGACTGGAGAAGTACTTCTACATAAATCTTGACTCTTTAGCTTTTAAATATAAAATATGATATATTTGCCTTCATTCCCCTTACTTTCAAAGTGTCAGGCACATTTATCATGGACGCAAATCTAAAATCAACACCAGCCAATGCAGAGTGTTCTTGTACAAGCACAATATCTACTGATGACGCGTCAATAAGTGCTCTTAGTATGCTACCCCTTAACATTGCATATATTACATCCGACTGCCACTTAAGTTAGCACTTGGCTGGAAAATAGCTGCGGTTTGGATGCTGATAAAAAAATAATGCATTACTGTCCATCTTGCACCGCATGTCCTATCACCTGCGCACTTGATGTTCTGCTTACTGCATCAGTGAGAGGAGTTCGCGTGGCTGAGTTTCGGGCTAAACATAGTATTTGAACTTATTTACCATCGATACGCTAAGAAGATTTTTTTTTTTTCAAAGGAAGGCATTAAAATACTTCTAAACATTGATACTGAGGTCCCAAGTTAAATAAAAGCGTGTCCTTCCCGTATTCTACCCGTGTTATGGCAAAGCCAAAGAAAGGATTATGATTTTTGGGATTTTTGTCATTTTTATTGCATCTTCTTTTTGTCAAATCACAATTACTTGTGTCAGATATAAGTACCTGAAAGATTTAATCAGACTGTCAGAAGCATAAATGAAAATTTGTCGTCACTTTCACTTCAAACCAACCAAGGAGCATTCATGTGGCTAAAAAACCTTTAAGAAATACAAATATAAAAGCTGCATTATTTAAAATACTCTAAACAAACACTACTGTCCCAGCAAAGCATACCCTATTAACATTATTGGAAATATGTAAAACCACCTATACAGTTATCATGGCACTCGGGCCGTATTTACATTACAATTAGCCGTTCGGGTTCTTTCGGGTCCCTTCGGGTCTTGGGTCCACTGTCGTAAAACAATTCTTGTTGTTGAAGAGCTTCGCAAACATGCTGTCTTGGTGTTGGTGTCACCTTGCCGTAGAGGTCAGTTGGGAAGGCGTTGTGGAGGTAAGAGGCAGTAGATTAATAAGTTCTCTTCGATATAGAAAAAATAGTATGCAGGTAAATTAAAAATGGCGTCATTACATTTGGAAGAGAAATAATGAAGTATTTCGAGTGAGGAGAAAAATTTATCTAAATCTACTTAATTTTAATTTTCAATCTTATGCAACTTTTTGTGTCTGTGTGTGTTACAGGTCGCAATAAGCCACAACAATAAATAGCAATAACTGCAATTATAATTGCAAAATGTAAGACTGAACAGTTTTTTGTTGTTAGAACCACATAAACAAAAACTATGTAAATAAAGGCGGTATCGTAAAGATGAGCCCTGAAAGAAGACTATGTCCAAAAGCTTTCTATTGGCAATTAAATATCTACTCATAAAACACACAAATTTTATCAGTTTATTTTTCTTATTTTTACTTTTTATCAAATTTGATTTTGTTGTTAATTTAATTATTTTGTTATGTCCTGTGCGAGACAAATCAATATTTTTCTTTCTTTATCTTTTTCAGTTTTG
Organism: Standfussiana lucernea; assembly: GCA_964057025.1. Taxonomy (NCBI): domain Eukaryota; kingdom Metazoa; phylum Arthropoda; class Insecta; order Lepidoptera; family Noctuidae; genus Standfussiana; species Standfussiana lucernea. The sequence continues at coordinate 12,379,684 of OZ059804.1, forward strand.
TACAAGCTTAAACTACGGCGAGAAGCCTACACTACCGCGTCTCGTACTCGCATAAAATCACAATAAATATCACCGCAGCGTTGTTTTCATTTTAATTATGAAGCCATAAGCTTTGTAATGCGCGCCAAGAAGCATTTTGTATTAATCACACAAATTATCTAGCACATAAATATTTTCATTATCTTTATAAAGTTCCTTGTTTAAGTATTAATACTTTATTAATAACATAAATTGCCTTTCAAGTGTTTGGTTTAGTGTTCGAACCTGATAGGTTATCATAACCATTTATTAGACTACTTAAGTTTCGACCTAAGTGATCTTTGTAAGGTCACCTTTGACCGTAGGGGTGTTTAGTTTTAAACTCTATAATATTTTGTATTACTGCTTGCTTAGTGACTAGGAGCTTCATGTTTTGGACTCGAACTTTCTTTGACAATTCAAAACTTACTATTAATAATTTAATTGAAATAATTGTTTTGAGGTTGATTACTTACGCTTGCTAAATCTATACCTACTAATAATATTATAAAGCTGAAGAGTTTGTTTGGTTGAACGCGCTAATCTCAGGAACTACTGGTTCGAATTGAAAAAATATTTTAGTGTTGGATAGCCCATTTATTGAGGAAAGCTATAGGCTATATAACATCACGCTGCGACCAACAGGAGCAAAGCATCAATCTAAAATGTTACGCAGACGAAGTTACTACATACATAAGTAACTACATATTTGTTGTGGTCGTAAATATGTATGTACATAGTTATTTTGCCGAGTCGTCTCGTTGGTCGAGTGGGCTACCGCGACATGCGACCCTGGTGTCCTGTGTTCGATTCACAGGCCGAGCGAAATGTCATTGGATCTTTCTATTAGGAATTTGTCAGTGAGAGCCCGGAATCTAGATTTATGCCAGGTTGATGGCAAAAATCGCGCTCCTTATATCATGGGATTAGTACATAACTAGCTAAATGTGGGTGTGTTAATGTTCACCTACCTACTCTTCCACTGAATATCACGTGACTTCACTCTGATGTCGTAAAGCAATTAATTTCTGACTAACTACTAACATTTGATAGGTCATAAATAAATCTCAGCATGCACTGCAGATGTCCATCGACCTTAGGTCTAAGCCAGACTAGCAAAAAACGCCAGACACACAAAAAGAAACACTTTACAGCAATTACAACGCTTGCATTTATGTAGGTACCGGCTAGTCTAGAGTTTTTTGTTGAATGCAGTCACCGTTGCGATTGAGACGAAAAATTCATTAGTTCTACTGTGCAGGTAATGTATTTTTTTTTTGTGGGAATCTTATTAATTTGTTGGCAATGTTGTTGGTATTATAGGCAGTTGCTAGGACAATGTTCTGTATGTTAGTAAAAGTATATTATGTCTGTACCGAATGACATAGTGGTGGTAAAACGTTCAGACTAAAACTCAGCTGATAATATATGAGGATTTATGCAAAAAAAAAACAAACTGACAAAAAGTCATCTTTCTTTCTTTATTTTTCGTGTGGTTAGTGCCTAACCTGGTTTCAGAGTTTCAAAGTAATACTAAATACCCTTTCGATGGAATTGGAAAAAAAAATACGTTGTGAAAATTAAATCTACGCAAAAAGTTCTACTGCAAAAAAAAATTACACTGATAGGATTTTTTCATTTTCTTAAAATCTTCAAACACAGAATTAATAATATAATATTAAAAAACGAAATAAACTTATCAAACACATCATTACCTTATTTTTTTATGAACGAGGAATAGTCTAAAAAAACACCACTTCCGACCAAACTACAGTGAATCACATAACGACAGGAAATACCTACGTAATTGAAATAAAAAATAACTATACTAATGAAGGTTAATGTCATTATAATGCAATATTACTGACTAGTGATGTGCCACCGTATTATTACCATTAGACCTAATGTATACACCGGTAGCGGCTAGTGTTGTTAACGATGATTATGACGAAATAATGATTTAATATTATTATAGTGGTACAATGATATTGATATCTTTTATGGTGGTAAAGGAAGAAAGAAACCAGGTATTAGAATTACAAGTACCTACCTATATTTAAATGACATGACATGTAATTTTAATAATGATGAATGAATAAACTAAATTAAACAAAAAAGTTATCTGTAGTTAAGTTATTGAATAAATGTAGGCCAAGTTAATCAATTAATTAAATTAAAAGCTAATTAGGGGAGAAATGTTTCATATAATAGTTTTATTTATAAGGGCATCTTATTTTATTCTTGATAATTGAATCGATTTTATTTGTTTAAATTGTAACATAGTAAAATAACATTAAACCTGATAGCCCCGGGTTAGGCAGAGGTGTAGGTACCTAACAGTACACATTTCGCCAGTTATGTTTACGTCCCATGTAATAGGGGGCGACCCTATTGCCATCAACCGGGCACAAATCCAAACTCCGTGGTTGATACTGACAATTTTTTTTTTCTTATGGCTTGTCCATGCCTGCATATTTTCCCTAACACGCATTAGTCCAAAAAACCACAACATTAACGTTTTTTTTTTTCATTCTTTCAACAGCTAACATGATTTACTTAGCACAAACCCACATTCACCTTTTGTTGTTCATAAATAACTTTTGACTACTGCTCCCGTTTTAGCTAGCCCTCTGCCTACCACGGCCCCCTTCACGACGTGCCAAGGACAGGCCAACGATTCAGCACAAATATTTATTTAGTATCACGCTCAAGGGAACTAATTTAAACTTTTATTTGAAAACGTTTTAAGGATACGAAAGTTAGTTTTAAAATTATAGTTATTAATCTATTAGTGGGCCAACAAAATGGAGAAGCTAGTGGCTAGGCTAAATAAAAACGGCCGCCCGTTTCGATGTTTAGGTTAAGCCACGCTTGCCTAGGTTGGCCCGTGGATTGATGACCGCCCATTACATACCGAGTTTCCTCCGCGCCTCGGAAAACACGTTAAGCAGTTGGTCCCGACTTTCATTTGTAGATCTTTGACAGTCGTTACAGGTAGTCAGTGGCCCGAATATCTTACAACCAGTCTTACCGAGGGACATCGTATAACCAAATACTAACTGGGTTGTGGAGGTCAGATAGGCAGTCGCTCCAAGTAAAATACTAGTATTCTACTGCATCAGGTTAGACTGGAAGCCGACCCCAACACAGTTGGGAAAAGGCTAGACAGATAATGATGTTTTTGGAAGTTGTATTGGTAACAAAAGATAGGAGCGTTGGTTCCGACTATGACCAAGCGCTAAGAGAACCATGTAACCACGTAGAAAAATAATTAAGTACTTGAAGAATACGGGTAGGTAATTGATTTTGGCAGCAAAGAATTTTCAAGTTTATCTTTCTTTGTGATTGCTTTGTCTCCCATTAAAAAGCACAATTTGTCCACCACAATCAACCTCCTACCAATCCACGAACTCAATACAATAGCCAATACAATGTTTAAAATGATTCTTGAAAAATTTGAATTTAGAAGTAGAGGTTATCCATCAATTGGTCGACGAACCAATCAATCAAAAGCTTATTCAATTTATCAAATTCCGATTCAATTGATTGATCGAACTTGCAAGACAAATCGATATTTGTATGCTATTTCTGCTATAAATCTACCTATGCAATTTTTTTTCAATAATCTTAAACCATATAAAACTATTGATAAAGATTTATCGATGGTTTAATCACATTTAAGTAAGATCATCAAACTGATTTACGTAAAGAATAATTTACTTATCTGACATCCAATGAAGTATGAAGACGTTGCTTACTCCTTGGCAAAACCTTAAAAGCTTGTAAACCGTTGGATTTATCTAATAACACAATACCATAAACATAACATTACGCCTGTAATCCCCGAAGGATTACGCAGAACCTTCAGTACATCCACATTTCGCCTTACCTATTGCCATAAATTCAGACTCTGTGTTTACTGAAAGAAAAAACCCAATAACACTTTGCCCTACCTAAGAACCGCAACCAGGACCTAGTTTGTTTGTTTGTTGGTTTATTTTCTCATCACACACGTTACAGTGAACAGGAATTAGTCAATCTAATTTACAAGGTGAACATTTAGACGACCCGAATGGCGCAGCGGTGCACTATGGAAAATAAAGGCCTGTTTCTGATTAAAAATCAATAACTTTTTTATTTCTGAATATTATGTTCTAAAATTTTGCACAAATATAGAATAGTATATATGGCTTCAAATGAAATGTAATTTAGTATGATTGAATTTAGAACCATACATTAAAAAATAAAACAAATTCAAAATTATCAAAAATGTCCAATATTTATTTCTTAACAATGAATAGTATTAATTTAATGTTTACAAAAACCAAATATCATATAGTACATCAAAATACAAATCAAATTAAATAATAAAAACATTTTTTTAAAGATTAAAATCAAACACAAATTAATTAATTACGTAATTGTACTGTTTACTAAATGTTATGTTATTTATACTTGATGAACTTCGGGATCTAACATCTAAAATTAATTCGTTCACTTTCATATACGGTTTTCTAATGCTGGTAATGTAAGGATCTGAAGTATAAAGAAGAGTATGAAATACATCCTCGTTTGTAGCGGATGGCGGAAACACAAAACATTTTCGTTCGTTCGTTAAATTTCTCAAGTACAAATATTGCGCTTTCGTTAAATCCAAGTCAATAAATACGCTCAATGCTTCTTCATCCGTTATCATTTTTGTCTGCCTTGCGTCTTCTATGAGACTCGAAAATAAGGTCTTATTTTCACTGTTAGCAAACCTTAATGTTTCCACAAGTTTAGCTTCTGTTCCTTCTCCTATCGAACGTAACCCTTGAAGATATGCATTAAAGACGTGTTCAAATCCATATTCATTAAGTAACATTGAATTTTTTCTTCTTTTACTGGAATCTGACAAGTCTGGATAAGATACGCACGGTCTCCCACGTTTTCCAGAAGAAGTAGATGGTGTGGAGTCGGTTGTAACGTCTTCAGAGTCCGGTAAAGTTATTGAATATTCTGATTCCAACCAATTACTGTTTTTAATTAAAAATGTATTCTTGTTCCGTGAAGCTTCTGACCATCGTTTATTAAAAGCGGGAATAATATGTCTTTGAAAATCACTGAGGATGAAACATAAGTTGTCTTCAGATACATGATAATTTTCTTTTAACACTGTTGATAATGCCTCCAATGATTTTCCTCCTTCGATATACGACAGTATTATTTCACGTTTAGAACACTTAAAAGTAGACATTTTGAAGAGTCAACGAAACACGTAGTTAAATTGTATTCGTAACAATTACACTTCTGTTAATTCACCACTATTTTCTTATTTACAATGCAATAAAACCACTGTTTATATACTATTTGAAATATGAAGGTAGTGTGTATTTTGTTGATTAATATTTTCAAATATTAATCAACGCAATAGATAGCGAGCGGTTTTCCGTTTTCTGACTCTTACCACATTTTTATTAATTACTCCGAAAACCGCAAATATCCGCAGCTGATTTTATTTGATTACGTTCATGGATAGCTAGGCTACAAATCAACATTAAATGTAAAGCAGGGGTAAACGTGGGCACCTGTCAAAAGTCTCGATGAACTTTAAAAAAACTTTTTTTACTATATTTTTATTTTGCAATTATTTTAAAGTAAAACTTAATATAATATTAAATACATATTAGTGGTTTCATATTCTTCAAAAGACGAGGTTTCCAGAAATATATAATACATTATACCTTTTCCTGTAACGTATAACAATAAAATCAATTTGAAAGTGATGAAGTGAACGGGCCTAACATGGACGTCCGTCAAAACTATAAAGTTTGTGGTGTTGTAAAAAAAACATTTCATTTAATATGTATAATTTTTTTTATATTATAGTCTAGTTTGGTCCTTAAACTATTGAGTAAAATAAAAAAAGCATGCCAATAGCGACATTGACAAAAACCATTTTTAATCAGCAGTTGTTCTACGATTTTCCATAGTGCGGTGGTGAGGCTGCCTTACGTTCATAGGGTTCCGGGTTCGAATCCCGGTAGGAGCAAGTGTTTGTGTGATAAGCATGGACATTTGTTACCGAGTCATGGATGTTTATATGTATAATAAGTATGTATTTACAAACAAAAAGTATCTATGTAGTACACACATCAAAAGTGTCTAGGGATCAAGCATTTTTATGCGGATTTCTTGAGATTGAGATGTGGCTTTGTAATAAATTTATGATTTTATAAATTTATATGGATCCTTTTTGGTGCATTTCATAATTTGAATCAGGAACTCTCAATCAAATTCGAGTAAAAGATGAAAATAAGCTGTCAATATTTTCCCTATAAAAACATACAACGCATTGAAGACATTATTAGTGCTACTGTTTCCCTACTACTGATTAAAACCAACGTTATTATGGAGCGGCGACGTCATTTAAGCAGGGAAGAAATGCTCAGAGCCGTGGGAATGATAGAAGCTGGTTCCCGGCAACGTACTGTGGCTTTAGCTCTGAATACAAGTCAGAGTGTTATCAGTCGACTTTGGACACGTTACCGAAGCACTGGTACCGTGGCTGAGCGCCATGGAGGACGGTATCGCTGCACCACACGGAGACAAGACCGATACATTCAAATCTTAACTCGAAGAGCTCCAACAATAACCGCCATGATGTTAGCCGTGAGGCTTCATCACTCTTCAGGGAACTTAATTAGCGACCAAACAGTCAGAAACCGCTTGCATGAAGTGAACCTTCATTCCCGAAGACCGCTACGGGTACCACCTATAGCAATGCACAATCGTAGGATTCGATATCAATGGGCTCTTGAACACAGAAATTGGGCAGAAGAACAATGGCGTTTCGTGTGCTTTTCTGATGAGTCTCGTTTTGGTATGAGACCGGATACAAGACGTATACGACACTGGAGAACCCCTGGACGCCAACAGCGATTAAAATCCTGCCAGGAAGTCCATCCTTATAGTGGTGGAACCATCATGGTATGGGCGGGTATTTGGATCGGCGGAAGAACTGAGTTGATTTGGATCAGAGGCAACCTCAACGCTCAAATTTATGCTGAGACGATTGTATCAGACGTCATCGTTCCTCTACAAGTGCAAATCGGTCCCTTATTTCAGTTAATGCATGATAATGCACGACCGCACACCGCAAGAGTTGTAAGACAGACTCTCGCCGCAGCTAACATCAATGTCCTGCCCTGGCCTGCTCAGTCGCCAGACTTGAACCCGATTGAGCATGCATGGGATATGCTACAGAGAAGAGCTCTGCCGAATATGGAGGGTATCCAGTCGCAAGAAGACCTTTTTTTGTTGTTGCAACGAACATGGGCGGCCATTCCACAGCGTGATTTGGATGAACTCATTTTGAGTATGCCAAACCGATGTTCTTGTGTTGTTAGTGTTCGCGGTAGAAACACGGATTATTAATTGTTTAAGTTACCCAATAAAATTTTAAAGAAAACTGTTATTTCAGTCTTTTTTTCGAACTTTAATGTTAGTGGTTCAAATGTCAAAAATCCTTTATTAGGAAAATGGCAAATTTCTTTATTAATGCAAAGGTGACTTGGTTTATCGTTACTGTGACAAACGAAAACACTTTATTTGATGAATCCTTAAAGAAAATTTTAATTAATATCAATCAGGAGAAAAGTTATTGCAAAAATATATGTTGATCCCTAGATACTTTTGATGTGTGTATATCAACTATCTGGTGTCCACGACACAAGCCTCGTTGCTTAGTGTGGCACTAGATGGCGCTGTGTGTAATGTCCAGCGATATTATTATTTTATTATTATTTTTTATTTGTGAGAGACTGGTGCCCGAAATATGCCTACAATGCCTGTGTTACGGGTCACCAGGGTGCTAGTGCTCAGCAGTCGCTCTATCGACCTCTAAACCAACGAGGAATAAAAATAAAAACTTTTTTGCAAAAAAAACCGACTTCCAAAAAAAAAAAACACTAAAAAAGTGGAAAATAACTTTACTTTCGGAAGTCGGTGACTATTGTTTGTTTCATTGAATTTTTTGCCACCGACTTCCGAAAGTAAAGTTATTTTCCACTTTTTTAGTGTTTTTTTTTTGGAAGTCGGTTTTTTTTTTGCAAAAAAGTTTTTATTTTACCTTTTTTAGTTATCGCATCACACACAAATCCTTGTCAAGTATCAATTTCGCAATTTCTTTCAGTTGGATGACATAATATTTTTTCCAGCTATTTTGATTTCAAAACCAAACTGCTGAACCGATTTCGATGAAATTTCTATGGGACCAATCGAGAAGTAGATCCATTCAGATAAAAGAAGAATTTTTCAAATCGGTTCATAAATGACGAAGATATGAGGTAACAAACACAAAACAAAAAAAAACACAGCCGAATTGAGAACCTCCTCCTTTTTTTTGAAGTCGGTTAAAAAAACACTCAATTGAATCAAACCAGCATAATTCAAAACCGAACTGCATAATTAGGATGTCCTACCCACGCCCAATTCCATAGGAACACTGTTACAATTCCCGATGTTGTGGTTGTAAGTCGAAACTCCTAGTAATACGATACTGGCATGTTTATTAGGAAAACAGGGGCCAGCGTTCTCAGTAAACTGTTACGGTGGAACCGAGAAAGATTCGGTTGATTTAAACTGTTCGGTTAGTTCGATGAATTCGAGTTTTTGGGAATTTTGCAGAGTGAACTTTAGTTTTATACGTTTTAATCGATTGTTTAATACAGAAGTCTGATTCTTACGTCTGGTGGTAAATAACCCCGATAACTCACTGGCGAAGTCTTGGGACCGTTTCTTTATTTTCGTTTTATGCAAGTATAGCGAGCAAAATATTGGTTACTAGCTGCGTCCCGCGGTTTCACCCGCGGAAGTTTCGATTCCGTGGGAATAACGGGATAAAAAGTAACGTAAGGTATAATAATAAAACATTTATTTTCTTGTGACAAGGACTCATAACGTTAGTAACAATTTGCTTACAAAACTATGTTAGTAGAACTTAGTTAATAGATTTAAACAAATAAGTTACCATGAGCTGGCACGGGCAGCTGATTTGAACTACCTATCAAGACCAGGACTGTACCTATCAAGTTTCATCACAATCGGATCAATCAGTTTTTACGTGAAGAAGTAATATTGGTTATTGTCATTAAATATAAAATTTATTTGCCGTGCGTTAGTCTCGAAAAATTTTGAAAACAAAAAATGACAAGTGCACTTCTTTCTTTTTCGTTAGTAAATTGCATCCGAGCGAAGCCGGGGCGGGTTGCTAGTTAAAGATATAATCCTTACCATGTTAGGTTAGGTAGAGACACCACTGTGCCTACCCAACGTTAATCATTAGTCTTCATACGTATTTTATTTGCATAAGGATAATGTAACATGATAAGTTACATTATTTGGTCATGTGACGTCAATTCTAAATTATATTATCAGATTTACCTACAAGCAATACAATTTTATAGCAGTCAATCAGAAAATGCACATCGATAGATAAAAAAAAATGCGCTAGGTAAACTATTACTAGGCTTTGAAAAAATTACAAAACCTAAAAATAGCTATTACGTAACACACACAAAGATAGAGAATCAGGCACATGTAGCTACTGAAGATCACAAAAAATATTCGCACAGTTAGCATATAATAATTTACTCTACCTGCTCTATAGTTTTTGTGCAACTTGACACGATGTATTTTTTTAAATAAATAAACAAGCAAAAAATGGTAAGCAATAAATCTGCGGGTCGAAATGAGAACACAGAAATCTGTGGAGTCATATGAACGAAGGTGTTTGTATATTTTCCTTGGGGCAACTGTCGGATTATATGATAAGTAGTATCATGTACGAGTATATTTTGTAACTCGTTGCAATCGATGTGAAAATAATGATGGAATTATTAGCAAAAAAGAGATTACTCCCGGAGTATACAATAATAATTAAGATAGAACCAATGAAATATAAATATGTAGATAGAAGAATGACAAAAGGCTATACCATCTCTTAAAAAAAACATAGTCCATGTTTTAATGGCGCTTTAAAAACTTCTTTTATCATACTTTACAATCTAAGTAAGCTTATAGTAGGAACTCAAGCTTATTTTCCGTACAATTTGTAATGGTCAGTTGAACTGTCAACTTGGGTCAAATTGACGCGTGTGAGCAATGTATTAAACACCTATCACCAAGACTTAAGTGTGAACTCTGAACTTACTTCAACAAGTGAGGAAAGCCCATTACCTTTTGTAAGCATCGCCTACGAATAATGGGGTAAAGGAAAATGTATTTTAAAAGATAGTTTTTTTAAAGAGGCAAATATTTTTTTTTAATGGAAAGATAATAATTTTGCTTACCCTACTGATCCTCCCTTTAACGTCTTCGATTTTCGTTTATGAAACCTCGCAAGATTGAGAGATAGTATCAGAATATTTTATTTCATATTATAAACACTTCTTGTCAAAAAATAAGGTCACAGTAGGTACGGATTGGCAAGACCATGGTTAAATACTCTTTTAAAAAAATATTTGGAACAAAAGAAAGAAGTGCTAGTACATATATAACTATGAGAGGACAGCGTAGGCTTAACAACGTACATAATATCGGTACATAAATATTATGGCATTACTGATAAAACTAACACAGTAATTAAAACATCTTATAATATTTGCGACCTTTAAATTCAATGGTAGGCCTATCCCTATCCAATATTTGCAACACAATGATACGCTCTATTTTACGTTTGGACAGATTAGATTCTAAATAACCTAAATCAAAACACACACGAACAAAAACAACACAGATAAACAAATTGATGGCAACAATCCAAACATAGGAACACACAAGCAAACATCACATCCTTAACCTAATGAAGTTTCCCTTGCGAAACACGTTAAATTAAACATTAAACTTTCGCTGGTAGATGCAACTGCATGCCCTCGGAACCCATGTGTTCGTGAGAAAATTTTTAATAATGTACACAACGTGCTTTGAAGACCCGCTGTGCTAGCAGAAATTCTCTAGGTTTTTTACGAAATAAATCTATGGCGCAAATGTTTTAAGTTGCTGGGACGCATGCTGATTGGATTGCCCTTTTTGTTTTTGCTGTGAATTCTCCAAGGTTATTTTGCTGAAGCTATTTCAATTGCAGCAACTGCTCGTTCGAATATCCGTTATTAATTGCAGACTTGCCTCGCACTTGGATTCCACCGCCTACATGCCAAGCAATTTGCCTGAAAATACCAGAGACATAATCCAAACGCGCTGATATCTAAACAGATATCAAAGCCCATCATAAAGTATTCGCTCAATCTGAGATCAAACATACAACTTCAAATGCTCAAGCAACACGACCAACAGGACATTCGAAAGCTCGAAACATTAATATAACAGATACCACCGAAGAAGATACCAGATAAACTAATTCCGATAGATAACGTAGCGACGGACAATTACTTATTGAAGATAATGTAGATTTTGAAATTATCGAAATGGCATAAGATATCTTAGATCATTCTCTGGTAGTGTTGGCCTCTGATTCCGCAGTCCAATTGAATAAACGGGCCTATATTTCTTATCAGATTTATAGCCTAAGATTGGATCGGCTATTAATTTTGTTATCTAGTGCTCGCTTGCAGGGATAGCGGAAACAACTGGGCTTTCTCGAAAACAGGCCGTGTAGGCATGCATACAATCATCTATTAACTGTTTGTGTTATGTAGGTTGCAAGTGTTACTATATCAGATTCAGATAAGCCCAAAGAAACGATAAGAAAATTGGAAGTGAAATTAAAGAATTTCTCTAGGTATCTTGTAAATGCAACGTAATTGAACCAAATAGCTGTGAAAGTAATAAAGTTTTGCATTTAGAAAGCCCTGGAGACCACAATACAGTGAGACATAGCCTAAACATAGAAACCATAACAAATATGAATGTGTCACGCTAACACAGTGACACAAAGAATCAAAACCAAGTTAATCAGCAATTAGTCAGTCCACAGTAATTGGGATCAAGTTTACTAACTCGAAGATACCAAAACTAAAAAATCCGAGCCTAATAAATCCAGACAGATGCAACCGAATAAGAAGACAAATTGCCTGGTACAAAACTCCCCTACCGAAACTTTGGCAAAAGGAAAACTGGACACCACATCTGGGCACCTGTCCCAAAATACGCGAATATATGGAGGAATATTATTCCTAGAATAGCAACAGACTGTAAAATGAATATGGAGACACCATGTGCATTCAAAAACTTGCACCGGCAAACAGGTTCGCTGTTGCAGTAATATTTGCCAAGGAAAATTAAGCTTTCTGATGAGGAGCTTAGAACTTTTTGAAGAACAAAATTGCATGTCCCAAATGCACATCTTGGTAATGGGATGATTTGTCATTCAGTGGACAGCGTTGACGTGACGTTTCGCTCTTTTGCTAATGTTCATTTTGGAAGGTGGAGCTCCTCTGCAGGTCTCTAAGGGGAAAAAGTCTGGTGCAGTTTTGGAATCTTTGATGTTTTATGTTGAGCATTTGTTCTGGATACTACTCGTATTTCATAATTAACATTAAGTTCAATACTTGAATTTTTTTACTTACTTTATTTTTTATTTTTTTAATAAAACACAATGTTAGTGCTATTATCACACACATAATTTCAATATATTAACTAAGGCAAGCATTTATTTAACTCAATTTATTCTATTCTTTTGTAATTCAAATTCAAATTGTCACACACATTCAAGGCATATATGAATATTTAGATGTAGTTTACCATAAAGTCAAAAACACCTACAATCTTCTCTTTCTAAGTCTTCGTTAATTAACCTTTTCCATAACAAAATAGTCAAACAACATAACATCAACATTACAGTTGTCCAGTAATGGCCACTGGTCACAAATAGAAGCGTGGGCGCAATGAACTGAAACACATATCATACCGTGGCACAGCAAATATTTACAGTGCTGCAAGTCGTCGCGAATACATCAATGACAAAACATTAAGCTTTAGACATGGACGAGGAAAATTTAGATGGAACTGACGTATAATATTACAGATTAGGACATAAATAGTAATCCTAATGTAAAGATATTGGAGTTGGTTGAAGTGAAACAAGATTAAATGAAAATAAACGTAGTGTCGAGGCTGATGATAAAGTTGTGGATGTTGTAGGTTTTTCAACTAACCACAATTTTAATGATTAACTAAAATATGAAGTCTGACCAGCTAACAGCAAAAGCCACATTGAATACGACATAAATATCGCTAATATTAATATGAGAGGAGATAAAACTGAAATAGAAGAGACGATAGGGATCAAATAAGACGCAACGTCAAATACACAAGATTTATAATGTGCTGCTGGAGTAGCGTCTAATGAAGAAACATCGAATTTATCAGCTGCCGACGTGGTGACAAGATAAACTGGGGAAATAAATGCAGATGCAAAAGTGTGGGAAGGAAGTAAAGATTCTGTATATATGTATCTATAATGGCAAACAAGGATAGTAAAAGAAAGATACGTTTGGATGTAAAAAAATGTGTCCTAAAGAAACAGCTATTTTTTGTTAAAATAAAAAGTTGACATAACATAAGCACCGGTGTTTTTTGAGAATCGTTTTTATAGTTAACTTAGAGTATATCTAAAGTAGGCACATTATTGAGCTTATTACACTGTACATCCACAAGACAAAAATAGAAACACAACTTCAATTTATCACTCACATTAATTTCAAATACATCGTGAAATAAATTCAGACAAGTGAATAAAGGTAAAAAAGTACTGCTTACATATTTATGACATGTTGATAAATTCATGATTTGTCTTTATTGCTTGTGCACATGTTCTGTATTAGCAGCTGAAAGAGCAGGTGCTCTTAAAGGTCTATAATAGATGACCTTTTTATCTTTATGAGTACTTGGTACTTAGGTCTCAGTTTTGCAAATGGATGAAACAGTTTCAATAGCAATTACAGATAAGACGTGGTGCCTAAATGTAGTGTTGAATGTTTTGAATTACTTCAGTTATGAGGCTGAAAATTTACAAAACGAAACGAATGATGGACGGAGTATCACACATAAAGATCAGCTTAGAAGAAATACTTTACATACATTACAAGATCATTAAAATGAAATGCAAATTAAATCACTGATGTCAATTATATGAAAATTGCAATAATTGATAACCAGCAATTGACAGATAGCGTAATAAATTTAAACAGGACAAACCGTCCTAACTATAATTCTTGATAGCTTGTCTGATTATAATCTTTACAGCATACATCAAAGGGGCTATTTTCCTGCAAAACACCAATTAATTCAGTCTCATTTGGAGAGAAAATAACCGTTATTTATGAGTTTAGAGTTACTCGCGAGATTATGCACGCTCCTGACAAATTTCCCGGAGACAAGCGCCGGCGCAGGTTTCACTTATTTGGTGCGAAATGAGCGAATATATCAAGTTGAATAATTGGCTTTATTTACTGACCCATAGCGTGGTCTTTTGAGTAAATCATTAGAACTGGAGAATAGAATTTTAGGATAAGGAAATAATTAAGCGGATTCGTTGATGAGCCTAAACCCATGGATAGACTGACAGAATGGTAATATGGCTAGAAAGGGGGAGACTACTGAGATGATGACTAATAGAGAAATATGGAAGAAGAGGACATTCTGCGCCAACTCCAAATAAATTGGGAAAAAGACAGAAAAATAATAATACAAATGCTAAATAAAAAATTGAGCGAAACTACGGTAGAAGTAAAAATAATGAAGCAACGAATAAAAATCCAAGTCTCTTGTAACGAACACTACTACGCAAAATAGTTATTTTTAGTTTGCATAGGTAACAAATAAATTTAACATTTAAGACCTGTTTAGTAATTCAGTACGTGGCTAAACAAGTAGCAAGGTTGAACTAATCAAACACAACTAGACTAGAATGTAAGAAGCAGAGATTGACTCAGCCGCAGTAGGAACAAATATTGGAGTTCCTACGCACTTAGTAACAGTTTTTCATATAGATTATTTTATTACGCAATATGTTCCAGAAGTCTATTTTCCTGCACTTGTAAAAACTTTTATAGTAGACCGTCTAAATGGAACACGGTGAAAAACTATTTATTTTCATTCGTACCATAAAATTTTACGACATTTTAAGCATCATCTCCACTTCGAAACTACATTTCAGAGTCTCTTAGTTAAAGGTTTATTTGTCTTTGGCTTAGCAAGGATTTTAGTACATGTCAAATCTATTATGTCTCATTTAATTGCCCGTGTTTCTTGGAAAGTATCAACTGCGGTAGAGAGATTGGCTGTGAGAGATACGAGCTGTAAAAATTGAACATTTATGTCTGACATCTGTTTATTGACATGAAAATTGCCTTGCCAGATTAGTGCTCTTTAGTGTTTGTCCACTGAATTAATGAATTTAATGATTTGGAAGCTGAAGAAATACATACGGCTAAAGTACTGCCAAAAAACATGTTTTAAGGTTTAAGTGAAGAACATTCGATTATTAACAGTAATTTATTACAAAACCAGCTGACCCGCGCAACTTTGTCAGCGTTACATTTTTGATTAATACCCCGCTCCTATTGGTCGCAGCATGATGTTCTATAGCCCATAGCCTTCCTAGACAAATGGGCTATCCAACACTAAAAGAATGTTTCAATTCGAACCAGTATTTCCTGAGATTAGCGCGTTCAACCAAACAAACTCTTCAACTTTATAATATTAGCATAGATTATAATATTAGTATAGATGAATGACACGATGGGCGGGAAATGAATTAAAATAGATATCCCAATAATGACAACATATTACTATCGTCGGAATCCGAATTTTCACTAGCCTCACTGAAACCCACCATTTTGCCATTACAAATTATTGTCAAGAATCCAAAAATAAAGCCATCATCCATGCCAAGATTAATAAATAAAATTAATATGAAACGCAAAGTGAGTGGAAATAATATGAAGAGAGCTTTCTTGGTTGTCATAACAACATTAGGTGAATACAAAATGGCAGCGTAAGTCTCCAAGGTTGGGTAAGGACGTCACGAAGTCACTGATCACGATTTCCCCAACGTAATAGAAATGCAAAGGGCGTTCGACGACCATACAAGGGCTGCTAGGGCGGAAAAGTTTCGCACAGGACTTGAATGAAGATTTGAAGATTGTATGGCATAAAATGGCGAGGTATGTTGTTGTGTTTAAGGAATAATACTGCAGGTAACAATTGTATAACAATGGTGTTTGTTTTTAAAATGATGGTGTGATATGAAAATATGATTTGACAAAATTCACTCACATGAAACGATTTAACTATATCAGTTATTTTAAAACTCTACGACTTTTCTTCTGTGAAAAATTTAAACACAACGTCAACCGCTTTCAAAGTCTTTTTAACCGACTTCAAAAAAAAGAGGAGGTTCTCAATTCGGTTGTATGTTTTTTTTTGTGTTTGTTACCTCATATCTCCGTCATTTATGAACCGATTTGAAAAATTCTTCTTTTATCTGAATGGATCTACTTTCCGATTGGTCCCATAGAAATTTCATCAAAATAGCTGGAAAAAATGTCATCCAAGTAAAAGAAATTGCGATATTGATACTTGACAAGGATTTGTGTGTGATACGATAGCTAATAAGGGTAAAATAAAAACTTTTTTGCAAAAAAAATACCGACTTCGAAAGTCGGTGGCAAAAAAGTCAATGAAACAAACAATAGTCACCGACTTCCGAAAGTAAAGTTATTTTCCACTTTTTTTAGTGTTTTTTTTGGAAGTCGGTTTTTTTTGCAAAAAAGTTTTTGTTCTACAAACGACTTTCAACAGAATTTACATGAGTTTTTGGTAGTAGCTTATGTCAGTCCAGGTCATTTTTGGCTCCCCCAGCATCGTGATTGCTAATATAATATCACTGCCAAATCTCAAGGTTTCAGTTTAAAGTTCTGCATCACCTTTACCATCGTCATCTTCCAGTCCTTGTTCCATTTTATTTGAGGTCAGAACAATGTATTTTCTTTAATTATCCTTGCCTCGTAATTTTATCCAACAGCTAGATCCTGTTTAATTTTTCTCTTAAGCTTTTTTCATTAACTTTATCATTTATCATTCACGCCAACCACATTAAAAGTGCCACCCAGTGACCAACCCTACAATCCCAGAGGATGCTCAGGCGCAGTTGTCATCCGTCGTGTTGGCAGTACTGTTGCAAAAGGCGCCGACATCCGTCGCCAGCGCACGCCATTTGTATGCAATACGAAATCATATTGATTTGCCATGGAATCGTTTACGTGAGATCAAAGGTTTTTTCGACTTTGAAGGAAACTTTGTAGCCTTTTGTTTAGATCTGTGTTATACATGGGATGGTTGTTAAGTTTGTGATTTACATGTTTTTGTGCATGATATGCATGGGCAAATCCATCACAAGTTAAATCACTCAATGCGTAAGCTCATTACTAAAAAAAGGATCCTGTCAATTCCCAATATTACATCATCATATTCAAAATAATAATACAAAAGCAGGTACATATATTTCTTTACTTTAATCTTATACCAATAAATTATAAGGCTATTTGTTTAGGTCCACACATGAAAAAATATTCGCAGAATGCCATCACTGTACACAATTCTATTTGGGTTTCGATAGTGATGAAGAAAATATTTGATTTCTTATAAAAAAAGATAGAAGATAGAGATACCTGCATATTTGTTTTGAGATAAAAGATGATATGACATAATATGAGGGTCGAAATCTTCGAGTTTGCAAATGCATAGACCAGGTATTTGAGGCAACCTGTACAAATACTCGAAGGTGATGGTTGATGGGATAAAAAAACAACTTTCCAAGGTCCCCACAATTCTAATCATAATAAAGAAATAGCGTGGTGACAGATTTAATACACACCTCATTTACTCTCATAAAAATAATCCATAACATCCTCTCAGCCCTAAAAATCACGACAAATTATCATCCCTCAATCAAATTGATGTACCAGGACCTCATAACTACACAGGACGTTACATTAAATAGATCAGAACGACCAACATAAGACGACCTCCCACAGACGGACGCTGAACCGACCAGACACAATGACGAAGATTGGAAAAGAGAGCAAAGGGCTCTAAATTAACTGGTTATTAAAGTAATTAGGCATCCGGTGCTTCTAATGAGAACCAAATGAGAGGGTTGGGGAGGGAACAATCGATTTGTGACCGTGAAGTAATAACCTTTTCCGTTGCTTTATTAATTTCTTGGTGTTAACTTGTGATACAAAGTTGAAGAACTTACACATGGATGTAATAATCTGGTTACAAATAATACCTTCACAAAGTTTAAAATAGCTAATGGCGTAGCTGATTCAGAAATTAGCACAACCGAAAAAACAGTTACAAAAGCTGTACCTGCCAAAAAAAAAACGATTATGAAACCATATTCAAATAACGTTGGCGCACCACTAACGATTGTAGATACCGATCAAGCCCTACGCATTGAGTTTGACAATATAATTCTTGACATGGCGCCTTAAACCCACTTTGAATAATAAACGGACAAAAGAAATCATTTCCGATTGCCAAAAATAACGTACCATAGGCCCTACAATTGATTTTGGTATACCAATTCGTATGCGCAGTATAAAACGATTAGAATTTTAAATTCTTGGTACCCCATCCCAGATTTTTGTTAATACGGATGAATTTTGAATACCAAATTCATGGTTTTTGGTTTTAAGCAGCCTATATACATTCGACACATGTATTTTGGGTCCTATTGTTGGTTTATCGGTATAGTCGACATTTGTTACCACAGTATGATGTTCTTACTTCCTACGATTATTTGGCAATTTATGTCTAAATGGTAAAGGCGTTTGAATAATATTAGTTGAAGTAAAATATGAAGAGGAAGTAGACGTACATCCTTCACTGGTATTTCTTATTAATCCTGCATTATTATTCATCTTTACACTGTACACAATGCCTTATGTTGGACATTTTACATACATGGAACAGTCATTCTTGTACCTAATAAAAAGTTTATAATTGATTTCGACTTTATAGTCAGTCTCATTTCTAGACATTGACTTTAGGTTGCACTTAAAGATAACCACCTACATTTCGTTTATTTTAATCCTACTGAGGCGGATCCCGAAACAAGGGTAATCAAATATGCATTTAGCTTTTTTTTTCAAAAAAAGTATTTGTTAATTAAAATGTCTTCGTAAATAGAAAAAAAAGACTTACCTAAAACAATATCTCTGGCTGTAACAAGACACGCCGTTGCCAGCAGGAACGTGATGGCGATTGGCATTTCGCGCCAAACGGCAATGGCGACGAACGTCATGTTTCACCGACAAACTCAACTCCTCTTATTGGGATCCATTAGTTTCTGTAACAAAGAAAAGAAAATCATTAGAAATAAACATATGATTGAAGTAGTAATGTCACTCGCTGGGTTTTAGCAAATTCGTGAGTCCCAGTCGTTACTGGGACTCACGAATTTGTTATAAAATAAATAAACGTACACGTACACATAACGTGAACGTAACTTATGAAAACATTGAAATAATAGAAGTAGACGAAACTATCTGAGAGAATTGTAAAGGAAATGAAAAGTGATAATGATCTTACAACTGAAGCGTAGAAAATAAACTGTTCATTAACTGTTTATTTAACCAACCTCAATGAGGATCGACGTAATATCTAACACATTTTCATATTACAGACTCCTTTTGAAGGATAAAATAATAATACATCAGAATACGGCTAAAAAGATGCTATGTATGGTGAAGTTTCACTCAACACGGATTCTTTAAAGCTGAGCTATCTTACTGTGCGTTCGCACTGGCGATACATTCAATTAAAAATATATATCGTCTCCTAGAATAAAGATTTCAAATAAGAGAAGAAAGCGAGAGAAAAAGAGAGATGTGAATGCTTCACCATTGTGAACGTACAGTTGTCCTTACTATTACCATAGCATTACAATGCATTGTAATACTGTGGTATTACTTTCGGAAGTTGAGAACGATGACAAAACTTTAGACTAACAATAGAGAGATACGTAACATTTTTTCATAGTGCCAGATGTCTCGAACTCTTGAGACATTATACACATTCCACTGTCCGTCTCTAAAAACAATAGCCAATTTCAAACCTTTCCATATTTGTCGACAATACGCGTATTGAAGGAACATCTGTAGCCCTAAAAATAGCCCTTCTAACATTCATCGATACTAAAATGCAGTACACAGCGCACATTGGTTGCGAAGCTGTAACCTCTAAAATACAGGGTGTGTAAAACTAATAAATGTCAAAAGATTTAGAAATAGAGCGTATAAACTTGAGGGGAGCCATGCTCTAGTTCGGGTCGGCACGTGCGATTTGGCAGTATTTCTTGAAGGAGAATGACGACCCGAAGCGACTACAACACATATTTGGCTTTAATTCGGGTCGTTTGGTACAATTTGAGCTAAGGCGAACTTTTTCCCGAACGTATAATATCCACAAAATATCGTCTAGCGGTTCCAAATTATGCCAATCCGTATAAGTGTAACACCCCCTAAATGGAAGCTCACCGAAATAATTGAAGTTTACGAAGCTTTAGATATACGGTACTCCGTATATAATATAATGTTGATGTATTTGTGTACAGGATTTTCAAGATGCGTGGCTAGTTAGTAGTTAGTAGAAAACTGGTGCCAGAGTGTCTTGTACGAGACGTCAGATGCTGTGTTACGTTGCCAAAGACATTTCACTCGTGAATTCATTTTATGATTAACTATTCATAGAACTAGGCACACTACAAAATTAATGCCCCTTGGTGCTTACGAGTGCATATCAGAAAATAAGAGCATTACACTCTTAGTACTAAGAAATGTATTGAGTACACACAATATTAAAAAGCCATCGAATGTAAGTCAGCAAAATATTTCATAACGTTACCAGATTTTCTTTGAATTCGAGGAAGAAAAATACTTCATAAGATTTCAGGCAAAAATAGAATCGACCACCAATATTGAGTCATTTCACTTCCCGTGATTCGAAAAGGCGCATTTATCAGTCAACATAGTCCAAGAGTCTGCTGAACATAATCCCTGCCAACTAACACCATACACTGTTTAACCAGCGATAAATTACCTAAATCACCTTGAATAAAACAAGCCAACAACCAGGAAAATTTCTTACATCAATATTCGAGAATGAGTCAAAAAACAAGATGTTTAGCACAAAATTTACGAGGTCACAGCGAATTAATTAAGAAGCTGAGAAATTAGGTTGTTGTCAATGACACAACGATTGAGGGCAGTGCAAATGTCTGGGCAATGTGAGTGTTTGGACACATTTCAGGGATCCGAAGAGGAAACAAACAGGATGATGATAACAAACAAAGATTGTAAGTAGATATAAAAGGAAAAGATACATAAGCAGTAATGTTGACAAACCTAAATGTTAATGTAGATATATAATACCTAAGTGAAATAGATTAGTCCAAAGATAATAATTTAGAAACGAAGCCAGATGATATTGAACGTGGTCAAAGCAATCTAGTCGATCATCATCAAAAGAGAAATAATGAAATGAAGAATTACTTACCACAGATTTGTCTACTATGTTAAAGAAAGAAACAAGAGACGAATTTATGATTCCAAAACAAGCAAAAATATCGTAGAAATTAATCCAAAGATTCAAAAACAATACAATAACATAGGAAAGAAAGCAAACATTCTTCTCCAATGACATCTTATTATCTTCCCGTACAGAACCCATAGCATCGTTTAACAACATTTTTATACATATAATTATAACTTTCCTTGCAGTACACGGAGCCGGTCGTTGGCACGGTATAAATTTAAACATTAAATAAACAAGCATATAAAATAACTCAGGTTTGATTCACTGCTGCACTGCTTTTGGAAAGGGGAAAAGTTTTTATTTTGTCTGTTAATATAACTTTATATTCAATCTTGATATTGTGTTTCGTTTAATCTAGTGGGGTGGAAATTGTATCATATTGAGATGTAGTTTCCGATTAATGTATGTATAAGTTCTATAAATATATTGTTGTCTTCAAGCTTAAAATTAGTCACATCACAGGTTTGGGAATTCATAATCTTTGTTTTCTTATTATTTTCATCCGTCATTGTATGTAATTATGTCTTGCATGTATGTTATAATGTATTTTAAGTCTTGGTCACTTCTTGTGGATTATCTGTTGCTTCTATTATCGTTATAGCTACTACCAAGTTTTACTCCTAGAACATCACATCACATACCATAACATTTAGGTTCTGAAAGTGTTTTTTTTTATATGGAAAGTAAAACTAAATTTTGTGTTCATTATTAAAAAGTACAAAATGTTGGACTGCACATAACAGATGATTCAAATGAGGATCAAAGCCAAAACTGTAGTATATGTTTTTATAAAGTATATAGAGAAGAGTAGGTCAGGTCCACCGAAGACTAAACAAAAATCAAAACGTCTGCACTATAACATGATATTTTACAGTCCGTGGCTGATATTTGGGTGAAAGGTTTTCGTTGTGTTTTTAGAAAGAAGTGTATTATACACTGTTACCTAATTGTATTGAATAATAGGCGGAGGGGTTAGATTAGATTAGAATTAAGCCCAGTTGCACCATAAACAGCATAGTTACTATTAATAATAATAAATGTATTTGGAACATCTTCCTGTCTCTGAAATAAAACGATGTTTGAATTCGTTTATCGCTGAATGTATTTAATGATTTGTAGTGCAAGAGGATCCTGAGGATTTATCATCACCCAAATGTTTTAGTGAAACTCGAGTTTTTAATTTACCTAAAATTAATTTCACGCGTATACGTAAATATAAACTTTTAACGACCAATCATAAACAAAAATAGTCCAGTATATTTTCCCTTCAATTTTCTACAAACACTGTTTTATGTCAGAATTCATAGCATCATATAACACGTGCCGTGGCTCCGTATATCATAAGTACGGAGGGGTTAACCCAACGGTATATTTTAAATATGGATACACCATCAGCTTTTTAGTGTTAAATCCTTTTTATATACCCCTCATACTAAATCAGTTTTCAACAATCATTTTTAGGGTTTCGTTCAAAAAGGGTGACAACGGGACCTCATAACGGGCTTAGCTGTCTGTCCGTCCATCACAAGGCCCTTTTGAACCGAAGTAGTACTGTATCTTTTGAACCGAACTGTATCTTTTGAACCGAAGTAGGGAAACACTTGAAATTTCAATCACAGAGGTTTTACGATGGCCTATATTAACAAATAATAAAAATAAAATAAAATTGGGAATTTAAAACGGCTTCCCTTACAAGAAACGTGTGACTTTCGACGTTTTTTTTTAAATATTGTATGATGGTACGGTACCCTTCGCGTGCGTGTCCGCCTCGCACTTGGCCGGTTGTTTTTAGTGTTAAATCCTTTTTATAAGCCCCTCGTTCTAAATCGGTTTTCAACAATCCTTTTTGGTATGATTTATTTATTTTGAAGGGTGAAAGGATTGAGGCGCGTAATTGTTTCGTTATTAATAACTTTGTAGACGAAATTGTTGCGATGCTTTTTTGTTTTTTTGGTCTTCACGGGTGAATGAACGAGTGTTTGGTTTTGTCATAGAGCTGTGATTTATGGGTGATTCAACCGGCTGATTTTTTGGCGTCCGATCGAAGCTAAACATCTGGTGTTGTGTGTCTTAAATCAGTTTGTAGATAATAATGATTTTTTATACAGGCACTGCCACAATTTGGCACAGTTTACAAGGGTTACAACGAATGAAAAGTTATTGAAATTTTTAATCTGCATTGCCATTGCATTGCATTGCATTATTTGTTTGCCAGTCGGGTATCGTATTACCCAGTACGAACTGGGTTGTGGAGGTCAGATAGGCAGTCGCTCCATGTAAAATACTAGTATTCAGCTGCATTCGGTTAGACTGAAAGCCGACCCCAATATGAATCTGCATTGAAATGGATTGTATGCCGAAATATCATGAAACAAGTTCAGCTATGTAATATTAAACACCATAATTAGATATCTGAACTTTTTTCAAGTACCTTTTTTCGCTATTTATAATTTAACTAATAAAAATACCTTAATATACGCAAACTAAATTCACACCCTGTCCTAATGCCAATTTATTTGGGGTTGGTTCACCGTGTCTTGTTCTTTAATACTTCTCTATTATACTCTAACTACTTAGATAAAAAAACATATCCCACTTATAATAGTCAAAGATAACACAACAACAGATAATTGAACAGAAGTTTATTTACAAGTTTTTAGAGAGAAAGAGACAAAAACCTTGAACTTAGATGTGTATTCATAAGATAAATAATTACATAACGCTAGCGCCAGATGTCGCGAGCGGCGGTTTTTTTTTAAATTCATGTTAGTAAACATAGCTTTATGAGTTTGTATAGGGTGATTCTTTATTGTATAGGCCGTTAAATTAAATCTAATAAATATAATTTTACTATTCGGTTTTATTCAGATGAACAAAAATGAGAAATAATCAAAATAAAACTTACCTACCAAGTGTATGGGGTATATAATTGCAAATAAACCGGTTTATTTGCAACTATAGGTGTGCGTACGACATGGGCGGGCGCGCGGCAGCCTCATTGAAAACCGTTTTAAAACGATTTATTTGCAACTCTAATGAGGTACAATCTGGCCCTTATAGATTGTTTTGCTAGATTTGGATATCGAGAAGTATGGTCGGCTAAAACCTAAAATATTTAAAAGCTATTATTATTTTCAGTTGCACTAAAGTTTTATTTTTTCTGCTCTCACTCTGGGACCATGTGGAAGAAGCATAAAATTCCTTACAAATCAAGGCCCACCTATTCACAAGCCTCATCACTATGTAAAATACACAGTTAATCTGCTTATGTACACAACCCTACTACATAATTAACCCAGTCAATACATAGTTAATTAATTATGTATGCTCACCACACAACACGTTTACTGGTGATAAACAAATAGTGCTAATTGTGTGCGTGCGAGGAAATGTGTGTAATATGCACGAAACCGCACGGAGACGTAGGTTTATTTGACAGGTTGGTGCTGACCGCGACAATAGACGAGATAGAACCAGAAGCACCAGTTTCTAGGTATATACTTAAAAAAAACTTTTTATAACTAAGAAAAACGAGATGTGGGCCCGAAAAGCTCAGGATTGGTGCCCTGAAACAGTGACACGGGGTCGCGGCAGACCACGGAGCAGATAGTGGGATGAACTGGAAGTCCTCCTTGAGAATTGGAAAGAAGTGGCACAGAATCAAGACTGTTGAAAGGAATGGAGGAAGGCCTTTGTCCAGCAGTGGGACAATATGGGGTAGATATAAATAAATAAATAACGTTGAAAGGTTATTTTGTAGAAATACTGAGGTTTATAAAACCAACATATTAGTATGCCATACTGGACCTTTTAGGAAAATATTTTGTGATGCATTTGACCACAAACCACAGGACAGTGATAATTGAAAGAATAAACAATTCAATACCACCACAGATGATTATGTGAAACAATAAGTTACTAAAGACAATATAAATAAACAATACGATTATGTCATGTGAACTAAATTGATGCACAATACTTAAAATATAATATGAATCAACCGAGAAATATTTTCTGTTTTGGTGACAGAAGTGATTAATATTTTTATTACACATTAAATCACTTGGGAAATATAAGAGCACTGGTGGTATCTTAAAGGTCTAACTGTGTAATTAATTAACTATTTAACCTTAGATACCCACCCATACACAGTTACAAAAATCTGTAGAAGTTATAACCAAAGAAAACCTTTAATCTACTAAGCCAAAAAATATAGTAAAATACACAACAATGTTTTGTAAATGATAATTATTTATGTCTTTATTTGCTAAATACTGATTGAGATGTTAATTGTTCTATTTAAAACAACCACTTCACAACTAACACCCAATAACATTCCAAAGTAAATTCGCACGCAAGTACTAAACGCCATTGTTAATTCGAATTCGCGTTCGTATTTTAAAACATCCTGTGTGAGGAAGCTCGCACGTGCTACGTAAACTTCCTGCGTTCACCTTTATGCGCCGCGACATGGCCAAAGATGTACTATAATCGATCGCACTTGACGGTTTGGGCAAAGATGTACAATGTCTGTTGGCAATTGTACATTTGAGCAAAGATGTACAATAATCGTTTGCGCTTGACAATTTAAGGAAAGTCGTTATAATGGTTGGCAGTTGACGGTTTAGGCAAAGTTGGCAGTTGTTTAAATAGTTTCGTAGTTGAAAGAGATAACAGACGTTACATTTACAGGTAGTCGATTAGAAGTAATTGTGTTTAGGCAAATAAAGAAGATTTCTATGTCAACTTTAAAGTTTGGAGCAAAAAAACTGTATTTACGATTTGTTTTAAACTTGAACCTTTACTGCATGCGAGTGGAAGTTGGAGGTGTTAAGAAAAATGATAAAGCATTTTTAAATACTAATGTATTTAAAATTAAATTTCTCAGTAGCACCCATGGAGTCTGGATTTGTGCCCGATTGATGGCAATAGGCTCGCCCCCTATTACATGGGACTTAACCATTACTGGTTAAATGTGGGTGTACTATTATTTTATTTCTTTCTTCCTTCACCAGAGGTGTACCTATGCCTAACTCTTCGAGAATTACAGAGTTGATGTTACCTAAGTTATGTTTATTTGAAATTAGTGACCTAATCAGAAACCAAAAATGGATTAGGTGCTTGTAACAGGAACTTAATAAAACCGACCCGTACTTTAGACTTAACTTTCAAAGATAACAGCCTGCTCCAACACTCAAAAGCTCGAACATTCCATGTTAAAAACTTAAAAGAACCATAAAAGCTGGTGGTCGTACAGTTAATATACTCTGTACATTAACCATGGGCTATGGGCTACATGGGGTGCGAGTGCCGGGGCTATTAATAGCCCATGGCACCAGGTAACCCCTGCATGGCCACGGTTTGAAGAATCAACAGAGAAATTACATTTTTCGTTATTCAGAAGAGTGAGATTTTTGAAAAACGGTTCATTTGTTTTTTTATTGAACAAAAGATTTTTTTTTTTTCATTAAACTAGTGTTTTTACGTTTAAAAAAAATATGCTTGTTATTTTGAAATTAGAATTTTTCAAAAGAATATTCTTAAAATTCTCTTCTTCAGATGGCAATCTAAATAGAGAAGCTAGGTCCCAATCTGACCAATGAGGTAACGCTATTTTCAAATATATATTGACGTAAACAGATTTTCAACCAATGACGATCTTGGGAACCAGGTAGGCTAGCTCCATTAGTTTCATAGTTTCCTATTGGCTTCCAGAATTTGGCTACGAGTTTAACACCTTCAATATCGTCTATCAGTTCTTGCAACGTGCAGCCAACAGGACTGGCGGGACATGATTTTGAGTGTCCTATGTGGATGAACATAGTTTTTATACTACAATCAATCAATCAATATTCTTTATTTGTAAACATAGGTTACATTAGTGTATAAGATGTTAATTGTTATGAAGCAGTTTCTCTATATTTCGCCATTTGGCGTACAAATATACAAATACATACGGGGTGAAGTCATCTATGAATTACATCTGAGCAGGTCTTCCTTGGTTCGGCCTACCTAGATCCGGAGTTTTTTCATAAAATAAACCTCCGACTTAGAAAAAAGTTTTAATATCGTCTTTACGATCTTTCAAGTCTTACAATTACCTTCAAAATTAATTCCTATTATATCTTTTTGATACCATTAACCTCGACTTATATTGCTTCTGAATCAGTTCATAGATAACATTCCTATTACAAGTGTTTTATGAAGCAGTAACTTAACTCAAACTAGAGATAAAGAATGGAGTGCCACTAGGGCCACCACTAGCACCACTTTGGTTTCAAGTGCAATCCTTTTCTTTATTTATAGATATGTTCCAAGGTAGAAGGTTACGGACGAAAATAAAACTGAATTGGTATGAATGATGTTAATTCTGTGTATATTTATCTGGTTTTGTAAAAGAATTAGTCTCAGGATTTTGTCTTAAGATCACGGATTTAAGACGTCAAATAGAAAAGATTAACTTTGCGAATCGAAATTTGTTACCTACTTGATTGTTAAATGAGAATCATAAAGCATCGTGAGGCCAACGTTGAAATCAAAATCGAAAAATTCGAAGCCATGGTAGCATCCACCAATTCCCACTGGGCCCGCGTGGGGCTCTATCTCTCACGGAAAGGATGTATTTGTCCCATCCGTGGGAGCATTATAGGCCGAATTATACTAAGCAGCCACAGCCAATGCCAGGACACGAATATTCCTAAAACAGAAGGCTATATAGCAGCTTTCCTTAACGTGGAAGAAAACGTAACGTAGCCAGCGTAATCCAAATTTTCTAACGTTTTCTGCAATCTACAGGTCAGTGTCAGGCTTTATGTTTAACAAAATATGTAACACGTATGTGTTTACAGAAATATAGTCATTAAAATCATCAATGCCCTCATAAGTTCATTTTATCCCATTGAATGAATTTTCATGACATAGTCACACTTTCATACATACGTGTTACTGTCGCGAATCATATTTTGTTAAATATACAGCCACTAACCTGCAAATTAAAAAAAAAACGTGAGAAACCTTGAATTTCGTGGGCTTTCCCCCTTAAATACGTCTCTTGTTCTTCTCCAAATTATTTTCGAGAATTTTTTGGAGAACCCTTGTAAAGTATTCCTATATTGAGCTGTGATATCACAACAGATCTGGTAATCAAACAGTGCGTTCACACGATAGGTCAAATTCGTACGATCAGCGTTATTTTGGGAGCTTGTATACCTTATGCTGCGTTTGGTTTGGCCAGTCGGTGGCGGAGCGGTGAAAGAGTTAGTGGAAAGAGTAGATAAAGTAATATTATAGTTGCTGTTCTTATTTTTTATAGAGGGTCTTCTGATATTCTAATATCAGAAGAACCTCTAACTAGATAGAATAACCTCTAGGTTATTCTCTTATGATTCACCAATTAGAGAAACTTTATTAAGATAAAATAATATTTATTAATATTTAAGATAGAAAATCAGTGAAAAAGAAAATTACTGATAGTAATTATTACTGTAGCCATAGAGTATTTATATAGTCTTTGACTGTATGCTATACAAAGCAGTTATCCGACTCAAGTATAATACCAACCATTTACCTACTTTCAACCGGAACAAACAAACCGAAATCGCACCCATTACCTATAAACTTCAAAACATTCATAATCCAAACACTAAAATTTACCAGAAAACACTAATATCCGTTTCCGCAAAGTTCATCAAATCGACCCACTTTCTTTACCGTAAATCATAACTAACAATAATAGGCGAGTGGATCACTAATCTTTTACGGAAAATGTACTGGCTTATAAACTCGACCGGTAATGTAAACAGGTCATAGGAGTCACGGGTGCTGTTTTCTGTCTGTCGGTGTGTTCTGCAAAATTGTTGGTGTAAAGTAAGTTGTGCGCAAGAGTTATGGGCTGACAATGTGTTTGTGTAAGTACTTTAAGGGCTTGGGTTATAAGACAGATGGTTTGTTGTATGTCCAGCAGATTTGAGAGTTCGTGGTTGTTTGATTTTAGAAAAGGAGGTAGGTGAACATTTTGGTGTGTGTTGATGGTCATTAGTTTATTGAAGTCAGTAAGTATAGAGTTACCACGCGTTGTCGTGGTGAAAAGTTGAGGACGAAATTGCCGAATTTCATTAATTACCTATCTCGGACTGCGTCGTTGGTCTAGTGGATCGCAATCGCGTCTACTGACCATGGGGTCTTGGGTTCAATTCCTACATCGGGCAAAGTGTTATTGGGTGTTCGATTTGAAATTTCTCAGTTGTATCCACGGATTCTAGATTTGTGCCCGGTTGATGGCAATAGGTTCGCCCCATATTACATGGGATTTAAACATAACTGGCAAAATATGGGTGTACTATTAGGTACACCTCTGCCTTACCCTTTGGGGATTACAGGCGCAACTAATCTTAATCAAAATTATGTTTGACCAGATACACTGATTAAATCGAATTATGAACGATATAAGATTAGCGCAGAAAAATAAGGAACACCGAATTTCACAATGGAAAAGAAACTCGTCATGATTTCACGAAGGTGAAAATAAGCTCAAGATTTGTCAAAGTAAATCCATTTTTGCTGTCAAGATAATGTCACTTAATTTCACTATTATCACGATATTGAATTGTCTTCAATAAACACACGCATTATTAACGTACAGACAGATACCAGCACGTCAAGCTACCCGAAACTGTCAAGTTGTCCCAATGGACCTTGAACCTATTTCTTTAAAGCTAAAGTTAAAAATCTATTAAACAAATTAGACAGATTGTTGAAGCCTGGTGTTCCTCAAAAACAGCTCGTTTTATAATAATAACGACTTCTACCACTACAGAAAAAAATACAATAAATCTAAAAAAAAACGCCCTTACCCACATAAATATTCTAAACAAAGAATTCACCACGCCCTTATATCGCCATTAAAAACAAAATATTCCCACATTACAGAAACTGCAATACAAAACACACAATAAATATTACATTGAATAATCATTTATATGAAAAAACTTCCGCATTACGTTAAGTAAGTGTATCTCCCGGGCCCGAACTCCCGACCTTGGCGACCAGTTCTCCCCTATGGCCATTGTCCGTCTGTACAATTTGTAAATCATCGATAAGGAGCCTGAGATTTTGTAGGGAGGGGACGATGTTGATAATTTTGTATGGGATTA
Source organism: Standfussiana lucernea (assembly GCA_964057025.1). Lineage (NCBI taxonomy): Eukaryota > Metazoa > Arthropoda > Insecta > Lepidoptera > Noctuidae > Standfussiana > Standfussiana lucernea. The sequence continues at coordinate 12,410,457 of OZ059804.1, forward strand.
AACGAATAAGGTCATTTTTGCACTAAAAAATATTTTTAATTAGTGAAATGCTTGCATGCATAAATATCTCGTAATCTTAAATGTTGTAATGCAAAATGTTAAATAATAAAACGTGTCTAAGCAAGCCCACACATTTGTAATAAATTTAATTAGAATTTCTAATCAGTGCTATAAAACATTAATTTGTCAGACTGTTAATTACTACAAAACACTACACACATGGTTTATAGTCAAACAATCAAAATTTCTATCACGTATTTAAAACTTAATCCGTTTATCGATAACAATCGACTCGGTCGCAACACTAGCTTGCGCCCGCGCAGAAAATCGTTATTCAATTGGGCGAGTTGCTACTACAGGCCATAACTGTTGCTACTATCAAATACGTGGTCAGAATTATACGATGGTCATCAATTCGACATTGATCACTGTTGTAAGCTTTTGAATTTTCGCTTTGACCGTACATTGTACTGAAAATGTTATGTTCTTTGGAGTATGTATCTAAGATTTATTACTACACAAAATCATTAAATTTTGTCGAACATTATTTGAAATAGCACTGAATAGAAAATTTACGAGTTGTGTAAATTATGCTTGTAATTTGTATTTTATCAGCTTTTTGAGCTAATGTGTGCTCTTTACTTTGCTGGACTCACTAAATACGGTTGAATATGATATTCATTATTCCATTAAAATAAACTCATTTTTAAACTACTACCGTATTAATAATTAAATAAGTTCTCTGTACCGTATTGAAAAAAGGTTAAAGGATTCATTTAAAACACAGTTCTAAATGGAACCTTCAAAACTACGAAGCTGAAGGTCTCAAAACACGGGCTTTAAAATCCTCGTAAAATTCTCACATGCATTCATACTTTCCATACCATATTTTCTACCTTCATGATAGATGTTTTTAACAGACACTTAGGCTCTATAAAACAGGAGGCCAAACGGACAGTCAGTGACCAACTTCGAGTAATGAATCATAACACGTCTGCCAAACCATCCCAGGATTATAATATGCAGATTATGATGGGTATAAGTAGACCTGTACTAAAATTTAAACTCGCGTTAGTAGTACGAGTAACTGTTAGTTTTAGCTTATGAGTAGTCAAGTCATTTACAGTAACGTGTTGTTGTTATTCAATGGTTTAGTTCGCTTCTCGGTACTTTACGGCTTTGCTTTGCTTAACTGTGGGTGGTATGTGTCTTTGAAGAGCTTGTAGTTAGTTGTTTTGTTCTGTTATTTTTATCTACGTAATAGATATCACATGACTGACTGCCCCGCTGGTCTCGTGGTCGTCTGCTGACCGTGGGGTTCTGGGTAAGATTGTCGGGTTGGGCAAAAAGTGCTGTTGAGTTTTTCCAATAGCAATTTCTCAGCAGTAGCCAAGAGTTTGAAAGTTGGCGGTATGATATGCGTGTGCCTGTGCGTATGAAAGCACGTTAAGCCGTTGGTCTTGCGCCTGATCTCTCTCCGGTCGTGACGGATTGCCGTCCTACCGAACTATGTATAAGAGTTAAAGGAACAGAGAGTGCACCTGTACCGGAGCACACACAGATGTGCACTATAATATCTTCCACGCCGATGGGTAAACTCCACTTAGATTGAAAACGGTCAGCAGGACTATACAAGGTGTAGTTTTGCAACCTCGTCAAAATTCAGGAGGTTGTCATAGAAGACGTAAATAATCAATATAAATTACGGTACCTGGTCAATAATAATAAACGCTGTTTTTTTAGTTGTTTCAATTTGACACTATTTCAGAATGAAACCCTTTTCAAGAGAGGAGAATCACCCGTTTATAGAATAAACGTCTGCGTTTGTTTGTGTGTGTGAAAGCGCGGTTATAGAGCTAGTATTAGACGGGCCGCGTTTTAATACGGGTGGTGCACACTTATCGATTTCCTAAATTAAGAGAAAAAAAAACCTACAATTTTTTTTTATTGATTCGAGACGAGAATCATTAGCATAGTTACCTCCTTGAATTTGACGAGGATGCAAAACTACAACTTATAGATATCAGGTATAATACGGTTATTCAGCTGCATATGATTGGACTAGAAGCCGACCCCAAAATAGTTGGAAATGGCAAAATGTAGTGTGTAGTACTAGGTTTTATACTAGTCGTGAAACGGCTTGACGTTTATTTATGTTAGTTCCGCTGGGAGGTACTTACTTTTTATTGGTTTAAAATGTTTTTTTTATTATTATTATACGTATCTTCTCATAATACCTAATATATATATTATATTAGGAACATATCTTCTACTGTAACACGATGCATACCATAAATGTCAAAAAAGTGAAAAGAAATAGACTCAATTGTTGTTTTTATCGTTTGAATATCATTATACAATTCCAAACTTGTTAACGTGCTTATATTATATAGTCTAAAATAAATATATAATTGACTAAAATTAAAACTAGTTCCAACCTACTTATTCTAAATATATCAGTGGGGCGTGTGGTCTGAAAACACATTAAAAATTAATAAAACATTAGTAAAGCTATATTTATAATCATATGGGTGATTAATATTAAATAAGCACTTAGATTCATCATCTTAACTAATACAATTATTAATACATTAAAGTCCAAGCCAAATACAATGACTTGTGCTGTGCATTGGCACTATGCAATCAAAATATAAATAAGTCTGACCGTGAACAATACCAAAAGTAGATTCATTTAGGTGGGTTTAATCTGTATGTTTTAAAATTATTTTGGCAGCATACAGTAATTAATAAGCGGTTCTATCAAAATCAAAAGTCATTTATTCAAATTAGGCTGATAATCAGCACTTTTCGAACGTCGATTTTACAAGAGACAGGCCCCCAAAACGCCCGCCCTTCGCGCTATGTCACGCATTCTGCTGAAATCCGATCATTTTAATATAATCATAAGGAGTTTCTGTTTATATCACTCTGTCTGCAAAAAAATCCAATGTATTCAATTTATCAAGCATTGTGGATTCAGACTACAAAAAATCTTCATCTATCAAAGCAGTATTTTGTTAGAAAGTATTAAAAAAACAATCACAGATATAGTTCACAATGAGAAGCGGCCAAAGCACTTTGCATCTTTCTCATAGAATCTGCGAACGCATCTACATTACAAAGCAGTATAGTAAAATGCTTTGCATCTTTCTTAGAAACCGTACTTATCGATATGAGAGTTTGAAAGCCTTACGCTTTTATATCGATGAAAAATAGCATGCCTATCAATTCGACTTAGTGTCATTCAAATCAATTGCAGTAAGACCCAGCCAGGATAATTTTTCCATAAGAATTCAATTCTCGTTTCATAATTAACTATTTATCTTCATGATTATTCGACATTGAATACAAGATGGCTCTCGAATTTAAATTCAAGTCTTATTTAAACCATAAGTCAAATGCAAATGGTATCTATTTAATTCGCATTGCCTGTGTGTTCGTTATTTATGCTACGGCTCGCTGAAGCTTTCACGGCGCTTGATAATTTATATTGAGCGTTATTTTTGTACTCTTGTAGCATTATAATTTAAATAAATATAGTATTCTATACCATATTTTAAAGCGTTAAAGTCGAAAATTGCATGCGCGATTTAAAACAATAGAAGTGGACGTCTGAGGAGTTTATCGATAAGTTTTATCGACCTTTTGACAGCATTGCTTTTGAATATTTTTACGTAAGTGAGGTACTTTGAATAAAATGTGTGACGTAAATGTTTAAAGCACTTGATTTAATGCATTAAAATGTAATAAAAAGGATATTCTGCTGATTTCTGCTCTATCAATAGCCGTTCTCACTTCATAGATAGATTCATCATGTTTGGTATTCAAAGTATGCCGATACTTAGATATATCCACTTTTTCTCCAGCCACTGGATCGTCTACCTATTTTCAGGGTTTCTGACCTTACGTCATTCAGTCATATGTAGATCTAATCTAGTAGAACTATTATAGAACACTCTAAACTCAATCTACTACAGTCTATTTTAAATCCACACGGATTTCCTGACCTTGATCCTTTACTGCGAATGATTTAATATCGAAAAACACATACATTAAGCCAGTAACTCTTTGATATACGCTTTTATAGTCGCTCCAAATAAATTCTGACGCCTCTAATTGACTCAGATGTTCGTAAAAATTAGATAGTGTTCTGTTTTTCGATGAAATTACGGGTTTCGAGAATTTCTTTTAGTGCTGGGAAGTGGGAATATTGATTGGGATGAACGTATCCGTTTTTCTAAGTATTTATGATAATGAAATATGGTTTTCTATAGAAGTTCAGTTATAAATATGTATTCGTAATAGAACTTCTTGTGAAAGATGTTTTTATAGAACTACCGACACAATTTTTGTATAATCAGCGTTTCTTCGCGTTGTTTTCCTTCACTCAGTCCTAGTAGAATTTAATACCACTATTTCATCCGAGCTATACGATAACTGACAAATGCTTGCACTGACTAGACAGGTCCACTCAAATCTGTGTGGTTCTTTCTTCAAAAGACCATCTCAGACACTCATCTGCATAGTCCTCATGTGAGTTTATCAAGATTATGTCTGGACCTTAAAAGAGACTATGACCCCTGAGTTTGTTTCGGCTGTTTCTTCGCAGAGTAGTCAGGTACGAAACACCGGCCTCATCTCGTTTTAAAGTTCAGTTAGAAATTAATCAGTGTGAGTTCTTTTAGTTATTCCTAGAAGTTATGGTAGATATACCCCCAGAAAAAAAAAATATAATATAGAAATTTTTCGTCGGTTGTTAAAAAAAAATCTGCTGTTTCCTACAAAAGTGCAAACCTACACGGCAAAATGTATGGAACAGTTACCGATGAAAAATCTCTATGTGGGGGCGTTCAGAATGATGTACTGAGTATGTGGTTTCCATTTTCGCGTCGGTGTCCCTTCCACCCCGTATAGTTCTACCCACAACCGTGGGAAATTGCTTGAATTCTATGAATTTTCACAGGTAAAATTAGTTTAGCAAATTTTGGACAAAATATATCAGAATGTCACATACATATTTCACTTGTGCAACCACTCTCACTATTACACGAGCAAAACGGTCTAATATTATATTTATTACACGAACAAGCTAATAAATATAATATAATTATATTTAATTCGCTATAACTGCGACGGTTGCAATAAGTCAGCAGTACGTACATGAGGTGTGAACGTATTTGCAACGCGTATTATGTTGAGGAAGTAGCGTGTTAGGCTAGAGTTATAGGTGAATTAGAAGGAGTAGGTTGTAATTTGTTGTGTTCACATTTTTTCTTTAGTATTTTGTTGTAATTTTCGAGAACTTTCTAGTATTTATGACCGTGTTGCCATTGATGAGATACAGGCCTCTATGGGAGGAAGTTGTGGCCGCACCATAACTATGTGTATAGTCCACAGTTTGTAATGAAAAGAACGACTAAAAACAGCTACAGCAAAAGAAAAACTTAGTAGATGTATAGCTCAGTTATGAGGATCCCTACGGGGATAAAAGTCATGACGTTATGTTTGGCAATTGCTCCGCTGTTTCAAGTTTTAAAATTTTGCTATAAAGGTTAAAAACTTGTGTTGATTGATGGCCTGTAAACACGATGATTGATGATTGATGGCGTTTGGTTTTTTATAGTCGTAAAATATGTATAGACCGACTGAAACTAAAACACATGGGAGGCGCCCATCAAATGTACGTTTAAATAGAAAAAGTGCGCAATAAATAATCAGCAAATTCACGAGTGGCCAAGTTTTCGTGCCGGTGAGTGTATATGGGATTTATTTAGTGTATGTAAAAACCTATTTGCAAAATAAACATCATTTATCATCTATCATTCATAATTATAATTATCATTTATCTTTTATCATTTATCAAACATAACTGGCGAAATGTGCGTGTACTATTTATTAGCTCTGCCTAACCCTTCGAGGAATACAGGCGTGATGTTATGTTATGTAGAAGTGTAGTTACACTCATATTCAGCTAGTTTTGCTTGGATCTCATTTAATAGAGGGCGAACCTATTGCCATCAAGCGAGTGCAAATGGTGATTATGTGCTACTACTGTGAAATTTCCAACGGAAAAACCCAATTACACTTATGTGAAATATCTTATACAGTAAACTTCATTCTGCTGTATTGATATACTCATAAAATTATGCTAAGCCCGACACTAAATAAGAATAAAATGGGAAAATCTCTCTCTAGTAAACCATGTCTTGACCTAATGTTTCGCCAAAACGTTTTGCGTAAGCTTTATATATAGAAATCTGGGAAGATCTTAACGCAAACTTGTTTGTTTACGTTTACGTTTGGATAAGTATTCGTTGCAAATGCTCAGTGCTATCTTCAGTATTTGACTGCGAATTGGTTTATTTCTAGGCTTGCTTTTTTTTAATTAAATAGTTTGATACTGACTTTGATTGTTTTAACCGACTTCTCAATTCGATTGTATGTTGGATGTTTATTATCTCATATCTTCGTCATTTATGAACCGGCTTGAAAAAATATTCTTTATCTGAAAGTATATCCTTTCAGATAAAGAATATTTTAATTCCCGATTGGTCCCATACAAATTTCATCAAAATCGGTTTAGTAGTTTTTAAATCAAAATAGCTGGAAAGAAATTGCGAAATTCATACTTGACAAGGGTTTGTGTGTGATACGATAACTAAAAAGGATAAAATAAAAACGGTTTTGCAAAAAAATAACCGACTTCCAAAAAAAACCCAAAAAAAAAATGGAAAATAACATTACTTTCGGAAGTCGGTGGCAAAAAAGTCAATGAAACAAAGAATAGTCACCGACTTCCGAAAGTAATGTTATTTTCCACTTTTTTTTTGGTGTAATCCAGAGACTAACTAGATGACCATAAGAACTAGCCCTGATTTAACATTTTAATTTATTAATTGATAATTATACTGAATATATAAAATGTAAAGCTAAACAAAAACTAGCTAAAATTATAGTCACTGAGCTATCCACTCGACAAATTACTTTTATCGTTAGACGTTCTTAACAGCTAAATGACAAACTACACACTATTTTTGTACATATTCTGTTGTTTTTGTACAACAGAATCTGTACAAAAATAAACATCACACAGAGCGGTTCACTTCTCTACAGCAGAGTGACACATTTCACGTGACCACAAAGGTCAACGCAGTGACAGTTATGTATTCGATCTTTTATTTTTTACTGAAGATTTTCCACAATCTACGAAATTAGCCTTGGATTATAGACTAGAAGCAAAGAAATATGTATAAGCTAATATTTTCATTAAAAGATCATTAAAAAACAGTTGGTGTTCATACTTTCAATAGGATTAATCAGTATGAACAGAAGGTAATTTGTTTTCTTCCGGTTATGATTCACTAACATCTGTAAGAGTTGCGGTTAATACCTCACACGCTTTTAGGTTTCTTATTAGTCAAGAAAATATTCAAAGAGGAAATTCCGTTATCGACATTATAAATCGAACTAAACACAAAATCTAATGCCATTTGCTACCAATATTATATTTCACTCAAAATCCCACGAAAAATCAGACCTTTGTCGACAGCCAATATTTTGACAAACACACGTCCCTAGCTCCCGAACTAGGCCAATAGTAGGTATAGCAGCTATTAACTCCAAAACAATAGCAGCATTGTATGTAGCGGGATTGGATAACAACCCAAGCGAGGGGAGACCAGATTGATGCTGGTGTCTTTGTCTAAATTGCCTATTTGTAGGTTAAGAGATTTCAAATGGTTCACCATTTTGAGCTTGACATGTCATGAGTACTTGGACTAGATTGAAATAATTGAGTAAGTGGTTGTCTATCAACGAGCTGGTAGAGAAAAATCCGAGGTGAGGTTGTTTTGTTTTGCAACTTGCGGTTAGTACTGGCGTGGGCACTAGAATTCATGTTAATCTTTACAATAATGCTTCTACTGTTATGTGGGCAGGGCACAATAAAATGAAGACCATTTCTGACACAGGCACTTAAACCTTACACAAAAAGTAGTTGAAATAGTATAACAAAAACATTTTTAAAGAATTTCAGTGCTACCAACACTTAATACTTCAGAGTATACATGCACTTAGATTTTAGACTTAAACTTCCTGAAATATACTCGTACTATGAAATCTGATCCCATCTTACTAAAAGTGTTAAGATTTCGAGGCCCGAAACCCAAAATTCGTTAAATTAATGGATTTTTTCGCAAAAAGCGCACGAGCAATTCCCAAAACCGCGAAAACAAAGACATAATAACCCATTTTACTCCCATACCTGCCCTCCAAACCGACTGATTCACTCCACAAATACATATATTTCATCGACACTATGAATACCCACTTACTCATCAAAAATTCCGAACACATCCCTACATAACGCGACAGAATACTTTACGCGTATCGACACATTTTTCGACCCACGTTTCCGAGAATGGAACATACCGACAGGCCTATTCTGGATTCGTCTCACTACTCGACACGACCGGCGCGTCGGGACGAATGTCAAGTCCGAGATGATAATCTTTGGGACAATAGGTGTGGTGTTAACACCTCTATGGATGGACAGGATGAAGATAAGGTGGGTCTATGGTAATTTTGTTTGTTGTTGGAATTAATAAGTTATTAATTACGGTGGGTTTTTTCTGTACGGTTAGCTTTTGTTTTTCTACGTAAATGTGTGTTTCGATTCGGTATTGTAACGTCAACTAATTATTTTCTTGGGATATGCATATCCTAAAATAGTAATAATTAATTAATATTTTTTTTTTCCTTTTTTGCTACATAGTCTTTGACAAAAAGTGAGGCAGATAATAAACGGAAAAGAAATACACAGACTTTTCCGAATATTTTTATCTAGGACCTCTACATATCTGCTGCAATATGTCTTGTTTTCATTTAAATGTTAAATTAAACATTGTGAGCGTCATCGTAACATCCTAAGGGTCAATAGATACTGACCTGCATACAACGAGCATACATACCAGTAAAGAAAGCCTTCAAATCCGACACGTAAAATACATAAATGGTAACAAACGCCATTAACCTTCGTTGCCGCAACAGTAAATCAAAACCATTACTAATGTAATCAAACAAGCCGTCGATGATCACGAACAAATGTAAATAGGTCGTCCCACACGTTCCAACTCAGCCAATTCTTACAAACGTTTGTACCGTTCCATTTCTTACAAACGTTTCTACAGACGCCTGCGCGTCAAGCTACCAAAATCTGTCAAATTTCTTTAATGGATTTTGAACTTTATCGTTTAAAAGTTAGGTTCAAAGTTGATTGGGAAAGTTTGACAGTTTCGGGTAGCTCGATGTGCTCGCGTCTGTACCAATGTAACGTGAGCCAGGCGGGACGAAATTATGGGCTTTCTTTAGGGCTGACGATAGCTATAAGAATAGGGGAAGTCTAAATAAACGATGGAGGGACTGTGTGAAGGATGATGTGGCTAGAAAGGAGGTGACTGCTGAGATGACGATTAATATAGGAGTATGGAAGAAGAAGACATGCTGTGCGGCCTCTACTTGAGAGTCGTTTAATAAAGTTTTGTGTTATTTTTCCTCTTAATGCTGAGGTAATTTTTAAGCATAAAGGCTACTGCACCAGCATAATTTTTAAGAAGAATAAAGACTGTTGCACCAGTCATTAATTTATAATAATGTTAATAATGACATATACGAGTACTTCAAAAGTAGACGTCAGAAACCAAAATGTAATGCAGATATTTTAATATTTTTAGATATAATATACGTGTACTATGTAGCAATGACGTACAACAATACCTGACACCATAGGTACTATTGCAAATGAAAGCTTCCAATTTAGATAAAGAAAGAAAGAAAGATCAAGTATTTATTAGTCTCGCACTGGACAAAACAAAATGGTAACTTGACAATAAAACAAGATACATAGATAAATCTTAACATAATCTATCATTGCCTTCAAGCATTTACATATTTTTCGTTAAACTATCGGGTTGTCTTCCAATACCCAGAAGCAGTTGATGAGCATGCTACTTCTCCACAGTAAACTTAGTCAAAGGACCACCAACGATTACTAAACTTAACATAATCATTCGTTTACTTGCTTTCACAGCCCTAATTCAGGCAGCGGTGACATTAGCATTCTCTGCATCGCATACAAATTCCAGCAACTCGTCGACAGCCGCTGTTCTTGTAAACACACTGATTTACAGAATACGGACGCGCTTTGACAACTTAGGTGACTAGAGTCTATTCTAATTTGTGTCTCCATTTGCTGTATTAAACAAATATCAACTTTACATTAGTCACAATTAAGTTGATTTTGTTTGAACGAACTTTATGTGCGCAAAAACATATTTGTTTTCATGTTTGGAAACCATATCGCGAATCTATTGTAGGTGAGTAATTCGATATGTGGTGCTATTGTCTATGTTACGGATTATGTGTAAATTGCATACAAATTCTATGACAGCTAGACAGTTTATCACTGAATGGATTGAATGGAATTATGTGGCCAGTAATTATAAAGCGAATGCGGCCTAGTGACGGGCGTCAATTTGATAGATACTATATACTAATTAAAATTGACAGATTTGATGGAAACCTCGATTCAAATAAAGTTGTCAATCATAGCATAGGATATAGGAATCTGTTGAACCACGCTCTCCAAAATTATCGCTAAAAACTAAACGTGATCAATGATCTTTTTTTTTCGTTTCTTGGTTGATAGCAGGGCTGTCTGCCGACTCACCAAGGCTTATAAGTGTTTAAACTCATATGGTCACTTACATTATCATTATCACATAAAACGGGATATTTAGCATGTTTAGTGTTGTTGTTGTTGTTTTACAGTGTATCCGTGATCATGTTGCTTGCAACATGGCCGAAATATCGGGAACTCAAAATGAACAGTAAACATGATAATTACCAAGGCTTATTGCACATCTAGTAGGTACCCAAATACTATAAGTCTTGAAGGTTCTTTTAGTACTCCATAGTAGGCAATATCATCATCAACTCATTCTTCCTCACAATAACAGACCTAAAGGTACTTCTTACACGTGTTTTCCAACCGCTGCCGCATACCTGCGTATACGCAGGCAGAATACCGTTGATTTTCATTAACAATTGCATTCTATTAATTAATGAGTCGTGTTTCTATCTTCTTTGTTAAGAATAATTAGCAGTACTGCGAGTCGGTGAGGTATTTAGGTAACGTTTTCTTAGGTGCTAGTTAGTTATGCGTTTGATGGTGAAAGTAGGGAGATATAGAGAATGCTGACCAGTATCCATCTATCTACATATTACCGAAGTGGACGTTGTAAAACTACACACCAGTTCGCTACAAGAAATAGATTAAAATGTCAATAAATCCAATACAAAATAGAAGCAGATAAATGAAAAATAAAACATTGAAAATATTCAAATTTCATTGTCAGTATTTTTTTTAAATTTATCTTCTGAAATAACATGCAAGTCTAAAGCGTAGTAGACTGGAATATTTTTATAAGTAATCGTTTGAATTTTATTTGCCCGTAAAGTAGGCTAGTGCAATGTACAGAGGCGGACTTAATGCCATAGGCATTTCAGTTTTCACCACAATTATTTAAAGAAATTGCAGTTTCTTCCCAAACTCAGGAGATTTAAACATTCTTCCCGACTTTTATAAGCTTTATAAATAAGAAGTAGAGCGATATCTGGAAATTTAACAAACCCCCTTAAGGTCACGAATTATATTTTAATCAACATACAACCTGATGTTGTCCGGCAAATTGCAAAAAACGTAAGAAAGTTTCCAACTTCAATAAAGAATATATCTAAGAAATAACCACGGTTAGCTACCCAACCATCAAAATCCCTAACACTTTCACCACCTCAAAGTAGGTGCTACCTACGACAAAATTATAAATTCTCCCAGTGACCCTTAAAAGGAAAAGAGCCATAAGTTAAGCATCATATAACTACTTGGTATACACGCGACAAACCACTCGTCAGTCGTCTGGACTCTTTGATTAGGGGGAGTCTACGGACTGTCTTACGATTGGTCGAAAAAACCGTGGAGTTGCTTCTTTAACAAAAATCATCATCTGCCTAGCCTTTTCCCAATTATGTTGGGGTCGCCTTTCAGTCTAGCCGGATGCAGCTGAATAACAGTATTTTACATGGAGCGACTGCCTATCTGTCCTCCACAATCCTGTTAGTACTGGGTAATATGATACATGGTAAGACAGGTTGTCAGACTTTTAGGCCACTGACTACCTGTAACGAACGTCAAATATCTACAAATGACACCCGGAGCAATGGCTTACCATGCAAAAAATAATTAAAGATATAATGACTCAAAAGTTTTGGTTTCGAACTGTGACCTAGTTTTTTTCTATTGTATTTTTGTTTATTTTATACTTAATCCATATCCATACAAAGAAATTCTGAATTTGATACAAAGTTTTACTTTAGTACAACTTATATATAAAACCATATTAAAAAGCAATTTGTCAGCAGAAACTTCTACATATTTATTTTAAAACTGTTAATCTCAATTTGTCACGTAAAATGGTAATGATAGTTTGAGATAAAGCCAGCAACAATATTGACAATTACAGAAATACATGTATCCAATATCCAAAGGAGGCAAACAATCAAAATAACCTTACTTGTAGATTTGTTAAGAATGACTGTGGTACAAAATTTTGATGCCGAAGCAATTGAAATAAACAAAAGTTAACAAAAGAAAAAATAACAACTGCAAGTCCTCTCTACACGTTCTCTGTTCCGAGCCGCACCAATAAGTCTCCAGAGCAGCAGTGCTTCAAAACGTTAAGATATCGCGGTATACTGACCACATTGTACTAGCAAGTACTTGAGACCTGCCTTAAGTGCGACCTCTTTTGTTTTTGTGTCATATCTACAGAAATCCACTACCTCAATGGTCGAATGGCCGCAAGCGCGACTGCTGAACATGAGGGTTCGATTCCCGGGTCGGGAAAACTATTATTGTTTTTTTAATACAACATTATATCGATGACGTTAATATAATCTATAAACAACCTGTTTCACTAATACTATCTGATTTTCATTGAAACAATGAAATGATTCAAAACCAAATCGACGTATATTTAGCTCTCTTCTGGCAATACATTAACTTTAATCTGGATAATGTCCTGGACGAAATGGACTTCCCAGAATATTTGGCACTTGTTTATAAACAGCTGAAAACACTCATAAATATCGATTATCCATCCATATTAATATTATAAAGTAAGTAAGTCTGTTAAATCGCGTCTTAACTGCAAAACAGATTTGGACGTTTGGCACACGGATAGACCATTACTGGGTTAGGGCAAAGAATCATTTTTATCCGGTAGTACGTTACTAAGTTCCCATGTACTTTTAACCGACTTCTAAAAAAGGAAGACGTCATGCATTCCACCATTATGTTTTTTATTTATTTTTTACTCGCGACCCGCCCCGGCTTCGCCCGGTGCAATACTAATACTAATGTTTTCTATACTATAATATTATGAATGTATTATACATATAAACTTTCCTCTTGAATCACTCTATCTATTAAAAAAACCGCATCAAAATCCGTTGCGTAGTTTTAAAGATCTAAGCATACATAGGGACAGACACACAGACAGCGGGAAGCGACTTTGTTTTATACTAAGGTGGGTGGACCATGGAAGGCCATGCTCCTTCGAAGGCCAATTATTAAAATTTCGTAGTTATTGCCATGTGATGACAAATTCCTTCTATCTACATAAACATCCATCGAACTAGAAATCACAGACGCGGCGGTGAATCGCTCGCGCCACTATTTTGGCAGTACGGTCCCTTGCTTCATTGATATCGGAAATCGGCGACGTTAAAATAAGGTGGGTGTACCATAGAAGGCCACTCTAACAAATAAATAGTTATTATTCGTTTATTTACTGGATAAATGAAACTAACAAATATTTAAGTAATACTTTGTTTTATTACGTAATATATAAACCACTTCTTTTTATTATAAATTTAATGGCTATTTATTAACTTTTAGTGTTAAATGACTGATTTATTATAATGGCCTTCTAAGGAGCCTTGTTCCTAGCAAGGCCATTTTCAAGAGTTCAATGAAACTTAAGTTTAATCAATATTGATCAAATCTGAAATTTAAAAAAGTGGTTTATATTTTACGGAATAAAACAAAGTATTACTTAAATATTCGTTCGTTTCATTTATCCAGTATATGAACGAATAATAACTGTTTATTTATTAGAGTGGCCTTCCATGGTACACCCACCTTATGTAGTGATTCCAGTAGAGCGTTCCTGTAGTATAATTTCCAGCGTAAACCGGGTGAAACCGCGGGTAAGAGCTAGTAACCATGAATAATGCATTAGAACAGTCGCATGGTGCTTCAAACGTAACAATCAGTGCCAAAACACTTATTTGAACTGCACTTGGCACTCAAGATGGGTTTTGAGGAAATGAAGTGACAAACTGACAATCTGTATTCGCCTATCTTTATCTACTCTTGTAGTATTCGACTCGACTACAATGACCAGAGATCGGAATAGGTAGTGTACATTGCCAAAACTTCAAGGAAGTAAGTTACATGTTGATAATACCACATTATCTATACCATACTAATATTATAAATGCGAAAGTTTGGATGGATGGATGGATGTTTGTTACTCATTCACGCCAGAACAGCTGAACGGATCTGGATGAAATTTGGCACAGAGATAGATTATAGTTTGGAATAGCACATAGGCTACTTTTCATCCCGGTAAGACGATCCCGTGGGTCAATTATCGAACTCCACGCGGGCGAAACCTTTGGCATAAGCTAGTTATCAATATTTCGAAAATCATTCCGGAATTTTATACAGAGTTATTAAACACATGTTACTTACTACCTTGAAGTTTAAATTGGCATGAAGGTAGAAGTTTTTATGCCAGTTTATTTCGCGGCGCAGCATGTCATCTTCATTCATACTTATGATGAGTCATTTCACGAGTTCCCCAGGAAATCAGAACACTAGATCCCAATAGCATGTAATAAAATGTTTGGAGTTAGTGTAACAGAATTCGTCTCTCATCAGAAATAACCAAATTATTGAAGAAACTCGTTGGCTTAGTGGTCGCAAGCGCGACTGCTGAGCATGAAGTCCTGGGTTCAATTCCCTGGTCGGGCATAGTGTTATTGGGTTTTTCCATCAGTTTCTCAGTAGCAGCCACGGAGCCACGATTTGTGCCTGGTTGATGGCCACAGGGTCGCCACCTATTACACTAACTTAAACATAACTGGCGAAATGTGGGTGTTCCAACTAACGAGTACACCTCTGCCTAACCTTTCGGGGATTACAGGCGTGATGTTATATAAAGAAGAAAATGAAAGAGCATCATAAATCCTCAAAACGAAATTACTCAACAAACTCCACATTTCTGCCATTACCATATCTCACAGACAGCTAGATAGACTCAAGGATCCAGTCGATCCATCAATAAAATTGATAGTCGAAAAGTTACAAGCGAACCTTTCATCCAGCCAGTCAACGACTCGACCGGAAGTGACGATAATATTCCACTAGCTACCACGAATATAGATGATTGACTGCAATAAGACGTTGCCCGGGGAATCGTCCGTCCCACTCTCAAACACTCCGCTGACGGTATGGAGAAAAGGGACGCAAGATCACCAATAAAATGCACTCCACGTACAAGGAAGTCGGAATGATTCCTGATGCCATAGAAATATTAATCGGGTGCGTAGTGAATGCAAATGGTGGTGTTTGTATGTTCTTATGTAAGAGTACATAAATTATTGTAGTTGGTGTGAATTTTACTATTCTACAGGAGTTGGTTGTTAGTTGGAACCTTTCTCTTAAGTTACAACTTTTTTAACATTACTCTTGCCTCGTTGATCTGGGGCCAATTGCCTAGCATGAAGTCCTGGGTTCGATTGCTGGGTCGGGCAAATTGTTATTGGGTTTTCCATCAGGAATATCTCAGTAGCAGCCACGGAATCTGGACCTGTGCCCGGTTGATGGCAATAGGCTCGACCCCTATTACACTGGACTTGAACATAACTGGCGAAATGTTGGTGTACTATTACTATTAGGTACACCTCTGTCTAATCCTTCGCGGATTAAAGGCATGATGTTGTTTTTTAACATTAATGCTGATTCGAACTTTTACGTTGTATTTCACTCTGTCTTGCGGATAAAAAGGAAGTTATTTTTACTTGAAAGTGGTTGTTTTTTAATGGTTCCTGAAATATTGTTAAAAATTTGAGTATTTTTTGAACAATATTGTCAAGGAATATATTACTAGAAGATGTAACTACATTTTAGCAGCATTTAAATAGTGCGTTGCATGTCAAAATAGAAGCTAGATATTTTTCTGCACTTTTATTGTTTTGACCTACATTTTTAAAATTCATGCATTCGAAATATTTTTACGACACTGCTCTACATTTAGAAAAAGGTGCACTTAAAAAATACAAATCATGTAAATGTCTTACAAGTTTTTACGATACAATAAAATATGTTGATTTTAAATCAAACTCAACGACTTTTTTTATTTTTTATAAACTATTTTTGAAGAAAGAAAAATAACAAATAAATCAATCACCACAATCGGACGATGACAAAATAAAGGTTAGGCAGATGTGTGTATAGTATACCCACATTTCGCCAGTTATGTTTCAAGTCCCAGGTAATAGGGGGTCAGCATATTGCCGTCAACCGAGTACTGATCCAGACTCAGGGCTGCTACTGAAGAACTACTAAGAAATTCTTGATGGAATAATCTAATAACACTTTGCCCGACCTGGGAATTGAACCCAAGACTTCATGCAGCAGCAGCGCTAGCGACCACTCGCAATCAAACAGACGTCTTTGAAAAAAAATCTTGAACATTCCATACCAACATATTAACAAAAACTTATTTAAATAAAGCAATATACTCGCACCCTGTACCAAAGTTAATAAATTAACTTCCCAACAAACAATAGCACATAATACAAAAAGATGCGCAAACGCATCCATTGCAATAAATTACAACACAATCGATTCAATTTAATTTACATATAAATTGGTTGAAAATGGCCCCCGACCGTCATTTGACATCACTTAAGGGTTTATTTGAAGATAATATCAGTATTACTTTGTACATACATAATTAATTACTTTTATGGGTGTAATGACTTATGTGGAATGGGTAAGACATAAGTCAGGGGACGTCCTGTAGTGCTGGTATGAATCATCATCATCTGCCCAGCCTTTTCCCAACTATGTTGGGGTCGGCTTCCAGTCTAACCGGATGCAGCTGAATACCAGTATTTTACATGGAGCGACTGCCTATCTGACCTCCACAACCCTGTTAGTACTGGGTAATACGATACCCCTTGGTAAGACTGGTTGTCAGAATTTCGAGCCACTGACTACCTGTAACGACTGTCAAAGATCATTGCCAACCACTGGGCACAAATTCAGAAGCCGTGGCTGCTATTGAGAAATTCCTGATGAAAAAACCCAATAACACTTTGCCCAACCTAGGAATCAAACCCAGGAACTAGACCAGTCAGGAACAGAAATCCACTTTTAGTTATTGTTTTAAAAATAAAAGGCACACAGACAAAACGTCTTTTTCAATATGTCGAGCAAGGCCGTGTGAGGTCAAAAACGAAATCCACAACACAAAAGAAATACAATATCGGACATCCACATTGCAAACGCAAAAACTAATAACAAACTTCAACACTACATAAAAACAGACGCCAACTGCTTGTCTAGATTGAATTTCATCACCAGACACAATTTTCTAAGAAACCAATATGTCTCCTTTATTTCTTTCATGGTAACACAGCCTAGCCAAATCTCAACAGAAAGACAATGTCCTATACGATACAATGTTGACAACATTAATTGAAATTTATTACATCTCAGATACAATTCAGACACTATAAACTGACACTTACAACTGCCAAACGCCTTATAAAACTTGAACTTTAACTCTGAGATTGTAAAGTTGAGATTGGTGGGTCGAAACGTGATGTAATTGCGTCGTTTTGTTGTTGGCGTCTTAATATTTTATTGGAGACATTCAATCGAAGATAATGCTTGCACTCGTGTTATTTGAGACAATCGCCGGCGGTTTTGTTTTATTGAATTATGTTGGTATCTTGTGATGCTCAGGATTAAGCCATTTATCTCTTGTTGCTGTTGGTAGATAATGGCTGGAGTGGCTAGACCGCTAGACTATGTTATTAATAGCTAGCAGATGTTATCGGGACACTAAGACGTTTCAATATAACATGACATCAATAATATAACAGTTGGTACATACTCGTACATCTACATTTCGCCAGTTATGTTTCAAGTCCCCATATTTCATGGATGATTTAGATCAGTGAAGGAAAAAGCAAGGAGTTCGTTACGAAAACTATGTAAACCTATCTTAATACGTACTGCACTATAAATTTATTTAGTTACTAGATCATCATCAGCATTATTTATGTCAAAATCTTTATTCGCAGCGACTATCAAACGGAAAAAAACCAACAATCAAACGGCACTGTCCACATCACCATGTCCAATATATTAATATTAAGCAAATACAGAAACTATGGAACACATTCGTAATTTGAAAAAGCCTATGACGTAATCTCCTTCCATAAAAAAGCACTTCCTCTCGAAGTTTACAGTTTCCATACAACCAGGTCATCATAATATTTTCAGTTTGTAGTCAAAAGATTATGAATCATTTTGATTGGTTGAGGATATTAGGTCATTATAATGATTAATGTTTCCATGTTTTTGTGGGAATATAGCAAGATATCCTACCGCGTGTAAGTGCTTCCAAGACCAGCGGACCACCACTCTTGCAGTAGGTTTAGACATACATCTGCCTGGCCTTTTCCAACGTATGTTAGGGGCGGCTTCCAGTCTAACCGAAACCAAGCTGAATACAAGTATTTTACATGGAGTAACTACCTATCTTACCTTCACAACGCAGTTACTAGTTAACACGATTCCCCTTGGTGAGACTGGTTGTAACGACTGTCAAAGATCTACAAAACAACAACCATGCATTCGGGGCAGGGAGGTGTGAGACTGCCTTGTTGGTCTAGTGTTCGGACGCGCGACTGCTGAGAGGTCCCGGGTCGGGCAAAGTGTTATTGGGTTTTTCATCAATAGCTGCCACGGAGTCTGGATTTGTGCCCGGTGGGTGGCAAGAGAATCGCCCCCTATTATATGGGATTAGACTTAAACATAACTGGCGAAATTTTGATGTACTTGTTATGTTCACCTCTGCCTAACCCTTTGACGATTACAAAGGTGTAATTTTATGTAATATCCATGTCTGAACGCACAGAGGTCTCCCACACCTCCATAGGTATGGGACACCTCTGTGCGTTCAGACAAGCGTCGTCCTACTGGCTTCTAATACCGACACACTGTGGTCACCAATGGAATTATTAAGACGGATGATTATTGTTCTGTGACTAATTTCGGAAGTTACAATGCCATGATATCTATGTACTACTCATAATGGTACCCATCTCCCGTCCTGCCCTAATAACATTCACTCAAAGTGACCTTTGCGCTGCCGTGGAAGTCATTTTTTTTCACACGCACCAAAAAGAAAAAGAAGAATGGTCATAATCCATCTTTATGTTTTAGAAGTATCTTTATATAATTTTTCGTGGAATTTTTCTCAATGGAAGATTTATAGTAAAATTAATTATTGCATATCGTCCGCAGGCATTGCGCTCACGCACGTAAAAATGAAAAATTGGAAACTGTACAACTTGGCGGGTGATGGTTTTGCGTCATATTTACAAGAAATAACATAAAAACTCATAGATTTTTACGGTCGTTGCCAATTAAATTATTTCAGGAAGTCGTAGACGTGTAATTGATTATACCACAAATCATACAAGCGCGCGTGTATGACAAGATGAATGAATATGGCTAGTGACAGCTTAGTGTTGTGACCGTTGGACTGCCAAGTCATAGGTCTCAAGTTCCGCACCCAAGACACGCACCTCTGATTTTTCGAAGTCATGTGCGTATTGTATAATAATCACTTGCTTCGTTGAAGGAAAACATCGTGAGGAAACCAGCATGCCTGTGAGATATTTCTCGACGGCATGCAGAGCCAAGTCAGAGGCCCATGGGCGGTATAAAAACTCTGACACCAAGTTAGGCACTAACCACACGATAGAGAAAGAATGAATATGGCTGAAGCAAAAGTCGTATGCAAGGATCATGGTAGAGCGTTCTGTAGTTTGTGCATATGCGGAAAGGCGAGATTTTATATACAAATGTTTGTTATATTTATTTATTTATTATTATTTATTTATTTATTTATGTACACACAAAACACATTACAGGAAAAATACATAAAGACAAAAGAGCACAAAGGTACTGCTTTGTTCTTTAGTTTCAGCCTATAAAATTCAAAATAAATGTAAATAAGCGCAATCAAAGGCGAAGTGCTTAATAGAATAGAATATACTTAATACTTGTTGTTTCTTTGTTGAAGGTTCAAAAAATGCCACCTTCTCACAAAATTATTGGCTGATATTATTTAGGTACAGTTTAGTAAGAGAGCTTTTATGGGACAATGTATTATTAGCTTTCTTATTGTTAACTGAAGTATGCATCTTGTAATAAAATCCTAATCTCAAATATTCTAAAATCAATCACATTTTGTCCTTTAAGAAGTCACTTAGACCCGGACATATCCAATGACGCCTTAAACAAACGACAGTAACTCAAAATGACATTAAAGTTGACAACAAAGAATGTAGTAACTGTTGTAAGCATTTATGTCCTTTTTATGAGGCAATGATGTGACCACACATTAGTGCCTCGTTGGTCGTGACTTGGAGACACCCTATCGGTCACACGAATTATAAAATGCAATATCTCTTTGTTGGTCCGTTAGGGTGATCATAAATTATCATCATCTGCTTAGTCTTTGCCCATCTAAGTTGGGGTCGGATTCTTGTCTAACCGGATGCAGCTGAATACCAGTATTTTACATGGAGCGACTACCTATGTGACCTCCACAACCCGGTTAGTACCGTCAAAAAACTACAATTGACAGCCAGGACCAGCGGCTTAACGTGCTTTCCGAGGCATAGAGGCAATGGGTGGCGGTATATAATGGGTGGTTCACCACGGACCAACCTAGGCTAGCACGGCTTAACCTAAAGATCGACCCGAACAGCTAGTATTATTTAGCCACGAGCTCATCGGGTGCTCTTCTAGGGTGCTCATATTATGACCACCTCTTATTCAACTAGTTGTTTTTCTGTCACAGTTCGCATCGAATGTGATTCCGAGAGTCGGATCTTTTTTTTTTTTGGTGAATGGCAATTTGCAGATCCACCTAAGAGGTTGTAGTCTTCTTAACTGGAATATCCTGTGGGTATCTTGAGTGTAAGGCCACCAGCCAGGGGCTTAATACTTGAGTCGAATATATTGCTGCTTTTTAAAACGCAGCCGTTAACTGCAAGTGCTAAGATAATCAATACCAGAAACATTCCCAGGCTTCCATTTATTGAATGTATAGTAAAAAGTTGATTTTTGTCAGCATGTTTGATCAGAAACGCCACAAATGCTGGCATTACAAAAACAAAAGCCTATATATCGAACAAGTTGAAAGGTCCTATAAAAATATTTATTATTCGTTTTATAAAAAGTTAATAAAAAGTAATTAATAAAATTACAGCTACTTTTTGCGAACCCTATCATCTATCTAAAATCTTTATAGCCCTGAAACTATCAATATTCTAAGCCCATCTCAGATAAATCACAGCAACAGTTACTTGCTGGCCGATGCTACTCAATTATGCATGTCCTATAAGTTGATATGTCAATCATAAGCTCCGCGATCGGTTAGGGCGAGGACTTGGTAGAGGCTGAAGCGATAATGCAGTTGCACAAATGTTAGTTTAGTAATATATCAGCGAAATAATGGTGGCTCCGTATCAAAACGACCTATTATCAAAACGACACTTTAGCAAATCGTCCGAGCAAATGGTCCTAAAAACAAAGAAATGGGAATTTTAGTGGTACCACACATACATGTAGGTAAGTCTCGATATTTTTGCCGCCATAAGTAAAAGTGTCCGATCTGAAGAAAGGAAATCGGAAAATGAGCCTTACCATATAGATGCACCTTTATTTATAAGATTTTTTGTTTGGTATGGCCAATTTTTCTTTATGTTTCTTTCACAGATGTAACCATTTTGCTTACGGCGGCAGATTTGCAACCAGTTGAAGTTTACGTTTCAACTAACCTTATGTGTAAAGACGCTCATCAACTTTTGTTCCTTTGCTTTCCTCGAATTTTAGGTGCGCTATCAATAAATCGGGTCCGTTATTTTTCTGCCTTTAAGTGTGATACGTTTTTCATTTTACTATGTTATGCAGCGTTATTTCTAGGATTTCTTAACACAATTTCAAGTTGCGAGTCATACAGCGTTCTAACATCTAAATACATCCGCTCTTGCTCTCGCGGCCGCTCGCACTAAGGACCCACCCTAACCTACCACGTCTAGAGCGTTATCATTCGCACATCGTATCCACGAGGAAGCGATGATGTATCGCCGGATATCGCTATTCGCTTGACCCATTACGTTGAAGTTATCTGTAACTTCTGCGACAGTGAGTGAAGATTAGGGAAAAGTGAGTGAGTGAATGAGGTAATTATTGTCTTGAGGAGAAAGAGGGGCTATTATGTTTGTTAATAGATGACGAGTATACGCTATTCAAGTTGAATGTTAACACGTACCTCACGCACCTCATGAGTAGGTACTTGGTATCCTACGGCGCAAATCTTCATATGGCCACCGGTGGTACATCACCGCCCCATGAACCAAAATACAATTTTTCAACATTGATTTTTGCTTACTTTTCGAAATAATATCCACCTCCTGAGCTGCACTATGAAAATTTGACAATTTTACTAGGCGGGGACGGTAAATACAACACTTTCTCTCAAAGCGGCGCGAATTTCTTAGCATATTGAACGTATAGTGTGACGTGGCCACCGGTGGTACACCTCGCCGTGTCAGCAAATACCCCGTGCTCCACCGGTGGTACACGCCGGTCTGAACGTGTTAATATTTTCGTGAGCAGGAAAAGGTCATCTTCGCAGATAGTAGCTGCTGGATGAAGTTGCCAAGAATCGAAATCAATGACGTGCGATTGGAGAGGCCTTTGTTCAGGAATGCATTTCTGAAGGTTGATGATCATACCGATGATCTTCAAAAAATTGGAAACTAAGAAACAAAAATATGGGTTGTTGTATAGCCAACCAAATACCAAAATGTTAATAATTGACAGCAAAGAGGCTTAAAATAAAGGTTAGACCTGCTATCCTGTAAGCATCAGAATGCTGGACCGCAAAAGGGATGAATTAAAGGCAGGAAGGAGGTGTCTGATGAGATGACTTTAAGAAGAAGACATGCTGCGCCGATCGCAGATAAATTGGGATGAGGGCAGGACAAAGATGATGATGAAGACAGCAAAGAGACTTTATCAAGTTCAGCATTTACTGTTACAAATACACAAGCAGTGATAGCCTAGTGGTGTGACCGTTGGACTGCCAAGTCATAGGTCTCGAGTTCGAACCCAAGGCACGCATCTCTGAATTTTCGGAATCATGTGCGTATTGTGTAAATTATCACTTGCTTCGGTGAAGGAAAACATCGTGAGGAAACCAGCATGCCTGAGAGATAATATTTCTCGACGGCATGTAAAGCCAAGTCAGAGGCCCATGGGCGGCATAAAAACTCTGACACCAGGTTAGGCACTAACCACACGATAAAGAAGAAGACTGTTACAAATTAAAGGTAAGGAAAACCAGGAATTCTGCCAGAAAAATTCAATCCAGATCTAAGATAAGATGTAGACCAGCAATAAACCCGAAATGTATCCAATGTTTATCTTGATCCCAATACATACAATATTGTACCGTAAATCTTGGTATAAACTGATTATGTTTATTTAACGTAATGTCTATATTTAACTAAATGATGCAACGTGTTTACTGAATACTTAATCAACTAATTAGATGTATTATGTGCTGATCTAGAATTTACACAAGGTTAACAGGTTAAGACTGAATCCGTATATCCGCTAGTCAAGAATACAGTTACAGCTCGTGTAAACTTAATATGTATTCCTGAGTGGTATGGTTAAGTACTATTTATAGTATTTTGATATATTATATTTATAGTATTTTATAATTATATCCTTGTAGTTTAGTTTAGTATTTGATTAAAGTTATTTTCAGATAACACACCTACCGGTGTTTGTCTCTGCATCACCCAAAGGTTGACTGGTAGAAAATGCCTATGGCATTAAGTCCGCCTCTGTACATTGTGCTTGTAGTGTTAAATAAATAAATAAAGAACTTCTTAATGCTATAGTCGCCTATCGAAGCAAAAAGGATTTTATATTTTTTATTGAACTTGTTTTCAAGAAATATTGTACTGGGTCATACTTCAAGGCGTCAATCTGTTTTAGATGGGATTTGACAGCAAGCCGAAATCTCCTAATTAAAAATATTGATAAAAATAAATAAATTGGCTATAATAAAGACTTACACCGTAGCTGTTGCAAGCGTCATGATCGCGCGAAACTAACATACAATAGATGGTCTATTGCGCAAAATCTCTTCCAGACTAGATTCAGCCTAGGCCTATCACGTAGTACCTATTTACCTATTTAGTTCGTGAATATTTAAAAGACTCCACACAGGATATTACATACCTTTCTGGAGATAATAACCATAGACGGAGTTCAATGAATTTCCTTGAATTTTAATTGATATAATATGGGAATATACTAATTTGTATGTGAGGTAGTAGGGCCTAATAGTTTTTATGCCGTCTATAAGGCTATGGGACATGCGTCGCATATGCTATGGGCATTTTGTATGTTACAATCTCGTATGCAGATGACATATTAAATATAAATGCTTCCTAGATAGTGGGGGGGAAACGCTGGTCTGGTAGTCGACTTCTTGTAATTATTGGAGTTATAATTTTCTTCCACGTATTAAATAGGAAATTTGAATGTTTTTCAAATAGTAAATAGATCCGACTTCCTCCCATAGAGATGAAGCTTATGTCCCAGGCATGGGAAAATTACAGCCCGATGATCCGTGCATTGTTTCCGGCGATATTTTGAAAGGACATAAATTATGTGTCTAGTGGCGGCCAAACAGCAATACAAACCCAAATGCAACGCAATTTTAATCACGCAATCAGCAATGTAAGTATATTTCGCTAAAAGATGCGATGTGGTTCAAAAGGCGGCCCAACTTAAACTGGCCCGGGTCTTGAAGGAGAGGACGAACTGGCAAGATTCTGCCAAAAGTGAAAGAAAAAAGCGTAGCGATTGGGAAGAGTAGATGTAGGTATTTGCCCAAGAGGGTGACAGAATAGGCTAAAAATGCACCCTAATTTAGTGTGATAGTTTCTAAATTATGAATAATCGACTATATTTCGTCCAGCTCTATCATTAATTCCATCGATTCCTACAAGCCTCATCCCACCTCTACCAGCACACTACCGGGTTCACGGCCACAGTCTGACGTCACCCTAACACAGTGATGACAAGCATGGAGAATGCCGATCATATGCGGATCGCGTCCAGTACTAAACCTAGACCACAGTATAAATATAACCAGTAAACCAACAAACTACGCTTGTGAAATGAAACGCAGGCGTCAGGTTTTCGAATTAAAGTTTTAGTTATTTTGCATATGCTATGCAAGATTTGCCCCACCTCATTTCCTGTCCATCCTGCACAACCACCTGCATCTTTCAGGATTTAAACCAACCTACCCGAGCTGATGTTATTATTTAGCCACGAGCTCTTCCACTGCTCTTACTATACATAACTAGCTGTTGCCCGCGACTTCGTTCGCGTGGACGAAGTTTAATTCAAACTTTCAACCCAATTTTAACCCCTTAGGGGATGAATTTCCAAAAATCCGTTTTTAGTGCACACTTACGTCATTTAAGGAACTTTTGTGCAAAATTTCATGCTCCTAGACCCAGCGGTTTCAGCTGTGCGTTCATCGATCAGTCAGTCAGTCAGTTCCTTACTTTATAATTATATAGATAGATAAATATAAATAACTAGCTATACCCGGCATGCGTTGCAATGCACTACTGCCTACCTACCTACCTAATACCTATTTTCTCACCGTACAAGCCTTCCTTGGACTTCTACAAATAATTCAAAACCAAAATTAGGCAAATCGGTTCAGCCGTTCTCGAGTTTTTGTGGGACTAACAAACGTCAATTCATTTTTATAAATGTATATAGATACAGATATAGATTATTTAAATGTATGCAAGATGCTTACTCATTTGCATTATCTTGATGGGGCTGTGCCCTTTCAGGGTTCATGGCAGGTGCTGCCTTATTGTTGTAATATCTAGAATTACCACATGACTGCAATAAATATTTGATTTTGAAAGAAGCATTGCGTTAAATTGGTTTGCGCCCTGATTAACAAAATAATATCCTGAATAAGATGGTTTTCTTTTTTTGTGTATTCTATTAAAAGTTCAATAAAAAAAAGACAATAGTTCAATATTAAAAGTTCAATTAAAGAAAGAAAGAAAGACAGAAATAAACAGTATTTATTAGTCTCGCACTGGACAAAACAAAATGGTAACTAGACAATTACAAGATTAAAAACAAGATAGAAAAAAAATTTGGCTCGCCCCTATTACATGGGACTTAAACATAACTGGCGAAATGTGGGTGTACTTGTTATCTACACCTCTACCTAACCCTTCGGGGGTTACAAGGCGTGATGTTATGTTATGTAATGCCTATTAAAAGTTTATTTGTTGAAACTTTCTAATGTAGTCATTTAAGTAGGAATGTCTCCTAGTATCCTATGGGATAAGACACACTCATAAGTTGAAGAATAGTGCTTCATTATTTTATTGATTTTGTATAATATTATTACTAAGCTCAAAATATACAATCTTACTATCTTATCTTGCTATTATTATAAATGCAAAAGTTTGTGTGGATGCATGTTTGTCACTCTTTCACGCAAAAACTACAGAATGGTTTTGGGTGAAATTTGGCACACAGATAGTCTGTAACCTGGATCCCGTCGGACAATTTCTGAATCCACGCGGACGAAGCCGCGGTCATCGGCAAGTCAGAGAGAGAGCTCACCTATATGTCAACGAAACTAATAATTATAATTTGTCAATACTCAATACTATCTAGCAATGAGCGTAATGGTCTCATTAAATACCGTTGATTGATTCTTATAAGCAAACATTACAATACTTTACGATGACAAATGTTACGTTCGATACGGAGAAATATATGCTTTATGTAGAAGGTGCATATGTACAGGCTAATTATAGAATCGCATATCTCTTCCTGTCTCTTGCAGACCAGGATGTGACGTATGCAGGGAGCATCTGCAGTGATAGTAGCGTAAGACAATTTCTCCAAAGTTGTAAAGACGTTATAATCACGCCCATAATATACGAAGGATTAGGCAGTAGTGTACCCTACCTCGCGGTTGCTCTACTGCCCTACTAAGCGCAAAAGCGGTATCTCAAAAAATCGTAAAGTTTTTTCAGAAGGTATCTCAAAAAAAGTAAAAACCTTAAGAAAGATTTCTCTATCTCAATTTTACCTTATTTCTTAAGGTTTTTTTCATATGTTTTGAACAAGATAGCGCTAAAAATCTTAGTTCATTAGATGTGTATTTTTTAAAGCTATCCGATGGCATAAAAATCAACTTTACGATTTTTTGAGATACCGCTTTTGCGCTTAGTAGGGCAGTCTAGGGGTCACAAGCGTGAGTCGTCACTACTGAGCATGGGGTACTGGGTTCGGGTACGATTTTCGGTATGTACTTGTTAGGTTCATCTCTGCCTAACCCTTCTTGGATTACAAGGCGTGATGTTATGTTTGTACCCTACAGTACACTCACGTTTTTTCTGTTATGTTTAAGTCCCATGTAATAAGGGGCAAACCTATTGATAACAACAGAACATAAATCCAGGATTCGGGCTGCTACTGAGAAACTCCTAATCGAAATCCCAATTACACTTTGACCAGCCTGATAATCGAACCCAGGTCCGCCCGCTTGCGACCAGAAGACGAACCAAGCAAGCTTATTCTTTTAAAAAAAAACTCAGTTTGATAGGACAAGCCTACTGGCAAAATATAGCAATAAGTAATACAGCTATTGAAGCAAGCGATGACTGGCAATTGTCCAGAATAAAGAATCTGTTCCATGCAAAAATCTTTCCCGCAACTTTTCTTGATTGTTGGCGTGTTTTGGTGTGACGTCACTATCGTAGAAGCCATTTTGATGTATAGTCTGTGGTAAGAGTCAAGTCCGTATGAGCAATGACCCAATTTCTTTGGGATGACTTTCAGCTTGCGGTTTTATTAACGAACTGAATACTTAGAGTCAATGAAAACAGCTGTTTTATAAAATATGTAATAAAAAATTCTGTCAGTTAATCTGCCAAAATAAATCTTACAATTTTTTAACCGACTTCAAAACGAGGAGATTGTCCATTCGACCCGTGTAAATAATATTTCGTTTGACTGAAAAAGAGCAAAGTTACTTTATTTTCGACAGACGATGGCAAAAAAATTGAATCAAACAAACAAACGAAAGACATCGACTCTCGGAGCAAAAGTTATTTTGCACTTTTTCACGTAATATACGAATAGTATTGCTTATTTTGTAAAAAAAAAAGTGTTTTTTTTTTCTCAACGACAGTTGCAATTAGGTGGTCTTATATTTTAGAAAGTCAAAACACTACAAAGTACAGACAGTAAACAAAACACGCACGGAATTCGTAATTTGAATTTGTATTTAGTTCTTTTCATTGTCACACGCATTCTATTTTCGATCTGTATTCTATACGGCCAGTGTTCTGATTCCGTCGCCCTTTGCGTACTCGACCAACCTTATTTTACCGTTAGCTAATTGAAAATTATTCAAAATTAAACCTTGTTGTGACGAACCAAAGTTGCGTAGTAGTTATTTTGAATATAAGTGTAAGTTTGCTACCATCAGTATGTAGTACTTGGACGGATATTGAGAACTATTTCAGTCTGAAATACGTTTTTTCGTCTGGAATGGAATTCATTTTTTAATAGTTCACTTTCTTTATGATAAAACTATAGACATTTAAATATACTTACAATAAACGGGAGAGTTTTTTTTTCGCTAAACTAGACAATGATGTTAATTTTCTGCCGCCGCACTAAAGCATACTTTTTAGGATCAAAGTCTTTCTTCTGAAAGTATTTTATAACTCTTTAAATAAAACAGCACTATTGCATAGGCTAACGATAAAATAAAAAAAAGGTATTTTGTGAATTATTATATAAATCGAGTAAAGGTACCGTATTAATTCGTAGCTACTCGTCACAGTCATGTGTTGCAAGCTCTAAACTTATCCAACATCCATACTAATAGCACAAGCGGAACCTCGGATAAAACCTATTCTGTTTCAAATCTAGGGACTGAAATCCCGATACACACATCACTCAAAAATAGACTCTATTGTTATTGTGCTAGGAAATAATTCGCCACAATCTGCGGTTTGGCAGCTATCATTTATTGTTGGTTTCCTTGAATGCAAAGGAGATTTATCCGGGAATGTGTTAGATCTGCAGAAATCGAATAATTTCTAGATTTTATTTTTAGCTACAAGCAGACTGACGTTCTAGATATTTTTCAACTCAATCAGTCTAGTAGATTCGGAGCATATTGCTTGTGACAGACAGACAGATACACGGGTGCCCTAAGAAGGTTCCGTCTTTTCATTAGGACTTACGGACCCCTAATAAACATTGCCAAACAAAAGCGTAGTGAAGAACGTTGTTAGTAGACCAGTCGACGGAAGACAGACATAGCATAATATCACCCCTATAATGCCCAAAGGGTCAGGCAGACGTCTCGGTAGATAAACCCACATTACGCCTGTTATGTTTAAGTACTAATAGGGGGCGAGCCTGTTGTATAATATGTTGCATGTTCCGAGAAAATATATCAAATATAAAAAGGTAGGTCGTGGCTACATAATATCAGCCGCTCAGTTCGATCTTTAGGTTAAGCCGCGCTTGCCTGGGTTGGTCTGTGGATGGGTTACCACACTGACCACCCATTACATACCGAGTTTCCTCCGTGTCTCGTAAAGCACGTTAAGCTGTTGGTCCCGGCTGTCATTTATAGATCTTTGACAGTCGTTACAGGTAGTCAGTGGCCCGGAAGTCTGACAACCAGTCTTACCAAGGGGTATCGTATTACCCAGTACTAACTGGGTTGTGCAGGTCAGATAGGCAGTCGCTCTGTGTAAAATACTGGTATTCAGCTGCATCCGGTTAGACTGGAAGCCGACCCCAACATAGTTGTGAAAAGGCTAGACAGGTGATGATAAAAAGAGAGATG
This sequence comes from Standfussiana lucernea, assembly GCA_964057025.1. Lineage (NCBI taxonomy): Eukaryota > Metazoa > Arthropoda > Insecta > Lepidoptera > Noctuidae > Standfussiana > Standfussiana lucernea. The sequence goes on from OZ059804.1 coordinate 12,440,909, forward strand.
CTATTTTCAATGTCAATAATCATAGTCATATTTATCGATTTACTGACAAAATGATGTTTACATTACATTCTGTGGAACAACTCACACTTGACCTATTTACACTGACCTTAATGCAACAGATTGTTTACCGATACTCAATGCATGTCTGTTTGTGTGAGCGAATATTGGCAACTACTGGATTGGTAGTTATGCAGCTCTTGATGAAAGACAAGGTTAAATCTGGAAATCTGGTTCAGTAACATAACTTTACGCCTATATTTTAGAAACGGGAAGACAGAGTTGTTTAGTGGCAATCTTCATCTATTAATTAGCAGAGAGGGAGGCTGTTTTCTAGTAGTTGAAACAATTAAGGCCTGTTAAATGGTTTTATGTTAAACCCAAATCCATATGCCTAACATCACGCCTTGTAACCCCAAGGGGAAGGTTAAGGCAGAGGTGTACCTTACAGTAGATATACCCACATATTTTGTCAGGTATGTTTGAGTCCCATGTTATAGGGGGCGAGCCTATTGCCATCTACCGGGCACAAATCCAGACTCGGTGACTGCTAGTGAGAAATTCCAATAACGCTTTGCCCGACCCCAGACCTCGACTTCAGACGTACATATGTTACGATTCTACGAGCTAAGCTTTGCTGAACGATAAACTGATTGTAAAAGACAATAAGATTCAAACGGTACTAGAACTTTGAAAACGGTTTTAAAATTATATTCTGTTTCTGATCACTTGTCCTTATCATAAAATGTTCAATTTTATGCAATGTTCCGTCGGAAATTTACTGCTAATAAATATCTATATGTTCAGAAAGTGATCATATTAACTTGAGCAATATTTCAAAACATCTTCATTACAATTCCAGTGAGTCCATCATAATACCAGTACAAAATGATCCACTAACGCACACTATCACAATTCTAATGTATCGAATACCGATTGAACGTTAATCGATTAAATTGGCATCTATCCTAATTCGATTCCCGTTTGTAGATAAAGTGTAATTTATTCTAGAGTACGTCTGAATGTGATGCGGGAGTCACATTCAAAATAGTTCACTCACTCTGGAGATGTTTGCTGAGAATGTTATTTGGAATGCATGGAATCTATAAAAATAACATATTACATAACATAACGCCTGTAATCCCCGAAGGGTCAGGCAGAGGTGTACCGTGTACTTTATGGTAGGTTCTTTCAGTCGCCAGTCCCATATAATAGGGGGCGAGAGCATGTTGCCATCAACCGGGCAAAAATCTGGACTCCGTGGCTGCTGCTGAGAAATTCCTTATGAAAAACCCAATAACACTATGCCCGACCTGGGTATCGAACCCAGGCTCTCATACTGGGCAGGCGCTTGCGGCCACTACTCGATCAAAGAGGCGGTCAAATAAGTTAAGTTTTTTATTCAAAAAGAACAGTACGGTTGCGTCATACATCATCGGTGAGCCACAAACTATGCGTCGCTTGTGTCTTGAGGCACGGGAGTACGAAAAAAAAAAAAAACAAAACTTCAAAATATTTTTCATTTCTGCTTACGTACCTCCCACCACGCTGTACAATTTGATAATAAAAATTAAAGAACAATAAAATGTTCCATTACATTAGTGACTCAAGACTCACGGCCTAGAATAGAGTTTTTCTCAATAATTCTGATGTCTAATCAACTCCTGCGCAACGTGGGCGGAGCGGGTGACCATACTTTTATATTTCTGACAGATATGTGCCCTGAAATGTTTTGAGTGCCCTCGGTTAGACGCGTCTCGTTTGACATGAAATGATTTGATGTAAGAAATTTATACAATATATGTGCTGGTAAAATATGTTAATTGAATGGGAAGAATTAGCCAACCGCTTGATTGAAAGAATTTTGGCGCCAGTCAGTGATTGAAATGAGTCAGTTGTTTTTTTTTTTATCTACAAGTGGTATTGCCAATATAATATTTGCAATGTTTAACAGATTAATGAGACCGAATCAAATGTACGATTATTTTTACCACGTCGTTTGTTTGCAACAATAATGTCATAACTCGAAAAATAAGAAATACGGGACAGCTTTTTTGTAAGTTCTAAAAATATTTTCAGTATATTGCCAATATTTTTTTTGCATAGAGTAACTTTTTATCAAAAGATTAAATAATTATTTTACGTATTTCGTTACTTAATTGAATACTTGCTTTCCTTAATTTTATATTCAACTACAAACAACATCGAAAAATCTAAATTTTTGATTTATGTCATCCTTGTCGAAAACGAGTGATATACGTCCACACTCCATATCCTTGATTTTTTGTTACATGACAGAACAATTAGGAGATTTGCTTATCAATTTTTTTTACCATTTGAAAGCTGCCTACTACATTCAAATAAACAAATAATTCATATTATCAACACAGATCAATTGAATTTAACTGGAGCCGTTGTCAATACCTTACTGAGCGGTTGAAGGTTTAAAACTAGAATATTTACTCATCAAAACATCAAATCAGACTTCTTGATCATCATCTGCCTAGCCTATTCCCAACTATGTTGGGGTCGGCTTCCAGTCTAACCGGATGCAGCTGAACACCAGTATTTTACATGGAGCGAGTGCCTATCACAGGCAATACTGATTAATACGATACCCCTTGGTAAGACTGGTTGTCAGATTTTCGGACCACTGACTATCAAACTTTTTAATATAAAACTAAATCTTGGTTGTTGTGGTGTCCACCTCAATAAGCAATAAAGACAGTCTTGACAAAGTTCAAAGTTACATTATTCTAATCAAAGCGTTTGCCATCAGGACAATTTCATCCTTTGAAAGCTTTTACAGGTAAAATGACCTTCACAGACCTATCTAAGGATCACAATTGCCATCACTCCTACATTTGGTTAGTCTAGGCAATAAAATATCAGCTTTGAACATAGGAACGGGCAAAATATAGCTTTTACAAATCTAGCGTTTATGAGTTAATATTGTTATGATCGAAATAAAAATATGACTTCGTAGAAATGCGTTTTGTTGAAAGAATAAAGTTTATTTTTGTTATAATATAAACTTTAGTTCTGTGATCGGATTTTATCGCTTATGCTTGTGATATATCGCAGTGTGGTTGCTTGTGAAATACTGAACGATAAAACTATTCATCAAGACACATTTATTATATTCAAGGTAACTCTATCTGTGTGTTACCTTTTCATCCCTTAACAGTTGAACGGATTTGAGTGAAATTGACACGCAAATAGATCAGAATCTGAGACAATAACATAGGACTTTTATTCCGGTAGTACGGTCCTATGGGATCTTTTCGATTGACGGTTTTCTCCACTGCGGGCAAAGCCGCAGACTTGATTATTGTCATACTAGCTTATGCCCGCGGCTTTGCCCGCGTGGAGGTCGGTTATTGTCCCACAGGATCGTACTACAGGGATAAAAAGTACACTTTATGTTAATCCCCCGTGTGGTTCCGGGCATAGAATACAACCACCCCGCACCTCCCATGGGTGTCGTATGAGGCGACTAAGGGCTATGTGCAGGTGCAAACCAGCTGCCTGCATACCAGGGTTTTTTACATCTTAACCCAAGACTTGAAGCTATCAGAGGGCTCGGGAAAGATATTATTTCCTGGAGGTCTTGATAGAACAGTCAACATCAGAGCAGATGTTGACTTAGGGCGGCGGCGGAAGAACATCTAGCATGTCAACGGCGGCGCCTATGGACCCAGTCAGGTGGTCCACTGCTCACCCATCAACCCGCATTAGACAAGCGTGGTGGGTTGAACTGTCTAAACCCCTTCCCACTATGAATTACGAAAATCAAGCCAATCCCCAAGTGCTCGGCGACTCCAGTCGGTGCACGGCTATTGGCAGTACGCAGGTGCACTCTGGGGTCGGGGATCATAATCTCCGAGCGAGGGTCAACTGCCAAACAAGTATGGAACGCAAAAAGGACACCGATAAATTAAGAATCTTTTCATTTAATGTACGTACATTACGAACCGAAGAAAGAATCTTAGAGTTAGAATATGCACTAGAAAATCTAAATTGGGATATAGTTGGCCTAGCAGAAGTAAGAAGAGAAGGAGAAAACACAATAGAAAGAGAAAATAGCATATTTTATCACAATGGAGAAGACAATACCAGACATGGTGTTGGCTTCCTGATTTCAAAACGCTGGAAGGATAATATTACTGAATTTGTCGCATATTCTAATAGAATCGTTTTACTCAAGTTTCGTGTGGCCGATAAAAAGATCCTCACACTAATCCAGGTATATGCTCCAACATCTTCGCATAGCAACGACGAAGTAGAAGAGTTCTACGACTTGCTCAACAAGGCATGCGATGAACACAGAGGGACTTGGACACTAGTCATGGGCGATTATAATGCCAAGATTGGTCCAAGAATAACATCGGACAACACGAACGTTATGGGACCGTACGGTTTGGGAGACAGAAATGAACGTGGTCAAGGCCTTCTAGAATTCGCTTTTGGGCAGAACTTAAGTGTAAGTAACAGCTTTTTCCCTAAAAAACCACATCGGCGATGGACCTGGCTCTCTCCAGACGGCCACACGAAAAATGAAATTGATTTTTGTCTCTCCTCGAACAAGCAAATAATACAGAATGTCGAAGTCCTAAACAGTTTAAAATTTAGTTCAGATCACCGCCCACTTAGAGTTGTAGTGAAATTTGACATGAAAATACATCGTAATAAAATAATTAATAAAACCATAAAACGAATTGACAAATCAACATTAATCGCAAACAAAGAAAAATTTAACTTACAAATCAAAAACAGTTTCAGCATTCTCGAATCTAAAAATTCAGAAGATGTACAAGTACAATATAATAATATCAAACATGTCATCAAAACTGCTAGTCAGAACATAAAGCGCCTCAAAATCAAACAGAAAAAGCTTACCGATTATACAGTCCGCCTTATAGAGGAGAGACAGAATCTACCATATCAGTCTCTCGAGTACAGAGAGCTGGACAGAAAGGTAAAGCGGAGCATTCGGAAAGATATCAGGGATTACAACACTGAACTCGCCCATTCCGCTTTAACAAATAACCGTTCCCTGAGGTCAGCCATGCGTGGGATGGATAGAGGTAGATTTTCTATAACACACCTGAAAGACAGTAATGGTGTGAAACAGGGTGATAGGAAAAAATTAATACAAATTTGTACAGACTTTTACAAGTCTCTATATTCAGACGAGGACACAACTTTCCAACTTGCAGATGAAGTCTACTCTTGCTCTGATGATGTCCCTGTGATAACTGGTTATGAAGTTCACAAGGCTCTCTGTGCCATGAAGTACAACAAAAGCCCAGGTGAAGACGGCATAACGACCGACTCACTGCGAGTAGGAGAATCAATTTTATTACCACACATATGCAACCTATTTAACTCCATTTTAAAAACAGGCATATTTCCAAGTAACTTTTGTCATTCCGACATTATTTTACTTCACAAAAAAGGAGACAAATCTGACCTAGGCAACTACCGTCCCATCAGTCTTGTTTCTCACCTGTACAAAGCTCTCATCAAAGTTCTGGGAAACCGTATATCCGACCAATTAGACCTCCACCAACCTCCGGAACAGGCCGGTTTTCGCTGTGGCCTATCCACTACCGATCACCTACACTCTCTGAATCAGTTGATTGAAAAGCACGAAGAATTTAATTTGCCGTTGTACCTTGCTTTCGTAGATTACTCCAAAGCTTTTGACAGTCTTTCACACGAAGCTATATTCAAAACACTCCATAAACAACAAATAGAACCCACTTATATTAAATTACTACAACTAATTTATTTCAATAGTACAGCTTCCATACGCTTAGACACCACTGGCCCATCCTTTGCAATCCGAAAAGGAGTGAAACAAGGAGATCCGCTATCTCCGAAACTCTTCACTGCGACCCTTGAAGAAGTTTTTCAAAAGTTAGATGCACCCTGGCGGGACAAGGGCATTGTCGTTGGGGAAAAGAGATTAACTAACCTTCGATTCGCCGACGACATTGTCCTTTTCTCGTCTTCAGCGGCTGAGTTGGGCGTCATGCTCGAACAACTGAGCCACGCCAGCCTCGAGGTCGGACTCAAAATGAACATGACGAAAACTAAGTTAATGACGAACAGCACGAAACGCAAAGTAGACATAGGGGGTGTGGAGGTTGAGTATGTCCATGAGTATATATACCTCGGCCAAATAGTCTCCTTCCAGGCGAGGCAAGATAAAGAAGTGGCTCGACGCACCGAAAACGCCTGGAAGAGCTATTGGTCGATGAAACACTTCATGAAAGGACCACTTTCACTCTCCCTCAAAAGGAAACTCATGGACACATGCATCCTTCCCACCCTCACCTATGGAGCGCAAACGTGGTCATTAACGAAGCGTCAAAAGTCCGCACTCGGGGTCTGCCAGCGAGCCATGGAGCGAAGTATGCTAGGGGTCAAAATTTCTGACCGTATAAGGAACAGTATACTTCGATCCAAGACCCAAATCGCAGACGTTTGCAACACAGCCGCCAAACTAAAATGGAACTGGGCTGGCCACATATGCCGCATGTCGCATCAAAATTGGGCCAAAGTGACAACAGACTGGGTTCCAAACAACAGAACCCGCCGACGCGGTAGGCCCAGAAGGAGATGGCGTGACGAGCTGGACTCTTGGACGCTGGATTGGGCCCAAATAGCCCAAGATAGAGAAGAATGGAAAGAGGGAAGGGAGGCCTTTGCCCTGCAGTGGGACACATGAGGCTCATAATAATAATAATATGTTAATCCAGGTTATAAACTATCTGTGTACCGAATTTCATGCAAATCCGTTCAGGAGTTTTTGCGTGAAAGAGTAACGAACATCCAAACATCAATACATACAAAGTTTCGCGTTTATAATATTAGTGAGGATGTGTCATTTGCCTCGCGTTTACTGCAATATACAGTACACTTCAGCCAACTTATCTGTCCAGCCGGGAAAACATTGAACTGAAATAAATGTAACAAGCTTGACATATTTGATGCATTTTTTCTTGACAAGCAGCGGTACCACGAATTGCACTCTTACACCCATATCTATAAACAAGTCAAAGTGTTTACTTGAGTAAATGTCATTATTTAAGATACGATTTTTATTATGTAAAATAGTTTAATAATTGCTTGAAGTTATAACTGTAAAAAGTTTGAATTCTTAGCTTTGCTTTCTTTGACGGTTCTTACTTCGTTTAAATACTTGTCTATTGCATAAAAATGTTTGCACAAGTAATTACTTAAGCTCAAGTAATTACTTTATCATGACGATAGATACGGGTGTTAAAGTAGTGGTCATGCATGTGTCATCATTTGTTTGTGTTTTGTTTCGACATCGATTCTTTATCGCTCGATACCTATTGTAAATTCTTCTTATCATTTGAATATAAGGAATTTCATGACGCTTGAGTTTATCAATTTATATCACCGCTTGACTTTCACGGTCTTTATCAATTAGGTACCTACTATTATTCAGACATGAAGAATTTTTTATTTCACAATGCTTAGTTTAAAGTACCTGATGACGAGTAATAGAGAAGTATGGAAGAAGAAGACATGCTGTGCCGACATCAAATAAGTTGGGTTAAGGGCAGGAGAATGATGGTGATGATGATTAATTTAAATTATTTGTTTCTTAGCGTGAACCATCATCAACGTACAATGTTCCCAAAGCAGGGAAGAATGCATCCGCTCTGTGAGACGGTAATTCACATCGCAGGCCCAGTCTTCTTTATCGTGTGGTTAGTGCCTAACCTGGTGTCAGAGTTTTTATGCCGCCCATGGGCCTCTGACTTGGCTTTTACATGCCGTCGAGAAATATCTCTCAGGAATGCTGGTTTCCTCACGATGTTTTCCTTCACCGATGCAAGTGATAATTATAGGTACAATACGCACGTAATTCCGAGAAATCAGAGGTGCGTGTCTTGGGTTCGAACTCGAGACCTATGACTTGGCAGTCCAACGGTCACACTACTAGACTATCACGGCTCACTGTGGCGGGCCCAGTGTGGACTGTGGATTGGTGAACGTCACAAATCTTTCGAGTTTTAGGACTTGAAACTGACGACCACCCGGTTGTCACAGGTCACAGGGTTAGTCACCTATATGAGTTCGAAATACAGACGTAACGTTACGTAGAACAAACAAACGCCGAAGAAACAAGGGTTCGATGTAAGGTTATCGATATTAAGAAACAGCAAAGGAAAAAGGCGTAGTTAAAACATAACGTCACATCATCAAGGCATCGATTTACATCGATGCAACAATTTTCGCAGAATAGTGTTATGTAGTGAACTCATATAGGGAACCCGTGGTCACCACCCCGCCCATTGATATCTGCACCAGAGATTTTGTTGGTGTATTGCTATCCGAGGGACGAAGCTAAACTGTCTCATACGCGTTTAATAACACTAGAATAGAGCCACGCTGCTTGGCGTTACAAATAAGTAGGGAATATGGTGGTTCTGCGGATCTTCGTCAGACGAGCGCCTTCAAAAACAAGCTATATTACCTAAAATTGCTATTACTGATTCCCAATACGTGTCCAAACTATTTAATGAAGGCACATGTCATGCCCCAAGTCCAAAGGGACCAGATTAAGGGTGACATCTTCATTGTGTCTGTCCGTTTTTTTGTCGCTACCTACAGAACCACGTGTTCCGCACACGTTAGCGTCACCGGAAAGGACAGAGATGTTTCCGAACTGTGGAGTCGTTATAAGAGTTTTGTTTATTTAGTTGTTTGTATTGTTTTAAAATGAATTTTGAATAAAACTTACATTTATTTGTAAAAAAATTATGCATTCATTTATTTGAAAAATCTAAACAAAAATACAAAAAAATTGCTAAAGGTTTACAAGTAACCGATCGCAAGATGAAAAAGAAAAAAAATATTCAAATAATGTATTAATTATGTGAAGCAAAACTTGTAATTTAAAATAGTCTAGTCATTTCTGATTCTGTTCTGTTCACATGGCAGACTCAGAATTGCTCGTTTCCGCTACCTTTAACCTTACATTCAAGACTCCCAGGATATTTATATAGCTATAGATAGAGGAACACAGACTCCATACTCCTAAGCAGCACGCACAACAAAAGATATATAGCATCTAATAGACTCCATTCATTCCTCTGTTCGTTAAGCAACAAAAACACATTGTTTGCCACGTGTTACGCGTTAGGACGCCGGCTGAATGCTAAAAGGGACACTGGTTCGATTCCCGCTTGAACATCATCCTCAAGACTGTCTTTGTGAAGATTTATTTATTGCTTAGATGTTTCCCTTTTTGTTAAGTTAGATTTTTTTCAAGACAATGTCCGTTAATTGTTGGAGGATTTTCTTTCATGTTCTGATATTATTTTTGGTTGGAGTATTGACGTAGTCTTGTCTTAGGATTAGCTATGTTTTTTTCTGTTTTTTCTATAAAAAGCAGGGCTTAGATATGTTAAATTATTTTACTTTGTCGTTTTTAGTCTAGATTTGGTTTCAAGTCTTAAGATCAACGTAGAAAAAAAAATACAACAAAAAAATGCTGATAAAATTAGCTTTAACCTATCTTTTAAAAATAAAATACCTAATAACAGACAGCATTCATATGCATAGTTTATGTCAATAAAAACACTTATTACAACATGCAAATTAACTCAATTTCAAATGTATCGTAGACTATTCTTTTTCATAGATTATTCATTAAACGCTATCTAAGCAGTTACTATTTTTTTATTAGGTAGTCAGTATTAAAAAGCTTTTTACATCAATATTACGAATCTAAAACACATTCCCGCCAATTCCCACATAATTAATTTCCAATTCTAAGAAAAATAGTACTTTATCTAATCACCCTCAAAAAACAATACGGGGAAAAATGACTCACTACGTACATATGAAACTAATTATATTTTCATATAAATGCCGCCAGTCTATATTTAATTATATCTTAAAATAACACAAATCGGCTTACCAACTTCTGGGAATGAACACAATTCCCGCCCGGAGTATCCGCAATGTCAGAAATGTCACTACAGCCTCCGAAGTATCAGTTTATTTCACAAAACGTCACTAAATGTCAAAAAAACACAATCACTATGACACAGTCACATCAAAAGTTTAGCTCCGTACGTGAAAATTCGATTATTGTTCGACACTTACAAGACGTCCGAACGCGTCGAACTTTGCAAGAAGACTGAAGTCAGTCCGCGCTAGCGAGCTTTCAGCGGTGCGCGTGCGCTGTAATTGGAAACGCGGATAAAAGCGCGCGCATATATCCATCTCTTTCTATCGCTCGATGAAAACTAGCGTTGTTTTATCTCTGTCCTTGTTCAACTTTCTGCTGGCGCGTGAAAATCGTGGAAAAGCGCAAGTAAACATCACGATTGCGTCTTATTACGTAATCGGAGGTGCATTTATGATATATTTTGTCTTGTGATTAATGTATTTTCACTGTTTTTCTTACGTTTTGTTAATGTTGGCTTATATTCAATTATATGGGCGCCGGAGATATGGTTTTTGTTGAAACTGGAACGTGTTGTGTTCATTGAGAAAAGCGGTCATCTAAATGTGTTCATATATTGTGATAATGTCTGATATCTACAAGAATATTGGAGTTCTAGAGTGGTCTCGGAGACGCTCATAAATAATATTAATGGCTGATTTAAATCAGTTTAATGTGTAAGATAATTATTTTGTTTTAGTCGGCTATTTGGCAAATGTTGAAGCTCGCTGAGTTGAGTTAATTTCTCACTCTTTGTCTGGATCTGGAAACATCAATCTCTTGTTTATGGGTAAGTAAATCTAGATAGAATTCAGCATAATTCTTAATTTAGAAAAAGATTTAAACAAATATACATCTAATAGAATCTCCTATCCATCAACATCATCTGCTTGAAGTCTTACCTGTCTATATTACATGGAGCGACTACCTGTCTGACCTCCACAAGCCAGTTACCAGTTACCGGGTACCCCTTGGTAAGACTGGTTCTCCTATCCCTGAGACCACAATAATATTCCGTTTTATACCTATAATAAGTAAACTTAGATTAATAATATACATAAATGAAGATAACAGCAAATACACTAAGAAAACTTAATACATCCCCTTTCTTTGACCATAAAACAAGCTACAAGAACTCGTTGGCGAATAAAATTGTCAAAGAAAGTAGGGATATTATTATATCTTACTCGTATTACTAGCTGACCCGCGCAACCTCGTCTGCGCTTCATTTTTATTGATGCTCCGCTCCTTTCAGTCGCAGCGTGATGGTATATAGCCTATAGCGTTCCCCGATAAATGGGCTACCCAACACTAAAATAATTTTTCAATTCGAACCAGTCGTTCCTGAGATTAGCGCGTTCAACCAAACAAACTCTTCAGGTTTATAATATTAGTATAGATTTAGTATATCCTACATTTAAATTTATATTACACTTTTAATATTTATACTTAAACTTTCACTTAGAATGTATAATATATGCTGCTTTGTCAAATACTGCTATTTTATCTTTATTTGTACTAGCTTTATTTTGCCAGTGTATGGCAAAAATCCAGCATTTACATCATCATAACATCACGCCTGTAATCCTCAAAGGGTTAGGCAGAGGTGTACCTAATAGTACACCCACATTTCGCCAGTTATATTTAAGTCGAATGTAATAGGGGAGAGCCTATTACCATCAATTGGGCACAAATCCAGATTCCTGATGGAAAAACCCAATATAAATTTATCAGTGGATGCAGGTATGCAGGCATTTAAAACAAATATATTCATGAACTATAGAAACGATACTAACTACAGTAATTCTTATCTACAATATCTTTGGATTATACAGCTATTTCTCTTGTAATATGTATTTATTGAATTTTGAGAATATCACAACCTACCACAGCCAGCAAATAAAATAAGTTTTAACTTTCGCAAAGTTTCAAAAGATCGACCCTCTCTAGTTTTAAAACAATTTATGTTTGACGTGTCAGAGTGGTTTTTACAACCAATTTACTAATTAAATATTATTTAAGTCTTGGAATAATAAATTAAATCATTTGTTCTGGACCAAGCATTTTGTACCTTTTATAGACCCACCGAATGGTCTGCTGCAGCCTCTTATAGACCAGAGTTTAAAATAGTAGGTTGTTTAGAACCACCAGCTGAAAACGTGAGGAAAGTTTTGAGTATGACTGTAGATGGGTATAAGAGTAGAGGAAGACCAAAGAAACCATAGATAGACTGTGTGAAGGTTGATATGGCAAGAAAGGAGGTTTCTGATGAGATGACGAGTAATAGAGAAGTATGGAAGAAGAAGAAATGCTGCGCCGACGACAAATACGCAGGAGAATGATGAATTATTTAGAATCACCTAACTTAGTTACTTACGACATGAAATAATCAAAATTCCGAAACAATCGTCGACTTTCTCAGCTGTCGGTACTAAAGTCTAAAGTGTGAATTGCGCTAACATAACTGCTCAATATAGCCGGAGCTGTCAGTTTATGCTAATATTATCGCTATCTTCTATTATTCCTATTATATTGTCAGTATAATCTATGAACTGAGCTGCAGTACGACTGTATTTGATTCTGTTGAGATATACTTGGGAGTGTGTTAGTTTTGCCTGTGGTTGCACTCGGTTGCAGAAAAATTATCTAGGCAATGATTAATTTCTCATATATTAACATACCAACATGTGTGAAAAAAATGAAAAAAAACTTCGTATCATACAAAAACATGAAGAAGAATTTAAAAAAAAACATGTCTTTCAGTCACCAAAAAGGTTTTAGTAATATTCGATCTACAGATGTCTAGAGTATTTTTTTTTTCCTGTGGATAGTAGAAAACACTATTAATAACGACTTTATGATATCTAGCCAAAAAGTGAACTTAATCCCTCTACTATAAAACAAAACAAACATACCAGCCAATCTTTTATTTTATAATTTATCATAATGTAACACACAGGATCACTTTCCACAAGTAAACTTACTAAAGTAGCGATTTCTATTACATGCCCCAATCGTAAACCAAAGGGTTTACACAGAGTAGTATGAAATGGAGTTCTCAATCCATACTTTTTAGAGGTTAAAACACTTATTTGCAGTTTAATTGTTCATCAAAGATCAACAAATGACAGCCGGGATCGACGGCTTAACGTGCTTTTCGAGACATGGAGGAAACTCGGTATGTAATGGATGCTCACCCTTGCATGGACCGACTTTGAGTGGTGTGGCTGTTATTATTTAGCTACAAGCTTCTGGCAAAATATCTTGCGACAATATTATCGCTATATCGCTTTCCGTGTATTAAATATAATCTTGGCATAGACAGAATTAAAAGGGTAGGTTGACAAGTAAAATATTTGTGCGGGCTTATCTCCTGCAATGACGCCAATCTAGATTCTGATATTGAGATTTTATAACAATAACAAACAAGTGACCGAAGTGTAAAATACTTTTGTTTTCTTACACGATAACGATTGCAACGATAGATAGGAATTCATATGACACATCCAAAGTATTGTTTATTGCATCATTTCTTCAGTACTTTGTAGTATCAAACACCTTATCACCTTATTTTGTCGTATCAAACTCGAACTCGAACAATAGTGCCTGTAAATGGTTTAATTAAAATAAATTATTGTCAATTAAACCATTTACAGCGACTTTTGTTAAGAAGTTTGTCAGAAAGATGAAACTAGTTGTCCTGTCTCGAGCAGACTATTTCTAAACCTTTACCTAATATTTATATTCGAATTTGCCGCCCTCTGCGCGACGTTTGCGAATTTAGCCGACCTGAACCTGTTTTTAGAACCTACCCCAAGATGATGACGATTGCAGATGGCGCAACATTAACACTCCATCCAAAAACTACTCCACGCCCGCATATGTAAATAGTAAGAATTGTAGTTTCACAAGGAAACGAATTTCCTCCATTACTTATGTTCCAGGAACATAATAATGTGTTTTAAGAACTGTGTAAGTGTATGTATGTCTGTCCTGACTTCCTTGTTCTATTAAACGGATGGATTGTGTTCTAAATTGTGATTTTGTAAATGTATGTGCTAATATGTCTACTTGACTTCCGTTCAAGTTATGAACTAATTAAATTAGACTAAGTATGTTCTGGTTTTGGTGAAACAGTAGTGCAGGGTAAATGGTTTTAGTTTCGATTGCATTACTGATGAATTCGCTTTTGTGCTATTGGTGGCGAGTTCCATTCGCGCATTGCTTTTACACTTACTATTAAATAATTTACTTTTAATAGGCAGTGCCCGTTTTTAGTCTTGCTACTCTACCGCAGTCCGGAAACCAACCCCAATATAGCTGGGAAAAGGCTAGGTAGATGATAAAAAAATTATAGGGCAATTTTGCAAGCATTTTCTACTTTCATCCATGCAATCAATAAAAACGCACTTTAACAAAAAAAAAAAACATCTAAATTTTTACACCAAAACAATAAATTCTATCTCCCAAACAAAATGTCATTTGCACCCAAAAAAAAAGACAAAAGCACATCTTTGACATTCTTCCCTAAACTAACAGGCACGTGCCACGATTTAGAACCGGAAACGGATACGGATACTCGTAGATTTAAGAACAAATTCGTGGCGCGACCCGCTCTTGTCGATTGATTCAGAACTGATTGATTGATTTAGGGTTCGTTTAAAAAGGACGAAATGTTGAGTCTTGGAATGGAGAAAAACGAATGTTGATTTTGTGAAGAAGTTATTTTGTGTTGGTATAGGAATTTTGTTAAAGACGCTCTTGGGACAGTTCTGTAATACAATTCGGAGATGAAGCTTTTTAGAATAGATGCTGCCAAAAAAACACCACTCGCCACACGTTCATACATCTGGTCATACACGCACGCGGGTTGGGAGTACTACTCAACTGACCTTTTCCGAAGAACATCATGAGGTCGGTGTATGTTCTTCTAGGTCGGCCCCCTTCCGGAGTTGCCACTCACATCTGCCATGTCAACACCTTTTTGTATCTTATCAATCATCTGCCTAGCCATTTCCCAACTTCATTGAGGTTGGCTTCCAGTCTAACCGGATGCAGCTGAACACCATTATTTTACAAGGAGCGACTGCCTATCTGACCTCCACAACCCATTTAGTACTGGGTAATACGATACCCCTTGGTAAAACTGGTTGTCTGGCTTACGGGCCACCGACTACCTGTAACGACTGTTAAAGATGCAGATCTTTGACAATCGTTACAGTTAGTCGGCAAGGAACTTATATAAACTAACTGGAATGATGACGTGCAACTCAAAAGCGTTCCGAGCGAGACAACTTCCAGAGTGTATGGCATCTCTTTCTGATAGGGTATCCAATATTTTTTACTTACATTTGGGACAGTTATTACTGTAGTATAACATACTAGCACCCCACCCCGGTTTCGTACGGGTAATAGTTTATTCAAGATGAAGCCGAGACCTACTTGGACTGTCCATAAAAGGAAGAGCCATTTAAAAAAAAAACTTCTACTTCCTAATCCTCATACTTCCTAATCCTCTATACGTTTGAAATAAAGTTCATTTTAAAATGGTTTTTGATATTATAATTTTGTTTGTACTCAATCCAGTTAGTATATAAGTTCCTTGGTAGTCGGTGGTCATATATCATAATGCGCAATATATCATAATGGGGCTATTGCGCATGAATTCGCCGCTAGAGGCGTTCGTGTAGAGTAAGGTCTTCAGAAATGTCAGATGTCATAGAGTGTTCCCGCGTTGCGCGCTTTTTTATCACGTAGTTTTATTAATATTCACGAGTGTGGTCAAGATTGAGCCATTCCTGATTCATTATGACTTGAACATTATAGGTAGCAAGTTGAGAGTTCAAATTTGTTAGTACTTGAAGGAAGAATGACTTTTAAATGTTTCATGCTTGCTAATTTTAGGGACAACATTGGAAATATTATGTACCTTAAGTTCACACTATGTTGTTAAACGTAATTAAATGAACTATTTATGAAGTTATTGGTACTTTAAAGTATAAAATAGAATCAATGACAAGACCTTACTCGACAGTGGCGCCATCTGGTGATCTCAAAAACGATAGCCCTCATTGGCAACCGTGGCCTTAACCTCGAAGATCGATCCGTGTGTCTGTTATTATTTTGCATCTTATCCAATCCATTGTAATCAGGAACCGGACACTCAAATAATCAAATTAACCCACAAATATAACAGGACAACTGAACATTAACACAGTCATCATCATATTACTTAGGCATGTATTTTCAGGCTGAAAGCGTAACCCATAATGTTTTCATAGCGAGAACTGGCAACAATGGGCTGCTGGAATAGAGCCATATTGTGCGCGGATTTAGTGTGTTTTGCTTTCCTTTGAGCATGTCGATTGTTGGTGTGTAGTTAGGTAGTAACAGAGAGAAAATAATTATAGAGGGCTGGACGTGGCTTAAAATGGTTCTAGATAAAAAATCGTTTTAAATCAGTGGTTAGTTATTTCCTCTAAATGATTCGAGGTGGCGCGGGACAAGAGCTCTTGGAAAAACTTTGGGGATGCCTTTGTCCAGCAGTGGGACAGTATGAAAAAAAGGAAGAGTGCAAATACGGAAACAAAAACCTTTCACGTCAGCTTTATTTATAAAAGATCCGGTTTAACGGACCTGAAAAAATTGTGAGGCTCATCATGTATTTTTTATTCAGGTACTGATTACATTAGGTAACCAACCAATCTTTGCCTGCTAGGTAGATGCTTAAGTCTTCCTATAAGCAACAGCTAGGCATAGCTGTATCCTTTTAGCGACACAGCGTAAGTATGTAATAATATGTAATGGTTAAGAGATTCCTAGAATTTAGTCTAAAATTAAAGCTTTTAGCGATGTCCTACATAATTATTTTAGTACTAATGTAATAACTACATTATTTCCATGCTCACTTTCCTCCGACCTCTCTTTCTTTCATCTTGGTGCAGAAAGAGCCAGACACCAAGAGCTACTACAGTATTACGTGGTTATTTTGGCGCTTGACCACAGTTGGAACTAACGACGCCATTTTGATTTTTCAATACAATTTCCACAGACAATTATTTCAGAAATGTTTGCCAACAGCACCTTCCTGTCAATGTTAATCAATCGCAAAAATAATCACCTTAACTTCAAACAAATTATATTTGCAGGCGGGGAAACACACAACTAAAATAAATGTGCCAGTGTAAGTTTGACATATCGATGCAAATTTTCTTGACAAGCAACGCCAACTTCAACTGCACACTTAAAGTGGTCATACTAAGTATTTTTTTCATAAGTCATGTGTTGTTTTGGATTGCCAAATATCAAAAAAAAATATAAAGCAATAACTCCTTACACACAACATTTACTTATCAAAACAAAAAACGTTTTATTTAAAGAATATTCTATTCTAAACAAATAAAAATAATAAATAAAAAGTGTTTCTATTCAGCCAGCATTTTCATCATAACGTATACTCGTATTTTCAGTTTCATTCGTCCTGCACTTACAAAATGTACAATCTTACATCATTCCTTTCAAATATAGAACAAGCAAAGCAAATATGAAAGCGACTGCATTTCCCCATTCATTCACTCCTTCATTCACTCCCATATAACCGTTCTTTTAATAGCTTTCATTCATACTGATTCTAATCGATTGTTGTTCTGATACATCGATTCACATTAACACTTCCGATTATTGTAGTTTCGACCTATTTCGCAATCGTTTGAAAAGGATACGAGTGTGAAGCGGAATTGCGATTCGACGATGTTGACCCAATTTCGCGTTTGGTCTAGCTATGTAGTTGTGGACCACCCGACATTTCCGTGTCGTTGGAAATGTGTTGGAGAAAATTGTGATAGAATTAACTTTAATTCTCCTTTGATTTAAAAAATTATGGAACAACATTTTTTTATCGGTTTGAAAATCGAAAGTGACAAGTGATAATCGTGCATCTTAATTCGGACTTTCATGAGTTGCTTATCGTAGTATACTTACTATTGTACTTGTAGACTACAGAGCTTGAAAATAATAAACAAGAAGGAATAAAAACTGTCCCGATTATTCTTGGGTTAGAAAATAATATAGGATACTTTTTATCCCGGATTTACGTCCCCGTAGGATAATTTTCGACTTATACGCTGTAGAAGTCGCGAAAAAAAGTTAGTTTTACCATATAAAGATTTTCTCACATTCCCATATTCATCATAACCATCACAACAGCAGCAGAACACCATTGAAACATCCACCATCCATCCTTACCATCCACATTTTAATGTCATCCACATAAATCCTTTAAGATCAAACGGCCTTCGATTTATCATCTCCCTTACTACATGCAAACGTTCCCAGAGAGTTTGTAAACACTCGTGTAAACGTCATGGTGATAATAAAGCGCTTGACCATGTAATTGAATGGTGGTGGAGGTCAGAGACATAAATCCATAAGGCTTCCCGCCCACAAAGTCATTGTGGAGGTAAGCACAGAAGGTGAGGTAGGGAAACTTTTAAATTTCACCATTATTTTTTTTCGTTTTTGTAATTTCGCAGTAGCAGCCACGGAGTCTAGATTTGTGCCCGGTTGATGGCAATAGGTTCGCCCCCTATTAAATAGGGCTTAGGCATAACTGGTGAAATGTGGGTGTACTATTAGGTACATCGCTGTCTAACGGGGCTACAGCTTCGAGGATTACAGGCGTGATGTTATGTTTTTTTTTGATAATATGGCTCATAAAGGTTATATATAAGGCGAATAGATGTGGCGAAAGCATTCGATTGAGACCTGGGCTGTACTTACTGTGACCACTTCAACGTTGCCAGATTGATTATCTGTACCTTGAGGTGCTGAAGTGTCTGTAATAAAATGCCACCACTAACGTTAACGCTCCACCGGCCACGATGGCTCGGTTAAGACCTGCAGCGAGGTGTGAAGCAGGGAGATGTTATTTATCCTAAACTGTTCTGGAGGAAGTCTTCAATGGCGAGTACAGTCATACACTCACCTTCGTTTGCCGATGAAATGGAATGCTGTTGAACTATCAAAATTAAAGACATTGACTTATTCTTTTATTTATTTTAGGTGTGTTGCGCAATACCCCTCTCAAAGATCAGTCAAAATATCCCAAACTAAATTCAATCTGAAGGAGACTTTAGATTTAATTGAAATGCGATGCCAAATGAGAATTTGGCATCGCAGTCAGCATCTAATTCTAATCCAATAAACCAACAAACTACATAACCGCTTGTAGAGTAGATTCGTCCTCTAAATTGAGCGCAACGCATTAGATCAACTCGTGCGCAGCTGCCATAGAATAAGAAACAAACGAAAGCGACATCCAACATAGTCTGTCGACTATGTTTAGTTTAGAGCAGTGAAAATGGAATAGTCTTGCGACACTACGATTGCAGATTAAACACGTACAGGTGTTTATCATAGGTGTCTGTGTCTGGGGTTTATATATCAATTTGTTAACCTCTGCAAATCTTTGGTCAGTCTATTACTCTGCTGTGATGTTGCAATGCGCAGTAACTTTTTAATACAAATTAATTACCATCACTGGCGAATAAACATCTACATGAGTGATCATCTGATTATACATTTGCTGTGTTATATCTTATAAAAATGCAGGCAAGCAGTAAGCAGGCGCTTCACCAGGATATTAGCACAGGTGTGTAACCAAACCATGCTGAAAAGCACGTAATATCTCAAGCCTCTGCCTCTGCTGCCAAATGCAGCAGCAGATGCATACATTTTCTACTTCCTCCTAGCTACAGTTTTGGGAAAAAGTCAGATTTAATCATGGAACAGGTATGCGCACTATTGCGTTCATGTATTGGCCCAAGTGGATTTTCTGTTTCCATTCTCTATCACAAATCGCCGTTTAAACTATTAGTAGGCTCGTACCGCGGGTTTGGATGCATTTAAACGTTAGATGCGCTTTATTGTAATTGATTGTAAATGCTCCCTCTATCTAGTGTAATACTTTGATAATAATACCCTCTGCTCATTCATGTTTCTTATTGCAGTCACCATTTTGTATGGTTGTATCCACAGATTGCCACGGTACAGCCACATGAAGAGAAATGAGACTGGTCATTCCATCTTCTAGAATCTATACTAATATTATAAAATATGTGAAAGTTTGGATGGATGGATGGATGTTTGTTACTCAATCACGCCAGAACGGCTGAACGGATCTGGATGAAATTTGGCACAGAGATTGATTATAGTTTGGAATAGCACATAGGCTACTTTTCATCCCGGTAGGACGATGCCGTGGGTCAATTATCGAACTTCACGCGGGCGAAGACGCTGGCATAAGCTAGTTAACTATAATCTCTTGATTATGATTGACATTCACCTAAAAGCCAAAGACAAAGTTTATTTATTTTATCATTTATGTACACGTAAGAGAGAACATAAGGAGACATTATAACATAACTAAGAGTACAAAGGCGCAGATTATTTCTAAATAAATTTCTATAAGTTTCCAATGAAAGATTGAATGGAGTTTATTGCCAATTGAATTGCCTCAGTTTAAAGTGTCAATGAATAGGTACATTCCTATCTTATGTTAGTAATAAATAGGTAGCTACTTAGTCATTTCCATTTTGTAGCGCGTATTATGGAGAACATTCTTAAATACACATACGTATAGTTTATACTATTTCATCATACTCAGGTTAAGCTGCGCTTGCCTGGGTTGATGCTTGGATGGGTGACCACTCATTAGATGCCGAGTGTCCTCCGTGTCTCGGAAAGCACGTTCAGCTGTTGGTAACGGCTGTCAAGTGTAGATCTTATACAGTCGTTACAAGTCGTCAGTGGCCCGATAGTCTGACTACCAGTCTTACCAAGGGGTATCGTATTACCCAGTACTAACTGGGTTGCGGGGGTCAGATAGGCAGTCGCTCCATGTAAAATACTGGTATTCAGCTGCATCCGGTTAGACTAGGAAGCCGACCCCAACATAGTTTGGAAAAGGCTAGGCAGATGATGACTATTTCAACATACATATGTACTTACATCCAGTTTCTGTAAAGAAAATTAACACAAAAATGTGGTGAAAAAAAATGTGAAACACACGTAAACTGATGTGATTGGCTGACTTAATTATTCAACAGGCAATCACATCACTTGACTTACGTTTAATGATGTCGATGATTTTCGTCTCAAAAAATGGGTGATAAATTCAATTCATAACTTTTAACTAACTAGCCTGTATCCTGCCACTGTTGGGCAAAGGCCCCCCTCTCTTTCACACATAATTCAGACTTGTGCTATTCAAATGCTGTGCGAATTCTTTCAGCAGGAGACAAGCTCGTCAGACCATCTAAACTGGCCAGTCTTCTTTATTGTGTTGTTAGTGCCTAACCTGGTGTCAGAGTTTATATTCTGCCCATGGGCCTCTGTCTTGGCATCCCGTCGAGAAATATCTATCAGGCATGCTGGTTTGATGACGATGTTTTCCTTCACCGAAGCAATTGATAATTAAACAATACGTACATAAATCATAAAAATCAAAGGTGCGTGTCTTGGGACTTGGCAGTCCGACTCGCTAACTCGCTAATGATAACTCTTTACAAATCAAAAGTAATGTTCGTCCGACAGTAGCTACGAACAGACAGATAGCCAAATCCTATAACTGTATAAATATTATACAGGGTGACCACTGAACAACTTGACTTATATCCAAGCAGACAGTCTACGGCACATTATAAGTTACATCGATCGGCTCGTACTTTATGAGCAGACTAAACTAACCATGAGAATTTTCCAACTCAATAGTTTGAGAAATGAGGTCAAATATTGCTTGTTTTACATAACAAGACTTATATAAAGACTGCTGTAGACTTTGTCTAGGTTTATTATTTAAAGCAAGCTATGTAAGTATAAGAAAATATCTTGAAAAGTTCTCCTTGTGTGTGGAGATATTTTGTATACTTCTTTCTTTCGTCATTGGTTTCATCATTTTTCTGCAACTATATAAGTCATTTGTGGTCAGTATAGTATGTCTTGTTCTTCTGTATAACTCTTCATAACATTAACACTAGATGGATGAAATGGCGGCGGGTCACGGGAGCAATCTGCGACTCGCGCATTCCCCTTAAACTTAAGGGGAAGATTTATAAGACAATGTTTAGACCTGCTGTCTTGTATGGATCAGAATGTTGGGCCACAGAAGGGATGAATGAAAGGCATTTGCATGTGGCTGAGATGAGAATGCTAAGGGGGATGTGTGGTGTAACGCGGATGGATAAAATAAGAAATGAGTACGTAAGAGAAGTCTGAAAGCGGCGCCGGTGACAGAAAAGTTGTGTGGTAATCGGCTGTCGTGGTATGGGCATGTGATGCGGAGGAATGAGGAAAATGTCGTGGGGAAAGTTTTGAGTATGAATGTGGATGGGTATAAGAGTACAGAAAGACCAAAGAAGCGATGGATGGACTGTGTGAAGGCTGATATGGTAAGAAAGGAGGTGTTTGATGAGATGACACGTAATAGAGTAGTATGGAAGAAGAACACATGCTTCGCCGACCCCAAATCAATTGGGACAGTGGCAGGAGAATTTTGATAGCACTCACTTCCTTCAGTAACATCCTTTCGCACAATCTTTCATCAACATCTTCTTTGATTTTCCTCTTTTCTTATATCCTCCGCATTCATCCTAATCAACATTTTTGTTATTTATTTAAACTTCATGTACAATAGTGGTACATAGGCGGACTTAATGCCACAAGGCATTCTCTCCCAGTCAACCTTTGCGTTAAATAGGACAACATTGTGATAGAGTACAAAGTAATATCAAAAAAAAAAATCTATTGTATTTTTTTGTCCATTGGCTTACTTAAACTCTTAAATAGTATTACACAAAGTAGTCGACGTATTACATTACAACAAACAGAAGGACTGGTTTTAATCATAATTTCAGTTAGACCCACAAAAACATATTTCACCGTCACAATTTGCCCAATTTCGTGTAAAACCATCATAATACTAGCATTGTTTATTAAATACTGACAGGTTATTCTACCGCCCACGGCTTTAACTTTAATAATAAATCAACGAACCGTCCGCTTCAATAATCCAATGCATTATTATTCTAGAACATTATATTTATGTTCAACACAATAGTTCGCTTGGAGAAAGTTGGATTATGACGGTGAGGTTTAGGCTTGATCCAAACTAGTGTCGATATTGGTCTGGTCAAAGGCAATCTAAATTATTCTAAAATATCCTAATTGGATATCGAAACTGTATTTTCTATTGCACCCCAGGCAAGAATTGAAAATACTGTCATTTCTTCTTTCTTTATCGTGTGGTTAGTGCCTTACCTGGTATCAGGTTTTCAGGCCGCCCATGGGCCTCTGACTTGGCTTTACATGTCTCAGGCATGCTAGTTTCCTCACGATGTTTACCTTCACCGAAGCCAGTACTTATACAATACGCCATGATTCCGAAAAATCCTATAGACCTATGACTTGGCAGTCCAACGATCACACCGCAAGTCTATCACTACTACACTAAAATTGTCATGAAACTATTGCTTAGGTACATGGAAGTCGAACAAACCTTCTTCGATGAATTTAATGTCGAAAGAGCTCCCTAAGCTCTTCACAAGTCATCCAAGGGTTCTATGACTAAGCACCTTAAGAGAGAAACAAATTATAAGACAAAAGTGTCTACCCACTTCACCACCAAAATTCTGGAGCATTATTTTTTACCTTTGCCCCGGACGTGAACTACAATATTCGTTCGGGTGTACAAGGGGCCGGACTCAATTTTACAAAAATGAGAGTTTATCGATCCTTCCCACGTTCCAGTGTAAGAATGGTGCTCCAGGCCAGATCATGTTCCACTTGCTGAAGTATCCCAAGTTTAAGAAAGAAGAATTCCCAAGAAAAGAAAAGAAGACGAAGAAGCTTTTCCTTTATGAGTCGAGCTACACGATAACTGACAAATGCTTGCACTGGCTTAACAAGTTCACTCAAATCTGTGTGGTTCTTTCTTCGAAAGACCATCTCAGACACTCATCTGCATAGTCCTCATGTGAGTAGATCAAGATTATGTCTGGACCTTAAAAGAGACTATGACTTCTGAGTTCATTTCGGCTGTTTCTTCTCAGAGTAGTCAGGTACGAAACACCGGCCTCATCGACAAAGACGACGTGTAAAAGTGTTTGTAAAAACCTATTTGCAAAATAAACATCATTTATCACTTTATTGGTTTACCCCAAGCCAGTGATCTCGATTATGTTAGAAAGTCCCTTCAAAACGTCACAATACTCCAAACCAGTACTAAATTCAAGCCTTAATATTTACCTATACCACAAACAAAACTTCGATAGAAACCGAGATTATGTCAGCATAGTTTATAGAGCTATAGTCTTGAAAGATTTATGTCTAGCCAATTGGATAGATGTAGTTTCTATGGCTAAACTGGAATGATAGACTGTCTAGCCATTTGTTTTGATTATGAAGATATTATGCTAGAATTAACATTCATCATTTTGATAACAGTGTTGTTTTGTAGATTATATGACTTGGAATTATGATGCCTGGAATTTGCTAGTTATCTTGTTTGGATTAAAGTGCATTAAGAGACTACGGTTGGTTATGGTTGGCTCAAACTATGCTGGGCAGTCAGCCAACCTACCAACAACCTTGCTAACTGGCTGTAGACCTAATTAAGTTTTCTAGTCGAATACCTGATGAAATTTTCTATCGGCAAAAAGGACGAACTTCAATACAAAGTTTAATCCATTTTCGGGATTAATTTTCAAAAATCTTTTCTTAGTGTATGCTTCTAGACCCAGTGAATTAGGCTATGCATTGCCCGTTAATGAATTTAACATTTTAATTAGGCTCAAAGACAAGACTTATGAAAGACGTGGTTCTGAGAGGAGTAGTGATAAACGAAAGACAGACATAAGCTTTAGATCATGTCTCCCTGGGTTTGAAGTAACAAGCAAAACATTCACCTATGTCGGGCTGTTATTGCCGCCAACTGCCAAAAAATATATTTTCTTAGATCCTGTCAAAAGTATTTGCGAGAAACAGGAGTAAGTAATTTCACTGTGCCATTACTCTCTAAAACAAGTAGCCTCAAAACACAGAATCAGTTTACTACATCCTTCTTAGTCCTCGTAAATCTTTCTCCTATCAAATGAAACCTTACGCTGACCAAACGAACTGTGCTCCTACGACATTTCACCTCCACCCAACCTCATGGGATCATGGCCTTAAAGCCCATATGAATAAGATTAATATTACCGTTTGCCATTCAAATTAAATGGCTTGCTACTTATTGGTAAGACACGCGATGGATATTACAATTTCCCTATACGGGAAGAAATGTCGTTTGGCCCACATTTCAGTCCGCACTGATTTGTCGTTTTGATAGCACTGGTGACCTAAGACACCTAAGATTTTCTACAAAAAAAAAGAGACTATACTGTCACAGAAAGTATTGCTTAAATGTATCTATATGTCAGGTTCTATACTAGGGAATAATTGGTATGGCATTTCAACGAGATTGATTTTCGGTAGCCTACGCCAACCCAACACATGTTTGACTTTACTATCTTCATTTTAGCTGATAGAAAATTCTTTAGTCTATTACCTCTGGGCTCTTGTAGAACTACATATAAAAACCTACAAGGTGTAAACGGACCGTTCACGAAGCCGTCAACCAAGCATTCTGTACATCATACTAAGTAACTCTACGCAAAAAGTATTGCTGGAAAAAGATTTCTATTATAAACGTGATTTTCTAACCCTTTTTGGGTTTCGGTAGGGCATTTAGTAGTACAAAGGTCATGGAGGTATTTAAAGTGATAAATAAAAAACTTGTATTTCAAAAAAAGTTGTGAACAAGTTGGAAATTTTACCCCCAATATCTCCGTAAATAGAAGGTTGCCAGGTATGTTCCAGAACAAAAAATATTTCGCAATACCAAGGAAATCAAGTTCTTTTCGGCTTCATTAAGGGTGCTTTTACACTCATTATAAAAATACACATCAAGTTGATTGTTTATTTCACTAGTGGGTTTTGAACTATGACATAACACAACATCACGACTGCAATCTCTGAGGGGTTAAGTAGAGATATGACAGTACACCCGATATTCGCATCCAGCTATGCCCTACGTAACAGAAGACGACTCTTCTATAGTCAATCAATGATAATAATTTTTGAAACCACTGAAATGTCACTGGTAACTATAGTAACCAAATAAAACCGCGTCTGTAGTGTCACTGGTGACTAGAGGAACCAGCGACTAAATCACGGTTTCGATCATCGATACCTATTTCATTGACGCCATCAAATTATGAGTAGGCAGTAACAACGACTACAGACAATAAACAAAAATAAGCACCCATTTAACATTTAAAAAAAGAAGAATATTTAAAGCCCATACAGATTTAATAAAAGCCATTAGTGAAACAGGAATCGAAGGGCCATTACCAGCCCACGGCGTGACATGCACTATTGATTCTATAACTCATTGGAATTGATTGATGAACTGACTTCCACGCCGACTTTCACCGGCAGTACTAATCTGTGTGCGCGTCTGTTTGTTGCTTTCGCAGAAACTGATGGATTGGTTCTGATGGGTGCCGGAATTGTTGAGACTGGTTACGTTGAAGACGCGGATATTTAGCTACTGCGCTGATTGATTGATTAGCGTTGCGCCACATCTGGTAGCTCGGAATCGCATTTTTCCACGGTCCTGTCCTTTTCTGTCGCTCAGAACCGCCGTTTGCTAGAGCGAGAAAGAGAGCGGGAATGCTATTGCACTCGGCAGCATCGACAACTCGGAAAGTGCGAATCCTTGCTGCAGGATGAGGTTCATCCCGTACCTTTCCATACCACAGTCTACTTGTAATAAAGGATACATTTCTATCTCTTGCTCTTCTCTATCCTCATTGAGACCAACGAGGCAGTCAAAAGCAAGAGATCGCCAGTGACTGCAATCGCGACTGCTGAGCGTGAGGGCGTGGGCTCGATTTCAAGCTCGTGCAAAGTGTTATTGGGTTATTCCATCAGGAATTTCCAAGTAGCAGCCACGGATTCTGATATTGTGCCGTTAGTTGATGGCAATAGGATCGACCACTATAACATAGGAATTGCCGAAATGTGAGTGTACTATTAGTAACATCTCTGCCTACCCCTTACAGACGTAATGAATACATTACTATCATGAACATGTCGGTTACAATTGGCGATGACCTCAAAAAAACAAAAGAAACTCATAAACTAGCATGATGTTCCGTTCTAGAAAAAACGGTACAAAATAGTAAGTTACCTTTTCGTCATATTTACATACTTAGTAATATTTTTTTCTGAGATCAACATGAATACCGAGGAAAATAAAAATAAACTTTATTTTTCTATCGGTATCCAATTCTATCCTTGTTTTATGATAGGTACCACAAGCAAAGCCAGAGGCTACACCTAATAGTAATTACCAATATGGTTAACTCATCACTATAATTATTTCACACCTACACCGTTTGCATTGCATTGTACTACTTAAAGATTCATGTACATGGTGTGTGCATTGCTTGAATACAAATCTAAACTACCTAATTCGGTATTTGGACTATGCACACTGCCATGTAGCATACTGAAACGCTATCCATACTAGTAAATAGCTACGTATATTTCCAGTGTTTCGAGCTGAAAGTCAGTGACAGATTATTGGACTTTACTTCCGGAAGTCGTTGACTTTTGTTTGTTTCAATGACATCTTTGCCACCGCCTTCCGGGAGTATAATTTGTTTTTCGGGGTTTTTCCACTGATTAGTGTTATTTTTTTTGTATTTCAGATTTTTTTGTTATGGTATGATAGTACCTCACACAAGTTCTTGTCGAGCATTCCTTTTCCATTTTGACTAAAAGTTATTAGTCTTCATCCACATAGACATAGAAGAAAAACTATGTAAATGTGACCACAACGCATTTACTCTACCAAGTGAAAAATCACGGAGTTACGATATGAGGCATCAAACATTAAAAAAAAAATACAGCCGAGTTGGGAACCTCCTCCTTTTTGGAAGTCGATCAAAAAGGTACATAATAAAACCTACCTAATTTTATTTTCTACGCACTTAACGTCTTATACTGACCATCTGCATATCATCACTTCTTGCCGTCAATGAACAAATTTATTTTTAATTACTTTCACACCATGTATACCAGTTGTAAGTTTACATAAAAGGAAACTCCGGAAGATCAGTTACAATGTAGCAATTTTTTAACCTCGATTATCTCTGTAAGTATATCGTTCTCTGAGGTGCCTCTTCTATACAAAATATTAATTTTACGTATATTTTAAGATACAGATGTCGATTTAGAAAATATATTAAATTTGAAAATTGCCACGCAAATCACCAAAGAATGCCTTGCTCGAAGAAGCACCCAGATGAACACAGTTCATTGTAACTCATCTTCCATTCATAAATTATACATTTTTTGCTCAACTGTGCAGTTAACCCAAAGAGAAGGCACATCAATGATTGTTTGTAATTTTTCCGCCTACACTGTAAATGAATACGTACAATTTAAAATAAATTAATGGTTTATCGATAGGCCTCGGATAAAAGTTTTTAAATTAATGGTGCAAAGGTCTCTCATACTAAAAAACTTTTCTTCTGTGACTTGTTAAGCAGTACTTATGTTGAGCTTTAATAATAAGCTTTTATTTAACTTGCCTTGTTAGGTAGTTAGTGTACATATTGATCAAATCTTGCAACTGAATTTCACACCGGTTCCTCCCAACCGACTGAGCTGAAATTTTGCGCACACCTTTGACAATACATTTTGGTGACATTACATTTTTATGACTGACATGACTTGATCCTGCAGCCAGGATCGTCTCCTCGCAAGAGAACTCCTCAACGGTTAATAGCACGGGCACGAAAATTTGTCTACGCGTTCAATTTTGATAGATAAATCTAATTTTCCTATTTTTATATTAATAAAAGCATTGTTTTTTTAAGTATTTTTTTATTGGATATTCAGTTCGTGTCCCAAATGAAGAGGTCACTTCTAGACAAGTACGTACTATCGCCCAACACGTCACGATGTGGTTGGTGGGGTTGGAACCTATTAAAATTCGGAAGCAGATATCTATTTGCAGCGTTACCACTTTGCATCAGGTAAATTGCAAACCTGTTTGCTAACCATACCACTGGGTATACTGGGTGTACCTTTGTGATCATACCCTGACCCGTTCATCATACAATCTTCTTTTTTTATTAGCCTTTTCTGTCCCACTGCTGGGAACAGGCCTCCCTCATTCCTTCCCAACTCTCCCAGTGTTTTGCCTTCTCTGGCCAATCACTCAGGAACGAGTCCAAATCGTCACGCCAGCGTTTCTTGGGCCTGCCTCGGTGACAACGACCACCTTCAGGCACCCACTGTGTGACGATTCTGGCCCATTTGTCCTGTCCTTCTACCCAAAGAGAAATCATACCCAATAAGACTGACGCCTTCGAACTTCAAACTCTCCACACTAATTGGTCACTCACCATCTCCGTACATTTCCAAGCAATTAGTACCGGCCACCAGTTATCGGTGGTACATAATCAATTGTTATTTATAACGACGCGGTAACTAATGACTTCCTACGCGTCTGTCTGTCTGTCACAACGTATCGGCCAGTGTGGAGCTAGTGAGCTTAGATTGTGGAGACGGCTTTTGTTTGAAGGTGATGTTTGATTTGCAGGATGTGAGTAGGTGGTCCGGTTTAGCAGTTTTGTATCGATATATGTAGGTAATTTTTATTAATGTAAAAGTTTAAAGTGTACTAGCTGAATACAATATATTACTATGGGGCTTTAGATATTTATCAATGGGTCGAGAATATCGAAAAAACACAGAGCCATGACAGTTTGATAGGGTAAAAAAAAACGATTTAGTACGAAACAGCTGTCAATCAAATGTCAGCTGAAATTCAGTGAGAAGAAGAGCATATTAAATAAAAATGTTGGTAATCGATTTAACAATGCAGATAAGGATAAGGAAAAGTCTGCTGTTTCTTACAAAAGTGCACTACCACGCAATAAGCGGTCAAAATGTATGGAACAGCTGATTTTTTTTAAATAACCGATATGAATTTATATGTTTTCGCGTCTTTGTCCCTTCCAACCCGTATAAATTACGATAAATACCTAAAAATTAAATTGACTGTCATTATTTTTATTTTTCATTTTTTGTCGTACTACTGATCATCGATTAAAAGAAAAAACACATTTGCCCAGTAGTGGGACAGTGCAGGTTCATGTCGAATTAATAAGACAAATAAACAGTTAACCCTTTTAGCCCTTTCCATACTAACCCAACTGAGCAGGACATCATTAACCATCTTAAAAAAAAAGCCACCAAACCAACACCACAACTTCTAAATGTGGACACTTTTGAAAAAACGTCGCCTTGTAACGGTTAAGGATGCGCACGCGCCTAACTCAAACCATCGCTTTTTAACAATTAATCGTTTCCTCTGCCCACTTCCTTGGAGGAGGGAAATGTTTTAAATATAGAATAGATGTAAAGGAAATGTCTGATTTCTTGTGGATGTATAAAAATGTTCGCGCGTCACGATTTCTGAATGTGGGGAGGAGTTAACTGCTTATGACAAAAAGCTGCCTCGTTGGTCTAGCGGTCGTAAGCGCGACTGCTGATCATGAGGTCTTGGGCTCGATTCCCAGGTCGGGCAAAGTGTTATTGGGTTTTTCCATTAGCAATTTCTCAGTAGCAGCCACGGAGTCTGGATTTGTGCCCGGTTGATGGCAATATGATCGCCTTCTAACATGGGACTTTAAAAAAAATCATAACTGGCGAAATGTGGGTGTACTATTAGGTTTACGTCTGCCTTACCTTTTGGGGACTGCAGGCGTCATGTCATGTTTTTGGAATGCAGTGAGAAGTGCACGGCTTATAATGGAAAGTTATCTGCTTTTGATTGACATTAGAGGTTAAGTACAGTATCCGTGTCATATCTATTGAAAAGATAAACAGTAGATAGACCTATTACATTTGCACATATAGAGTAATTGTTGGATGACTTCACATCATTATCATACCAGATATGACTGACATAAGTAGGTACTTTAAATAGAGTGACTGTACAATTTAACCCAATGACTCCAAGATTCTTACACATTTAAGAAGGTTGCGCTAAGGTAGCCTGACCGGCAAATTGAAAACAACTTTTTAATGCATCCATCTGCACAATATTTTGATTGGGTTACATTGAAAAATCACGTTTTAAGGTAGGACTACCTTAAAACGTGATTTTTCACCCCAAAAAAAAGTAGTTTTCCCAGCCATTATTTTTGCTTAGTGTTACTTAGTTTGATGTACAGAATGCTTGGTTGCCGGCTTCGTGAAGGGTCCGACAGAACGTCTAGAAATACGGGGTGGTAAGGACACCGAACGCGAAAACGGAAACCACATACTCAGTACATCATTCTGAACCCACCCACAAAAACACAGCTGCTCCATACATTTTGACCGTGTAGGTATTGTACTTTTGTAGGAAACAGCTGTTTTTTTTTTCAGAATGAAGTACTGAGTATGTGGTATCCGTTTTCGCGTCGGTGTTACTTCCACCCCGTATAAAGTAGCAATAGCAGAGTGTTCTCTTCAAGAAGAGATAGTTGCTGTCGGACACCTTACTATAAGTTAATTTCATAAATCAGGACTGCAAAAAAACTGTCAATATGTTTATATACCATTTGAATGGAGTCTTTTAGCTGCGGTCTTAACATAGAATCCTTATTTCTTGACTCTGTTTTACTTTCAACGATTGATTTTTAAAGAAATAGTCATTGATTGGTGTTAAATAAATGTATAGGCTTGTATTGTTGATTCGAATGATTTTATATATAGTACATTTTGATATAAGTGGGGAAAATTTGTTATTGTGGTTGAGGCGAAATACGCACTCGAGTGGAGAGAGCGAGGGTGTTATGGAACCGAGAACTGCAGTAACAAATGCCCACGTGTATCAAACGACGTTTTTCAATACACTCTTAGTTTTTTGGTTTTAGTTTTTAGTCCAAATTTGTTCAAAGTCCAAATTGATTCAATGGAATAGAAAAAAAAAATCAAAAATATCGAGCTTTAAGCGATGCATATAATGCCAGAAAAACGGTCTATTCTTTACTAGCAAACTGTCAAGTAATCATATCACAAGCCAAACAAATTGCATAACTCTAAGATAGTGTAGGGAATAAGTATTCACAGCGTGTGTTCGCTATCAATCACTATCATTATATGGCACGACCTTGATTAAGGATGTCGGTCGATGCATTGTTTTGAACAACAATTGCAGTTAATAATATATTGATAAATAATATGACAGATGTATTGATAAATTCACACCTATCAACGCAATGCAATGGGAAATCATGTTTTTTTTCATGCTTTTATATTACCAGTCCAACATTAAATAAATATACAAACTAAATATTTACAAAAAAAAATGCTTACTTAACATCATAGCATCACGCCTGTAATCCCCGAAGGGTTAGGCAGAGGTGTACCTAATAGTACGCGGACATTTCGCCAGTTATGTTTAAGTCGAGCTGATTACCATCAACCGGGCATAAATCCAGACTCCGTGGCTGCTACTGAGAAATTCCTGATGGAAAAAAAAACCGGTCAAATGCGAGTTGGACTCGCGCACCGAGGGTTCCGTACAAACCTGTGGGTATATAACTTTTTTTTATATGACGAAACTAAAAATTTACGGTTTTCGTAATTTTTCCTATATCTGTACTATAAGACGTGACTTCGTACAAAATTTCAAGATTCTAAGTTCACGGGAAGTACCATGTAGGTTTTGATTCCCGTGCGAGTTTCGAAAATTTGCGGAAATTTGCGGCCTAAGTGGCTGTATCTTTTGATTGCGTTGACTTAGAAGGTTGATTTTTCTACAGCTTCCAGGGACAGTAGAACTAAGTATCATATAGAAATTTCAGTTTGATACCTCCACGCGTTCTTGAGAAAAACGGTCTTGACAGACGGACGGACGGACGGACGGACAACAAAGTGATCTTATAAGGGTTCCGTTTTTCCTTTTGAGGTACGGAACCCTAAAAACTAAATAACACTTTGCCCAACCTGGGAATTGAACCTATGACCTCATGCTCAGCCACACACAAACAGCTCACTTACTGACCACTACACCAACGTGGCATATTTACATTTGAAATTTGAAATGATAAAAACAATATTTTCAGAAAAAAATCGTTGAGCTGTAATGAGAGGGCAGTATTTCTGGAAGGGTTACGCAATCAGGGCTAAAGCCGTTCACCATAGATCTTTTCACGTAATAAATATATCCAACTATAACCATTCATTAGAAAATCTCGTGTGTTAAATTGTTTCACAGCTCGTCAGTGACGATGTCCAAATAAATTAAATTGAAGAAATAAAGCAATTACAAGGAAAACAAACACGAAAATTCTTTGCTGTCGAAATCAATCACCCGTATTCTTCATATAATTATTTTTCTACGGTTAAGATGTAGTGCTATATGGTTCTCTTGGCGCTTGTTCATAGTCGGAACCAAAGCTGCTATCTTGTGTTCAATACAATTTCACAAATTCTCACCAACAGCGCCCCTCCTGGCAATGTGATTTATAAGACAAAATGATGTGGCAGGTGATTTCTGTCAGACTAGACCATAGCAATTATTATAATATTGCTTGATTGTTGTTGTTGTATGGGTTATAATTATCTGAAATAAACAAATTAATAAAAATAATTAAAAATGTACACCCTGTATAACTCTCAGCTTGACCGTTCCAATGTAGACTCGCAATTAAAACGTCTAGAAAAGCAAAATACGATGCGATAAATTTAAAAAAATGAACTCGAGAAAAACTCGTCGATCGATGCCCGCTTTGACAAAGATTCTTAATAACTGTCAAGTATCAACAGACAGATTTAAGTGCAAGAACAATAATTGGACCCCAAATATTGTAATTACAAGTCAAACACCAAAACAACAAATGAACCAGCAGTCGTTACTGTTTAAAGAATTTTGCATCAGGAATATATCGTCAATTCTTACAAAATGTTGCTTAATACCTTACACGCCACATAGATCCCACATAATGTGAACAACGAAACTTGGACCTTGAGCCCAAGACTTAAGTGTGCAGTATCAGACAACAGTCCCCTAGTATGCAGCAACACCAATTGTCGTCTTATAAAGCCGTCAACAATGAGGTAAACAGCCCAAATATCGGACGAGCTTATTTTAGCTTAGTATGAGGAAGGAAGACATACGGACGTGGATCGAGGTCAGAATCAGGGCTGGCGAGCTATGGATTTTGATGATAGGATGCCGTTGGCTTGCTTGTCCGGTTATGTGAGAAATTGGTTTGAATTGCTGTGTTTAGATTTTGGAATCAGATGAGCATTTCTATTTATGGTTTTTCTTATAAAACAAGATTTTTTGTTGGCAGCAGTATCATTTTGTTTATTTCCGATAATGTATTGATAAAGTACATCGTTTGGGTAGTAGGACATCACAGACCAATGGGAAAGATCGGTTTAAGATCACTGTAGATGGCCTGTCCATAGCTTAGTCCCAATCTGACCGATGAGTGGTATTCAGATTGGTCCACTGCAACGTAGGTACTGCCGGAATAAAAGGTAAAAAGGTAATATAACAGTAGGGAACAGACAGACTGAGTAACTTTCACATTTATAATATAACAAACTTTTTCCCGCGTATTGAAATTATCCCAAGGGAAGTATAGTCATCATCATCTACTGAGCCTTTTCCCAACTATCTATGTTTGATTCGGCTTCCAGTCTAACCGCATGCAGCTGAAAACCAGTATTTTACATGGAGCGACTGCCTATCTGACCTCCACAACCCAGTTTGTACTGGGCAATAATATAATCCATGGTAAGACTGGTTGGAAAGTATCGTTCAGCCGGGATATCAGCGCACAGACAGACACAGTTACTTTCAGATTTTTTAATATTAGTTTGTATATCATAGGATTCTCCAAGATTCTGTGATCAGCCCTATATATTTATACTAATGTAATATTTAGCCGAGTTACGTCAAAACCTGTTGTGACGAAGTTTTTAACGAGCTTTTAACATTTGAGTGCATTGTCGGGGGACAGTGATACTAAATAAGACATTTTATCTCAGATCTAAATATTTTGTGGGTTACGCCAGAATAGTTGGCATTCTTCATGCAAGATGAGGAAGTGAGGTTACTTTTTCAAGCTGAATTCGGTTGCAATTTTATTATCATGGAACCTGTAGGTGCAAATCGGTATAGAAGGCAATTAAAAAGAGGTTGGATAAAAACGTTGAAATGGACCTGGAAAACATGGCTTGAATCCGAAGGTGAAAAGGCGAGAGGGGTTACCATGATCGTCGAGAGTGGGTAAGAGATGGCTGTCAGTGTGTTGTCACTTTCTCACTCTCGGAATAGTACTAAAACATTCCTGCACTAACACATCATGGTAAACCAGCTTTTTTTTTTGGGTGGGAAATCATCAAATGACCTCTCCCGCTCTGGGTGGAGCGGGAGGGCGTGTCAGACTCTTACTGACTAAAACCCACCCGTGTTCCTTCAGTTCCCTGTGCCAAGGTGCCAAGGGTCACGGTAACTCTTTCGAACAAATCCGCAAGCCTGACAGGCATCGGTCCTAATGGACCCCGTCAGTTTGTGCTGACAGCTCTTTGAGGCGCGCGTGGAACACAACGCGCCATCGACCCGGGCCTGGTCCTTACCTGGGCCTGGTCCTTATGGTAAACCACCTGGAGTGAACAATACACAGGATACAATATTTGGTTGGATGTACTTTTGCCAGGCATTTTGATTAAATCTTCAGTGACGGAATAAAGATACATTTTCAAGTCAATCTTCCGCTGCAGTCGGATATAATGTTAGTAATATAGTAGTTATATAATTACAGTTGACAATAACTTATGAGCATCTTATAAACACCAATACATAAAATATTGATTGCAAAAGTCAGCAATTATAATTCACCACCTTTTCTCCCGGCATTTTTTAAACCCATAATACAAGTAGATATACAACACAATTTAATTTAACGTTCCATTCATACAATACCCCAATAAATTCTTATAACAAGCCGTTAAACAAAATACAAAAAACCACAAGACTTTTAATAATAATTGCTTGTTGTAACTTGTCTTATATTTGGGTCAGTGATGCGCCCATCTTGTGGATGCTGGCTTTTTTTCTGATGCAAAAATCCCGTCGTAACGGCGTGGGTATGTAATCGAATGATGTAAGATGATTTTAAGTTGGAGTGTCTGTCTGTATTTGGCTTCTGCTAGCATTTTTTTTTTACCATGTGACGAGTATATTAAGTCCTGTTTCAACTCATAGTGAGTTGAATTGTATTTCAGGAGCTACAAGAAGTCTGAACTTGTTTTTAAGTTGCGCTTAATAGCCGTATTGCTTATCATAATCTCGCTCTCTATTACAAGGGACTTAAATACAGCCGTAATTTGGGAGCACTAGAACTTTGGCATCGAAACCGGGTTTTGCATGCCCTAACTAGAACTAAACACTTCAGGCAACCTCTTTGGGCATAACGTGTGTGATATTATACCGAATACCTCAACATAAAAACTGACTTAATATCTATTCGACGACCAAGTTGATCCTGTAGGTTATTTCAAATAATTGAGAATTACGCAAGCATCGTCGCAGGCAATGACTAGATAAACAAAAACACATCAGCAATTACATACTACGGATATCAGCATTCAATTATTGGATGGTGCAATTTCCTGTTGTGAAAAATTTATATAAAATTAATCACAAGTATGAACAACGATGTAAATATATTACGATGTTTTGGAGATTTAAGCAACGCTATCACAGGAAATCCGTCTGATTGTTTTATCAGTAACAGTAAATGTTATTTGTTAATTATTTGTATTTTTTTTCAGTTCGCCCGTATTGGTACTCTCTTAGGCAAATGCCTCCTCCAATTCCTCCTCCACTTATCTGGATGGTATGCTTCTTCTTGCCAATTTGCGAGGGTGCCATCCAAGGTGTCCTGCCATCTTCTCCTCGGTCTGCCGCAACCTCATCAAGCTGTCTCACGGCTCCAGTCTTGCGATATTCGTGCTGATATGACATTAAATTATTTGTAATATGTATTTTAAATACTATAATCCTTGTCTGTTCTATGCATGGTCCAACAGATAATTAATAATGGTTTAGCGGCTTGATGTTTTGTAAAAAAAAATCATCTACGTATTAAAAATCTCAATTCGACACTGATAAATAACGCATAGCCAAAACTTCTGGATCTAGAACAACAGAGGTCAATAGTAATATACGGGGTGGAAGGGACGCCGACGCGAAAACGGAAACCACATACTCAGTACATCATTCTTAGCCGGGGGTTAAGAATGACAGATTTTTTTTAAACAATCAGCTGTTTTCTCAAAAAGTGCAATACCTACACGGTCAAAATGTATGAAACAGCTGTTTTTTTTTATAACCAACGAAAACTTTCTATGTGGAGGGGCGCAGAATGATGTGCTGAGTATGTGGTTTCCGTTTTCGCGTCGGTGTCCCTCCACCCCGTATAATATAATAAATAATAGGGGACGAAACTGTCTATAGCCATTCTTTTTTTTTTTGAAGATATTAACTCAATCCCTAGGGGGGTTAAATGGAGGCTGAAAGTTTGGAAAGAATTCGTAATTTATTTTTGGTAGGAAATCCCGCCAAACTCGTTCGCAGTACAGAACTGACAAAATTCCAAATGATAAAATTCAAAGCGATCTGTATAAACTGAGACAAGAGCTCTTCAGTTCTGAGAAGCAAGGCCGAGACAATTGCATTCTATTAAGGCGATTAGATACCAATTGATTGCTAAGTTCAATGATTAACTATTTTAGCTTGTATGTATGGATAACTAGTGAAGTGTGTGTGTTTTTTACAAGCTTTTATTTAACTTGCAATGTTTGTGTCTGTTTGTTTACGAAAAATCTTGCAATTGAATTTTAAAACAGTTATCCCCAACCGATTGAGCTGACATTTTGCATACACGGTAAGTTTAGATGACAATGCATGGTAAGCTAAGGTGACAGTATTATAAATCCAATATGGCGGACTCCCAAAGATGGCGGAGTAGTTATTTTTTATGCACACATATGGTATGGGTATCAAATAAAAGGGTTTGCTAAGAAGAATACGATCTCAGCAAAAAATAAAGAAGAAAATAAACTTTAAATTACGAAACGTGTGCTTATAAGGACTGGGAGGGAGGCCATTGCCCGGGAGTTGGGCAGTTTAGGTAAGTAAATTAATAAACAATGCAAATTAATCTTTTAAAAAAAGCATGGCTTGCATAGAAAACATTAGGTCAGAGTAGACAATTAGAAGTTCTACAAATAACAAAAAAACCATCGTACAAATAAAATAAAACAAAAAAAAATCTGGTCTAGCTACGATGTCCTGAAATGCAATCTGTTGGAAACACAATCCAGTCCAAATAAACGATCGTTTGAAACCTAATAGACGAAGGTATAAACAATGTTCTGCCTTGTCTACCATCACGAAGATCACGCGAACTTGTCTGTTATTTCAACAGACTAGTTGTAAGCCGCCACATTGCTCTCAATGATACGATAAGATATTTCAGAGCTGGGACACACCAAGAAAACGAAAAGATTAGCAATTAACAACATTGGAGAGTTGCTGCAGAATATTGGCATTTGCCGCCCTTGAACGCGGTTTAAATGTGTTGATCGCGTTCAATTTCATTGGTGAAATTCGCCCTATTACTCGCTAATCTGAGGAGCTCATCGCTAGATAATAACCACCGCTCGGGTCTATATTCTGGTTATGCTGCGTTTGCCTAGGTTGATCCGTGATTTTTGTGACCACCCATTTTGCCCG
Source organism: Standfussiana lucernea (assembly GCA_964057025.1). NCBI lineage: Eukaryota > Metazoa > Arthropoda > Insecta > Lepidoptera > Noctuidae > Standfussiana > Standfussiana lucernea. The sequence goes on from OZ059804.1 coordinate 12,479,824, forward strand.
ACTTCCACTGCAAAAGGGTAATGAGTGGGAAATAGCTGAGCGGAAAAAGAGTAAATACGAGGGGTGATCCAAAAGGACAATGAAACACGGTGATAAGAACTAAAAATATTAATTATTTTTCTACATAGTCTCTTAACAAGTCAATACACTTAGTCCATCTTTTTTCTAAACCCAAGATTCCCTTTGAAAAAAAGTCTTTGTCTTGACCCTCCCAAAACGCCTCAACAGCGGCCATGACTTCGCTATCGTCTTCAAATTTTTTCCTCGGAGGTGTTCTTTAAGCCGAGGAAAGAAGTAGAAGTCACTGGGAGCTAAATCTGGCGAATAGGGTGGGTGTGCGAAAAGTTCAAACCCCGCTTCTTGAATGGCAGCCATCGCAACTGCGGCTTTGTGAGCCGGTGCGTTGTCTGGGTGAAACAGCACTCCGGCTCGCAGTTTGCCGCGTCTTTTTTCCTTAATGGCCTCCCGCAATCTTTGAGGCTCGTGTTTTAAAATATAATAATAATGTTGTTGTTGAATAATTCTTAAATAGAATATTAAGAATAAATAACCTTTAATAATAATATCTTTTTCATTACAAATAATGTTACCTAGTAATTCATATGCAGAAACTCCTAGTATGTAAATCATAATTAAATGAATTTAAATTTAAACAAATACCTCAAAACCAAAAAATATTTTCGTCCCTCCTGTAATAGGAAATATTCAAGGGCTGGTATCACTCAGTATGCTCCACCAGTGATGCGCAGGTTAAACAATTGAAAAGCGCTTCAAACTGGCCAGTTGTTTCTGTTGCGATTGCAGCGCAACGCTCTATCTAGACATGTCTAAGTATTTGATAATATTTTGTAAAGATCTATTTTTGTAAAATAAATTTAAAACACGGGAAAAGGATGTAGATTAGCGGGAATAACCGTTACACAGATAAGATTATCTTTTACTACAATTGTATCTTTTAAAGGACATTTGACGGTTATTGTACATCATCCATTACTCTATTACTCACTAGTACAAAAACATCTTCCATTCATAAAAAGCAATGTACGACAAAGTCCGTCAAACGTTGTCCTTTACAAGACCGATATCATTCATTGACATTTTCAATCATCCCGTCATCAGATGACAATGACACCAATCATAAATCACAAACAGACAACAATGCACTATAAATGAGATTTTATTAAAATGTCCGGTTGTAAAAATCGTACCCCTGTCCAAAAATGTAAAAACATTACTCGCTATTGTCATAGATTTTAGTATTCAAACGATACACCTTTACTACCGGCTAAAGAGATCTTTATCCCGATAAAAAAATGCTGGCTGCAAAAATAAATCAATGAGAATGTAATTTTTTTTATGTAAACTTTTCGGCGGATATGCAAATTCAAATTCGCAACGTTCGAAATTTTTGAACAAAATCTTCTACGTCAGTATTTTTTTTATTTCCTTTAGGGCATCCTGAGTATCCTGACTATATAGCCATGGTATTGCCATTGTTAAATGAAATATTTTATTTAAAAAAATTGCTCCCGTGGGAAATTAGAAGATGCAAGATGGTGTAACATGTTATATTGTGATATTTTGAAATAATAGAGAGAATAGTTACTTACACAGTTACTTACTTACATTAATTTCACACCGATGATATGGCCTACAGGCCGGATAGGAAACTGAACTATTATTATAAAAACTTAACATTAAAAAAAACTTTTATCATTTTATAAATGGTTTTTGTATAAAGAAATACCAACTACCGACCAGATACACAGTGAAAATGTTCCACATTTATGTATGTTTAAAAAATAATACGATTATCTACTACAATCATTTAAAATGCCTATTCCTTTATTGTTACCAATAAACTATAAAAGTTTTGATTGCATGTCAAAACATCACAATCAATTCTAAAAATCCCTCTCTCAATTGCTAATTTCGCTTCTGGCAACACTCATATTTTTGCAACATCAACACGCATCCAATATTTTATTACAAGATAAATAAATAAAGCCAAGCCATCCTATACAACTAGTTTTACATAGAACATATCAGAGGTTATCTTAAATAGAAACTGCGTATAAAATCGTCGAGTTGACACTAACGACTTAAAGGAAAAATATTATTTGTAAGCTTGCAACACTGGACATAAAAACTAATGGGGCGTTATATCCGAACGAGACCACTTTCGACGCATAAAACTACAAGGTAGTGTTCCCATGCTTAGAGTTTTTATAGGCATTCCTGAAGAGCAACTGAAAGACAAACTTTTAAATTATAAATCCACCGTCAAGGACAAAACATCTTGAATACCCAATAATTATACTTAAGTGAAAAACTTATTTTCAGTTAAGCATGGGCAATCAGAATCTTTTTGCAGTTACGGGCCGGAACATAAAATACAACTTAATCAAAACACATCCAATTACATCGAATATGTATATAAATCATCAAAGTTATTTATTATCCACTTAGTTACGCGTTATTTGCGTTGATCAGTTAAAGCGATTTGAGTAAATAAACAGATTACAATGTAAACATATTAGGTATGTCGAGATAATATAAATGTATTAGGTATGTCAAGTCGTGCAGTATCAAAATCCAAATTAAATGCTATTTATGGTTGTCAACAAAATACTCCTTGTTTAAAATCTTTCTAATTTTGTTTGCGCCAGTGCAAAATAAATCGATTTCGAGATGTGATGGTAAACTATTGAAAGCTATAACACTACGTATGCAGAAGGCGTTGCGCATCAATTGTCATCCCCCAAATCCATCACTAGTTTTTTCTCCTTCTCTTCTTTCTAGGATAAGACAACAATCACATCATGATATGGTAAGAATAACTTATTCTCCTTTAGCTTGCAAATCAACGTTGTTCTTATTTATCCTACCCCAATCCCGTCTTCGATCGTGACTTTTGGTTCCTCTACTAATCCTCCGCGGAACCAAACTGGGTGATCGCTAATTCAAGACACTTTATTACTAAACATTTTTTTCTCTTTCAGAATACGCGGCGCCAACGGTTTTAGTACTTCACTTAATTTAAATCATTAAGAAACTTTTCTGTTCAAGAAAATGTTGGGAAAAGTAATGCAGTCGTTTTTCTTTACGATACTCATCACTCTACTCTCTGCACGTACTCAGACACTGTCCATTGACCCATTACTTGGGAAGTTGCTTCAACTCTTGCGTACAAAGGCAGCAATGGATGAGATTTTCTCGACATTTACGAGGAATTGTTGGCATACAAGAAACGGTAGCGTGAAAGCGATAATAATCAATCTAGGAAGAGATATACATATCTATATATGTATATAAAACACAAAAATTGTTTCTACCTATGTCCGTTATAGACTTTGAAACCTTCCAACCGATGTGCATGTGCCCCTACCCCGTGCATTTCATTAGAAAGGCAGTAATGCGAAGATGGGTTTAGAAACACTAAAATAATGCATTATGCACTATAGCGTAGTAGCACACGCCGGGTATCCGCTAATAAGAAAAGAAGGAAGAGTTATTTTGTTAGGAGACAACCATTTTTCTTTTTAATTGTAACATGAATCTTTTGTATTTCTCCCGAGAAACAGTTCAATAAAACATGTTGAAACGGACTAAAAGTTCACAGAGCCACCAATTATTTTGAGAGTAACTGAAACCTTGCACTAAACGTTTTGGCATAGCTAGCGAGGCCGAGATAGCTGAGAGACATCAGATCAAACGAATCCCGTATACACTCCAGCGTTGACGAGCTGCGGAGGATAAGTGCACTACGGATTAGTGATGGGAGGCTGTTGAGTTGATGGTCGGTGTCGATATCGATGAAAAATGTGTGGATAATGATATTCCCGTGTGAAAGTTATGACATGTAATTTCTAAAGAAGTGAATATTAAACAAATAGCTACATATTAAACAACTTATTTAACGCAGAAAAACGACTACAAAATAAATAACTAAAATCTTAATATATAAAACATACTTTTTCTACCTATGTCCGTTATAGACTTTCAAACCATCTAACCGATGTGCCTCAAACCTTGCAACCAAATATGAGTACATATGTAGCCCCTTCGATGTCGTTATAAAATTTTGACTGTATTTGCAAAGTAGACAAAGCACTGGTTTTGTGATTCTTTAACCACATCTAGGCAGTGAAATGGGACGTCAGCACAGGGTCCTAAGTAACTTTAATTCATGTCTAAACACCGTACAAATTAATAAAAGTTCCCAAATATATCGACAAAACTCCTCTCTAACCAATCCCCACCCTATTGTTTCGGACCCCTGTTCGCCGTGGGCGCATTAAAATTGTTATTCAATTGTAGCACTCGTATTGTACTCGTAGACCAATGGCGGCACTTAAGCAGCTCTATTTGCTACATTACAACGTCAACGCGTGATTTACCGCTTTTCGATACCTAGCGTTTGAATTTGGAACCGTCAAGGCTGGGAAAGTTTTTTGTCGAGATTTTTGGTGATTAACTTCACGGTGTTGGCGATTATTCGCTGGTAAAAGGTATCGATTAAATGGTAATGGATGAATAAGAAGTATGTTTGCCTTAATTAAATGTTATTTGGCATATAATTATTTTTATCGAATATCTACAAGAACTAAGATCAAGAATATTGCATGATAACAAAAAGCAATCCCTTTAAAGAAAATTTTCTTTCGTTACGTTTTTTTAACGTTTTAATGACTCCAGAGTAAAAATTTTTACTGAAGGCATTAAGACCCAAACTTTTCTATCCCACAAATAGCGAAACCATATCCAATAAAAAAAAACTCCCATCCAACAAAAATTACACGCCAATAAACCCCAAACAATTAGAACTAGACGGCGTCTATTCATAAAACTAATAATAAACAAAGAAACATAACGAACCGCAAACAATAATGTGGTAAATAATTTACAGAAGAATGCTCACACACTGTGCCGACCGTTTAGCAGTCATTAGCAGTTAAATATAATTAGTATTGTTTTAAAGGGAAACGTGTGAAGAATGGAATGGTGATTATTTTTTGTTTCGACATCGTTTTGAACTATGATATAAACTAGAGCTACTTTACAATTGTATAAACCGTGTGCGTGATGTTGTGGTGATGTGCAGGGCATGCGAAACCCGCTTTCGGTCACATAGTGAAATCAGGTTCTTCCCGGGTTTTGATATGGGACCGAAACCGGGTTTCGATGCCCTACTGATGTGGTCTCCCAATGGCATAAATAACGAATTTCCAAGTCTTTCGTCCTTTAATTAATCCGTTTACGTCTTACTCGGTACTCACTTTCAGCACAAAATTTCAAAATTTCGCAATTCAAGAAAATAATCTTTAATTACTATAATTTCATCAAATACACAAACAAAGTGTGATGAAAATAACTGAAATCTTTTAAGGAGTCATTTGTATGCACCCAGATTGGTGCTCAACGCTGAAATTGTGACAAAAATATCAGCTGTTTTTATACTTTTCAATCACTAAATTGCAAGGAACAGCTGTATTTCTTGTGGTTTCACTGTTAGTCCCATCGTAAAAGTCGTTCATAATTAATACAGAGGTTTCCGTTAGGTAATTTTGTTTTTTTTTACTTATCCTCTCATATCCCACAGCTGGGCAAAGTCCTTCCCCACAGCCTTCCACTCTTCCCTCCGTGCAGTTTTATCTGGCCAATCTCTCACAAACGAATCTTGGTCGTCACGCCAACGTTTTCTAGGCCGCACTTGGTGACAATGCCCGTCTTCTGGCACCCACTACGTGATTACTCTGACACATCGGTCCTGATGCATTCTACAGACATGGCAATTTAAATGGCACATTTAAATTATTTTTTTTTTTTCAAGTCAAGAGGCCATTGCCCATCCTCTAACGTAATCACCTGTAACGTAACCCATCAAAAATGCACCGGATTTCAAAATACTTTCACCAAAACTTCCAGTACTTACTGACGTAAGAGCAACACGGGAACAAATTAGTTTAATGACAACACTACCGTTTGATGGTACACCCTTCAACAAGCTTCAGCATTTCAGCTGCAAAAACATCACGGTATTATCAACCATATTGACTGGTTTAAGGAGTGGAGATTGCGTGAAAGTGTAGTTGATTATGGGGGAATATGTGTGCAATGGTGTACAAAATCCTTTTGTTCCCAGCTCCTTTGATTCGCGTTTGTGGAAGACTTTGATTTGACGTATGTGTTCTCTTTTATAAACAAAATGTTTGTTTGGTTTTCGGTCTTCTTTGTGTGTATAATTTATAGGTTTCGAAATGGCTATAAAATTCTTCTTGTTGGGGAATGGGGTTAAATTATGTATGAATTACATGGAGGCAGAAAACTTTGGTTTTTCAATCATTGTTGTATTTTTAGGAGTAATGAAGCTCTTCATCTTTGTTCAGGTATTGCTTTCCAACAACTAATTAAACTATACTTATACCTACGAAGTTCAAATTGGTTCAATTCTTATAGTCGGCGGTGGTGGTTTTTTTTTAATCTCGGCAATGAGACATGCGCCTTTACGGCGTAAATATAATAATATATTTTTTTAATATTAAAATTGTGTTTATACATACAATATCGTAATTAAACATGATTGTTTAAAAATATATTTACTTTTATGAACAAATAACATTTATTTGTGTTCTAAATTCAAAAATATTTTCGTTTCTTTGAACTTTCTATTTTTCATATTTGGCTGTATAGCAGCTTCATACTTTTGCTTTTGCTTCAATCTGCGAAAGCGAAGCGCGGGAAAAAATCAAATTAAATCACTATTTTATTTCTTCGAAAATGTATCGATAAACGTCGTTTGGGCATTCGTTGCACTGCAGTTATCGGTGAATTCCGCCTGGTTTGCAATAACAAAGTTTCAAAATGTACTTTTTCAAAATTCCTACGAGGGCATCATGCAATATTTAGTTTTCATGAAAATCAGGCCCGAAACTCCTTTGAGCATTTTTGCTACCCTCATAGTTTCAGATTTAATGAAAAATTGTTGTTGAAAGGGTAAAACACCATAATATTACTACAAGCCGTAGTGTCAAAGACCAAATGCAAAATAGACTACGTATAGCGTGACGACAGCCTTTCAAATATCTTAAACTTATCCTACTGTCAATTATTTCTCCTACAAACAGGTACCACCACTTAAAACTCATAACTCCTTGACAGTAGCTGTCAATATGTTAGCGGCAATTAAACGCTAGCTAACAATTTTACTATTCAAACCATGTCGGCTTGTCAATGTGGAGTTAGATAGTATTAAATTATTTATGTTATGCATATTTTGATATTGAGCATCGTAAGTCAGTTTATTCACGTCTTATTTCTAGATAGATTGGTAGAAAGGGGAAAAGGCTGTTTCTTTAAATTAACCTTATGTATTTATTCGTTTATACACTTTATTTATTATTATTATTAAATGACCGTGGCATCACTTTGGGCCCTATCAGAATACCAGCGCTGTGACTTTTTCTAATGTTACAGCACCATGCTGAGATAGGTGCCTTTTGGCCTCGTACAGGACCAGTTTAGTTAGTTTTATTTTAATCTGTTTTTAAGTTTTCTTTTTTTTTTTAATCTTCGTTTTATTGTCAAAATACCACTTTGTTTTGTCCAGTGCGAGACGAATAAATACTTTTTCTTTCTTTCTAAATGTTATGCCACTTTCATTTAAATTCAAATTATAAACCTGACTTAATCTATTTAAAAGTTTTAGCTTTTCATTTCGTCTGTTGCTAAGTTCCGCGACGAGAGGAAGTCCGAGTGGCTCCGGCGACTGAAATGTTGTGTGGTGATCGGTTATCGTGGTATGGACATGTGATACGGAGGAATGAGGATATTGAGTGGATGGCTATAAGTGAAGAGGAAGACCAAAGAAACGCTGGGCTGCGTGAAGGATGATATGGCTAGAAAGGAGGTGACTGCTGAGATGACGAGTAATAGAGAAGTATGGAAGAAGAAGATATGCTGCGCCGACCCCAAATAAATTGGGATAAAGGCAGGACAATGATGATGATGATTTGCTTCATAGATGTCGCTGATGTTCTTATTTGTAGACTTGACTATGTCCGCTACTTCGCTTTAGTATGGTTAGTAACTTTAGAATTATCTATCAGTTTGACCAACCAAACTCTTGTAAACATCCTAAAAACTCATTAACAACTTCACTATTCAAGGGCTTGTCTGTCAACAAGGCGTGCGATAGTCTTAGATTGTAAAATAATTAGTAATATCACTACAACCAATTAATTTCCTCCCACGCCGCTATAATCAACATCAAACATCTCAATTTCAATACGTGTGGGTTGGTAGGGATGCGAAAGCCGGGAAAGGTGAGGCCTTCTAACATCACGCCTGTAATCCCTGACGGGTTAGGCAGAGGTTTACCTAATAGTACACCCAAATTTCGCCTGTTATGTTTAAGTCCCCTGTAATAGGGGACTAGCCTATTGCCATCAACGGAGCACAAATCCAGACTCCGTGGCTACTACTGAGAAATTCCTGATGGAAAAACCCAATAACACTTTGCCCGACCTGGGAATCGAACCCAGAACCCCATGCTCAGCAGTCCCTAGACCAACGAGGCGGTCAGACTACTATTTCTAATCATTTATGAAATTCCTTGCTACCTCCAAGTCTTAATGCTCCCCAAAACGAACAATAAGGTAATAAAACAATTGTACTCCAAGAACACAGCATATTAATACTTAGCCAAACAAATAATTACTCATCACAAAGCTATGCTAATAAAAACTGAGGTTTAAACATAGAAAAACATAAAAAAAAACATACAAATAAAACAAAAACATAGAAAACATAGTAATAGTATGCACACGACTATTTCCCTCAAGAGTTGTCGAAACAAAATTGTCCCTTAACTACTATTCGCTCCATTCTACTCAAGCCACTAAATCCCGGAGTATCCCGCGAAAACCATACCCGTCCAACACTAGTAGTTCCATTGGCTGCAGAACTAGAATACAGACGATATTATCTAAGTTGAATTTATTCGCTGCATATTGGAGTGCAGAGTTAATTGCTATGTATCGCTCTGTGAAAGCCTGCTCCCTTCGTATTGGGCCGAGGAATGTGGGACCAGCTTTTGTAGAATAGTTTTTTTGGAATCCTATGGCAACGAACATGGAACAGTTAGAATAAAGAAAACATTTTTGAAAATTTATTCTTGAAAATTCATCATCTAAAGCAGATGGCGGGGATGAAAGTTCGTCATTTTTGGCGATAAACAACTCCATCACATACACGTTTTGTAGCTTAATAAAGTTATAAAAAAAACACCCTTTTTCCTCACCACAAAAATTTTACACAAACTCCAAAGAAAGCTAAAATAAATCAACATCAAACTCGTAAAAATCCAAAAACCAACTAATGACTAGGCACCTAATTAGCCGGCCAGCAACAAGAATTCGCTGGCACGAACCCGTGACAATCTTACCACGTTGCCCGCCATAGAGCATGGAATCACCACGACAACTGATTCTAGAGATGGCAGTACTAATAAAATTCGTGACACTGTAAGCTATGTGTCGTCAGTTTTTGTACGACAAAAGTTTCGCTGTGTGAATAAAGCTTGATACGGTTTGTTCTTGTTTACATAATGTGAGTCACATTAAAATTTGTAGATGTTTGACACTGCATTTACGGGAACTCTGGCGATAGGTCTTACCAAGGGGTAACGTGTTGCCTAGATGTTATCGAGGTCAGATGGGCAGTCGCTCCATGTAAAATACTAGTATTCAGCTGCATCTAGTTAGACTGGAAGCCGATCCCAATAAAGTTAACTTTCTCATCCTTGACAGTTCCAAATTCAAACGCTACAAATCGAAAATCGTTCAATAACGCGTTGAAATTCTTTTTAAAGCAAATAGAGCTGCTAAAGATGGGAAGGCTATGATTTAAATAGTGACACGCTTGTTTGTATAAAAATTGTTAACAATGCAGCCTCTAGCAAAGGCTGCCGAAGCGTCTCCGTGCTCTGTGTTGCATGCCAATTAGTTGCTAAAGCAAGGATAAAAAGACCAGAAAGATGGTATCGAAGGACCGGCGCCGGCGTCGAAGATGTCGCGTTCAAAACACTGTGAGAATTTGTAAGCTTTGGAAGAATTCGGTTTGGAATTAAATTGGGTTCGGATTTTAAATGTACCTGAAGCCTAAACCTGTAGTGAAGTAATTGATAATTTAAGTCCATTTTTAATTGATATGTAGAAGTTGTAGTTCCATAGATTCTTAGATAAAGGGTTCCTGTCTAAGTAATAACATCCGCTCGATCTTTCTGGTTAATCCACACTTGCATAGTTCAGTCCGTGAATGTAAGGTAGAAGGAACTTCTGAACGTCTCTTAAACCTTACCCATAAACTGAATTGTGGAGGTCAGACAGGCGGCGCTCCATGTAAAATACTGGTATTCAGCTGCATCCGGTTCATAGATATAATAAACAAGTTTTTATATTTCTATGATCGGTTAGACTGTAAGTCGACCCCAACATAATTATGTAGCTGAGAAAAGGCTAGGCAGAAGATACATAGATAGCTTGTTCTAAAACCCGAAATATTGCGTACCTAAGGGACTTCAACCCTTACCACATAATTCACCATCAAATTGCATCATCTAAAAACCGTGGACGAGAACCTACCTATCCAGGAAGTTCCAAAATTTCATTCACTTCAGTTTCAGAATGGAATCGAATTAAAATTTTATGAGCTATATGTGTGAGTCAATCGTCGTAAACGCTTGACACTTTATGCTTCTACGTTGCGCCAGTAAATTATGTCCAACGAAGCTACAATTTTTAGGCATGTTTTTAGATTTTATGATGATATTAAAGAAGTTTTCCTGCTGAAAATAACTTCACGGAGGAGTCTTTAATAACTTTTATTTTACAAGGTAGCTTTTGAAATCAATTTGAATACAAACTTGTAACAGTACGCAGGCGACTTATACAGGGTGTAAACGGACCCTTCACCGAGCCGTCAACCAAGCGTTATGTACATTCAAAATAAGTAACTTATTTTATTGGGTGAAAAATCACGTTTTGTTTTAGTTTTACGGTTAAACTCAAGGTAACGCACTCAAAACATTGTGCAGATGGATGCTTAATAGTTAACGGGTCATGGAGGTAATTCTTAAAAACTAGTATTTTTTATATGAAATGTTGGAACTTTGACCTCCAATATCTCTGTTCAGAACAAAAACAATGATCGCAATGGCGGGGAGAACTTTAGAAATTGCCTTTCAGCTTCGTTGAGGGTCCATTTACCCCCTTTACACTAAGCAGAAGTTTTTAGTAAAAATCCTGTCAATGACACAAAAGAAACTGAAGTCATAGAAAAAGCTATTGGAGAAAAAATAGTAAACGAAGTTTTACTAAGGAACGAAGAAGCATCAGTTAAGGGGTATTGAAGAAGGAATTCACAAGTGTAAGCTAAGATAAATCAAATGTGTGAAATAAGAGCATGACAAAAATAGAAGTAAACACTGACATGAACAGATAGACCTAGCAGACAACATATTATAAAATGCCCCATTAATCATCCAAAACATTCTCTTGCCTTTGTCCCAATTCATTTGAGGTCGGCGCAGCATTTCTTCTTCTTCCATACTTCTCTATTACTCGTCAACTCAGCAGTCACCTCCTTTCTTGCCATATCATCCTTCACACAGCCTATCATTTGGTCTTCCTCTACTCTTATAGCCATCCACTCAATATCCTCATTCCTCCGTATCACATGTCCATACCACGATAACCGATCACCACACAACATTTCAGTCACCGGAGCCCCTCAGACTTCCTCTCGTGGCGGAACTTAGCAACAGATGAAATGAAAAGCCAAAGCTTTTAAAAAAATAAAGTCAGATTTATGATGGGAATTTTAATATCATCCCTCATACAGTCCATCCACCGTTTCTTTCTTTACCATATGCACATACGGCATAATTATTCGAAAACTTTGTATAATAAGATATGAATATGAATGTACCAGAGACCAAAGTAGAAAGCACCAAGAGGCCGATAAAAGGATTAATTTAATTGCCATACACGATTGTGCTGCAAAGATTTATAGGGAATACATTATGTTAATATTTATTATTGAATCGCTATTTCAATTAACTTTACATGTGGATTGTTTAGTTATTAACAAGTCTATTTTGAGAATTACTTTCGACTTCTATAATATTCTACATGTTTTTGTTGCTGCAAATACAATGCTATTTTGGCCTGGAAATAGACCATATTATACAAGGTGGAAGGAACTCTGCCGGTCACATATCGTCGTTATTCAAAAAAACAGCTGTTCCCTACCAACACGGTAAGAATGTATGGAACAGCAGTTTTTTTTTAAATTACCGATTAATGTTTTTTAGCGTCCATTTTTCACCCTGAATATTACAATGGGTTACTTTGTTCGTCTTTAGAAGCAATGTTTACTGTCTTCACAATATATGTTACTTTTTCAATATATTATGTTTTTTTTGTCATCACCCGCGGCTTTGGTCTTGTGTAGGACTTAAATTATCTCACGGAAACTTGTTCTACAAGGATATAAAGTATCCTATGTCATTACCTAGGTATTTTTTAGTACTTAAAGCATGACGTCTATATTGATAGAATTACCTATATAATCCCATTTGTAATATTTGTTCGGATTATTTGACGTATGTTTGAATCTTTATGATCTCTTTATTACAACTTACAACCAATCATAAAACAGTGTTATGTAATTAAAAATCTAATTTACATTTTATGTTGTATTGTTCCGTATTTTTTAAGATCCCATGATATTCATAAAAGTGTTATCATAAAAAACACTTCTTCTATATAAAACAAGAAATAAATTTATGTACATTGACTCCGAATAGATAGACTGGTCCCTATTACATGGGACTTAAACCTAATTGGCGAAATGAGGCTGTTCTATAAGAAACACCTCTGTCTAACCCTTCTGGGATTGCAGGCGTAAAGTTATATTAAGGTACAGTTACTCATACATAACCGATAACGACAAGTTTCTAACATGTTCCAAAACAATGAGCAACATGAATTATTTAGGCGGAATCGAACTTTGGCCTTTGTTTCTTTCGCTTTGTCCATGTAGTTTTATTTTAACAGTCAGACAAACACGAGGTTCTTTCGGAATAATTAGGTATTAGAAGAACCGCTATGTAAATGATAAATGCTAAATGATGTTTATTTTGCAAATAGGTTTTTACAAACACTTTTACACGTCTTCTTTTTTAAAACTAGATGAGGCCGGTGTTTCGTATCTGACTACTCTGAGAAGAAACAACCGAAACCAACTCAGAGGTCATAGTCTCTTTTAAGGTCCAGACATAATCTTGATAAACTCACGGGCTCGCAGATGAGTGTCTGAGATGGTCTTTGGAAGAAATAACCACACAGATTTGAGTGGACCTGTCCAGCCAGTGTTGTGTAAAAGATTGACTAACCGTCGGTTTCCAATTTTAAAATAAAAAAATTGAGAACCCGTCAAACTCTACTTTAGCAGTCATCAACATTCTCCTGCCTTTATCCCGATTGATTTGGGGTCGGTGCAGCATATCTTCTTCCTCCATACTTCTCTATTACTTGTCACCCCATAGGTTTCTGATGAAATGTCTAGCCATATCATCGTTCACAAAGTCGATCCATCGTTTCTTTGGTGTCTTTGGCGAAGGGCGGACGTTTTGGGGGACTGTCTCTTGTAAACTCGACGTTCGAAAAGTGCTGATTATCAGCCTAATTTGAATAAATGACTTTTGATTTGATTTGGTATTCCTCTACTTTTGTACCCATCCACCTTCATACTCAAAACTTTCCTCACGACATTTTCTTCATTCCACAAAATCTACTTAATCTCTATCCTTGAATATTCAAACTTTAATGCTAAAGTAGTGATTGACAAGTTCTTAATCAACCTCAAATTCTCACATCAGAAACGGAGTCAAAATCCGTACCCAAATTCTTGTAGCAAAGAGGAAATAGAAATTAAAACCCTTTCAAAAAACATCTACTTATCTGCCACGACCACTGCTGATGTTTGATCTGAATTGATTACAATCGTAAAATAAAAGTTTGAACATTGTTGGATAACTTTGCTCAAGTCAGCATGTCTAACACCCGTTTCTATAGTCAAGTTAAAGTAATTACTTGAGCTTAAGTAATTACTTGTAAAATGAATGTTGTTGAAGCAGTGATAGCCTAGTGGTGTGACCGTTGGACTGCCAAGTCATAGGTCTCGAGTTCGAACCCAGGACACGCACCTCTGATTTTTCGGAATCATGTGCGTTTTGGATAATTATCACTTGCTTCGGTGAAGGAAAACATCGTGAGGAAACCAGCATACCTGAGAGATATTTCTCGACGGCATGTAAAGCCAAGTCAGAGGCCCATGGGCGGCATAAAAACTGACACCAGGTTAGGCACTAACCACACGATAAAGAAGAAGATTACTTGTGGAATTATTTTTATGCAACAGACAAGAATTTAAACGAAGTAAGAACCGTCAAAGAAAGCAAAGCTAAGAATTCTAAGCAATTATTAAACTACCTAATAAAAATCGTATCTTAAATAATGACATAATTACTCAAGTAAACGCTTTGACTTGTTTTTCAAATACGCGAGTAATTGTCTACCAACAGACTTACTTCAATATTTCAATATACAACGTTCTTATTACTCTTATTTGCCGATCGTTAATGAAACGGATGTGAAACAATTGTCCCATTAAGTCATGGGGATGTTCATTTGTCTAATCAATATCAATAAGTAAAAATCAAACTGTCTGACCGTTTGTAACGTCTGGTTTAGAGTTGTAACAGACCCGGGGTGTGTGTGGGATCAAGTGTAAGATCCTATGTAAGAAATCATACAAGAGCAAAAAAAAATGTGTGTGTGTGTGTGTTCTCCTATTAAAAAATAAAAAAAAAGATGTATGTGTAACAATAAAAGAATTTCGGGCGCCTTGGGAACGCACACTACATTTAAAAAATACTTGCCAGATAGAACCATTTGTAGAGTCGAACTTCTAATCTTCCGGGGGTGACTAAACTAGGATTATAGGAACAATGGAAATACCTTTGTTAATACCTTCTTTATTACGTCAGTAGCTTCCTTTTTACTTTAAATAATAAATTACTAATTTGAGATTATCATTATTGTTGCATCTTTATATGAAGAAAGTAAATTAAGTTTGGGCCAGATGTCTGGCTAAAAAAATGTTAAATTAGACCTCAAGATTTCGGCGTCGAAGATGAGAGAATCCAGAATCCATGAAATGGAAAATTATAATCAGACGAAAGAAAAAGAAGAAGAAAAACGCCACAGCAGGGCTGTAACAAAATTTTAAAAGGTTAATACACAAGTCTATTAGAATTTCAACACGTGGGGAGCATGGCGTCCCAAGAAGGAACTTACCGTTTTTCCGTTAATAAATGACTTTTCCCGTGTGCACCGATAAATCCAAATTAGGTGAAAATCACACTAGAGCATCGTCCAATATTGAAATCCTGAAACATCAATTCGACTTAAAACACGAACCTAAAATGATGACCACATATTGGTCTGGTAGAAACAAATCTTACCGAAGAAATTAAGGATCCCTCCTTCTGAACACCTCGTCCTGGGTGTTTAAGGCAGCGATTATGGCATCATTTGGCCTAAAAATATCCGTGATTATACCGGATTTGTAAGATTAAATTGGCGAGATAAATGCCTCGATGACGAAATCAGGTCGTAAAGTCAAACGTCAAAAAATGACAGTTGCCGAACTGAACCATAGACAATAAAAGACAGTATAAAAATCGTTCCGAAATCGACTAAAATATGAAAAGCATGTAACAGTTTAAAAAACACGTTACATTACATCCCTCCCCGAAAAAATAAAAGAAAGCAATTTCTTTTATGCTAAAAACAAACAAGGTAAAAAAACTTTTTTTAAAAAGACAGGAAATATAAATTCCAATAAAACGTTTCCAAAAAGATCCTGGAAAAGAAACAAAACAAAAAAACAATAAGTGCAGTCAAGCTACAAGCACAACCGACCTATAATACAAAAGAACCACATGAGTACAGTTAAGCACCTTCGCCACTGACTAACAAGTTAAATCCAAGAAATATTACAAGTACAGTTAAGCGTAGTAGTCGCTGAACAATATGTATAAGAATACAACAAAAATACCAATATGAGTTCGGTTAGGCACCATAGCCACCGACTAACAAGTATATAATAGGAAAAATATTAAATTAAAAGTACAGTTAGGCGCAATTGCCGCTGTCTAACAAGAATAATCCAAAAATGTCTATATGAGTACAGTTAGGCACCATCGCCACTGACTAGCAAGAACGAATTACAACTGTGAGACACAGTTTAAAATCTCCACATCTCTAAAGATGCAAAAAATAAAGAAGAATGTTGTGATCGGCACAACTCCACCAATCTTCCGAGCACAAACACCTTCGAAAATAAACGCATATTGTGATCGGCTCAACACTACCAACTTCCCGAGCACAATAGCGGAAAAAGAAATGCATTCTGTGATCGGCACAACACCACCAATCTCCCGAGCACAGAAGCAAAAAAAGACATGCATTCTGTGATCGGCACAACACCACCAATCTTCCGAGCACAGAAGCAAAAAAAAACATGCATTCTGTGATCGGTACAACACCACCAATCTTCCGAGCACAGAAGCAAAAAAAAACAACGAAATCAAGGAAAAAATTATACCGAGATCCGTAAAAAAAGAAAGATAGGTAAACCTCTACAAGCGAGAACAGAGTGTACAAAAGTAGTAGGTACCAATGCAGAAATTGTATACAAGAATGTACAAAAAAAAATTGCATACAAGACTGCATAAAAAATAATAATACTTAGAAATAATAATAAGATCTTTCGATATGAAAAATGTAGTCGTGTGGGTAGAATAGGTTATTAAAAGGTCCTAAGTTGTGTTTTAGAATGTTAAGGTCTCAAATTCAATAAATTTATAAGAAGTTACCTAACATACATCTTCATTTAAAGTGCCATTAACCTATCATCCATCCCATCTTACATCACACTAATAAAAGCACCCTTCAAACAAAATCATTAAAAACAAGACCAACACTTAAAAAAAAATTAAAATTTTATTATATCCTTAACATGATAACGACCAGCGATACCCTTATTAAGGTCTTTCAGAATATAAACATTATCAGAGATCTTTTCAACAATTTTACATTTAATAAACTTAGGAGCAAGTTTTGCCGAAAAATAAGTAGGTGCATGAGATTGAACAAAACTCCTTCTCCACACGACATTCCCCACATCAAAAGAAATGACTTTACGACCCTTATTATAATAGCGTGCATTACGCTGATAAGCTTTTAATAAATGAGTTTGAACTTTAACAAAAATATCACTAAGTGAATTAAGAGAATCAGCATAGTGAGTTCTATTGGAAACTTCCAGTTCACTCAAATTATCAATAGAGTCACTTAAACGATGTAAAGAAGCATCAAAAATAAGTTCTCTACCAAACATCAAAAAATTAGGGGTGAAATCTGTAGCTAGATTAACACTATTATTCAAAGCTAATTGAACATTAGATAAATACTTAGACCAAGTTCTATGATCTTCTTTAACAAAACAAGCTATGCAAGTTTCAACAGTTTTATTGTATCTCTCAACTGTATTGTTTTGAGGCGTGTATAAAGTATTATAAAATATTTTAGTGATATTAAAACCTTTCAAAAATTCTACGAAATGTTTAGAAGTAAATTGTGTACCATTATCACAAACAATTATCTTGGGACAACCAAATTTAAGAAATATTTCTTTTTCAAAAAGTTTATTTATTACTCTAGTAGTAGCATTTATCATTGGAAAAATCCAGCAGTATTTAGTGAAAACATCAACGACCGAGAGAATATACTTATGTCCAGAATAAGCTTTAGGTAAAATACCAATAATATCCACCGAAAGCATCATCATAGGTCGATCAACCTTTTTAGGGTTAATCATAATACCAAAAGGAGGTTGTGTTGTATGTTTATAAGCTTTACAAGTATCACAAGCTAGAATATATTTTTGAACATCATTAAACATCCCTTTCCAAAAATAGTGTTGTTTTAATTTATTTAAAGTTTTATGAATACCGAGATGGCCAGAATTAATGTCATCATGATTAGAACGAATTGTGTCTAAAATATGTTCTTTAGGGATAACTATTTTCCAATTAAGATTACTATTAGGATCATACTTACTTTTACAAAATTTATATAAGATTTTATTTTCTACTCTAAAGTTCTTGTATCTACAAGGAGACTTTTGACAATTAATAAATACTTTTTTATACCAAGGATCATAAATATCATCATCTGGCAAAACTAAATTATTTTGAGAGATTCCTATTGCAGCAACTTCGATACGAGATAAAGCATCGGGAACTAAATGTAAAGATCCTTTTTTATGAACTATATCAAAAGTAAATTGAGAGATTCTAGCAGCCCAACGTGCTAAGCGTCCACTAGGATTGCTAAGACCTAAAAGCCACTTTAAACTAGCATGATCAGTTATTACTGTATACTTCATTCCTTCAATATAAGGTCTGAAATGTTCTATTGAAGCTAAAATAGCAAGTAATTCACGTTCTGTGGTACTATAATTGCGTTCACATTTATTGAGTGATCTAGAATAGAACGCAATAGGATGTTGATCACCATTATCATCCTCTTGACTCAAAACACTACCGATGCCAACAGAACTAGCATCACAATGTAAAAAGAAAGGTTTTTCAAAATTAGGGCATTGCAAAACAGGAGCAGTAATCAAAGTTTGCTTCAACTCGACAAATGCATTCTCAGCTTCATCGTTCCAACAAAGTGATCTTTTAGAATTCTTACTTCCAGCTGTTAATTTAGTTAAAGGAGAGGCAATATCAGCAAATTTACTAATGAATCTACGATAATATGAGCATAAACCAAGAAAACTACGAAGTTGTCTAACAGATTCAGGACGTGGGAAACATTTAATTGTATCTAATTTAGAAGGATCGGTATGCAAACCATTACTATCAACTATATAACCAAGATAACGGAGTCTATCTTTACAAAAATTACATTTTTTCAAATTAACTGTCAAACCAGCATCTTTCAGTATATTGTAAATTTTGTGTAAATACTCTATATGTAAATTAAAATCTGAATTTACACAAATTAAATCATCTAAATAACAAAACACAGTATTATCGAATTCAGGACCAAAAAGTTTATCTACAAGTCTCTGTAACTCGGCAGGTGCATTGGTGAGACCGAATGGCATACGAACAAATTCGAAAAGTCCTTTTCCCGGAACTACAAAAGCAGTCTTTTCTCGAGAAGATTCTTCAAGAGCAATTTGCAAAAATGCTTTAGAAAGGTCAATTGTACTAATATATTTAGCTCCCCCAAGGTTATCTAATATTCTAGAGGTATAAGGAAGAGGGTAAGAATCCTTTATAGTAACTGAATTCAAACGTCTTGAATCCAAACATAATCTAGTACTACCATCCTTCTTTTCTACAGCTAAGACAGGTGAACACCAAGGTGATTTAGAAGGTTGAATAATTCCTTCCTTTAATAAGACTTCCACTTCATCAAACAGTTCCTTTTGCTTTGCAGGACTTAGAGGCCAATATCTTTGTTTAAAAGGTTCGCTAGTGACATTAATTTTATGTTGAACGAGATGAGTAAGACCTAAGCCTCTCTTTTCATAAGAAATATCTTCAAAGAGTGAAACAGTATCATTTAATTTATATTTCTCAGAAGGAGAAAGTTCACTAGCAGCAGTGACTGTACAAACTTGAACTGTATTGCTTCGAACATAAGTTATATTTTTCCATAAATCTTTAGCCAAATCAAATTTCAACCAAAAATCAAAACCTAAAATGAAATCAGGTTGAAAAGAAGGTATAATTAGAAAATTAATTTTTTTAGTTAAATTATCACAAGTAACAGGTAATTCAATGGTACCAATAATTTTCTGTGAAGAACCATCAGCTGTATAAGCAGCACTAGAAACAGAATTTATTTTATAACCTAACTGTGAAAACTTTTCATGACTATTTGAACCCAGAATACAACTATTTGAACCACTATCTAATAAACCAGAAAAAGTATGGTTACCTACGGAGAATTGTAAATACGGTCTAGTATCATTATCTTTAACAAATAAAACAGGAGCTGATCTATAAATTTTAAAAAATGTTTTTAAGTAGTCTAACCAATTTGCAAATTCTTTGTTACGAGTAGCATCATCAGGTTTGTGACATTCAGCAAAATTTTCTTTCATCGAGACACTCGCGGTTATATCAATAACAACAGGGGCTCGATGCGACCTAATCAGTTTTTTGACTCACTAGAGCTCTTATTCTCTGTGTTACAAACATCACAATTCTTAGATGTGACTCCAACCTTTTGACATTTGAAACAAATCACGCCAGGTATGGATGTACAATGTTTAAAATGATGTCCCGGTTTTTTGCACTTTAGGCAAGTTAGAACTGCATTAGACTTTACGGTAGATTTTTCAGCTTTAACGAATTTATGACTGACGAAAACTTCAAGTTCTTTGGCAAGAATAAGAAATTGTTCTACAGAATCAATAGGCTTACCAAATATAAAAGGTGTGTAAATAGGTAACATGTTATGTTTAATAATGTTAATCAAAACCGCATCAAACAATGGCAAAGAAAGACGACTAGCCATGTCCATTATTTCTGTAATGAAATCTGGAAGAGATTCAGAACTCTTCTGTTTCCTCGTACGAAGGTCATGTTCCAGCAAATAGTCAAAATCCGGCCTGTCAAAACGTTTAAGTAAAGCAAGTTTAAGCTCGTGCCAGGATGGAATACGAAAGCGAACTGTGCGAAACCATTTCAGAGCAATACCACTAAGCAAGTCTGTAAATGAACCAACCAACAAAATTTCATCAAAATTTTTGTATAAAAAATATTCTTCAACTTCAGTAATAAATTCTCTAACACAAGATTTCCCATCGAATTTAATTTTACTCTTTTTTAAATCGGGCAACTTAATTGCAGAAGGAAAATTCTTTTTAATATGTTCACTAACCAAAACATTCATTGAATTAAATGAAGGCAAAGCGTTCGTCGCAAAAGCTGAGGAAGAGTGTGCAATCCTGTCATTATGATCAAAAGAATGTGGTACATCTGTCAAATTAATCATGTCAGGAACAAAAGGTGCAACATTAGGAACTGTGCATGCACCATCAGTTTCTATGTTATCTTTAGCAAGAGGCAGAGAAGACTGAACTTCTTTATCCATTTTGAACAAACAATATGATTATAATTGATGAGCAAAGCAAAATGCAAGACTTCAAAAGTTATAAAATATTTGAGGTTAAGTTGAAATATTTTTAAAGTTACAAGTTGTTTTTTATGAAAATATCAAAGTGTTTAGCAATGAAAAGATGCAGCAATAATTTACAATATAAGTTCAAGTCACATAAAGTATGATTATTAAGTTAAACCAAAGTTCACTTAAAATTAAATATGAAATCAAATTACACCACACTTAGTTTTACAATGTTGAGTTACTTATACAAAACAAAACTGTCTTACCATACAAATGTTGGTTTTGCAAGAGTAAATGGGTAATGCTGTAACCATAAAAGTTAAACATACACAATAGTACAATAATGTTACTAGGAAATATTGTTTACTTACAAGGAAACATCAAAAAAAAATTCAAGTTGTAAATTACAACAATAAACAATAATGTTTTACAGAAACTATATAATGTGTTCTGTAAACAATAATACAAATTATAAGATGCAACAATAACTAACAAGATCAGGAAGCTACTTCAAGTCCCTGTTCGCAGAGCGACAAACTGTAACAGACCCGGGGTGTGTGTGGGATCAAGTGTAAGATCCTATGTAAGAAATCATACAAGAGCAAAAAAAAATGTGTGTGTGTGTGTGTTCTCCTATTAAAAAATAAAAAAAAAGATGTATGTGTAACAATAAAAGAATTTCGGGCGCCTTGGGAACGCACACTACATTTAAAAAATACTTGCCAGATAGAACCATTTGTAGAGTCGAACTTCTAATCTTCCGGGGGTGACTAAACTAGGATTATAGGAACAATGGAAATACCTTTGTTAATACCTTCTTTATTACGTCAGTAGCTTCCTTTTTACTTTAAATAATAAATTACTAATTTGAGATTATCATTATTGTTGCATCTTTATATGAAGAAAGTAAATTAAGTTTGGGCCAGATGTCTGGCTAAAAAAATGTTAAATTAGACCTCAAGATTTCGGCGTCGAAGATGAGAGAATCCAGAATCCATGAAATGGAAAATTATAATCAGACGAAAGAAAAAGAAGAAGAAAAACGCCACAGCAGGGCTGTAACAAAATTTTAAAAGGTTAATACACAAGTCTATTAGAATTTCAACACGTGGGGAGCATGGCGTCCCAAGAAGGAACTTACCGTTTTTCCGTTAATAAATGACTTTTCCCGTGTGCACCGATAAATCCAAATTAGGTGAAAATCACACTAGAGCATCGTCCAATATTGAAATCCTGAAACATCAATTCGACTTAAAACACGAACCTAAAATGATGACCACATATTGGTCTGGTAGAAACAAATCTTACCGAAGAAATTAAGGATCCCTCCTTCTGAACACCTCGTCCTGGGTGTTTAAGGCAGCGATTATGGCATCATTTGGCCTAAAAATATCCGTGATTATACCGGATTTGTAAGATTAAATTGGCGAGATAAATGCCTCGATGACGAAATCAGGTCGTAAAGTCAAACGTCAAAAAATGACAGTTGCCGAACTGAACCATAGACAATAAAAGACAGTATAAAAATCGTTCCGAAATCGACTAAAATATGAAAAGCATGTAACAGTTTAAAAAACACGTTACAGAGTACAGACGGTCAAGGGATTGAAAATGAAGGAAGACGGCTTGAATTCATATCTAGAACGTTGTGGTTTTATAATATCCGTCCGTCTTAACACTATGGGTGCCTGATGATGGATGGCGCCGCTGACTCCGGCCCAGGAAGAGGTGGCCAGATGACCAGGACGCGCATCACGAAGGCTGGCTCGAGGTGTCCCAGGAAAATAGTACCTAGAAAGAAATGGGGGAGGCCTTTGCCCAGCTGTGGGACATTAAAGGCTAGATTTTGAAAATACGTGGTGTTATTCCCAAAAAATAGGAAGCAGTGGTAAACAGTCTAATAATAATCACAAAATAATAAATAGTAATAATAGCAAAATAATATCATTAAATGTTTCAAGTTGCTACTGATAATTTACTCAACCACGGGATCGAAATCAGGACCCCAAATTCAGCTGTCCAGATTGTTTAGACTAACGTGGTTGTCAGTATAACACAGTTAGCCTGAAAATTTATAAAAGTCCGGGAAAAAAGTTCGAAGAGCTTAGCTGTACCATAGTGTACTCTGTTTATTTTTAAACTGCACCTGTGCAAGTACAGATGCCAGCACATCAAGCTACCCGAAACTGTAAAATTTTCCCAATCAACCTTAAACCTAATTCTTTAACGATAAAGTTGAAAATCTATTTAATCAATTTGACAGATTGTTGACTTTGAAAAAGAGGTTGTACAGACACACAAACTATTGTGTGTCTGTACAACCTCTTTTTCAAAGTCATCGCTTATGATTGCATTCAAGTCACAATTCCACTCAAACAACACTAACTCATAATTTTATTCATTTGTCCAGTAATCTCGTAATTTGTACCTTACAATACAAGTACAAACGTGTTCTTTGAACGTTTTGTATTGAAAACACATTTACAGTGAATTCAATGCAGTTCGATTATGTTCTTTGATCTTTGTTATAAATAAATTAATAATGCTTATGTCAGATTTATTTAACTAGTTATCCTATACAAGGAGTCTGCAAGGGTCGTAGTAGGTGGCATTCTGGATTTTCAGCCAATTTAATATACAACTGACAGGTCTAATTCGCATACAGAACGTGTGAACAAATAAACACACCGACCTATAAGTTTTTTGGCAGGCCACACAATGACGCTCCAAAACAAGCTGTACCTACCCAATGATAAAGCTGTATTTGCAAAAATTCCAATCTAGGCTATTACTGCCACCGCGAACGTCCAGAATATCAGGGTAATATACATCAATGTAAAGCCAATTTACGCAGAAAACCCACTTCATGTGCACGCTCTGTTTCTTTCATTCTCATTTGGCCATTGACATGACAGTTGAGTTATGGGCTCTGTACACAATGGGCGATGTAGGCCACACATCAACCATGATGGACCACTGATTTATTGAGCAATTATCCGCACCTTCATTCATGATGTAATCCCGGTAACTCTTAAAAAAATAAAATGCAATAGGTACCGGCACACCGAAGTACAGACGCCAGCAAATCAAGCTACCCGAAACTGTCAAAATTTTCCAATCAACCTTGAACCTTATATCTATACTAATATTATAAAGCTAAAGAGTATGTTTGTTTGTTTGGTTGAACGCGCTAATCTCAGGAACTACTGGTTCGAATTAAAAAATTCTTTTAGTGTTGGATAGCCCATTTATCGAGGAAGGCTATATATAGGCTATAAAACATCACGCTACGAAAAATGTAACGCAGACGAAGTTGCGCCAGTCAGCTAGTTCTAACAATAAAGTTGAAAATCTGTTAAAGAAATTTGACAGATTGTTCTAGCTTGATGTGCTGACGTCTGTACATAACATTATACATATACTAACGGTATCCTAGCATTTCCTTCCTTATCACCCCCTACGATCTTAACACCTCGACTCTGGCTGGGGGATGAGTCAGTAACATTTAATAATAAACCTTATTTTCGGTCCTATACAGTGCAAAATTATACTTCGTTTTCGTCCTCGACCCCAGCTCAACTACATTCTTGATTATCATGCAAAGATAGGCAGCTATTAACACCCATGTACTTATTTAACTTAAAATTATACGTTAATTAACGCAACTTTGTTAGTTGAGATCTTAATAACGATACAGAAACAGTTAGGTTATAGTGTCATAAACTGTTGGTTTAACTACAAGTACAGTTGACAAAAAAGATAAGTGTCCGGGCTTGTCATTTTAATCGCAACAATTTTTTAAATGTCGTGATGGCGATACCCTCTCCTCAAGCACAATAGGATGAAGGTTCGAGACCTGGCAAATACCAATTGTGCATTTGACAAGACTGACAATGAAAAGACACTAGAAAAACATTGTAAGAAACCCTGAACTGAAGCAATTAGCCAGTATTTCTCGCTCGAAGGCAATTTACCGTAGGTAACTGATATCACAGATTTATCTATTTAATGAGATAATAACAGGCCGTGATCGTGAAGACTATGAACTTTTTGAGCATTTAATTATTACCTCATAAATTAACATCACTCCTGTAATGCCCGAAGGTTTAGGCAGAGGTGTACCTAATAATACACACATTTCGTCAGTTATCTTTAAGTCCCATGTAATTGGGGGCGAGCCTCGATTAAATATTAATTAATTTTGTTGACCGTACCTAGGTTCTAGATAGGTATCAACACTGAACATAGGTGTCTAGCTAGGCAATAACAATCAACGATTTGAATGAGGTGATAATTAACACCCTGTATGTACAGACTGTCGATTGTCCTAGGCTCGAACAGAGACCAATTTAAGTCTATTTCAATTGAGCCTGTCATCAATAGGACATTGACATGGCCTATGTACCTACAATCAAAACAATGTGTGATGTAATGACGTCTTAATGCAGGAATGTTTTAGTTTTATTCCAGTGTGTGAAAGAGATGGCGCTTGACATCCTGTATTATCCTCTTTCCCACACTGGAATACAACTAAAACATTCCTGCATTAAGACGTCATGGTAGGGCCACTGGTCATGTTTCCATTTCCATTGTACAAGATACAGATTCCAATATTAAGAGATCGACCTCAAGGCATCAAAGGGAATCTCCCTTCGCGGCATTGAACATTGGAATCTGTATCTTGTACTAAGGGCTCATTCACACGGGTGCCGTTATTGACGATTCGTCAAAAAACACGATACGTCAGGAAGGATGGACGTTCACATTGCATACGGAATCGTGTTTTATCACGATTCGGCAAAACATCCGAATTGGTGTTCACATTAGCTTCATGATTTTTTTGGCGAACGTGTTTTTTAAAAGACGATACGTGATTTAAGATGTACATTTTTAAATAAAATTTTTAGAAAACACGGGCATTTAAAAAGCATAGCCGCCGTAAAAAAACGAATCGTGAAAAAAGACGAATCGTCTCTGTGTGAATGAGCTCTAACTAACTACGTATGAATTTACGTTGGCTAAAGATAAAATACTCTGCCCTGCCGTTTCCGGTGTGCGCTGGCCTTAAAGGTCTTTTATAACATAGGTGGAGCACTAAACAGGTATTCAAAGTTTGAATAAGAGTTCTTTATTCCTATTCGATCGGTCACACACACGTCATACAAAATCAATTTTAAGTAGGTAGGTAATATTACCATGTACATAAAGTACCTACCCACATTTTTTCAGCCCTCTACATTTTTTAAAAGCAGATATAAACAAAAGATTGTTCTGTTTAAGATGAAGACACGTGGTATCTTTGTAGTCGGCACACGCTTAAGTATAATTAAAACATCCCTTTGTGCAGCACTGGTGCCGCAGTCATTCCGTGGATATTAAAACGAACAAAGTACTATCCTTAAGAATTTTGTTATCAAATAACTAGATTCCGCCTTTCACCTTAGACCGATACAAAGACCTTCGGCCAAACCTTCGGCTTCGGCTTCGGTTTCTGGCAGGGAGCGAGCCTATTGCCATCAACCGGGCACAAATCTAGACTCTGTGGCTGCTACTGAAAAAATTCTGATGGAAAAACCCAATAGCACTCGACCCGGGAATCAAACCCAGGAGGTCATGCTCAGTAGTCGCGCGTTAGATATCCGTGCGTATGCGTTAGATAGCGCATTAGTAGTACCTAGTAGCGCTAAAGGCTTTGTAGAAAAGCTGGACTGTGAAGGTCCTATCACTTGTTTGCCCATTCTACCATTTATATTAATTATTTCAAGCATCAAAGGCTTGCAAAATGGCAACGCTGGTAAATCATCAACCGCATCATC
Organism: Standfussiana lucernea; assembly: GCA_964057025.1. Taxonomy (NCBI): domain Eukaryota; kingdom Metazoa; phylum Arthropoda; class Insecta; order Lepidoptera; family Noctuidae; genus Standfussiana; species Standfussiana lucernea. Next base: position 12,506,981 of record OZ059804.1, read on the forward strand.
ATCATCCACAGCCCGACTTCACCCACTGCTAGGTATACTCCTCTCTTTGCTTGTGCCAAGCTCCACGTTCTTGTGCCAGCTTCATCCAGGATATACCTGCGTTGGCAACAATGTCATCTGCCCATCTCGCTGTTCAAAATAGCCTCTTCTTAAACTCTAGTTATAAATTCGTTGATATCTAAAATTCTAAAGTCCTACAGACCATTTCAGTTACAGTTAAATATTATCTATGAGTCAGTCACTCAAAAACTCGTGCCGAAAAGAAGATTATAAAAAAAATACTATCACTACAGCTGCACCATTAAACTACAAAGATGTAACAAAAACAGTTGCAACAATGACCTTCAAATTCCAAGCAATTCTGAGTCGAAAGCTTCACACCTGTCTTCTTTAAATAGAATCCTTTAAATTGTTCCACAATTCGTTACTAATGCTCGCAGTTTAGTGGTTCGCGTAATTTAAACATAGCCGAATGAACGCGGTTCACAATTCAGTTTCCAAAAATAAAAATGTAAACATAATGGGTTTAAAAGTACCGTTAACGAAGCCGCACTTATTCTCCACGTCAGCGTCATTACAATCATTTTTTTTGTTCCAGACAATCTAGACAATAGCTCGGTACCTTCTTGCTACGGAGATATTGGGGCTCAAAATTCCAACGGTTTTTTTTTTTTTTAATACAAGTTTTTAATGTTATAACTTTACTTTAAATACGTCCCCCGAAATATTACAATAGGTACATCCACGGCCCCATGCTATTCCATTACATCCACCAGCACAATGTTTTGGGTGCGTTACATTGAGTCGTACCGTAAAACGTGTTTTTTCACCCCAAAACAGAAAAGCCTGTCGCTGCAATAACTTTTGCGAAGAGTTACTCAGTTTGATGTACAGAATGCTTTGCTGACGACTTCGTGAAGGGTCCGTTTACACCTTGATGTGTGTTTGGAAACATAACTTTAAGAACTACTAATAAAGTAGTGTTTGCGGTAGCACCCTCCGCCACTTCCTAATGTTTTAGCCGGCAAGAAGTGGCTGAACAATCTTTTCAGTAACATCTGTCTGATATAGAATCAGGCATTCAAAAATGAACTCAAAAAGTACTAGCATAAAGATGATATTTGTTTATGTGGAAAAAACCAACTGGAAACAAAGTTTTGAATAGGCTTTAGATTGCACGGGTTTTTGTAAGAAAAATAGTGAGGTGTTGGATGTTTAGTCTGTAGTCTGAACGGAGATTGTACGCGTATGGAGTGGAAAAACTACATATCGTTGTGTTATGGGAGTCTGAACGACATTAAAAATGACTCAAGGGCTTCACTGCTAAACTATACATGGACCGATGAGGCTCTTAAAAAATTCCTAGCAATGCTTATACAAGGTATTGCTTTGCATCCTCGTCAAATTCAAGGAGGTAACTATGCTAATGATTCTCGACCCGAATCAATAATAAATTGGGTACTTAGATAATTTTTAATATTTTTTCTTAATATCGGAAATCGATAAGTGTACACCACCCGTATTAAAACGCGGCCCGTCTAATACTAGCCCTATAACCGCGCTTTCACACACAAATAAACGCAGACGTTTATTCGATAAACGGATGATTCTCCTCTTTAGAAAAGGGCTTCATTCTGAAATAGTGTCAAATTAAAACAATTAAAAAAAGCAGCGTTTATTATTATTGACCAAGTACCGTAATTTATATTGATTATTTACGTCTTCTATGACAACGTCCTGAATTTTGACGAGGTTGCAAAACTACACCTTGTATTTAGATCATTTGAAAAGCAATCCTAAGTTTTTCATTTGCCTGGTCCGTTTAAAGGTAAACTTTTGGGAGTAGTTTATTTACTTGGAAATTATTATAAAAAGAAGTCATCATCGGTATACAGCACTAAACCGCTGTACATAGGCCTCTCCAATTGCACGCAACTCAACTCGATTTTCGGTAATCCCCATCCAATTGCTACCAGCCATCCTGCGCAGATTGTGACTCCACCTAGTCTGAGGGAGTCCCACCTTACGCTTGCCGATTCGCGGCTCCACTCAAGAACACATTGACTCCAACAGAAGTACCTAATGAAAAACCATGAAAACGATGTTTGCATGAAAGAAAATATATCAATAGCTTCAAAAGTCAAGCACCATTACAAGATCATTTCTGACTTCATGAGACTAACGGATACCATAACTAAACGAGCAACAGGTTAGGGCTGCCCCTCATCTATCAGTTCGGAATTCCAGTTTCCATGCTTCCTTTTCTGTCGCTCAGAACAATAATTTGCAAGAGCAAGAAAAAGAGCGTGCTGCCTAGCGCATAGTCGATGCTAGCGTGTGCGATAGCACTCCCACTCAGTTCCTCGCTTCGTTTACCGAGTTCTTGCAATGCAATCAGGAATCTAGTGTGTAAAAAGAGAAGACTACCATTTCACAACTTTTTATACTAAATACTTGCTTACTAAAGGCTTGCATTTGGCCGCAACTCGCCTGATGTGAAGCAATTACGCGGCCTAGGGTGGAGTACGCTCCCCTAGAAGAATTCGATTCGTTCGAACCTTGAATAGATCCAGATTATAATGATCAGGGAACAGAGTAGCTGGTAGTGAATTCCACATACTGGCGGTTCGCACATAAATGTGGAAGCCAGATGTCACCAACTAAAATTTTCCCAAACATCTGACTTCTCAAGCAACAGTAAACCACCGCATTTCCCAATCAAGTTGCACTCATCCATCACACATACGACATACATAAATCAGAAATAGCCGCGACGTCCAATGGGCGAGCGGGCGGGTGCGCGCGCGCTGCAAAACATCCTGCGAACGAGGAAACTGTGCGCGTGAGTCGTACCTAAACTTCCTGCGACGTGACACGCATGTGTGTTGGGGTGAGAGCTTGGAGGAGGCACAATACTGGATGCTCTCGGGAACTGGGTAAGTTCCCTAGATCATTCAGTATGGGATTCTTGCGACGCCAAAGTTGGAACAAAGCAGTCTGGAAAAAAAATATTGTGTGTGACCACTAACGCTGTAGTAACCGTTCTTACCTTCATCATCAGCCCACAGCAGTCCACTGCTGGACATAGGCCACTCAACTAGATCCTCGGAAACTCTCATCCAGTTGCTACCAGCCACCCTGCGGAGATCGTCGCTCCATCGAGCCTGACCTACCTTACGTTTCTTTAATTTCTGATTCTGACTTCTCACTGGTGCGTTTGGCAGGGACTAACTGAAAAAGAACGGTTCATGCCATAGTGGAATCAACCTCGTAAAGTTGGTTTACCTCGATGGAACTACAGCAGGGTGTGGTTTCTAGCACCAGCAGTGTTGTCATCTAAGTTCCTCCTCCAATCCTGAAATCTGTGCCCAAAAATATGCAGTTAAAGTTACCTCTGCCCTGTCACCGAAGACACCGTGAATATCGTGAAGTTATGGGCCTACATTAAATTCTGTCATGCCCGCATCATGAAGAAGTAATTTAATCATCTCCTGCTTGCCATTAGCATTGATGAATTTCCAGATTTTTGTCATGAAGTATCAATATCTCGACAAAAATCTGCCACATCCGAAAACCTTTCATTTCTTCGCACCTTCCTGTCATAGTCTGCCGTTAGTGACTGCAGTGCCGAATGAATATAAATAAAATACAAACTGTCTAATTAACATGACGTCACCATTTTACAGTTCATTTAATTGTTATGAAACGTAAATATTTCGAATTAGTGTGTTGATTTTACGTTAGTGTAAATATGTGAAACCTATATTTATATAAGGCTAGTACTAACCCGCGTGAACTCCGCCGATGGACAGGCGATTTCAAAATGCTTGTATAAGCCAAAATAATGGTCTAACACCTACATAGGTATAGATCCTGGAATTCGACTAAGTAGAACTGGAAGGGGTAGGCCTATATACGGTATTGGACGTCTTTCGGTTGATATGATGAAGAAGATGTAGGTATACCTACAGGTTGGACGGAACACCGACGCGAAAACGGTTACCACGTGTTCATTCAGTACATCATTCTGAGTAATTTAATGATGTCATCCTGTATTCGGAAATGTTAATCGATACACCTTAGACGGGATGGCCATTCGGAAGACTCTAGATAGAAACAGGCAGACCCTTAAGGCTACAAAGAAGAGATACCTATTGAAATCGGATAATTGCAAACATAGCGAACATGTGTGTCTGTGTGTGATTTACAAAAAAAGGCATAAAAATCGTCAGTTTATAATCTATCCGTGTCTAGCAGTCAGTAGTCAGTGAAGCCTTTTCCAGTAGAAAAACCTAGACTACGCTGATGCTGCCCTATTTGACCCAAAGGTTGACTGGTGGAGTGCCGTGTGGCATTAAGTCCGCCTATATACCACTCTTGTACAGTCACGGGCACCAATATGTAAGCACTTTTAAAAGTGATTATCGCCTACTATTCTGTTTATTTCTTGTTATTACGGGCATAGTATTTCGGAACTCCTATTTTTATGAAATAGATCCTATATCCAAGTTACAACCGTTTTTTTTTTTCGCGAAAATTGCTTTTCAATTTAGGAAAGTTTTTAAACATTGGTGCTCGTGACTGCACATGAAGTTTAAATAAATAAATAAACAGACTAATGTAATAAGACAGACATTATCATAATGAGAGACCAACCGTCTCAAAACACCTAGCACAAAATAGCTTAATTCCCAACTTGTTAATTAGACACATCATATTTGTAACACAAAATCGCGGTGGCTATATTTACACCTACTTATTTCCTAAATAAACCCATAAATTGTCATGATTTAAACTAAACCGTCTGCCTTTCATATATGTGGAGGAGAAATCATTTTATTACACAAGGATTTATGGCCAACGGGTCGAAAAATGAAGTGCTCTGTGATTAGCTGCAGCGCTAATTATAAAGTTGTAAAGATATATTTTAATTAATGAATATGGTCGGAAATATGAGACTTTACGTTGACGTGTTAAAACTCAAACACTTTGGTAAGAAGGAGCCACCATTTAAGGCAAGATAACTAGTTAATTTTAGTGGTAACCCCATGGGGAATGCTGCTATAAAGTAAAGTGAGCTGAACCAAAAAAACGACTGGCTTTTCTGTTTCGGTGACATTAGATTAAATAGTAAGTATTAGGTATTTCTCTCCTCGCAAAAACGCTTTTCTCTGTGTGGACAACAAACAAAATGAGGGCAAATCTAACGATTTAAGTCTGGGACGAAATAGTCTCCTCTCGCATTGAATTCCCTCCCTAAGAATTAGATAGAAGGTTTTAAAATTAAAGAAGGGCGCAGCTCGCTCCATCGTCGACTCTGTTTCTGTCACCTCTGACCTAGACTAGAGTCAAAAGCAAACCCATCTTAAATAATAAAAAAGGACCGTTCATGCTCTGACTGACCCTTGTTAGGAGCATTCAACGGCTGATATAATAATGAAATTAAGTGCACAAGATAGGGCCGGGCCATCTTCCTTGCAGCAGACAGCAGCGATGCCACAATAGAGCAACTTTTCCAGACGACTTTAATCTTATAGCCAGCCATGCCAAACTCTGATTTCTCACATAGATTGTCCCTCATCTGGACGTGTTCCAATCATTCAACGAAATGTGCCAAAAGATAATGAGGAAGATAAGACATGAAGCAGCTTTCCTAAGAAACCAAGACTTCGTTCCCAGTTCCCACCTTATGCGACACAGGCCTCCTCTTTGTGAATGGTAGTCGGGATGCGTACTGCGGATGATGATTCGTGGATATCAGAGTCTTCAAATTTTGGCGTGAATTCGTATGAACGTCTATTCAAGAAATGCGACTAAGACAGTTTGACTGTACTTTAAGGGCTTTATATCTCGAGACGTATAATAGATGGCGGGACGGGAGTTGTACCATCGTATTAGGCATATGAGCCCAAACGGAAAGGTACCGGGTAGGTGACCTAGACTCGCGAGGACGTGGCCTAACAGCGTCTAAAAATAGACACAAGATAATTCTTTTGACATACGAATTCACAAAACAGTAACAGTAGTGTCGCTCAAAGGGACACAGCAGTCAGCAGTTTTTTTGCACCAAGACTTGATCACAGAATACCTGTGGATTTACTTTTAAAAGCCATACCATGAATTAAATTCTTACCTTGACTTGAAATACTCAGTACGTATTAGCTATAATTATCTGAAAGCTTGCAGACTTTTAACAGTAACCTTGCACTCTACTAAGATGAAAATAAGGTTCAAAATCCCACCAAAAAAGATAATTTCAAAGATACACACACTGCACTCTACTGCCTTCATAATAGGGTTCAAAATCCCACCAAAACCGTCCAGTTAAAAATATAAACGAGAAAATTTCGGCCAATACAGAGTGCTTCTCTATTGTGATCAAACGCTGATATCTAGGTACTTACTTAAATAAACATAAATAAGTGGTTCTGTAGTGATTTGGAACTAATAGCGTCTATGAGCGTGTTTTCTCTTTGTTATTGAATTTGTAAACGCCGAATGGCTTGTATAACGGCCCCGTCTACATACTCTTAACTAGGAATTGGGTTTCTGAAATGTGTAGGTACAATTCCCAACTGTGAATTGAACGCATCACCCTTCAGAAAGAGGCTATCAGACTGTCCCCCTGTGAATGGGCTTTTTTGGCACATAGTCAAAATTGGGATAAACGCCAAAATGTACATTTTTTTTAATTTTTTTTGGCAACAGCTCCCATCTATCAACGCCATCATCATCAGCCTACAGCAGTACACTGCTGCACATAGGCCTCTTCAATCGCACGCCACTCAACTCGATTCTCGGCAATTCACATCCATTTGCTATCAGCCACCCGGCGAAGCCTACGCTTGTAGATGCGCGGTCTCGACTTCGCGGTTTGGAAACAAAATAGGTACATAGTTTCTCTGTTAAAAACTTTTTTGCAAAAAAAAACCGACTTCCAAAAAAAACACTAAATAAAAAAGTGGAAAATAACTTTACTTTCGGAAGTCGGTGACTATTGTTTGTTTCATTTACTTTTTTGCCACCGACTTCCGAAAGTAAAGTTATTTTCCACTTCTTTATTTACTGTTTTTTTTTGGAAGTCGGTTTTTTTTTGCAAAAAAGTTTTTATTTTACGCTGTTTTAGTTATCGCATCACACACAAATCCTTGTCAAGTATCAATTTCGCAATTTCTTTTACTTGGATGACATATTTTTTCCAGCTATTTTGATTTCAAAACCAAACTGCTGAACCGATTTCGATGAAATTTCTATGGGACCAATCGGGAAGTAGATCCATTCAGATAAAAGAAGTATTTTTCAAATCGGTTTATAAATGACGAAGATATGAGGTAACAAACACAAAAAAAAACACAACTGAATTGAGAACCTCCTCCTTTTTTGAAGTCGGTTAAAAAACAAACTCTTCAAACACTCGTGCGGAATCGACGACACAGCTAGTTAAAAATGTATTGAATGATTGAATACCAAATGTACATCTGCGCATTCACTATGGACAGTCACGCACAAATAGCCTTTTCAATTGACTTACGAACTACAACCCTGTACTGTCGTATAAATTTATTACATTGATTGATTATTTTATACTTTGTGAAATAACAACAAAGCTTATCTTTTGTTTTAGTTAGGAGTAGGTGCAGCCAGCGAAAATAGTATGTACAGACGCCAGCATATCATGCGACAACAATCTGTCAAGGAAGATGGGGCAGAATGGGCCCAGCATTGTAGCACTTTCTAACCTACATCGAAGTGAAGATCTGAACAATCCTAACGTTTTATTCCATGACAACATGTCGCTAATTCATCAAATAAAAAAGTTACAGCAGTTCAAACATTAAAATTATTATTAGGAATGCATTAATTTAACTGTGTCCAACTTTCGTATTTTGGTATGAATCATTTTGTTTTATGTAGGTACATGGACCTTCCTAAGTAATAATTATGACCACTGCAACTGCAACAATAAAGCATCCAAGATCACCTCCTCATGAAGCACTCCTCAATGTTCAATAACACTGATTTGCCAGTTGGTATACTCGTCCATAGCTTATAAGTTTATAACAAAACATTATGTAAAACTAAGATTTGGTGCAACCAAGGTCGTGTCCTTACGATTACACCTCAACGGTTAACAGCACTGGGTTGCTGTTTTGTATCACATAATGTTTTGTTGTGAGCTCTGAACGTGTATACAAATGGCACCTCCGTGCTGTAAACCGTTCAGGAGTTCCCAAGTACGGAGACGATCCTGGTAGTAGCAACGAGTCATTACAGTCATTTGGTACGTCATAATCAATTCAGACGAGCTCTGGACTTGTATATAAATGTGTACATAATTATGTATAGTAAATACAATGATTAAGTTCAACCAATAGTGGTAATAATTGGTATTTTAAAAGTGCTGTATCTTGATTATTTAGTTGATTAGCGTCATGGTATCTTCCAATAAAATGTTATTTTTGATTAGACCTTCACTTTAAGATACGTTAGAAAGTGCTACACCACTGGGCCCAGGGTCCATATTAATTGCCCCTTCTTCAGATTTTTAACTTTATTGTTAAAGAATTAGGAGGTTCAAGGTTGATTTGGAAAATTTGACAGTTTCGGGTAGCTTGATATGCTGGCGTCTGTACCAAAACAGTAAAATGGCTGATATCACCTTTCAGAGACAAATAAATATAAGTTTTTTCTTTCACCTTGGTACCTGTATTTAATTTTTTACGTTCCGGCCCACTACTAAACTACACCTAGGTATTTAAATAAATATGTTCCTATGGCCCATAAACATCTTAGAAAGTACTATAAAGAAGAAAGCGGAAATATAAAACGACACATTCGCGAAATACCACAAATACCGACTGTTCCTTATTAAAGCCGTACATTTGCACAAAGTACGTAACATCTAAAGATCTAAACGTAATTACCTACTACTAAGGCCGCCCATTCAACCAGGATTACAGGAAATAAGTACTTTGCAGTAAATTCCGAGATTCCCACCTAGATGTCTAAAGTGGCTAATGCCAGCGCAATTTAACAGCGTTTAATGACATCAAAAAAATGGCGCGTAAAATAGATAATGCCGCGGTTGTTAAAATGGCCGACCGCATTTTACGCGGGAATTTCTTGGATTGTGATTATGAAGTGTTTAACTTCAGCTGAGAAGAATTAATTTAAAAGTGTTGGTCTTGTTGGCTTCTACTTAGTCCGCTGATTACAAAAACACGACAAAGTACCATTTATTTTAAATTACCGGCCTCAAGTAGCTAAGGAGAGATCCATCAAAAATATTATTGAATCTGATAAACAAACCCATTATTATTATTGTTACGAGCTGGATATGGGATAAATTTAAACAATATCAAACACCAAATATCTTTATTTAATCACAAAACACATAATATGTGTTTTGTGAAATATTATCTCACAATCACAAATTAACTACTGATCACAATTCACTTAGATATCGCACTTGTACTTCACTTCGATTCGCCTCCTTGTGTAGCCAAAATCAGACTCACTGCTCCCGCACACTCGAGGGGTATTTTTATACTGACCCATCCTTCGAGAAAGTTCACAACTTTCCGGTAGGTACCTTAATATTGCCGACCCATCCTCCCAGAAAGTTCGACATCATTCTGGAACCTTCATATGCCGGACCCATTCTTCGAGAAAGTTCGACAACTTTCTGGAACCTTCGAGCAAATTTCGTAATGGAACATTTTAGGATTATTCTCGAATCTTCTAGATAGTTCCATGGTGGAACATTCTAGACTCGAGCGTACTCTAGAATGATCTCGTAAAGCAGCCGACGTAATATTATCATAGCTCGCCTGGACTGTCCCACAGCTGGGCAAAAGCCTCCGTTCATTCTTTCCATCGACAAACCCAGAATGAAACATAATAATCTTTATTCTAACTGGCTTCAAACTATTTCTTTGTACGCTAATCTGGCAAACGCGATTCATCGCCGTATTTCACGACATAATTCATCATTAATGTCATTTGTTACAATAAAACTGTACACCCTTGTCCCTTCGGTACTTGATCGTTTTTGTTCAAAACGAGACTTGAGACTGAGATTCAAAATAGCCACCGTAACTCGCACTCCCATATCTTTTGCCCATTGTAAAATGACATGCGGCGTAATTTGGAACTAACTTTTAAGGATCGAATTTGACACAAAATTGCCTTGCAAGTGGCGTCATTTTGAAAGGCCAAGATAAACTGGGTGTTGCCAGTCTCTTACTTCTATTTTGCAAATCACAAAGACTTCAGCTCATTATAAGCGTGTGCCATAAATATCTGAAATATTTTAATGCTGTCGTCACATCAAATGTTACAAGACAAATGTAATAAATATCGAAATGTCGTCTCAAATAATTGAATGCATTTAATTAATTCTTAGTCACAATCGTACCTATTCGGTGCTGAAAACTCTAAATTGTTATTTTAAATTTATTTGGATTTATTGAAGATAATTAATTATACATAATATTAACAAGGTAAGTAAGTAAGTACGTGGCTTTTGATTACTTTAGGGTATTGTTGGATAGTTTGTTTGGTTTTTTTTTTACTTTTACGTGAATACATCCGTGATAGCTCACGAAATTTAAATGTAATACGCCGAAATACCACAAAAATGTCACAATTCAAAATTCGAGACCACCATGACGACCCAGGATATCAAAGCAATAAAGCTATGGCGATATAAATGACCAAGTTTATTCCATTGTAGGTCTATTTTATTATAAAAACTCTTTATCCGTTCATGTTCTTATAATAAAACCATGTTTGATTTAATCACAAAATTATTCAAAATTCAAATCACACATATCGCAAATCCCGGCCATTATTCTATTTTTCCAAGTAGTTTTTTTTTTCATCGCAACATGTTAACAGGCAAAGGCAACAGGTGGCGAGTGCTTTATGCATCCTGATCCTAGCACGCTCCTGTGAGAAAATTCTTGCAAGGCCTCCACACGTCCTTTTGAATTAATTTTAACTAAAGATTCTTGGGGCTGATTACTTATGTGCAAAACATTTTTATCGTAAAACGTTGTAAGATAATTACAAGAGTGAATTACTTTACTATTACAACCTATTAAAATAAATCCGATTATTTTTCACACTAAGTCGTCCGAGACTTTACTAGCTACACGAAATGTTAAAAAAAAACACACTTACCTACCCCCTATTTATTTGGGAACTACCCACATCGCTCCCAGCAACTATCAGCGATTGACGTATGGTCTATTTTTTTATCTCTGAGACTAAAATGACATTACGTGGGTTGCCAGTTTTTTGCAATTCTTAAATAGTCATGTGCCTCTACCGTTAAATGCCGTTAACAAAATCAAGTAGTATCGTTTTTTTTAATAAGTTATCCTATTTGTATGGTGTCAAGTTCCATAATCGCCGTTTTTAAAGTTCTGCTGTTTTGTAAGAAAATGGTATATATATCCGTTTTATCGTGTAGGTTTGTAAGTTTGACATTTGCATGTGTGATTAAAAAGCAGACTATAGGCCGCGTCGCGCGAATAAAGGTTCGCGCACATTATGTCGGGCCGGAGCGGGGCGGAGCGCAGCGCAAAATGCTTACTTAACACAATAATAGCCCGCTGCGCCCCATGTGCGATAGTTCATATAAAATACATGCGAGCGATTAGAGCGGATTTTTACGCTGCGGCCCGACAAAATGTGCGCAAACCTTAAATGGTATTTTTTGGTTGCATCACAACATGATGATGGTAAAGTTGATCAACAGTGGACTATCGCCAGGTTACTTTACCTTGCTGTCGATAGTATAGGTAGATGTCCACCATTCACCCCTTTTACCCATTTTGAAAATATTTATTATCAAATTGGGCGCGCGTCTGGATTTTACATCTACCTAGCCTTTCCCAACTACGTTGGGGTCAGCTAACCAGATGCAGCTGAATACCAGTATTTTTCATGGAGCGACTGCCTATCTGACCTCTACAACCCAGTTACTACTGGGTAATACTATGTACCCCTTGGAAAGACTGGTTGTCAGACTTTCGGGCCACTGACAGCTGTCAAAGATCTACTAATGACAGCCGGGACCAACGGCTTACCGTGCTTTCCGAGGCACGGAGGAAACCCAGTATGACGTAATGATGGTCACCCATCCACGGACCGACCTAGGCAAGCGCGGCTTAACCTTGAAGCTCGATCGATGCGTATTTAGCCACGAGCTCTACCTCTGAAAATCTGAGGCACAAGCAAACAGAAAAAAAAATTAACAAATTAGGTTTGAAAATGAAACCAATACAGAAATTACAAATCGCTAAAAGTTTTCGTCTGTTTGAAATTAAACAGACTCCGTACAAAAACAATTAGTTTCCTACGGAAAAAAAACTCAGATACCCTTCCCGCCACCTTTTCGTAGAATAAATAACTAATGTGCCTGTTTTCAACGCCATCTATGAATAAAATGAGTTTAGTATACAGCAGATTGAAAAATACGAAATATTGATTATTTGAGTTAAAGCAAATTGTAAATCGTCATAATTTACTTACAATATTACGTAATTTATTACTTACAAAGTTACAAGATATTACATCGTACTTTAACTTCGTTTATGGCTACCCTGTGGTTGACAGTAGTTCTCACTGTCACTGACATTGACAGTTCATCGACCGTCGATTGGAAATTTAACAAAAGAATTTTGTCGTAGAAAACCTGTATTAAGTAGCCTAATCTACACTATTAAGGTAAAGTTATTTAGTAAACCGGTTATGTTATACACGTTGCGCAATATCATGTAATTTAACCGTCTTAGTTAGTATTAGTGACGTTATATTCGTACAAATTAGTACGTACGGCGGCGCTGTCACTTCTCATCAATCAATTATTGTGGATAAAATCGCAGTGAATCACAACAGGAGTCTATTTGTTCATTTCCTGCATCGCAATAAGTGGTAAATAGTCTAAACTTTTTATACGTAGGAACATTCCGTGAGGTTGGGAGAATTAAGTGACATTTTTATCATTACCTACTTTTTACAAACGAAACGTAACGGAAAATCTTGCTTTTTATTTTGAGTGGTAAGTGTACCTAATTTAATTACCTAAAACTTGAAATACAATCCACGTATTCACTCATACAGCATTACTCAGATCCTATTATCTCTATACCTACTTATTAATAAAAATAATCCACTTCCCTGTGTCATATGGAAATGTGTATTTAGATAACAATGAAAATAAAATGAGTCATTGTTTGCAAAACAAACAAAGATTTTTTTTTCAAGAATTGGCACAGCCATGCCATGTCTTATGCCAATATTTTAATTTATGCTCAAAGTTATTGGGCTGCTGCTTCTTCCAATCCTCTTGACTAATGTCCGTTTTCCCTAACACTGCACTAGGAGATATCTAATTACAGCACACTGTCAAATTTTCAATGTTCAGTTCAGCACCAATAGTTGAAACTCCAAGAGTGCAATATTATGGTGTTGACTAATTTTAGTGCAAATGAGCACAAATCTCATCATTTTGCTCTTTCCTGCTTTGGAATAAGATTAAAACAATACTGCTTTAAAGTGTCATAGCAGGCCACCTGAAAAGTGAATTCAGAAAGCTATTGTTTCGAAAGGGAAATCGAAATAACTAAAAACACAGAAAACTGCTGTACTCATTGTTATGAAAAAATTTAACCACAGCATGTTGAGGGCATTTTATTAATTAGGCATTTAATATTTGGTTAGTGTTACAGTATCTTAGACGAGGTTTGGATCATCAGAAAGTACCTATAACTATTGAATACCACATGACATTTAACGGAATTACATATAAATGTTTCCATTATTCTGTTTTCCTCTCTCAATATAAAAACATTTAATTTCATTTCTGTTTATAGAACCAGTATAGTAGATACGTTTTGCCTTCTATCCGTCTGTATTTTTCTCTAACTGCTTCTTTGGTTGCAAGGTCTACTGCTGATTTAGAAGTCCTGGGTCCCATTATTGGATTTTTCTATAATACTATTCTCGGCTCTGAGTCGGGATTCATGCCCGGTTGATGTCAATACGTTCGCCACCTATTACTATATATAGTAAAATGTGGATGTATCTACTGAGGCACACCTCTGCTTAAACCTTTCGAGGGAAAACAGGCGTAATGTTGTTCTTGTTACATATTACAAGATTTTGAATGAATAAATATCTTCACAGCACCCACAATGGCCGAAAGAGAACAAATTGCCGGCGGCGGGTTCAGCAGGGACTATGGAGCTACTGCGGCCGTCCCCAACGTGGGATTCGCGGACTTCAGCCCCACAGAACTGTACAACTTGAGTGAGGGCATCGCGGATAATGTGAACACCATCAACAGCGGCTTGAAGTCTCTGGAGAAGATGATGAAGCAGATCGGGGGGCCTAATGACAGTGTGCAATTGAGGGAGAAAATGTAAGTATACTTATAATAATCTCCCGGTATTTGAATATGCTACCTTATGCTGAGAAGCATAAGGTCAAATGTGCAAACTCTCTGTATTGGTACATCCGACCTTATGCTTCTGATATCGATAATTGGCTTTTTGCAGTCGTAGTTGTTAGGGCGTAATCGCCTTCTTATTGATTTTTCACTTTGAAGTTAAATGACACTCAAGGCATAAAAAACCCCGTCGTTTTATGGCTTGACTAGCTTCAGCAATATGTTAAATATTACTTAAATGAAGTTCCACTTTATAAATTTTATACTGTTTGCTGTGCCCTAAAGGGTCCGTAATTGTACCTTAGCTTTACGCCCTTTGTAAGATCTATACACATTATGGAATGCAAAAAAAAGATATGAATATGATGCTGCACCCTAGGCTCGCTAGACCAACTGCTAACTTCGATAGTAACTGAAATACTATTTTACCTCTTCATGGGCTTTCTTTGAATAGCATATTTTGCTAAGTCGAGCAAAAAAATACAGATGTAAAGGAAAAAGTGGCATAACTGATAATGCTTTTAAGATAAACTGGCATGCTATCTTCGATCTCTATCGCACTTATATGAAGCTATATACCTAAGATGAATAAATGAAGTCGCAACAAATTAATGATTAATTTCGTGGAAATTAATGACAATAACCCTATTGTCATGTAGTAGACACATTAATAATATTTTTTTTATATTTTTAAATGTTTTTTTTTTTATTATTTTATATGCGAATATTTAAAAATGTAAAAATAAGAATGAAAAATAAATAAAGGAATTTGACACACTTTTTATGAGCTCTTACAGCGTGATTCCCTCATAGATTTTGTATGGCCACAGCCACCTGTGACGTCACAAATTTGTAAACTCAACTTACATTATGAGTATTGTGGCATCGCCAAATTAAAAAACGCCCAGTGTCCACTTCATACATCATCATCATCATTTTCTTGCCCTTGTCCCATTCCTTGTTGCCGGAACGCGTTGTGGTCGGGGGTCGGGGGTCGGGGCGGCCGCGGCCCGAGTTTCGCTTCGTGGTCGTTTTGTGTTTGCCGCGTCGCGATGTGGTCGTTTTTGGAACGGCCACGGCGCGAATTTCGCTTGTTGGTCGTTTTGAATTTGCCATTTCGCGGTGTGGTCTTTTTTTTTTTCGCTTAGTGAGCGTTTTCGGCCTTTGAGCCTAACATGTATAATCACAACATGAATGATGTAACCAAGATTTTGTAACAACACATTGATTTAAAAGAGTGTCCATGGAGTTTCTTGCACATTCTTCTCCATAGAGATCTACGCTTTCAAATGGGCAACTACAGTACTCTCACAAGTTATTATGCCCTGTGACGGGGACTGTAACTTAGTTTTTTTTTTGTGTTTTGCCATTCAAAAGTGCATTTAATGGTCTAACTAAATGAAATAAATGCTTTGAGTTTGAACTCTACTTGGGGTCGGCGCAACATGTCTTCTTCTTCCATTCTTCTCTGTCAGACGTCAAGGCATCATTTACTCCTTTCTCTTTCATATCATTCCTCACAAAATCCATCCACCTTTTCTTTGGCCTTCCTCTCCCTCTCCGTCCATCAACATTCATAACCATCATTACATTTAGTCACACACAGCGAACAAAGCGTACAAAATTACAAATACAGTTTCAATTCAGTCGTATGAAGAATGACTACATATAACACGGCGGAATTTCGTTCAAATTATTCATCATTTCTTTGGCCTTCCTTCCATCTACTTCATGCATCATAATATTCACTAAACTACTTATTCATATTTTCCAGCCACGACACACAGCAAACAGTAAACGGCTCGGTATCAGCAACCGCGCGCGACATACAACGACTGGGTGTAGTCGTGAGGCGAGGTGATAAGCCTCAGAAGCTGCAAGTGGAAAGGCTCACACAAGCCTTTAGAGATGCCTTGGCCAAATACTCTTCAGTACAGAAGGTCAGCATGATACTTAATTCCATGCAAAATTAGGAATATAATATACAAGGTGTAACATAATAAACGTAGACTCTCGCGTGGTGTCTCGGACCATGAAACTGAACAACTATTGTTGTTCGAGGTCTTGAAATTCGCAAAACTTCAAGAACTCGTACAAGATTGGACTTTCTATAGGAATTGACGCGAGCATCTGATCAACATGTTGTATAGGAAAGTTAAAAAAAAATTGAATTTTCCAAAAGCCATGCCAGTTCATGTTCTCAGTCACCACACAAGAAGTTTTGCGTTTATTCTGTTACACCCTGTATAATTCAGTGTTCACCTCTTTGGTTTAGTGGGTTAAGCGCGACTGTTGAGCACGAGGTCGTGGGTTCAGATAAATAGAATATACTTATTTGTACACCCAAATTGATACACAGCTATTTTACAATATTACTAATTCCATGGGTACAACGGCGGTCTTCGCTGATAGCGATTTCTTCCAGACAACCTTTGGGTGGACTAAACGAACTTAAACAAAAAGGGGGGTAGCCTGATAGTGGTCGTGGAACGATTAGAGCGGCGCGCTATGATTGTTGACGTAACAGTCCCGCATGACGAGAACCTCGTGAAAGCCGAGAAAGATAAGCAAATCAAGTTTCTTGACCTAGTTCGCGAGGTTGTCGTCATGTGAGATGTTAAGTCATTGATCATTGTGCCGATAGTCGTTCAGCCAATGGCTTAATTTCCAAGCTCCTCGACCAATACCTGAGGAGGTTCTCGCATGGCAACTGGATCAAGGGCTTGATTCAGAAAGCGGTACTCCTGGACACGGCTCGTGTTGTTAGTAGGTTCCTCGCTCTGGAGCCCTGACCAACTGGTGGTTGAAATATTTAAAAAATGCAATTAATGTGTATATGTAGAAATAAATAAAGGAAATAATGTTTCTTATTGTTTATTTACTTTCATAATTTACAGCAAGTATCAGAGAAGATGGCCGCCCATATGCCGAGGCCGCCGCGCGTTCGCAACGACCCGCAGTTGATGGAACAGCAGGCCATCGCCGATGATGAAGAGGCCACACTCATTGCCAACCAACAGGCACAGGTAAACCATAAATAACACCATCTTTCTGCTCTTGTGTGTGGAAATCCTTACACATGGGGAGTGCAGGTATAATGTCATACTAGCTAAAAGCTCACGGTTCCGCCTGCTATGTTGAGCAACTTTCTAATCTTCTTTTCTAATCTTACAACACCACGCGGAGATTTTGCCCTTTTGGCCTCGTACAGGACCAATTTAGTTTAATTCAAATTCAAATTATTTATTTTGGGACAACTAGGTCCAAAACTTAGTATACCTACAAAAAAATGTATACCAGTTTTAAGTACTAATTTTTAGTACTTAAATATA
Source organism: Standfussiana lucernea (assembly GCA_964057025.1). Classification (NCBI taxonomy): domain Eukaryota; kingdom Metazoa; phylum Arthropoda; class Insecta; order Lepidoptera; family Noctuidae; genus Standfussiana; species Standfussiana lucernea. The sequence goes on from OZ059804.1 coordinate 12,524,771, forward strand.
ATTACAAGGACAACCCTCATCATATACATCTAATTCTATACACAAAATGCCCCTGTGCCGACACACCCCCCCTGTCAAGATAACCAATAGAGAGTTAGCTCCCTACGAGATCAGCAGACGAACGAAATGCCTCTACACAGGTTCACGCACGTCTTCAGCTATAGTATTCAGAATGTTGTGACTCCCCCGTAATGTTAATGTATAATATATTTTTGTTGTTGTCTTTATATACAACTAGCTGACCCGCGCAACTTCGTCTGCGTAACATTTTTGATTAATGCTCCGCTACTCGCAGCGTGATGTTTTTATAGCCTATAGCCTTCCTCGATAAATGCGCTATCCAACACTAAAAGAATTTTTCAATTCCAACCAGTAGTTACTGAGATTAGCGCGTTCAAACAAACAAACAAACTCTTTAGCTTTACAATATTATTATTATAGATTTTGTTTTGTCCTGTGCCAATAAATACTTTTATAATACTCTCTGTAAATACTTTCCTTGTTAAATGTAGTATTATAACAATTATCTTTATTTTTCAGGCGCGTCTAGTACAATTCGAGACGAGCATGATGCTTGAGAAAGAAGCCTACATAAACAAAATAGAAGCCGATGTTTTAGACGTGAACCAAATTATACAGGAGTTGGCCGATATGGTGAATCAGCAGGCTCAGACTGTCGGTAAGTTGACTTTTTTTTTTACTTTTAACAAGTATTCGGCATACAATCTTCCACTCGGCATCATTGACCTGCGCTTATGGCAATTTATTTGGGATCGGCACAGCATGTCTTCTTCTCCATTAGTCGTAATCTCAGTAGTCACCCCCTTTCTAGCCATGTCATCTTTCACACAGTCTCTTCAGCCAAATGCCAGATCTTAGACCACTATTCGGCCCAAAACCTTCTTACATTTGGTACTTAACACAACAATAATCCAATTAAAGCCTAAATGAAATTAACTTAACCTTTGGCATCATAATTATGAACATAGATCCGCGCAATCCCGTTATACTGTGGAACGCGGTTCCACGACAAACTGACATAGTTCGCGGATCCATGTTACGGCATACACACCAAAGGTTTATCAATTATCATTACTTTTTTCACTGAGCCTTCCCTTAAAACGTCAGATTTATGGGAGTACTAATGGGTCAAAAACATTAATATTAGTTGCTAAATTAACCATCATAATATGTGTAGTTAAGCAGAAGCAGAAAGAGGTGCAAAAAAACGTTTGTAAAAAAGGAAGAAGTCAGTCCCTTTTCTAAAGGTATAATTTTAAATTAATTTGCTTACTGTGCTAATCAGAGCCATGCAAGCTGAGAATAACACAAAGTGAGCTATCAGACTAAAGATATAACCTCCCAGTCGCATGGAACCCGGAAAAATTGTGTAATAATACCGCTCTTCTCCTCTTTATCTTTGTAAGAAGGGTCAGGTTATGCTAGGCACTAATCGGCCTATAATGTTCCTGCTGCTTAGCAAGGCTCCTTTTCTGTAAAGTACGATTACACCGACAGACGCACATCGGGCTGTATCGAAACGCATTTAACAATGTGTTCATGGAAATACAAGCGTTTATGAATTAGTCAATTTGTAGTGTCCGACCGAAGTTTCGGCTTCGGCCACCTTCGGCTTCGGCCACCTTCGGCTTCGGCCACCTTCGGCTTCGGCCACCTTCGGCTTCGGCCAAAATGTGCCGAAGTATTGGCCGAAGCCGAAGGTTTCCAGCGAGTACGAGAATAAAGCCAACATAATTAATTTAAAAGAAAAAAAAACATTAGGTATATTATTCACTTTTAACCAAACTTTTACTGAATTTCACAAGGTAATCGAATATCGAACCTTCAGCTCATCTTCGGCCAGAAACCGATCTTCGGTCGGACACTATTAATTTGTCATATTTAGTTACAAATTACACACAGCTTGGAACCCAATTGGATTCGCGCGCTTGACGTGGTAGCTAGTGAGAAATCCAAGCAAATATGACATTTAACTAATTTATCAACGCGTCAATTTCCTATATCACATTGTCAAATGTGTGCCATATGCGGCATTACAGGTATCGTACTTGAGAGAAGTTGGTCCCGCCCTCGTGGTGGTTATGCGGATCAATAGTTTCTCAAATGATTTTTTTATGAAAATTCCAGACTCGGTGGAAAGTCACATCGAAGCCGCCAGTGCGAACGTGGAAACCGGCGTCGATGAATTGGCGAAGGCTGCCGAATACCAGCGCAGATACCGCCGAAAAATGTTCATACTCATCATCATAGCGGTCATAATAGCCATAATCTTCATTGTATGGGTCATCAAAGCCTTCAGATAGGCCTTCTTACCAAACAGCCTAATATTACCCCATGGATTTGTGAAGGGTAACGCAATAGGTTACCCTAACCCATCTTCTTGAAGAGCATATATCCAATATTGTATGTCAGGATATCGAATACGCCCCAGTGAAGAACGCAACGAATTTACGAAGATCTTGGATGTAAGTAACCAATAATGAAGTTAAACGTTACATAATAATAGTTCATAATGACTCAAATCATGGTGTTGAAGTAAATTGTAGTATTTTTGAGTAACTTGTATTTTTTTTTTTTTTCAAGTAAAGTTTATATCTTTGCTGTAACGATAATACATATAAGGAAGTCCTCCATTTAAAAGTTTAATGGCCGTTGTCACTAGAAGTAAGGGACACCAAATTGAATGCCTAAATAAATATTATAGCCCTGTTGGAATTGCAACCCTTATTGTAAATCTTACAGCAAATGAGCATTAATACTGATGGTCCTAAAGATATCACTCAGTGGTCAAGGCTGATATAAAGGATTCTGGCTAAAGGGCTAGTTTTTTTTTTATCTTACCACATAATCTTTTGAATATTTTTTAGGCAACATCTCAACAACAAAAAAAAATGTTTTGATCGTTTATTGGGCGTTGGTTAGTCGGCAAATGTAGGTGTTAAAAGGATACTTATGAAAGCTTGATGATAAAATAGTGTAGTACTCGTTTTTATGGCAACATTATTTTTTCTTGCCATTACAAAATTTTATTTACAAGTGAACGGCTCTTTAGTTCAATTTTAAACATGGCCTGGGATAAGAAATCTTAATTTTATCAGAATAAGGTTTAATTTTCAATGCCACTAATACGATTCATTGAACTTCCCAAAAGCTTTGTCATTTTAAAATCAACCCCGTAACGTGATATAATTGATATTTCAGTGTAGTTTACAATAAAAGGTATTGGTTGGTTTTCCTAGTATATGTATTAAAAAATATATGGCATAAATAAGTTTAAATATTTACAAAACGAATTCAATCTTACGCTGAATAACTTAATCTGTGATTTTTTTTGATAATATATAGGGTGACTGGTAATTAGTGTCCGATAAGCACTTGATTGTACATTGAACACGTGATTGTACTCATGATAACAAATAACTTTCCCAAAGAAACTTTTTTAGTTTTGTTTCATTCACGTACATATATCACAATAACACAACAGCCGTATGAAATTCGCGCGCCAGTGACCTATCAGGCGCGCATATAAAAAAATGTTTCTTCGGGAAAGTTGTTTGTTATCATGAGTACAATCACGTGTTCAATGTACAATCACGTGTTCAATGTACAATCACGTGTTTAAGTATCGGTCACTAACTACCAGTCACTTTATTATAAATGTTTTTGTTTTGTCAATCGAAGCATTGGTAAAAACAGTTGCAAACTAAGAGCTAAGTTAGTTTAGCTTAGCTCGCGTAGCTGGTATAACTTTTATAGTTGGTGTGGTAGTGGTGCTGTTCCACGAACGATGGTTTAAGGTTGAAACGCCAAAGCAGCCTGCGTAATTCAAATTTTCTTACGTTTATGCAATTCAAGTCGTGTCAGGCTGTATGTTCAACAAAATATAATTAGCGACCGTAACACGTATATAGGTTCAGAATTATAATAGTAAAAATCATTAATACAACCATCGAAGTTCATTTAGTCCCAATCAATGACTATTTCTTGAAAAAGTCATTCAATGGGGTGAAATGAATTTAGAGGTTTGTGACCCTGTATTCCCATATTTGTTACGATCGCGAATTGTATTTTAGTCAAGATACAACCTAAAACTGACTTGCAAATTTCAAAAAACGTTGATAATTTGAATTTCGCGGGCTACCGTGGCCCTTTCAACTATATATCGTGTCCTGTTGTTTGCTCATTGTTCGTAGCCCAGTTCTGGCCAGAATCGGATTTAGATTGCCATCTCCACGCTACACACATTAGTTAATTTATAACTAAGCTTAGCTCTTGGTCTACAACCGGCTTTCAGAACGGCAATAATGCAATATAATGTTTCAAGGTAAACAAGAATTACGTAATAATTATGATTTTGTGTCGCTGAAAAGTTGCATGCAATGTTGCCAGCATCGCAAAAACATATTGCGCATAAAAAGGTAAAAAAAACTTTTAGGTTAAAATTTTTACTAACATTGCTCACCTCAATTGACTTTTTTTTAATTTATTTATAACAGAACATTTCATGTTTTATAAAATGATTTTAATAGCTGACTCGTCTTTTACTTATAAACTAGCATCCAACAGTATTGGTAGCAATGTTTATTTATTATAAGTTTTAAATGCAATCATAAGATACAACTTCAGTCGTACTAGTGTGAGTTTAGCCTGCGCTTGCCTGTGTTAAACGATAGACATATCGTGATGCAAATTGAACCTTATGTGTTTATAAACTAAATCGTGAACGCAGGATACAGTCGGAACATGGGTCTGGATGAACGTAGATAGTGGGAGCTCTTCTAATGGGTGTAAAAGTACCCTTAACGAAGCTGAAAGGCACTTGATCTTCCCGTCATTGTGGTCATTTTTTAACCGACTTCAAAAAAAGGGGGAGGTTCTCAATTCGGTTGTATTTTTTTTTTTTTTTTTTTGTGTTTGTTACCTCATATCTCCGTCATTTATGAACCGATTTGAAAAATTCTTCTTTTATCTGAATGGATTTACTTCCCGATTTGTCCCATAGAAATTTCATCAAAATCGGTTCAGCAGTTTGGTTTTGAAATCAAAATAACTGGAAAAAATGTCATCCAAGTAAAAGAAATTGCGAAATTGATACTTGACAAGGATTTGTGTGTGATACGATGGCTAAAAGGGTAAAATTAAAACTTTTTTGCAAAAAAAAACCGACTTCCAAAAAAAACACTTAAAAAGTGGAAAATAACTTTACTTTCGGAAGTCGGTGGCAAAAAAGTCAATGAAACAAACAATAGTCACCGACTTCCGAAAGTAAAGTTATTTTCCACTTTTTTGTGTTTTCTTTGGAAGTCGGTTTTTTTTTTTGGCAAAAAAGTTTTTTGTTCTAGAGCTAGACCATACCTGGGAACCTTCTAGTTACGGAGATATTAGGGGTCAAAATTCCGACGTTTCCACAACTTTTTTTAAATATTTTTTTTTTATATTATAACTTTTCTATAAATACCTCCACGAGCCGCGTACTATTCAATGAAACCATCAGAACAATGTTATGAGTGCGTGACATTGAGTCCTACCTTACGACGTGATGTTTTCTGACGTGAGATTTTTCACCCCAAAAAAAGTCGTTTCCCAGTAAGATAGTTGCATGTACAGAATGCTTGGTTGTCGGCTTCGTGAAGGGCCCGTTTACACCCTGTATATTTCATACTCTTTATACGAATTCACGAAACGATTCACGAATTTCTTTATACGTGTTAATTCTCTATTTCTTCGCGTTTATTTAAATTTCAGACCCATGTTGCACTCTAGTACATGAATTTTACTTTGAAGCTGGCGTCGCGTTCGTTTAAGAATGTGTCTAACCCCGTGTTCTAATGTAAGAGAACGATGCGCGAAATTGCGACGGTTGAGTTCATTTTGTTCCGACGAATCGGAACGGGTCGTCAGCCGGTACAGGGCTCCTTCTGGTTATCCGAAAAAGTGACCCTGCGCCCTAATCAAAGCAGTCGCTGTGTCAATCATTTGACGGGCACGCCTATAATGTCGACGCGTTCGGGTTCGCCAAACAAATAGAACGTAGCGATCGCTCATATTAGTACATAGGCTAAGGTTTATTTCAATAAAATATATAATAAAATATTATAACCGCTGTGTATAATGCCTTGTGTAATGTAGAGAATTATAATTGCGTTATTTATGTATTAATCGTAGTTAGGATTTTATAGTAGGTATATTATTAATCAATTTCTGTCAATGTGGTGTTATTTTGTCAACATTCCAAAGATGTTTCACGAAGTTATATGCATTAATATTGTTAAAATCGACGGATAAATCACTAAGTATGAAGAAATGTCTTATTTTCTGTACACATTTATTTTACCTCTGACTTCAAATGTCTGCCAAAATCAGTGTTCTCTAAAACATAAATATTACATAAAATCTCGCCTGTAATCCACGAACGGTTAGGCAGAGGTGTACCTAATAGTACACCCACATTTATCCAGTTATGTTTCAGTCCCATGTAATAGGGAGCGATTCTATTGCCATCAACCGGGCACAAATCCAGTCTCCGTGGCTGCTACTGAGAAATTCCTGATCTGGAAAAACCCAATAAGACTTTTCCCGACCCGGGAATCGAACCCAGGACCTCATGTTCAACAATTGCGCTTGCGAACACTAGAACTACGAGTCAGTGGTCTTTATTCACGTTATAATAAGGTTGCTTTTGGATTGTAGCTTTCAAAGGTAAAATAATTGTTGTGCTAGTGGTGTTCTATCCATCGATTGACGACATCGATGTTTTTCATGTTTGAAACTGTAATTAGCTATCAAGACTCACGCAACGCATTTCATTACTATTCATAAAATAAACAAAAATCAGCTTTGATGACTCGCTGCTTCCTCTATCTAGCCCCCTATTCACAAACACTTCATTTCGAGAAGTCACTTGTCTCGCCGACGCTAAAACGGTTACCACGTGACCACGTGTTCAGTACCTACATAAAGAAAGAAAGAAAAAGTATTTATTAGTCACGCACTTGACAAAACAAAGTGGTTACTTGACAATAAAAACAGGATTAAAAAAAAGTAAACTTAAGAACAAATTAAAATAAAACTAACTAAACTGTACATCACACACATACATCATCATCATCTGTCTGTACATCATTCTGAACCTCCCAACATGTACATTTTTCATCGGTAATTAAATCGGCAGTTCTATACATTTTGACCGGGTATTGCTGTTTTGTAGGGAACTTAAGACAGTATTACCGGTTATAAGGTGTTTACTGATTGAGCGTGCAGTAACGCGTCCAAAACCGCACTATTTGCCAAAGCATCGGGCGTATAAAACGCCCATTTTTTCCTCGTTTCTTCGTTTTTCCACATTAAACTGTCTTTTCGAAATGATTTTCTCCTAAATAGCTGTACTGCAAATAAGAAACCTCATGTATCATGTTATTGTAATTAATCTTAGACTACTAACACCCTGTATAAAGAATATAACTTATATAATTTAATATATTATAGTAATTATTATGTTTTTAGGCAAGAAGGCTGTTACTCATAACTGCACATACTTTAATGTTCATTGTTATGTCTTTTGTTAAAAGTATTGATTATAAAAGAACATACCGTCAAAATATGCTCTTAAAAGGCTAAATTCTGAAGGTGGTCTAGTAAAAGCGAAGGTAAAGCGCGATAATTGCCATTATATTAATTTGTGGTTTCCAATGCTTTTAACAAAATACATCATTAACGTATATTTTGTTGAATTTGTAAAACATAATTTATAATAAATCTTTGTCAGAAATGATTGTTTTATTACTCTTCCAATTATTGTATACAACTGCCACCAATTCGTCAGCAACCTTCTTCGAACAAGAATAAAAAAGTCACTTGTACCAAAGTTTTTTTTACCCTGCTAGTCTTCCACTAGTCGACTTTTAATTAAACGGCACGAGAGAGATGAGATTGGCTGTTGCGCTGCGTGTCGCGGGTACACTTCCCGCACGGAACAAATATTTGTATGACCTACAGGTAGTTGTTCCGGGTCCGGATGTTAGTATTAAAAATGTCTTTGAAAAAACCCAATGGGTTAGGCGAAGGTTCCTTCAGTATAACCAGGCACAAGTCTTGATTCGCAGAGCGCTACTAAGAAATTCCTAATGAAAAAACCCAATATCATAAATATATAATACTAGCGGCCCGTCCCGGCTTCACACGGGTATTTAACAAAAATTGGACGGGACGGGACGTATAGATATATTTGAATCTGGTCTCTAAAATGTCATGTGTCAATGTTTTATTTATGACATGTGTCATAAATAATGTAAATGTCCTATCCTGTCCTGTCCTATCGCGTCCCGTCAAATTTTTGTTAAATACCCGTGCGAAGCCGGGACGGGCCGCTAGTTCAAAATATTTTCAAGCGACAATTTTTCGATTCCGCAAACAACCGCTGCGTAGGGAGCCGACACTTTATTTCTTAATATTGACTCCCTCCCGTACCCCAGTGACGCCTACATCGCATAGTTAGCCGAGCGGAGTGAGCGGCGACCACGCGACTTTTCTTCTAATACTTACATTTTTGAACTCGTGATATCTTTCGAATGGAATGTTCGAATTGAATAATTCAAAAAGTTATATAAAGGTATTGAAGGAGTCTTGAATATGAATTAATAATTATTTTGATAAGGATTAATACCATGGTTCAAATAAAGAGCCTTTTCTAGCGGCGGCATTTCAATAAAAAAATTAAATAAAAGAACACTTATTGTGACATAACTATAATAGTTAGACATATGTTGTCGCGACACTTTTTGTAGATAATGATGTGTTCTGCAAAGTCGTAATACATTATTTTGTTCTATCATCAATAGTTTTAGCAGCGCACGCGATGTAAGGAATTTTTTTAGGTCATTTTTTTACACCTTGGGTTACATTATTGAAGGTTTAGTAAGGATCCCTAACTTTTTTGAAAATATAATATAGCCTATGTCAGTCGGAGATAGAGTAGCTTCCCAAGGGTGAAAGAAGTTTTCAAATCGGTCTAGTAGTTTCGGAGCCTATTCAATGCAAACAAACAAACAATCAAATATTTCCTCTTTATAATATTAGTATAGATATATCTTCACCCAGCATCTATCACAGCATCATTGTTATCAGCTTGGATGATGAGTCGAGGTATATTCGTGTGACGCGAAATAGGAAAGAATTAAAACAACAAAATACCGAATCATATCTTTGTATTTAAATTAATCTGACGAACTAGTAGACAAAAAGAACATTGTATCAATAATGAACTATTCAGTGCGTTTACACGAATAAGCACGCATTTTTATTTTTTATTCAATGATACTAATATAGGTGATAGTGCACAATATCGCCATAGAACGAACTTTAATAATGGGCTGGAAGCATCTGAATCAAAGGCTAATGCAAATAATTAAATCCTCGATGTGCTCTCACAGGACTTAGGTGGTGCGTAAGGCCAGCATTTCATATTTACCCAACGGAAATTCATACGTAGCTAGTGGCAACAAGATACAGATTTCAATGTTTAGAGATCGACCCCAAGGCATCAAAGGCGATTTCTCATCGCGGCATTGAACATTGAAATCTGTACCATGTTACCACTAGCTATGTATGAATTTACGCTGGGTAAAGATGAAATGCTCTGCCTGCCTTGCCCGGGCTGCGCTGGCGTTAAGTATTTACAATGAGAAGAGCGAACTTACACAATCTCACATAGAACGATAAATACAATTTTCAGTATATGGGTGAGCGAGACACCTATACAAATTGCATAGTAAACGAACCAGAAACATGTGTTTGACGCGGTAGAGTGAATGTAACGATTTAAATTTTTGACATTGTTCTCAAAGTGAAAACTCAACCTGTGAATTCCAGAAACTGGCTATGCAATGAGTTTAGCTCTCTTATCCAGAGACAGTAAAAAGTAGTGAATCATTATCGTCTATGGTTTCTTTTAAAACATTGCACACTATCACCCTAACACTTCCAAAAATATTTTTTTACGTATCACGAAAATAATAAGTATTAAAAAATAAACTAAAAGGTCAGTTTATTAGTAATATTGCTTCAGGAACATTTATAATGGGCACCCGTTTATTTAGAAATATTGTTTAAGAACTTACTGAGGCATCATGAAATGAAAATATTACAAATGATGATAAAGTTAGTACAAAAATAACATTTGTAATTACAATATTGATACTAAACGGGTGCAAATATCTTAGAGAGATCTAAAAAATAGTTTTTTAATAATTTCAAAACTGAATTAACATAATTTCGATAGTAACTTACAATTTGACACAAAATAGAAACAACACAGCAAGCATACTGGAACAAAAACTTTTTTGCGCTTTAAAATTAAATATCTAAAATAAATATTATTGCTAACAGATGATACTAGTGGAAGGTTAAAATACAGAAATATTGTTATAAATAATTATATACTAGAACACTTTTCTAAAAGTCGATAAAAAATAACGATATCGACACGGCACAAGAACGTCACAACACTATGTGTCGATTTCTATTTTGTGTCGCAAAGTAATAAAAACAATGAAAATAAAACAAACAAATGTAATATAAAGATGACAGAAACACCAACTTAAACATTTAATGCTTAAAAATATCAAAATTTTCGATTTTTTTTTCATAACCTTAAAAGTCCCGTTTACAATGGCCTATAAGCTCCGATTCGTCTACAGCATTCGTATAAAAACACTTTTAATACAGGGCGCGGTAGTTTGGGAATAAGGCGTTAAAAAATCCACTTTAGATATTTGCCTCTCACTCATACACATTCGGTTCGAGTAAGATGCAAATAGTGGAGACGCAATTTCCAACAGCATCCTTAAAAAACCAGGAGCCATGGAAATGTCAAATTCGTCGATGTATCGATGCGAGAAAGAGACGGAGTTATACATATCTTATAGCGCCATCCCTTTCACACAACTAGGATGTTTTTTTTTAATAATTCTCTCTTCGAATCCAGAAATACTCCCGTGTCACCGCGTACTATATCTACTTACCTATCAACACAGTAAAAATTTGCCAACATCAGCCATTGAAAAAACAGGAAAAAATAATAAAAATTTAGCCAATATGTATGGTAACGAGATAATTTGGACTTTTCCAACTTATTAAACTACAAATAATGCGATTTATTGTCGCCAATCATTAAAAATTACATCAGTTTACGTTCAGTATTGGAACATTAGAGTATTAGAATGTTGCTATCATTAATATTTATAGAAATTGTTAGCAGTCAACTATCATAACCAATAACGGAACAGATGTATTATAAATCGACTTCAAAGAATGAGGAAGCGTTTTCATTTGGAACCTTATATTTATTTTTTGGTACTAGTGGCCAACTAGCACTGTGCCCGCATAGTAGATTATGGCTCACAGACGGGTGGCCCGAGTCTCAACGGTAGGAACATTACAGGCATCTTCTTCTTAGGTGTGGTTAGTGCCTACCAGTATCAGTTTTTATACCGCCCATGGGCCTCTGACTTGGCTTTACATGCCGCCGAGAAATATCTCTCAGGCATGCTGGTTTCCTCACGATGTTTTCCCTCACCGAAGCAAGTGATAATTATTATACAATACGCACATGAATCCGAAAAAGCAGGCTATCAGGCTGTTTATCCTAGAGGCATTTAATCAGTTCACAAATCCTTAGTATCTGAAAGTTAACTGCTAACATTTCGTTGCGTGAACACTATTATGTGGCTTCTAAACTGCATCAAATTGTTTTAATTTTTTATTATGACATTGCTTTACATTACAAGGCATAAAATAAAATAATAGAATTAAATTACTGTAATTTTTTCAAATCATCTTGGTACATATTATTGTTTTAGTTGTGTTCATGATTTACAAAAGTTGTGCAACATGTTTCCAACAAAGCAAAAACATGTTCTTGCAACAACAAAAAAAAAACAAAACAATTTGGATGCAGTTTCATTGCTTTTCAAGTGAATTATTACATTATTCAATCAACGCGCAAGCACTTTGATGTGCAGTGAAACATATAACAAGTTAGTACTATTCTTTCAGTTAGATTTGGTTCATCAAAATGCATTTATTCCCTTTTTAAATTATATTTCATTACGTACGCTAAGGTGTGACATTCACGGACGATTGGACGCTGGAAGAAAATTGTTTTTATTTTTGTACCTTGAGAGAGTCGCACAGAGTAATATTTTTATTTGCCTAAGCTTTCAGTCAAAGCTAGAAAACATCAGAAAATAAAGGTTGAAACGAGAAAAAACATCCACTAATTTTCGTTTGAAGGGACGAAGGTATAACATTATATTTTACAGCGTACGGAAAGGCACTATATCTCAGATAAATCCAAAAACGTAACAAAGTTTGTATATTTTTACCCAAAGGAATCAACGCAAACCTTGGTATCAACAAGTAACGCAAAATCCCAGTAAGTACAGTCAGCCCGTCGCGTCGGTGGTAACACTTTCATCTAAAACTGGCCTAGTGTAGTGTGGAGTTTCAATAGAATAAGAGGCCATATCAGTATAAGCTAGCAAAACCAATGTATTCAAAGTTCGAGTGGATCGGTTTCTTCTAAGCATGCGTGCTCCACCCTAGGCCGCATCATTACTTCTCATCAGGCGAGTTGCGCCCAAACGCAAGCCTATTTATTTAGTATTAAAAAAAAATAAGTGTCTGTTTGTAATTACAAAATAACAGATTTTTACAGAATGGATAGGAAAGTATATACGGTACTTATCGGTATAAAAAAAAATTTTGTCTGTCTGTTTGTTCCGGCTAATCTCCGAAACGGCTGCACCGATATTGACGGGACTTTTACTGGCTGATGTTATAAGGAGTAACTTAAGCCACTTTTATTTTAGAAAAAAGATTAGGGTTTCGTGCAAAAAAAATAAAACCCTTCAAATTGTTAACAAAATCCAATTCAAATAGAGAAGTAATATTTTTATAATAATTTCACGCGGATAAAGGTCGCGAGCAACAGCTAGTTTTTAATACAACGGAAATCTGGCCTAAGCACCAGCAAAAGAAATTAGTAAATAATACCAAATTCGTGCGACAATACAGTCGATTTTAACAATTATTCGTCCATTCGTCTGATCATCCATGAATCCCAATTTACATTATCTAAATGATATTAGGTATTCACAGATTATTGTTTATACAAAAGACAGGCATATGTACAATTTTTTGTTTGCCAAATTCAGTTAAGATGTGACGAGAAAGTTTATTATTAAATTACTTTATAGGGAACAGCAATGGTTTTTAAATTCAGTCTTATTTCTGGGTCTATTTACAAAGGGCAGTTTTAGTTTTTAGTTTTTTTTTAAGGACATTCGCTGCAGAAGATATCCTTATTTGTATATTTTTTTGACTTTTATCGTGAGATTCTTAGAGCATCAGATCATGTTTAATTTTGTGCTAATTTACAAATATTTACAACTAATTAATTTGTAGGAAAGGGGGGATTATTATAGTTACATTTCTCAACAAAATAATTTCAGATTCTATCTACTAGACACGAAAATCGTATCAAATTCATATATCCCTAACATTTTTAAGTGACATACAGGTTGTATTTTTTGTAAAAAAATATAGGGTGTTTTTAATTTCCAATTTAAATGCTCTAAGATAACAGCAATCACAACAAAATTTATTTCAATCACATTTTCAGGTAGTCTATCACATTTTATATCTATTGCTTGCTTCAATAATATTGAGAAAATAAACTTCAGTGCAAAACAGGCAATGGAATACAAAATAAATGAGACTATTATGCATTTGGTCTCTCGTCACATCACTAACGTTCTTAAAAACGACAATTTGGTCGCATTTATTACAAAAAAAAAATACCGTCAGCAGAAAAAGACACATTTCTTTTTTAGCTAAATATTGTTTATGTATCACAGAAACTATCTAGAAGCATATTCTAATATTTGTTTCTATCTATTGCTTTTGTTATGCAATAAAGCGTGTATTCGAGTCTTAAATATTTTTTCAATGAATGCAGTGATTATAGTTTTGTGATACTAATATAGAACCACTTAGTCTATTAATATGTAGACAATCCGATATTATGATGAATTGGTTTTATAAACTTACTCAATTTGACCTCGAACAAATGTCTTTACGGCAACAGGAAACACTTTCTTGAGCCGAGATTTTGGCGTGCCATTTAATTTAATAACGTAAAGAAAAATCCAAACTTAAAAAAATCCTTTCAGAAATTATATTTCCAGTGTTTTTATTTAACAAAAAAAAACCGCCAGCAACTTTATCACTTATTTTTTTTATATTTTCATCCGTACATAGTTGTTTCTGCTGACGGTACAAACAACTATATCACTTACTACTACCGCAGTTTGGCTTGGCGTTGTTGCCAGACCGCGTATTTTGCGCAGGCTGTGTCTATCATCTGATTCATATGCCGCGTCAACGTCGTCGCTAGCGGCGTTAGGTCCCGGAGCATTTTTTCCTGGGAAAAAATGTTGGTTGATTATTTTGGTACGTATAATGGGTGCAAAAAGACCCTTAACGAAGTCAAAGGTACTTGTTTTTTTTTTGTTCTTGATCATACCTGTGATCCTTCTAGTTGCGGAGCTATGGAGGTCAAAGTTCCAAATTATTTAAAAATACAAGTTGTTGATAACTTTATTTGAAATACCTCCATGATCCCTGCTATATTCAATGCCTCAGCACATTGTTTTGAGTGCGTTACATTGGGTCCTACCGTAAAACGTGATTTTTCTACCCAAAATTTTTGCGTCGAGTTACTACTTAGTTCGATATACAGACTGCTTAGCTGACGGCTTCATCAAGGGTCCGTATTAATGACGACCACAAAACTCACCTCAAAAGGCCTCAATTTAACATTCCTAAATCTCAACAACGCTTCGTAGAACTTCTCTGCTCTCGCGCTAGTGTCCTCCGTATCCGGTGCGGCCCCAGGCTGGGGGAAGCATCTCCACAGCTCTCTAAGTAACTCGCCGCCCGACAGGTAGATGCGGTGCAGTTCTGACTTCACGTCAGGAGGTATTAGTTCTGGGAAGGGAAAGTTGATTTTGAAGAAGAGATATCTAGCTAGAAGTACTACTGAAATGCATTCATACAAGGATCATTTGCCTGTCGATTGACGTTATCAATGAGGCATTATTGGTAAATAATGAAATTGTAATGAAAATACAAATACCTCGCGCCTTAAGATCCTTCTACATTTTTGATTCCGTCTTAATCTCCTGATTTGATCGATTTCGAAAATGACAGGTCTCAGGTTCCGCTGAGGCCGCGCGCACTGCTGCCCGCTAAGAGTACTAGTGTACAACATTACTCACGTGCCATGCTCGCGGCGTGGTGGTGCCGCATGAGCGCTCCGCCGGGAGAGAGCTCGCCGAGCGCGCCCACGCACGCGCCCGCGCTCACGCGCACCGGCCGCGAGCACTGCTGCCCCGAAGACCACGCCTGTACCATGACAAATATGTAAAATTATATGTCATGCAAACCTAAAGTAAAGCAAGTCATTAATGCCCTAGGGCAGTAATATTGTACTGAATTTCATTACTGCCCGCTTGGCAATAATGTGATTTGAATTTGGAACCTTAAATAACAAATTGGATGAAAACTTTTACCAAAGAGTTTTCGCTGCGCAGGTTTTAGTTGCAGACAATGAACAAAATAATTAAAATTACGCCACTTAATATGTAGTAATATTATGTGAAATAATAAGAAACAATAATGTAAATAAATAAAAAAAATTGTTATAGCATTAAAAACAATTGTTTTTTCCAAATGGTCAAGTCCAAAATGATTAAATAATTGACTAGCCCAAAACTTTTTTTTATCTGTAGCGGTAATGGCGGCAAGTCATCATCAACACCTTATCGGCTGCAGGCTGTGGTGCGTACCCCAGGGTTGCCAGATCCGAGGTTTGTATTTGTATTTGCCCTATATTCAATCTTTGCACATTTTTTCCCCATTTTATTTTTCAAACAGGAAATGAAACAGATATAAAAGATTTTTCAATTACGAAAAGTACCATTTGGTATGGAATTTTGATTCTTTGTATCTATTGCCTGATCCCGCTTCACGCTCGACTCCCTGCAATCGGCTTATTATGGGCAAGTTATTATTACAAATTACTATTTCGGCTGTCAAATATCTCTTGCTTTCGTAAATTTCACCTTATTTTTAGTGCTGTAACTTTTCCCAAGCATTTTATTTCTCCAAATTTTCCCGTCTAGAACAATTGTTTCCCTAAAAAAAGGGAAATGTATCCTTCATCTACCAACACTGACGCAAAAATATTAGTGCGCCATATTTCAAAAATCGAATTGGTTTTTATTTCCTCGCATAAAGTGTGAAAAGTAGAGTATTAAAGGGGATAAAGGTGAAGGCGTCTTGGGCTAGCTTGAACCCCTCGCTGCATGAAGGATTCTTAGCTTAACTCTTACACCTCCTCGCTGCGCTCGGTGTTTAACCCCCAGAATCCTTCGTGACGCTCGAGCTTCAATGCGCCCGTGACATAACGGATTGCTTTATCCCCTTGGTGAATAATTTAGTATTAAACCGAACTACGTAAAACTACATTCATACGAACAACTTACAGTTACGAGCACCAATATGTAAACACAGCAACTTTTAAGTGATTTTTTCCTACTGTTCTGATTAAAATTTCATGTTATAACGAACATAGCATTTTGAAACATCTATTTTTATGAAATATACCCATACCCTATCTCCAAGTTACAATCGTCATTTGTCACGAAAATTGCTGTTAAATTTAGGAAAGTGAATAAATATTGTTGCTCGCGACTGTACAATAGGCAAGGCAGAAAAAAAGGTAGGAAGGAAAAAAGGGTTTTCTTGTATTTGATAATTCAAAACTGCCTGTTATACTTGAAATAAATGCTTTGATTTTGAGTTTGAGACAGACAAGAAACAAAACGCAAACAGAACAATTAATCTCACGCTTGTATATCGACTATTCCAACGCTTTTGACAATGTTTGCAGTATAATTTTGCTAGAAAAACTTAAATATTCTGGTAATTTGGCTTTGATAGTAACATAGATAGATCTTATTGACAACATATAAATGAAAGAGGACATCTGTTTTTTAAGATAGGTACTGTTTACCACACGGAGTAAATACAAAGAGGAGATGTTCTAATGAGATTTCCTTAGGAAACAACGCGTGACACCTTGCGGGGTGAGGGGGTGCTAGATCCCGCCCACTTCTCTATTTTCCATCTACCGGTCAATAGCAAAACTATTCGCTCGTTCTGTCGATTTTGTTTTGTAGTTACGTAACTATCTCACACTAGATGTCACCAAGTGCAGGATGCAAAAGGGTCGTACTCAGAATTTTCGTACCGGGAAGTAGTTTTATTTTAAATTAATTTTGCGAACCATCTTGATGCGTATTTTTTTAATTTAAATTGTGATTTTATTATGAAAAAAAAAGGTTTCTGATGAATGACTAATGAAGATTATTAGATTTTCTCTTATACAACATTATTTTTTGTTTACACCAAACCCGAAAAGGGGTCATTGTAGTCATCATTTTGAACAACTTTTTCTATGGGACCAACCTTGAAATCGCGAAAAAAAAATCAGCTGTTCCCTACATTTATTTTCGCATAACTCGTCAAAATGTAGGGAACAGCTGATTTTTTTTCGCGATTTCAAAGTTGGTCCCGTAGAAAAAGTTGTTCAAAAAGATGAGAACAATGACCCCTTTTCAGGTTTAGTGTAAATCAAGAATAATGTTGTATATTTAAATGACTTATTTTGTTAAAAAGACTTATCAAGATGGTTTGGTTGGCAAAGGTATGGTATGGTTTACAATAAATAAAATAATTGTAGATAGAATATTTAATTTATAGGAGATTGTATTTTTATGTCCAGCGTATTTAATGTTTTAAGTACTTTCCATTTATGAGACAGCCGCAGCCGCGGGACGTTCAGTAAAATAATTGATTTCTAATTACGGCCCTGTCTTTTTGTTGTTTAAAATGTTTGTTGTTCATAGTTGACGATAGATGGCGGCCTGTTTACAAAATGATATGAAAACTACAAAAATAACATTTTGGCCATTAAAGGGGCTTTAGGAATGAATGTTGAACAAATTTCAGCATTAATGTTATTAAAATATGTTAGTTCTGAGCTCTACATACCTAAATATTTTTATTTTCCATGACACCAAGTGTCGCCATCTAGTGTCGGGTAGAATTATGTTTGGAAACGCCGACGCTAGGAGATTTTTCTAGAACTATTTTAATAAATTACGCATAAAATTACTTACAAATGAAATGTGATGCCATCCATAGCATCAGAACGTCTATCCGAGTAATTTTTACAAGACAAAACACAACACTTCATTCTTTTTATCGTCTAGCGCGAACAATGCTGTAAAATGGGAACGTTCACAAAATTGTGCACAGGACGAACGCCAACAATACACTGACTAAGGCCACGCCCACATGATGACGTTAGGGCCTAGTTGAGTATCACAGTGCACAGTTGCTTAGGCCATCTCCTCTTTGTATTTACTCCGTGGTTTACCATCTGGAGTTTGCCAAGGTAGTAATTTAGAACCACATCTGTTTGAAATGATGATCTATTTATTTTAAAACCCAAAATTATTTACAGGGTCATCATTTCAGCCGAAAGACGACCACTACTGGAAATAGGACTATGAAGAAATATGAATTTACCAGATGTACGAAAATCATTACTTCCTTCCTAATCGTAACTTATATGCTTTAGATCCCAGACGATTGAATAAAATTAAATAACAAATTTTACAGGTGAAAGGGATTCCGACGCACAAACATACCCACGTATTCAGTATATCATTCCGATCATAGACATTTTTCGCCGGCAATTAATAAAAGGCTACTGTTCCATACATTTTGACCGTGTAGGTATTGCACTTTTGTAGGAAACAGCAGATTATTTTAAAGGCCGCTGAAAAAATTATATGTGCGTTTGTGCATCGATGTCCCTTCCAGCCTGCATATATTTACTTACTTGACATATTGACGCTAGTGCTGATAAAGGAGGTGGGTTGTTTGTATGTGTGTGTGTTTGGTGCGTTTGAGATGATGGACCAAGGAGATACCGTTCTATCTGTAAAGATAATATCATTATCCCAAATTATTTGGTGGTGGCTTAGCGTTTCTTCTTCTTCCATACTTCTCTATGAGTGACCATCTCATGAGATGTATAGAGATCATTAATAAAAAAGAATTAGTTATCTGAACACACAGGCAAGCATAAGGCACTTGTCCCACCGCCGGCGATTAGCGAGTAGACTGAGAAGAGCTGGCAACTAAAAA
This sequence comes from Standfussiana lucernea, assembly GCA_964057025.1. NCBI lineage: Eukaryota > Metazoa > Arthropoda > Insecta > Lepidoptera > Noctuidae > Standfussiana > Standfussiana lucernea. The sequence continues at coordinate 12,544,130 of OZ059804.1, forward strand.
CAAGTTTGTTTGTTGTTTAATATTGTATCTCTTTTACTCGCACGGAACTTGATTGTATTGATGATTTTCATGATTATAACTCATTTATTTCATATTGAAAACTGTTACGGTCACGAATCATATTTTAATCAACATACAACCTTGACTGGCAAATTAAAAAAAAAACAAGAAAATTTGAATTTCGCGGGCTAACCTGGCAACGGTAATCAAAAACTAAGCGTGTAGTAGTCCGGTTACAAAAACAGATAACGCGTCTAAAATACAGAAACAAAGCTCACCTTAGACAACTTCAATTCCTGCGCATCTTCATTCCCAGGTCTGTCTTCTAGATCTTCATAATGTAACTTCTCTAATATTCTCTTCTTTTTATCCGGCTGTTCCGTGCTCTCTTCTGCCGTTCTCTTCTCCGCTACACCATTCGATGCTTTGACACCGTTCTCAACAACTTTGTTGTTATTCGACGTTTTACTACTACTGTTATTATTATTATTATTACTAGAATTTGTTTTATGACTAGCTTTGAGCACCTGGAATTGAGAGAAGAGGATTTTTAGAATAAAACCATCTATTGTGTAATGTAGCTTTCATCGTTTACAATTTCAATGTCTTATTTATTTTGCCTGTCATAAATTTTATTTAAAACCATCTTTAACACTTTCGCTGCTTGGTTCAATCACAGATAACCTCCTCTAGATTGCGTATCATAAACATATTGTTTGAAATCGAGTTCACCAAATGTAGCGGTAGGCACTCGGTGCGCGGGGAGTGACAAGTGCAATCCGATTGGCTATTTCAAGGTGACGTCACCGGGCGTAGTGATGGGACAGTGACATTAAATGTAGATTCTGACGTCGATATTTTTTTTAAACAGAATGATATATTAATGTTCCCTTTTTATGTTGTAAAGATCCTACTTCATTACAATATGTCATAGATTACCGAATATTCCTAATGAACTAAGTTATAACTTTAACATTTTTACATGCAATTGACGGTTGAATTCGCACAAAACCTGATATTTTTTTCAGAATGAACCGTAAATTGTATGTATTTCTATTTTAATGGAACTATTTTGTCCAAATAAACAACAAAATATCCATAGCATCGACATTTTGTGTATCGATAAGCAAGAACATATTGCTTATGACACTTAGTTTTGTGGGAAAAAAAACAACAATACAATAGTACCTAATGAGTGAAAGGGAAAGACATCAACGACAGTCACTACCTCAGCCACTATAAGTTGAGCTCTTTCTAAAATGGTAGATTTTACTTATCAGTTGAATATCCCATCTTTTTTTATAATTCAAGGTCCTGGATAATTTTCCTCACCATTTAACAGCATAGCTAGTCTTTTTTTTTAAGTAAACCGTAACAATCAAACTTTCATACATATTGAATTCTGTAAAGCGTCATCACGGGTCTAACTTCTGGTCGACACAGAAGAGATAGAAACGCACTTCGAGTTATATTAGTGCTAATTCACAAATGTGCGGCGCGCATAAGTCGCCTTCTTTGCGGAATCTAGATGAGGTTATCTGTGGTTCAAATAGTAAATTTTCACTAGTATGCGCGTCATTTATAGCTGCTTATAGCGACGACTCGGGAGGCGGGTTGTGGGCACACGGACGGATTATTGTTCGACCCATATGCTGGGTGCTTAGCACCTAAAGTGTTAATACAATAACCAGCGTCCAGCACAATTGTGTAACACACTTTCAATCGAAATGCGAAGGATTTTGATGGAATTTCATAATCAATTGCTTCATAGGTTAGAAAATTCGTCTGATAAGCAACGTTAAAGAACGCAATGAATTTTATTGAACTGCCAAAATGAAAAGCATTCTCATTGTAAGTGTGTTACAATAATCACCCCGAAGATTTTAACCCTTTGACTGCCACGGTCGCCTATGGACGTCAAATCAAAAAGTGCTCACGACGCCAAGGACGGCATAACACGTCTAATTTAGACGCGGTGAAATTGTGGCTTGGCGTGGAGGGCACGCGCGTGTGTTTATGCTCTGGCATTCAAAAGGTTAATTACAGGTTTTTGTTTTTAAACCTTATACTTGTAAACAGAGATCGGAATAGGTAGATTATATTTGCCTAAACTTCAAGGAAGGCAGCAACATGTGGATAATACCACCCTCTAATTTACCAGCTTTATTTCGAAACTTAAAAATCATTCCAGGATTTTATACGGAGTTATTATCCACGACATGTTACTTACTTCCTTGAAGTTTAAGCAAATATACTCTACCTATTCCGATCTCTGCGCTTATAAATCATCATTCATAATTTTACTAAAAGAAAGAAACGCACATTTTACATTTTAGAAAACATTAACAAACCATAATAGAGTGTTGGTTGAACCGCTTGATCATGTTTCTGTGTATGGAGGCGTTATCCCCTTTCTCCTTCTCTGGCGCCATGTCTTCTTCTGATGGGAGAAGTGGGATATTTTCCGTGAATTTAGGGAGGTCCACCTAGTAAACAGATTTTTTTTTATTAGTTCTCTTTTATAAACAAGTTTTTTTTTTTAATTTATTTGTTGTAATATCATCTGCCTAGCCTTTGGGGTCAGCTTCCAGTTAAACCGGATGCAGCTGAATACCAATAACATAATATACATACATAGAGCCTGCCCATCTGCTCTCCACAACCCAGTTAGTACTGGGTAATACCGATACCCCTTGGTAAGACTGGTTGTCAGACTTTCTGGCCACTAACTATCTGTAACGACTGTCAAAGATCTACAAATGACAGCCGGGACCAACGGATGAACTTGCTTTCCGAGGCACGAAGGAAACTCGGTATGTAATGGGTGGTCACGCATTCACGGACAAACCTAGGGAAGCGGCTTAACCTGAAGATCTACCCGAGCAGCTGGTATTATTTAGCCACTAGGTTTTCCTCTAAATATAGATTTTTTGTAATAGTTCTCCATAAACCGAAACTACATAAAATAAAAACGTTTTTGCAAAAAAAAACCGACTTCCAAAAAAAACACTGAAAAAGTGTAAAATAACATTAGTTTCGGAAGTCGGTGACTATGGTTTGTTTCATTGACTTTTTTGGCACCGACTTCCGAAAGTAATGTTATTTTACACTTTTTTAGTGTTTTTTTTGGAAGTCGGTTTTTTTTTTGCAAAAGCGTTTTATTTTACCCTTTTTTTAGTTATAGTATCACACACAAATCCTTGTCAAGTATCAATTTCGCAATTTCTTTTACTTGGATGAAATTTTTTCCTGCTATTTTGATTTCAAAACCAAACTGCTGAACCGATTTTGATGAAATTTCTATGGGACCAATCGGGAAGTAGATCCATTCAGATAAAAGAAGAATTTTTCAAATCGGTTCATAAATGACGGAGATATGAGGTAACAAACACAAAAAAAAAAAAAAACATACAACCGAATTGAGAACCTCCTCCTTTTTTAGAAGTCGGTTAAAACGCAACGTGCTGCGATGCTTACATAATCTTTTTGCTTCGTCCACAAGCGTTTGTTCCAACGAATCAGCGATTTCGATTCATTTGGGCCAATGTTTGCACCAATATTGGTGCCAATGAATGAAGAGGGGATGCTAACAGAAATTTTGTACAACATGACAAAGTGAATCACTGTCGTCAACTGACTTTCAATATTATCAATACAAGATATAAATACATACTGCGTCACATATTTACACGTGTCGCTATTGTATTCTTTGTCAAGGGCTGAAATAATTTATTTTGTTTACTACTGCAGAATTGAATGCAATAATCTATATTAGGCAATCTGGCACTTGTGTAAGTCCTTGCTTAGTTAACCTACTAAGAACATGCAAATTTAAAAAAAAAAATGCTTACAAAAGTTTGGATGACCTGTTGACAAACAATTTGGGTGGATTAAAAAACTTTTTTTGCAAAAAATAACCGACTTCGACTTCGAAGGTTAAAACAACTCTCTGTCTCTAACGTGTGGAACGATGATTTTTACATGCTGTGCAAGCGGGCGTTAGTAATCATTTTAATCCACCCAAAATGTTTGTCAATTGGTCATCCAAACTTTTCTTAGGATTTTTTTTAATTTTTAAGGTACTTAGTATGTTAACTAAGCACTAAGGGACTAAGGACAGGACTAAGGGACTAAGTATCTTCATCATTCCCCTGCCCTTATCCGAATTTATTTGGGGTTGGTGCAGCATATCTTCTTCTTCCATACTTCTCTATTACTGGTCATTTTATCAGACACTCTTTTCTAGCCATATCATCCTCCACACAGTCCATCCATGGGCTTCCTCTATTCTTATAGTCATCAACATTCATGCTCAAAATTTTCCTAATGACGTTTTCCTCATTCTTCTGCATCAGATGCCCATACCAATATGTTTTAAGTATGTTAGTGCTAAACGTATCTAGTGATTTCAGGTGCAAGCGAGCCTAAGGATTGTAGCTTGTGGGTCGAGTTTCTGCCACTACGGGCAAATACATGAATAACTGTGTATTAGGCTCGCCCACTGTCTGAGCTGATTGTATAGGATGATGCGTTCCCTTCTGGCTCGAAGATCCGAATTAATTCTAATTCAAACTTTAGAGGAAAATCTACTTACTGTGAGATCTAAAGTTGTGTGTTTCATAGCTGATGCAATGGCTTGGTCATCCATTTTGGCACATTCTCCAAATAAATCTTTGCTAGATGATGAGGCGATACGGTCTCTGAAATAAATCATGGTATATTTAAATATGATACTTGAATGGCAACTCGAAAATCGACCTAAAAGATAAAACTATGGCAATGTATAAGGAGTCGGCCCAACACTTAGTAACGAGTTTGGCGCTATCACTAGAATTTATCAAATCCTGTACTACTGTGTGCTGGCATCAGGGCAAACTGGACTCGATATTATCCTCTTCCCAGTCGTGCGTGACTAGGGAGGGGTTACAACATTTATCGATAATATTTCGATAGTGGATGGATAGTATTATATGATTGGATAGTGGATATTTTAAATGCCGTACGGGTTCCTTGCGGACACTTGTATTGTATAACGGGCTGGTATCCGCAACTCCACGTCCAAAGCGCGTATTTTGCGTAAGGGTGGGAAATTCATTCGAATCACCCCAGTTCCCCGAGAAAGGCCAGCTTGCAGGCACTTATTTTTTATTAATTTTTTCATCTTGCAATTGTATCGATCGATTGTTTCGATGTATAATTAAACTCACCTATGAAAATAATGAGACTGAAAAAACTTAGTCCAAAACTCTGCTTCAGTCATTTTATTCGGTACATAATCAATATGTTTCTTTCTGACAGCGGGATATGTTTTAAATATGGCGTCTATTATGTCCTGGGTAAGGTTGTATTTCAGGCCGTTGCAGCCATCAGTTTGTGGCTGAATGTCAGCTAAAAAAGCTCCAGATACACCTGAAAGTAATATGAAGATTGTAGTAGAAATATTTTCTGTTCTCCACAAAATGAGTTTCAACGTCAAAAAAGGCTGTTACAAGATTATAAGGTAAACCGGGGTCCGAACCCCACAGGGCGTGCCCTTAGCGAGCGGTCATTTAGTTTATAATCTAATTTGTAAGCTCTGGCTGGGGGCCTTAAATTAATTTGAAGTCACCACAGGATAGTCCGGATAAGCAGTAAACCTTCTAGGGTTGAGCTGCGAACCATTATTTTGGATCAAATGTATGATATTGATAAATAGATGTTGGTACTGCTGGAATTGCAAGCACATAAATCATTTTGTCTTTGTCTCAGAGTGGTTGAGTTGGCAGCACATTGGCCAAACCTTTGATACTACCAGGTGGTGAACATCATTTTTAGCAAGGTAGCAGTTACCTGTGTAATAAATAAAAACCTACATCAAAAAATTAAATAAAACATACCAGCCTCCTGCTTAATATTATTAGATTCCGTATAAGTTTTTAGAGTAGGTGTATTCCAGTATTCTTCACTATTGATCACTTTTGATATCACCAAGTCTTCATATAAATGCTTCAATGTAGGGTGCAATGACAGTAGTCTGAAAAAATTATGAAAGCCATATTATAGGTCCGTTTTTGCATTTATTATGGTTCCTGAAAATAAAAGGGACTGCTGAGTATGGTCCTGGGTTCAATTCCCCGGTTGATCAAGGATTTTTCCATCAGGAGTTACTAAGTAGCAGCCACAGAATCTGGATTTGTGCCCAGTTCATGGCAATAGGCTCGCCTCTATTACATCGGAATTAAACATGACTGGTGAAATGTGGGTGAACTATTTACATGAAAGATATTTTCACGAAGCCGTCGTTTACACCATGTATTGTGATATTCATTATGATGAATTTAGTGTTAACTAGCTTATGCCCGTGGCTTCGAGTTCGGTAATTGTCCCACGGGATAGTACTACCGGGATAGACAGTAACCTATGTGATCATGCTCATCCAAGTTATAAACTACCTGTGTACCAAATTTCTTCCAAATCTTGTCAGCAATTTTTGCGTATAAGAGTAACAAACATCCATTCATCCATTCTAACAAACTTTCACATTTATAAGACCTTTTCCTTCTCCTTTTCCTTTCTTTACCTTGTAAGATGAATGTAACTAAATGTAGTGTTTTAAGCTTTCACGGTTTATAACTGAACTTACACTATCACTTACGGGATATCTTCCGCGATTATTGTTTATATTGAGCTCCCGATATTTCGACGCTGTTGCAAGCGCCATGATCACGAGATGACAACCGGGAGCTCAATATAAACATTAATCGCGGAAGATATCCCGTAAGTGATAGTGTAAGTTAAATGTAGTATTAGGTAAATCGCGTTAAGGAACTCAAATGGAGTTGGGCAGGATACCTAGCAAGGCGCACTGATGACAAGTGGACTAAGGTTGTCACCGAATGGCGTCCAAGAACTGGGAAAAGAAATGTGGGTCGTCGTGCAGCGAGATGGGCAGACAATATAGTTGAAATCGTGGTAAAGACCTGGATTTGGCCGGCACAGGACCGTAGAGATTGGCACAAGAAAGAGAGGCCTATTCTCAGCAGTGGGTGAATTCAGGCTATGAATGACTGATTTTCCACAAAATTAAAAAAAAGACAACAATTTGGAATTACAATAGAAGTTCAATGTAATTGTTAGTATTATTGTATTCAATTTCCTCTAGGACTCAATTTTGCTTTTATTTACACACTACTGTGTGTAAATAAAAGCAAAAGCCATGAAGCTGTTATAAATAATTATTAAAACCTGAACGCAACCTTCTACTACTGTTATTCAGAATCAATAATTCGCATTATGTCTGCATCCGAGCTGCATGCAATATGTAGTATTATAATTATATGACTCAAAATGTATTTGTATGACATTTTCCACATTTTTATTGCAATGTCAGTGAAAGGTTACGAAAATAAGTTGTTCTGATATTTTTATCTTACAGTTTCAACTACAAATTTTGGATTTGGCTCAGTAGCAAGTCGCGTAAAACGTGTTTTTTTTTTCAATATACAGTAAAATTGATATAGTTTGCCAGTAACCAGTGCCTGCCAAAATAAACTGACTGATTGTCTGGACTGGTTTTGTAGCTGTGGCAGCAATGAACAAAAGACACTAACTAACTTTGAATATGACTGATAGTGTATGACAAACTGTTTAAACCATTCTTCAGTTATATTGCACAATTGGCGCAGTGGCTGAGCTATTGACTGCTGCGCTGCGTGTCGCGGGTTCGATCCCGAACGGAACAAATATTTGTATGGCCTACAGATAGTTGTTCCGAGTCTGGCTGTACGTGTATATGAGTTTAAATTTTTGTAGACGCACTTACGATACAGGAGATTTTCCTAGTGTGGGGCGAAGATTAAAAAAAAAAATACTATTCAAGGATTTATACAATGCAGCCAACTCAATCACAAACACGCTGTACCATTTTCTAAAACTGATTGACTATGTATAGCCATAAGCCATAAAAACAGACATAATAGATTATACGTTTCTCAGATAAAACTATTCTACTTTATCATTACAAAACTTGTTTGATAATGACAAACTGCAATTTTGATATCACACACACAGACACATTGTAAAAGTTATATGATGAATAAAAGTATAGTATCTTACTTAGATTTCATCTCCAATTCCCCATCAATCTGTCTCTTAAACTTTGGTAGTAAGTTCTGCAGCAGCATCTTCACCTGATCCCGGTCTTTAGCCTGTGCCTCCGCACCCGATGGGTTGACGAAGTGAAACGTAGAACACGTGCCATCGTGTAATACCACTTGCAGTTGCACTTTTGGTTTACCCACTGGAGATATTTTTTGTGCTGAAACAATTGTATTAGAAATTAGTGGGAAACCATAATCATTTGTAGTTGGCTGTCAATCTTTTAATTGTTGGCTTTTGAGGTTGAGAAATGTTCCACATAAAGGTCCTAAGAATACTGAACTTTTTTCTACAAGAAATTAAAAGTTAAAAATAGATATAATCTATTTTTTACTTGAAGCCCAACCATCACCTTTCTTTCACCGTCAGATTTATGCTCAATTAATAATTTATGCTTTTTGTTTGTTGTAAAAAACTAATTTATTCTTTTTTACACTTTCAGTAGTACATTTGGAGTACTAGCTGCGGAAACTAGATGATTGTTAACTTTTGTTAATTTTTTATTTTGTTTTAAGTTTTTGTAGTAAGCAATGACTTATTGTCAGGCCTATGCTGTCTTTCCACACTTAAGTACTAATGCTGTAACATAAAAATATTGTAAAACCAAACAATTTTATAAAAGTAACCGCATTTCTTGCCGGTTCTTCTCCATAACGTAACAACCACCCCGAATCATGCACCTTTTCTCGACGTTTTACAGGTGCCCAAGTAGGCCTGTGTGAAATGAAATATTTTGATCTTGAAACCAATTCTGATAATTGAAGACATTCTAAAATTTTCATGAATTCAACTGCCCTATTTGTCCAGACTAAAAACATGAGCATCAGTTGCAGTTTCTTTTCTTCATTTTAAGGAACTGCAACTTTCAATACACTCCTGTGATACTTCTAAATACTAGAGAAACAAAGGGAGACCACCACAAAGTTTAAGTGGCAAAAAATAAAGATGAATCATCTCATTCAAGGTCACATTGATAGCATACACAAAACTATAAGGACAGGTTCAAACCTGCACACACCATGAGTGTTTGGTAGTGATCTGTGATCTAATATTACTAGGTCTTGCTTCCGGAGTCGCATACCTCTATTTTCATGATAGGATGTGATGATGAGTAATTAAATAATCTCTGAGAATGATGATGCATTTCTCATTAAAAGATAAAGCTTTCTAATACAAAATGTCTTATCTAGTACTTATTATTCTCCTCAAGTGAATATACACAATATACTTAGTATAGTAATCTGCTTATTGTTTAGAATAAGCGCAGAGTAGCCATGTTTAGATTTAGAGGTAGTATAGCAATCAATGTAACACTATAGTCCGTGTAGGTGGTCAACACAGACAGCTGCATTCGCTACATATTTATCTAACAGAGATGTGTGAATAACATTAAATAAAGAACACAGATATCTATATGCATTTGCTATGTCAACTTTTACGTTATCCTATAAGAGAAGAATTACTAAACCTAAACTTATGTACGGATGGTAGATTGCATTTTATTTACTTACTTTTGATATCAGCATATTTATGTGATACAGCGACTGTGTCTCTATTTTCCAACATCCATGCTAACCTTTGGTTCATAACATACAAAGTGCCATCACCCTTCTTATACCTCACGCAGCCCACGCTGAGCAAAACGTCCTCAGAAGACGTAGTCATCTCCAAACTTCACCACTCAACCCACAATATCAACAGTTTTAACATGAAAAAGTTATAAAACGTTAAAACTATAGTGCTCGAACTCTTCCAATCGCTACGTAAAAATTTTTACTCGATTTAGCCAGCTCCTCATGCTGCCAAACGCGATTTTATGTATGAATTCGTAAGATTATCGTGTGTCGCTGAATATGATCGCTTATTCCGAGTATAAAAACGAAGAATTATGAAATTCTATCTACAAAAAGCATATCACAGTCCGTCGACCATTAGAGGATTTGACAAACTGTCAGCTTTTTTTTTTTAAGTTGACTTCGAATCATTCTGCCTCTTGTTTAAAACGAACCACGTGGGATTTAGTAACTTTTATTTAATATTTATAATCAATCTTTTTTTTCTCAGAATACAAGAAAGAAACAATGTATTTTACTATTGGTGATAGATTCAGAGGTCATGCACGATTTCGAAAAAAAGACGCTATTCATTCGAATAAAGTTGTGTGTACACTAGATGGGTATATCGCAGCCCCCGCCCCGTATTCACATTCGTTTCGATTCGATTTCGGAAAGTCGTATGTCTATCTTTTTTTGGCATTACAAAAACGAGCGAGATAGATATACGACTTTTCGAAATCGAATCGAAGCGTTGTGAATACGGGGCAGAACAAACTTACACTTCATCCAACTTATTTGTGCAAGCGGGAAAATACAGAACTAAACTAAACCAAGTTTAACATATCAAATATCAACACATTTTTTCTTGCCATGCAGCGCTACCTTGCAGTGGTCATAATATAGTTCTGTATTACAGAACGTCACTCGAGAGTCTCAAAACTCAAGCAATAAAACTAGTTTCAAACTAATCAAATGATTTGAATCTAGCTTTAAGTAATGCTTGACGTTTAATAGTAATACCATCACCAACTTTTCCTAATATCCATAACCTGACAATATTTATATTGCTGAATAAAATTGACACAACATGGCACATTCATTTATCAGTAGAAAAAAATGCATCATTTAGTGGCAAGTAAGAGCCATCAAATCAGGGTACAAATCTAATTAGCCTGGTTTTGACGATCAACTGGAATAACCATACAAAATAAGCAAGTTAGATTTTTTTACTCAACCATTTAACTTATGTTTTTTTTTTTTGCTATCCAGTGTCCCACGGCGGGCAAAGGCTTCCTTTAATCCCCTTTCTCCTTCCAAACATCTCTATCTTTTGCAATCTCAAGCCATGTTCACCCCAGTTTTAAATTTTACTTACGAAAAAAAGGTACCTAATTCATAATCCTATTATGTATTAGAACAATCAAAGCTACTTTGTTTGATACCAAGATACAAATTCTTTGGTAATAATAGTTTTAATGAATCTCTTTGTCTCAATGTCAGAGTTAAACCAAAATATTTTAAAGTATTAAGGTATTAGGTACGATGGGCCGATGGCCCAATTTTTATCAAATGGGGTGACTCTTTTTTATTTTGTTGAAAAATATTTACGTTCCTTTCACCATGAACGCATCCCTAATAGACCGCCTTTTAATTATTTTAGCATAGCAACACTCAACATTGACAACCCAAAATGCAATCATGGCGCACGGGGCACTGTGTTTTTAGAATGCTGAGAAGTTTTTACGTAAACACTTCGTTATTTTGCATTGTAAACGCTTTATGTGTTTTTATAAATTATCCTTGAGTTGTTAAGATTGTAGTGAAGCATACATGTGTGTTCCAAACTTGCAATTTTCACCCATTCGGAATCACGACTCTGTACTACTAGACACTTGCAGGTATAAAAATCATGAGATTCGCTGTTTCAGGAGTCCTAACGTTCGTAACATGATTCTTTATAATTGTGAACATGATGAATACGTCAAATCATATGTTTGTTATTCGATTAATAGTGAGCTATCGTACTAAATGCGATATATTCGTTTGTTCCAGATAACTTGTTGGTGTCATAATGTCAGAGGCGTACGCCCGCGAGATACTGCGAAGGAATGTTGCGCAAATATGCCAAACTATAGGATGGAACGGTATAAACTCAACTCCACTGGACATTTTGGTGCATGTGCTGGAGAAGTACATAAGGTCACTTGGGACACAAGCTAATAGATACGCCGAACAATTTAATAGGACTGAACCAAATTTACATGACTTAGGATTAGTATTTCGTGACCTACACATTCATTTACCAGAGTTGACAGAGTACACTAGGTGCGTTCCACCCGTGCCAGCACCGGTAACCTCTGAAAAGTTCCCTAAACCTAAGGAATCTAATTTGAACTTTCTCAAACCTGGAAGTCATGAAGTGGTTACGAGACCTATGCATGTGCATGAGCACCTGCCCCCTATGTACCCTGAAAAGGAAAGGGATACACCTGTGGTGGCAGGAACTGTTGAGATCCGTCAAAATGGCATTGATAATGTTGACAATAGTAATGCGACATGTACAAGTCCGGAAATATCAGTCACCGATAGCCCAGATAAGAACAAGGAAATTTTCAAGAGACCTACTGATCCAGTTTCATTACCAAACAGTAAAAGACCAAGGTTACGTTTGGATGAGGAGGAAAGGACTAGAGAAATCAGCAGTGTGATGATGACTATGTCAGGGTTCCTGTCTCCGGCACGTGAGGGTAAACTGCCTGAGGCACGGCCTCCTGCCATTATGTCAGAAAAACATTATGACAAACATAAAGCAAATTCACATCATTCTAATGTAATAAAGGCACCAATAGTAGAGAAAAGTGATAAGAAATCTAAGAAGAATAAGTTATTGAATGGTAAAGTAATGAAGAGTAAACGAAAAGATAAGAGTCATAAAGGTGAGGGTAGTAAATCTAAGGATAGTAGTAAATTGAATAAGTATCCACCTGGTCATCCAATGAAAAATAAGGATGTCCACCCTACACATCATAATCATGTGACCATGCCAGCGCCAAAGGCTGCGCCACCACCACAACCTTCGAGATCTGTGATGCCTCCACCACCTCCTGTGACTGAACCTGTAAGACCGGTTCCTCACATCAAGCAGGAGCCGGTAGATCCACCACCACCACTGGCACCACCACCGGCACCACCACTGGCCCCACCAGTGGTGCCCAGAAACTCAGTACTAACTGAGGATGCTATTCCTGTACCAAGAAAAATACCTATTTCAAAATCTCCACTTGTTTCTAATTCTATTCCTGTACATAAATCACATCCTTCCACTAATTCCTTTGTTCCCGAAGTGGAGATAAAGAAAGAAGTAATTGACGAAGAGGAGAAATTGGCCTCTCAACCTGATAGATCAAAGATAAATATATTCAAAAGGATATCGAACAAATCAAAAGAAGATCGAGTCACTCCAGAGGTTGTTCATGAAAAATTACAGTCTGATACAATGATCTCAAGGTTACACAATTCTGCTCATGATAATGCAATTGAAAGTAGATCCCATGAGCCTTATAGAGTGAAAACTGAAGAGCCTGTGGTGAACAATAATGATAATAGTGCTGTAGATTTGTCTAAAGTTATGGACTTGAGGACTGATGAAGTGATAAACATTGATGATGATTCTGTAGATGTGCATCCTATGGCTTCTAGAGCCCCTCCAATGGAACATCGTCCTAGTATATCAATTAATAAATCCCTGCAAGTACCTTATCCCAAAGATATAGCTAGTGTCAGTCCAAAAATTAAGAAGGAAAAGAAACATAAGGACAAGAAAGATAAAGCCGCAAAATTGGAAGCAAAGTTATTGAAGAAACAACAGCAGATGTTAGCATTTGAGATAGCACAAGCTGAAAAGCAAAATATGAAAATGAGTGGCATGAAGCCATCCAAATCAAGTAGGCCAAAGAATGAATCAAAGTTGCCACAAATGCCACCTGGTTTTCCATTCTTCCCTGCTATGACTCCAGGGAGAGGTCTTATGCCTGGTCCAGGTTTAATACCTTCTCCTGGATTAATACCTGGTGGTGACTTCTTAGCTGAGTTTGCCAATAATCCAGCACTGAGAGGGTTACCAACATCAAATTTGCTCACCAATCCATTTGCATTAGGTGCAGGTGGACCAGGTGGCTTGATAGCTGGACCTAGTTTCTTGTCTGGTGGTCTTAACCCTGGTATTCGAAATCCACTTATGGGTATGGGTAACTTCCCTCACACATCCAGATCATCCCCTATGAAAATACCTTCAATGTTACGTCGTCGTCCTAGCTTAGAAGTAATTCCTGTTGAAAACGACGATGACAGAGGCATGCATAAACCTCCGATGATGGGTCGAGAAAAGGACAGACACGACAAGCACAAATCTCAAACCATTCCAAACATTTTACAGAAGCATAAGTCCAAGTCGCATAAAGATCACAAGTCCAATATGTATAAAATGCCACCTGTAACACCAGATATAACTATCGAATTAAATCCTCCTAAAATGGACCCCGTAAGACTAGAGCCGCCTAGGCGGTCCCCCGTCCCGCCTCGTTTACCGACGCCGGAGCCTATTGTGGAAAAGATCCCAGAACCTATACCAGAGCCTGTCAGAGTACCATCTCCAGAAATTCCTCAGGAGAAGGAACAAGAAAACTCTGAAAAGAAAAAGGATAAATCACACAAGAAAGAAAAGAAAGAGAAAGATAAAGATGGCATTAAAATCAAGAAGAAAAAAGATAAAAAGGATAAGAATAAAGATAAATCGGAAAAGAAAAGAGAAAAGGAGGAGAGGCAAGAGTTGAAGGATAAAATTAAGAAAGAAAAGAAGGACAAGAAGAAAGAAAAACTAGTGGACGGCTTAGTCCCGAAGCTTACGCTTAAGCTGAGCTCGTCCAACTCGAATTCACCAATGCCGCCGAGCTCGCCGGATTTATATAAGTTGAATATCAAACCGGTGATCAAAAAGGAAGATGAGGAGGAGGAGTCACCAATGAAGGAAGAGCCGGTGTCCCGGGAGCACAGTCGCTCTCCGGAACTCGCGCAAATATCCGCGCTAGTGACGAGGCCGCCCAAACAGAAACATTCTAAACACAACCACATCGCAGACATCGAAGGCCACTCGTCTTCGCCGCCGTCCGGGACCTCGCCACCCAGAAAAAATACTCCATCCTCCTCATCGAAATATAGAAGGATATTAATTAAACCACTGAGTAAGAAAGGCCATGTGGAAAGTTTTGACGATGACGTCGCATCGATTTCGGAAGAACCGGCGCCAGCACCGGCTCCGCCGCCTCCGCCAGCGGTCGAGAAGCCGACCGGACCTTTACCCACACCTTATTACGTTGACGAGCACGGTAATAAGATTTGGGTATGTCCCGCATGCGGTCGTCCTGACAACGGCTCACCGATGATCGGTTGTGACGGCTGCGACGGGTGGTATCACTGGGTGTGCGTCGGCATCACGGAAGAACCCGGTGCAACAGAAGACTGGTTCTGCAAGTCGTGTCTCGCGAAGCGCGCCGCAATGGCGCTCGCCGGTGTCACTTCCGCCGGTAAAAAGAGGGGCCGAAAACCCAAAGGGGAAAAAATTAGAGACTGTCATTGATATGGACCTTTTTGTTGTTACTGAGATTAGTGATAATTTTCCGTTCGATAGATACGAGTAAATGGATGCAAGTTGTTAATGGATTAATTGTTGAATGATATCATGAAGAAAAATGTTTTTCATCATTTATAATGTTATATCATAGGCTTCAATTAAGTATAGATAATAATGAATATTGACATAAAATGTTGAACATAAAAATAGTGTAGTTACTTGTAATAATTACCATAATTTTAAATATTTTGTTACGATTTCTCTTTATTTCTCGTTCGCTCGGTTAGATCAAGCTGTAATGCGATTGCGGGCGTGTTATACACTTCTCGCGTGTAAACATAGATGATAATATAAGATTCTTTTTATATTGTACAAAAACTGAATTTACTTAAGAAATTGGTGATGTATAAAGTAAATGTAGTGAATATTTAAATAAACAGAAATAAGGCTGGATGTATTTTCAGCTGATATTTGAATATTTTCATATTATAATTTTAATATAACCCTGTTTTTTTTTTGTTGAAGTTGTTCCTTCAATTTTTGTACAGGGTAGGCACTGTCGCGCTGACTCCGGCCTGTACGTTTCTTAACGGGAGGCAGGGAGACTAGCTTCCCGCGCGAAAGTGCCTGCCCTACTGCATTCGACTTACTTGGAAGGGAGGCAAATGTAAATCTTTAATTTCAGCCAGTGGCCAATTAAATATATTGGTACTCGAAATGTAGTAAATTATTTTAATCCATAACCCACCTATGTGACCTTATTCCCACTAACAATTTTTCCCTCGCAGTAGGTTCCCTGTCAAACACCATTCTGGAGGAAAATAAATGACAAGGCTGTCATGTCAGTCAAGGCAAGTCATGCTGCGTACGATCATATTTTTTACTAACTTACATTACAATGCAGTCGTATTTCCCGCTCTCTGTTGTAAACGAATTCCCGCCAAAAATTATCTCTTTGTTCAAGCCGAATTCGGCTCGAGTGTCAGACGGTGATTAGACTACGTTGAAATGCATGGATGAAAATATTATGTTGTGATATACGTAATCGTTATGTTTTGACGAATTCCCGCCAAAAATTATCTCTAGATGTCCAAGCTGTGAATTCAGCTCTTAGTGCCAGACGGTGTTATACAACGATGAAACGCATGGATGAAATTATGTTGTGATATAATCGTAAACAATGTAACACCACTGAGAAAAGCTTAACGCCGTTGCATCATACACAGACCATATCAATCAAGGTCAGGCACATAGCATGATAGCAGGTAGGTACTCTAACAACAATAAGTACCTACTTATGCGTATGCATGTCAATAATTATTACGCCTTACGTTTACACGTACGGTTTATAAGATGCTTAATATTTAGGTATAAGTAGTATAATCACTAAGTTCTGATGCAGGGTCACTAGACATTACTACTTATTTAGGTACTTATAGTTAGGTACAAACTTCAAAGTAACTCACCTTACACTTCGCTACCTAACGTGACTACAGTTGTTTGAACACACAATAACACTGCATTGCAACAGATCGTTTGTGGCGGTAAGTTTGAAAGACTAGTTGCTTTTAGATTTTGCTCACCCTCAACCTCTAAGTGTTAAGTAGGTGTTTTTCTGAAAACTGTTTTGAAACTCACTTTTATTTCGTTATTTTATTCAGATTAGCTACTTACATATTATTCACAACACAAATATTAACATTATTATAAACTGGATCGAGTTTAAATAAATAGTAGGTAGGTAATATAAACATAGTTTGTATTTATTAGGTACCTACTATTTACTTTATAATTATGTTCATAATATGTCCTACGTAATAGTTCAAAGAACTTTTGTTTTGAATTTAATGAAATAAATAGTAATCTGTGGCATGGTCAAAGAGGCAATTCAAAGGGGAATTCCCAAATGAAACACTGTAGAACGTACTTAGGTAGGTATTGTTATGCCCTCTCACTTGCACATTCGGAAATAATTAATGAGGACAAGGGTAAAATTATAATAGCACCGTTATGTCAAAACGTTTTACCAATCCATACACTTACATTTTTGTTTAATAACTCGACAATGGTCACCCTAATTTTCATTATTGTTTCAGAGTTTGATTTTCTTATTGAAAGTTAATGTATAATGGTCAGAGTGTCGCCTTAGAGGCGGTTTATTACAACTATGATTAATTTTCAGGTTTTCAGTTATTTCGATTCGGTACAGCTCAAATGAATAGCCGGAGATGTATGAATTTGGACGAGGTAAAAGAACTACTCATGTAAGCATCGTAGAGGTGGACTTCTGTGTAGTAGCGTAGCGTGGGTTTTTGCCGCCCCCTTTATTTTCATCTTTAGTCAAGAAAGGTAGCAAAAAGTCAAAACATTAGCATTTTTTTTTAATTAATATGAAATGGGCGGCTCGTGCGAGCCCTTCGCAGTCTGCCACCCCGGGCCAGTGGCGTTTAGTAACACCACTGCTTGGTTGTTTTTCCTTGTTTTTACAACATAGTCCCGATGACAATAGTGGTTCTCTGATTTGACACTGTCGCCTGGCCTCGCTCGCCGCCTCCTGGCTCCGCTCTCTGCCGCCCCCTGAAACGCGCCGCCCGGGCCCATGCCCCCCCACACTTTCTGTCTTTCCCCATGGAAACAAGGCTGAGTTTATGTATGTAAATAGTCTGTCGCTTTGTTTACTAAAAAAAGGGAATATTTTAGAATCGGTAGAAATTCGATGAAGCGACTAAGTTATGCTACATAAGAAAACCATTGACGGTTGTCTATCCATCCAATGCTGGGTGTAGGTCACCATTACACATCTTATATCATCGCATAATTACCCGGGAAACAGACTACACACGCCATTTCTCACCATACACACACACGACATAGGAAGGCTGTAAATTGCGGAAAAGGCAGAGGAGATACAGAAATAAAAAATAAAATTTTCAACATAAAAATCTATTGTTAAAAGTAAAACAACAGCAGTATCTACTAAGCTTCCTCTCAAAGTCCAGTCAATTCTCAAGGCTTGAACGGTTAAGAACCACAAGTTATTACAATAAATTCCTAAGCTTTAACCCTGTTCAGCAGATTACAGAACATACACAAATACTGAATACTTACTACATTGCCCCAAAGATGAATTAATTGTTAAGTTCTACATTTGTTAGCCAGTTTTCGTGTAATAAAACAAGCGAGGTATCAATTGTTGAATTATTATTATGAACTAATAAAACTAAAAGCAAATAAGTGTAAAAAAATCAAAACAGTATTGAACCACTGGAATTTGTTTAATTTACAAAACCGAAATAGTGAAGGAGCTATACAGATGCTCAAAACATTTTGATTCTTGGTTTAAAGTTCATTTAATGGTGTCTAAAGTCCTTAGTCTCGTTTGTAAACCTAATTCAAAGTCGACATAGTAAATGCTGATATTTCCAGATAATCAATTCGCTCTCAGACTACAAAAAACAAATCTAAGACATGTTCACACGTCCACAGACATTAAAGAAAAACCTTTACATCTTAAAGGTAATAAAATTATTTTCACGTAAAACTGACTACACTCAAACTACAACGAAAAGCCTTAATTTGTATTACTTGGTGTCGGAAGGTGCATTTGGCGCCTGCTTTTTTATACTTTCAGTAGGTGGTGGGATTGTTTTCTCTTGGTTCCATTGCTTTAGACCTTCAGGTAGGCTTGTGTCTTCATCTAAAGATCCCGTCCCTTCTACAAACTCTTCATAAGTGCTCTTTTCAGGGAAGGGTCTCTTTCCAAGGAGCTCGATCATGTCCTCTCTACTTAAAATCTCTTGTTTCAACAATCTCTCTGCTACTTTGATAATGTTTTCCTTATTTTTCATTAGCAACTCTGTTGTGAATACATGGGCGCTGTTGATCAATACTCTGACTTCAGAATCAATTAATTCCGCTGTCTTTTCCGAATATGGTTTATCGATTACCATTTCACCAGGTTGGGGCATTTCGAACGATACATTGCCTACTTTGGCGTTCATGCCGTAGTGGACTATTTGTGCGTATGCGCTTTGGGTAATTTTTTTCAGGTCATCTTGAGCGCCCGTTGTGATTCTGCCGAAGAAGATTTCTTCACTAACTCTACCGCCGAGTGTCATACACATTCTATCGAACAGCTGTTCTTTGCTGTAAAGGTATTGTTCTTTGGGTAAATACTGGGCGTATCCGAGACCTTTTCCTCTGGGGATAATGGATACTTTGAGGAGTGGGTCGGCGTGTTGTAGGAACCAGCCGGCGACTGCGTGGCCTGCCTCATGGTATGCCACAATCTTTCTCTCATCAGGTTGGAGGACGTTGGACTTCTTTTCCATGCCAGCAACAACTCTCTCAATGGCTTGCTCGAAGTTCTTCATGGTAATGTCGTTGGCTAACTCACGAGCGGCGATGAGAGCGGCTTCGTTGCAGACGTTTGCGATGTCAGCGCCAGTGAAACCTGAAAACATTTAAAAATTATGTTTATAGTAAATATTTTTGAGATGCAAAACGGGAGTTCAAAATTAAAAAAATATATTAAAAAGTAGAAGGAAAAAAACCTCTACTACTGAAAAATTGCGGTGTGTAAAAATGCTGAGATTAAATTTGTTCCCGTCTCGTAATAAAATACCCAGGTCATTCTCTATTGCGTGCATCTAGGGGTTTCAGGCGAGTGCGTAAGTTTGCACGTCCAAAGCTGCGTATACACTATATCCGTGCAGCAACCGCGCATCTGTAACTGCCCTAATGGGGACAGTTTGCGCATTTAATAGTCAGCAGTACCCTCTATTGGAGCAGTTGCAATTTATTCGCAAATATTCAATAGTGGTTAGATTTGCGGGAGCAGTTGCAATTTATGCGCAAATATTCAACATAGTGGTTAGATTTGAGACGAAAAATCGTATTGGAATCGCATTTAACAAGAATGATAGATTCTATGTTAAATATGAACTATACTGGTGTCATAAGCCGAACTAAATTGGATAAGTAGCAAGATCTAAGTACAATGACGTACTTAGATCTTGCTACTTGTACAAGTTGTTAACACTTTTTTCATTAATATTATGTAACAGATTTTTTTAAATAAATCAACGCAGACGCACCTTAATAAGGAACCAAAGCCCTTGGACTAAGAAATCTGAAACTTCGAATAAAGTTGCGCGGAGCATTGTAATGTAACAATCCAAGAATTTATTTCGACGATTTCTTACAAATTGTCACATTAAGGCGCTCCCTCATTTCACCCAGAGGTTACGCCTGTAATGTAACAATTCAGATTCGAGCATTACATCAGTGATTGAGGAGAACCAAGCATTAAAGTGCGCAACCTGTGATCATACAGTTTGTAACAATCACTTGTTCCAGTATTAAATCGGATCTTGGATTGTTACATTACAGGCGAAGGCTCACTCACCGGGAGCAATTATTTGTAACGTAATGCTCAAAATGAGGCAGCTACTTGATGGTCGGATGATCCGGGATTTCTGAGGAAGGGAGTCTGTTTGTGTGGTTCTTCTAAACTAAGTATGTGATGGACTTTGATGCGGTTTTCTACAGCATTTAGAAAAGTTAATCCGGAAGTCGTAAAAACGTGCGACGCGGGTCACAAGCACTAACTAAAATCCAGAGGGCTTAGCAAGGTTTTTTTTTTATATCTTAAAGTTTTACATTTATTAACTTTTTTATCAAGTTGAGATACTAGTCTTAATATGAAGGCACCTTTTTGACATTAACTAAAAAAAAACCAGTCATTTCCAATATACAAACCTAGAAACAAGACAATCATATCCCTTCAAATATTTGGTTAATTGTAGTGAACATTCCGATTTTAAAAGGGCCTTGCACCTTGTAGCAAATATTTCATGAATTCAAATGAATAAATGTTATTATACCTGGTGTGAGTGCCGCCATCTTTCGTGCCAGCTTTGATTTATCAATAGTTGTCTTCAAAGGAGTCAAATGAACTTTGAAAATGGAAGCTCTTCCCTTAATGTCTGGAGCAGGAACAAATATCTGCCTGTCAAATCTACCAGGTCTTAGTAGGGCTTTATCCAGAATATCAACTCTGTTTGTAGCAGCAAGGACCACAACATTTGTTGTAGTATTGAACCCATCCATTTCAACAAGAAGCTGATTCAAGGTATTTTCTTGTTCGGAATGACCTCCAAAACTACGTCCTCCTCTTTTCCTACCAACTGCATCAATCTCATCAATGAACAGGATGCATGGTGCATGTTTACGGGCCATAGAGAACATATCACGGACTCTAGATGGACCTACACCCACGAACATCTCCAAGAACTCAGACCCTGAGACAGTAAGAAAGGGCACATTGGCTTCTCCTGCAGTGGCCTTTGCTAGCAAGGTTTTACCAGTACCAGGGGGGCCAGTAAGCAGGGCTCCCTTGGGGATCTTGGCACCCAAGTCAATGTACTGCTGTGGATTTTTCAAGAAGTTGACGAATTCCATAATCTCGATCTTGGCTTCTTCACATCCAGCAACATCTTGAAACTTGACACCAATATCAGTGGGATTAATTAGCTTAGCTGTGGACTCCATAACACCACCAAAAAGTCCACCTCCCCTCTTTCCACCGCGCCCCATCATGTCTGCTGATCTTCTCATCATATATATTAAAAATCCTATAATAAGTATGGTCGGGAGCATGCCTGTCAAACTTGAGGCTTCAACCTCAGTTTTATAAATGACAGGAATGAAATTTGGTGGATCAACACTCATCTCTATTTGTGCATTTTCTAAATTCCTCTCAAATGAGTCTACGCTGCCAATAGCAAACCAAGTGACTTTTCCGTCTATGGCTGAGCCTGGGTGTAGTTTCACTCTCACCCATTTTTTGTTGATAACTTCTAATTTATCCACAGTTCCTTTTTGTAAGTATAAATTGACGAAGTCTCGCCAGCTGATCTCTCTGTAGCGGAGTTCAAAGTATGCAATGGATCCTAATATACCCACAATGCCCAATGCACCAAACATCATCCATTTTTCTTTGTCCTGCCCTTCATAGCCACCGCGAGGGCCACTGCCACCGGCACTACCGCTGAACATGTTCATGTTCCATTTATCCTGGGCACTGGTCGGTTTCGGAGACGGTTGAGCTCCTTTCGAGGGCGTAGGGGGTGCTTCTTTTTCCGTACCTGGAGTTTTAGCCGGCTTCTGACTTGAACCCGGCTCGAAATACTTCTCAAAACCTTTAGGTGGCTTCTTACAGAATTCGTACCATTGGTTCAGCACTGAATCTATAGCGGGGACTCCGATTTGCTGAAATTTGGGGCCATTGTGATGAAACTTTCTTAACTGAGAGCGTGTTAATCTCAAACCTTTCCACATCTTGCTGTGATTGTATCACTAACTATATACAGAACTAAATGTTGTTTTATAATTATTGCACAATTCGATCGGAAAGGGGATCACAAAATACTATCGAGAAATATCGTGACAAACATGGTTAGAAAATCTGTCAAAAACAAATTGTCACTTGTCAATGTCGGAATAAAGACCCCTACATACAATAGAAGTTGTAAAATTGAAATGCGTCTATAACAAAAAATGTACTAAATTATATTTTCTTGACTATACTCTTATTAAAAACGTTAAACACAACAAACAGCTACACTGAAACACAGCGTGAATGTTTCATGCCATTTTATGCTGTCTGCTCTTTTTTTACATACATTCTACATTTGATCTGACATGTGACAGATAATTTTGTTACTGTGACGAAGCGTGTGTGTGTATAAGACCGAACATTTCGTTTGAAAACTGATCCTTTCTTTCGTTAGAGGTTTTTATGAAGTAACTTTATTAGGTATCATACAAAAACATATAAAGTTACTGATTTGGATAAAAACAATAATTATACAAGCAAATATTGTTTCAGTTAAAAACCTAACAAACTTAAAAAAAAAATGTCTAGATTGTATAACCACCTTAGATCATATGCTTTGCTTTCAGAACGAAAAATCAGACATTTTCATTTCGTAGGTAAATAAATGAGATTTACGAATTCTGCATTATTTTCAACAACAGTTCGCGTATCATCCATAGCTGAAACCAGTAAAACGCAAGCCTTCAAAGTGATTACTTCATTACGTGGGTGTATAACGTTGCGTCTAGTTGTTAAATTTTAGTGTGAACTTGCACTAGTTATGGATCAAGAGAGACCAGAAAGCAGTTCGAATCCTGGAAAGAGGACACGACCTATGCTACTGCAGCCAAGTCCAAAGATCGCTAGAGTATCAGCGTACGCGAGCTCAACTTCCAGTGGGGTGCTGAAGAACTCCAAAAAGTTTGGACCCCACTCTCCAAAGAGGGCAAAAATTTCTTATAATAAGAGTGATGTGCCTGCCCCAGGCACTCTTGTTCCTGACAAGCATGTTCGTAAGGCTGGTCCTTACCTCCTTGGCCCTAAACTTGGGCCAAGTCCTGTTAAAAGCATAGTGCAGTGCTTAGCAAGGAAAGAGAGAACAGATGAGTTCTACCAGGTAATGGGCTGTTCTGATCACATTCTATTCTATTGTAAACAGTGTTAACTTATGATATAAGATTTAGAACATTGTAAACTTAACTTGTTTACTAATGACTTTGATATATGGGTATAAACTGAAGACAATTTGTCACAAGTTTTTTTAATGAAGTAGAAGATACTTCATCATCATTAATCATTCTAATAATAGTTTTTGCACTATTATCAACAAACTGTAATTACATAATTATTGTTTTTTCTTAGCTACTTAGCTCTGATGAGGTTTATTAAAATCATTGATGACCTCCTTGCACAGTTTTTTTTGATGATTAAAAAATATTGTTTAAAATGATGCAATATTTCCTAACTTTAACAGTGTTATTTCTGTTATTTGCGCAATAGTAATGAAATCATATTATACTGGTTATGTTTAAACATGTCTTCCTTATTGCTGTATTTTCTCAGTTTCTTATGAATGCTATTTATAATAATTTACTCATATATTATATTTAGGAGTTAATGCTGTCAGTAGTTTCTTTTAATAGAATCATAGAGGAACCAATTATCATGCCCAGCAATCTTTACTTCAACACTAATTCACACATTGACACAATTAGCGCATATTTTTTTTTACAAAAAACTAGTTTGTGTAACATTGCAGGCTGGTCTTTATTTCATTTTAAAACAAATTGAGAAATCAATTTAACATCACATGTAATGCAATTGTTCTAATTTTATTCAAACTAACATAATTTCAAGCAAATGTCCCTTAACTATCATTTTGCAGTTTAAAAAAAAATATGGAAAAACATGGTACTCAGTGAATATTTTTCATGCACCGTAAGTTGTTCCACCTTGTGCAATAATAAAACTTGCTAGCAGATGATTAGATAAACAATTTCGCTGCAAATTCAAATAATTCATTTTTACTTGTATGCACGAGTCATTATAGCTACACGTAACAACAACAACAACTCGGGAGGCGGGTTGTGGGCACATGAAAGAATTTCGAAAGGAATTATTGTTTTGACCCTTATGTTGGGTGCTTCGCGCAGAAAGTTTTTAATAGATAAAATATATTTATTGTACACCAATATACATTAATACAAGCTTATTTACAAAACCATTCTTCAACTTAGTGCATGTTGATAGAAATTAAATTGAGTCAGCCGAGAACTGGGCTAAGAGTTTTGTCCATCAGTTGCTGTAATGACTAAATAATGGGACAAAATATCACGGCTGCATAGTTTGTGGAACAGCACCACATTTACACTCCAGGGCTGAGTCATCAATTAATCTGTTCCTGGTATACCTAAACTTGTCTTTCCAAATATGAGTCTACCTCAACCATAAACTGACATAACGTCGTTGAAGTTCTAACATCACGTAAGTAAATTTTCGTCGGTTTTGACATTTTGATGTTGATGCCGCCGTTTCCTAGAGAATCGGAAGACGCGTTGTTTTGGCGAATCAGAAAAAGCAACGTCTCTATTTAATTTGAGTGGACACAAATTATAAAATGGTTTTGTACCACTACCTGAGTATAATTATGCAGTTATTTCACTCTCCTGTAAAATTGCTATTTTTGACTTACGCGGTGTTAGAACTTCAACGACGATAAGTCACGCTACAACACGGCAAGCTAGCTACACTTTGAAATCTATAAAAAACCTTTTATATCTTTCAGATTAAGATCTTAACCCTACGAAATGAAGGTCAACCTGAAACCCAAGATGACCGTCAAGGCAAGATGCTGTTGCATACGGAATATTCTTTACTTTCTTTATTGAAAGACCAGGATGGGGTTATTCATCATCATGGTTTGTTTAAGGTAAGGAAACTTCATCATTCACTATGCACCAGGCAGAACTTTATTTTGTGTAACTTATTTCATCATTGCTGCTCTGTAAACGTCATCATCTGCCTGGCTTTTTATCACAATTTTACCGGTAACGATTGTCAAAGATGTACAAATGTCAGCCAGGACCAACGGCTTTAACTTGCTTTCTGAGGCGCGGAAGAGTCTCGACAGGAAGAGTCAATACATCCATGGACCGACATTGCAAGCGCTGCTTAACCTTGAAAATCGACCCGTGCGTCTATTAAATATATCTGTTAGCCATTTAAATATTGCTGATTAACCAGAATGAAAGAGACAAAGCTCCATCGCGGGCTAACTTCCTGACTTTCTTTTCTCGCTTATTTTTTATGTAGGTACGAAAATGAGTGCGAACTCTAGGGTTTTTCATCTAACCCTAAAAAAATAATCCGATTAAAACCTCTATATGGGTAAATTTTTCGGTCCATGTTTTACATTGATTCTTTTCTTAACGAGTTGGGTTCGAGTCGATCCAAACCAAACCCTACAGCTACATGACGTAAAAACTTTCGCGCGGCTAATCAGAAGATTTTTTATGTTGTTCCTTTAGAAATAAAGTTCACAATCGCTATCAACATACTCGATGGAAAGTTTTACGTCGAATAAACGCGCCCTTATTGCGTAACACAACAAAAGTTATTGTGATTGCGAATGTGTTACGTAATTAAGGTGCAGATGACACAAAAAATCGGTACTGCACACGATACTGGTTTTTCGAAGTCTGATTTGGTTTTGCATATATAACAAAATTATTGATTTATAAATATTTAAAGGTATCTAGAACGGAAGTATTTAAGTACATTTTTTATTTTTTCGCTACCTACGGACCTAGGACTGGTTACCTAGGACTATGACATATGTACATTGTAACTGTGTGCTGGTATTCAGCTGCATCCGATTAGACTGGAAACCGACCCCAGCATAATTGGGAACAGGCTAGGCAGATGATGATGATGACGGAAATGTATGGTCGTTAGAAACAGTGATATGTACTCAATTTACAGGATTATGCGCTAGAAGAAGTTCCGAACCCAAACGGCAACGGTTTCATCTACACAGGCCGAGTTCGCCAGCGTTTATTCCTAGTGCTGGATTGTGTGAGTTCCCACCAGTTCAGCGAGAAAGGATCTGAGCTGGTCAACTTGCAGCAGTATGTCACCAAAGTTAAGAAGGTTCCGGAAAAAGAAGCGATACTGATTTTCTATGATATTATGAGGGTAGTCGCTAATTTGCACAAGGTGAGATGTTTTATTCTTTACTAGTTGTGCATGGCTAGTGGCTAGTTTTTTTTTTCAGAAATTGGCATGTTTAAGAAGAAGATTTGACGATAAATTACATCATTTAAGAGAGGTCTTGAGCTAGCAGGTGTAGGTATACTAAAGGCAGTCGATATAAATAACGATGATGTCCTCTTAAAATATATCTATTGCATTTAAAAATAATTTATAAAATATTTTAAGAACTGATTTCAGACTGTGAATAGTATTAAACATCTATAGTGCATATAAGTGCATGCATAAACGAGTTTATACTCGTCGAAAATACACCTCTTCTAGCCCAAATCTTCCCAAAGCTCCAACTCATAATAATGCATAAATCTTTCTCTCGTTTTTTTACCTTTATCTTATCAATATGCTATAACTCTTCAGAGAAACATAGTGCACAGGGACATAAAGCTGGGCAACATAGTCCTGAACCAACGAACGGGACGCGTCATCCTGGCCAACTTCTGTCTGGGGACTCACCTCGGTAGCGACCGGGACCTATTAAAAGATCAGAGGGGTAAGGCCTTTTTAACTACGCTATGTATTTTTTCTTGATGAACTAGCTGAACCGAGCAACTTCGTCTGCGTAACATTTTTGATTGATGCTCCGCTCCTGTTGGTCGCAGCGTGATGTTATATAGCCTACAGCCTTCCTCGATAAATGAGCTATCCAACACTAAAATATTTTTTTAATTCGAACCAGTAGTTCCTGAGATAAGCGCGTTCAACCAAACAAACAGACTCTTCAGCTTTATAATATTAAGTATAGATTGTAAAATATTTTCGGAGTCGTAACTTACGCAAAGAATGGGGTTGTTTGCTGGAAGCTTCGCCACGAAAGAGCGCAAGTGTTTGTCACTTTTCAAAGTCCTCCTGGCTGATAAGTGAACAATCGACAACAAGACAAAACACTTAGCTTCATCTCAGGGCAAAGCTTTTAGCACTTCGCGTAATCTACGCGGGACTGCTTTGTAAACTACCACCAGGCCAGAACCAGAAAGGCTCTTAACTCAGCATATATTGCGATATTACAAATAAGAATATCATAATATATGACACTTTGATCGGAAAACCTGCATAAAAAAAAATGTCGTAAATCAAGAGCGTGCGTCATATAACAATTATGAATGCTGACATAAAACTTAAAATGCAAAGATTAATGGGCGCTCGTAATATGCATTAAAGAACGTCGTTATGCCACGTCATGCCAATTACAGTTACGCAAATATAATTTAACGTCACAATTAATAGTATAAGCTTCAAATTCGCTGTCTCATGAGCAGCATTCTCAATAACACATCAAATAAATAACATAATTTTTTCCAGGATCCCCAGCCTACATCTCTCCGGACGTCTTACTGTGCAAACCGTACTTAGGCAAGCCCTCAGACATGTGGGCATTAGGTGTGGTCCTATACACCATGCTATATGGGCAGTTCCCTTTCTGTGACACCAGTCTAGCTCAATTGTTTAGCAGGATACAGGCTGCCAATTATAATATACCACCGTAAGTTTGATTTTATTGTTATCTTTTTCTATTTCTTGCCTTGTCTAGTGGTCGCAAGGACTACTATTGAGGACGACGTCCTGGGTTCGATTCCTAGGTCCGGTCGGCCAAAGTTGGTATTTGGGTTGTCCATCAGGAATTGCCAAGTAGTCGGCACTTGGGCCTGGTTGGTTTCAAAAGGTTCGCCTATGACATGGAATTATCTATAGTTATATCTCAGCTTATCCCTTCAAACGTTACAGGAGTCATGTTATTTATGTGTTATTGTATTTATGCGAGGTTTAACTATATGGGTGGGTAGTCAGAAGGCCGAAAGTCCTTCAGCAAAATGCTGTATTATCAGTCTTACCAAGGGTATCCTGTTACTCAGTTACTGGGTTGTGGAAGTCTTATAGGCACACGTTCAAAGAAAAATACTGGTATTCAGAGGCCAGATAATGATGCGAGTTTTAACTTACCATATCTTTGGTATTAAGTAAGCGTGTCGGCCAATCTGTTGAGTGGTGGGTGCTTTACTTAGAATAAATGCTTGTTTGTTAATTAATCAACATTTCTTTTTCAGGGATGGCAACTCTGTGCAAGTGTCAGACAACACAGTGTTCCTAATACAAAGGTTACTCGTCAAAGATCCGAAACATAGACTTGTAGCCGATGAGGTAAGAAATTAATTATTTAATCCTCATGTTTGGCCTGAAAACAATAATTTCCGCGTATAAAATTATTAAAGAGACGGAACGCATTTTTAAATTACCGCCATCTCTTGCCCGTAATCAAAAACACTGCTACTAATGTCCGCCAACAGATGTCACTATTCTCAATTTTCGATTCACAGGTACTAGACCAACTTTCTAGCATAATAGCAAGCTACGTCACCGTTCCGAATCCTCCCGAAGACTTACAAGTGGTGCCCGATGTGCCTTTAGAGGAAGAAAATAAAGAAAAGACACCAACTACTGCTCAATCTTCAACTGAAGTTGATAGGAAACCTTTATGGAATATACCGGATAGTAATAGCGAAAGAACGCCTAATGCTTCGGTGAGTTATTTAAATTGATATTGTTGTTAGGTTTTGTAGTAAAAGAGTTCTTAATGGAGGAGCTCGACTAGTGATGTACTCTAATACCGTTTCCACAGCAAAGCAACTTTTGCCGTATTCCGGTTTGAAGTTTATGGAGCGACCTTTCATGTCTTTTTTTTTGATGATTTTCCTCAGTGTGATCGCTCGCAGTGGTATTAGTCTAAAAACGGTTCTTGCAAAAAGCGATTGTCGGAAACTGCACGTCATCCGAAGCGTGACTTTAAAATCCGGAAGTTCGTGCTTATAACGTTTGCACTGCTGGTACACAGGCTTCATTTCAATATTTTTTTTGATTAAATATGTTTCCTTTTCATTTTACAGGAGGAACTAGGTGTATTCTGCGTACCTCTACCAGATTTCCTTGCCCTCAACTTCCCATCACCCACCAGAGTGAACCAAAACAGCATCATCATCCACCCAACTCATCTGTCGAGATCATCAACTACGATCGTAGACTCATCATCAATAACATCTCCGAACCAACAGAACCAACGACAGATAACCGTCCAAAGAATCGGGAGGGATGCAAGACCTCTCCTACCATGCGAGATTACCAGATACCAACATATGTTTGCATCTAACCAAACTCAAAGGCAGGAGCCAGCCAGGCGTCCAGATGCACCGAACGTAGTCCCAGACTCCAGGCAAGAACGGCCGCAGAATTCCAGACTTCACAACTTAGCTCAACGCATTCCAAGACTTAACCCTATAGCGACAACTTCTGGGCAGAATTCGGCTGACTTCCGGGTCATACAATGGTCGTCTGAACCCAGGAGAGCTTGGGATAACGATTACGTGTTAAGATTACCAGTTTTAGATCTAACTAGGGTGGGTGGTAATCGGATAATGAATCCGGCGCCAGTTCATACGGTGAATTCTGAGGCTATGGTCAATAATCCTAGACCTCAGGTCGACCCGTCTGATGTTGATTAAGACTTATTAGGGGATAGACCGTTGAAAAAAATGTCTGTAATCTGTGTAGCGAAACAATAAAAATATATAGGCTGACTTGAAATTCATTGACAATCTTTCATGACGTGACTTGCTTATTCCAAAATATAAAACGAAATATTTTCTTTATCAACTTACCCAATAATAAAGAAAGAAACATTGATCTGGCTTAGTGTAGTACGGAATTTCAATTGAATAACTGTGTGGAATTCCCTGCCGACTTCTCTATATCCCGATCATTAGAACCTAGATCTCTTCAAAGTACGAGTGAATCGGTTTCTTCTCGGCAAGCGTGCTCCACCCTAGACTGCGTCATCGGTTCACGTCAGGAGAGTTGCGGCCAAACGCAAGCCCATTTAATATATAAAAAAAAGTAATTAAAAAAAACTAAAAAATGGCGGATTTTTAGTTGGAAGCAAGCGGGAACCATTCCATTTTTATATTTTCAAACTCAAATGGGTCCCACCTGCTCCCAACTTTTTTAAATTTAAAATGTGCTTGTTCTTAGCTTTTTAGTGTTTTTTTTAAACTTGGGTTTTTTACCGCAGTCAGGTTTTTTTTTTATTTTTTTTTTTCAGATTTTTAGTTTACAAATGTGAAAGATTTCGCAGACGATTAGCCAAACAAAATTTTACTGCCTTCACCGCGTGGAGGTACTCCCAGCTTATGTTGTGTTCTGATTCAAAATTTATATCCGGTGTCACTTTCACAATTAATACGAATCTAACGACATCTTTGATGCTAAAATCCATCGAGCCGTTCAGGTTGCAGAGCGTGCCAAACATTTGAATTTGGTGCCAAAAATCCGCCATTTTGTTTTTTATTTTATTTTGATATACCCAGTGTCGCTCTCACAGTAAATACGAATCTAACGAGACCTCAAGCTAAAATCCATCGAGCCGTTCAGGCCGCAGAGCGTGCCAAACAATTATACATACATACTCTCGAAAAACATAACCCTCCTTCTGGCGTAGTCGGGTAAAAATAAGAGTCAAACTTATTTTATAGTTAATTGATAACTTAGTATAGATTGCTTATATTATTCATGCATGGTTACTGTTAGCGCCTTGAAGATTGCCAATGAATACAAAGTCAGAATTGTTTTAGCAAGTCTATGGTTTTTGTACTAGTAATTTGAATTCTTATAGAATAATAAATCGGGGTACCATTTTACTTCGAGTATATCTTCATTTTAGTACATCTTAAACAATAGTTATTCTAGGTAACTAGCTGTCCAAATATTCTTAATTTTCTGGTAATTAACATAGTTATAAGTAATAGAAACAAATTCATCAATAATTTGCTTTAAGTCTGATACGTGTAATTTAGTAGTAATTGTGTCGTTTATGAATAACATAATCGGAGTTAGGTTTCGGGATGCAAAAGGAAGAAGACATCATAGGTTTCTCTAGCTTTATATATAATCTCAATCTCTTCGTTCAGTTTATTTATTTATCTTAAAAAGTGTTGTCCCACACTAGGAATTTCTCCTGTATCGTGGGTGCGTTTACTAACATTAAAACTCACATACACAAATAGCCAGACCCGGAACAACTGTAGGCCATACAAATATTTGTTACGTGCGGGAATCGAACCCGCGACACGTAGCGAGCAGCCAATCGCTCAGCTACTTCGCCAGCCGACAATGTATTCGAATTATGAACAATTTTTTTAACCCAGAAATCGAGAAACAAAATTACTGTTCCTTACATTTTGACTATTTACATAAACGCATTTTTTTAAATAACAACAGCAGATATTTTTAACAGTCCATATTTTTTAAATTTCTATTCTATAAAGTTCTTCTTAATTTTGCAACCCTGTTTTAAATTTAGTTTTTGTATAACATTCTAGGTTGTTCGGCTTTACCACGGTCGATGTGATTCATTTTGATTTAGCTTTAGAAAACTGTTGAAGCTTTGTATCTGCATAGAGATAGGCAGTATTGAAGTAGGTATACTTTGGGAACCTACATGAATATCTACACGGTACCCCAGTCGGTGTACTGCGAGCATCATTAGGTAATCTGTGGTCATTTTTAGGGGTGTGCATGGTCATAAAACTGAAAAACATTCTCCATGGGACCAACAACATTGTAATAACAAAAAAAAAATCAGCTGTCCCATACATTTGGGTATTAAAATTTGGTATTATTTTGACGCCATTACGCCGGGGCGTAGCATCGGCTTGAGCGGGTGGCTAGTTTAATGTAAGACACTTTTATGTCCTATTCCTGCTTCCCCTTCAATTCTTTCAATACTGCTCGTCTTTGTGTGGCTACAAAGCTCCCGCATAAGTTGAATATTTCGGATTTGAATAACTTGTAAATATTTTGTAGTTATTTTGTACTGTGTAGCTGCTGATTGCTAAGACTCTTTTCTATTATGCAAGTACGAGAAAATTGGCGTCATGAAGCGCATTGATCGATGACATCGATCGTGAAAGCGATCAAGTGTGGTATTTTGACAAACTTATGACTTCTCGTTGATTGGTAATCGATAAATCCAAAAGAGTGCGTCATGATTCTTTTGGCGCGTAGCCATAGCGGAGCTTACACTATCTTGTTTTGTCAATACAATTCCCACGGATAATTTCACAATTTTTTACCTTTAGCGGCTCCTAACATTTTTATAGGGGTATGAAGAACAGGGTGTAAAGTTCTTCATCCCCCATAGAAAAGGGAAGATCAGAGGATCTTTCCGTCGGAGGACCAGACGGGTGTTGTGTCTGGTGGGCTAGGGCCCGACAGTTGTTGCTGTGTTTTTCTATATACTCTCAAGTCGCGGATAACTTTAATAGCGCGATTCAGAATTTTGATGTTAGTTCTTCATTTGTGTCATAGATGGCGCTGCAGTACTTTTTGGACTATGTTGCCGTAGTACTTTTTGTAATGCCGCTAAAATGGCATCCAAGCGCCAGAAGAACCATGACTCACTATTGATGCCAACTGTAAGATATCGATTGATGAGAGTGACTTTACCTTTGAATTGCGGTCTTCGGGCGTCATAATTGGCGTACTTGCACATTAGATACGCAGCATAGGCAAAACATTTATATTTTTATACAAAAGTGTTCGGGTAATCGATTTTACTTATTTTAAGTAGTATTGTGTAACATCAAACAATGCAATTATTTCTTTTATTAATAAATAAATACCAAACAATTTATTACTTAATGTTTATCGTCCATTTAATTATGTTTGTAATTGTGATGTAAAATCTTTGATATTTTCGTATTTTGGAAATGTAAGAAAAGTGATTTTAGTGCCAACTTGTAGTAACCTAGATTTAAAATTGGAACTCAAAAAGAAAATGGTGTTTGTGGTTTAAATGTGTTCTTCCAAATGATTAGGTATTTGAGAATGAATTAAGCTAGAAATACCGCTTCGTAAAGGGACTTAATTATTAAAACTTTAATTTTCTTAATATTGGGATCAATCGGCTAATTAGAAATATAAATAATATTTTGTTTGTTTTTCATCAGTTATTGTCTCCTTCGTAAATGCGTAATCAAAAGATTTAGATTTAGCGTAAGAAAATATGTAAAATGTATCGACTTTCGTATACTTACGTAATTTAGGAATTTTGAAAATTCTACAATTTGTAACAACGATTTAAGAATTGAGAAAACTGCCACTTAACTAAATTAGTAAATAATGGTAAGGACGAATTCTGAAACCCGATTGCAGAAGCTTTTAAGAAAGATGCATAAATAGATTCCTATATAATATACTATCGAATCAAAGAAAGTAACCACATTTCTTTCACAGTTATCACCCGACTCCGGCAAAGCCAGAAGGAAGGGTTATGATTTTAGTTTTACTTTTGATTTTGGGTCTCTACGTTAAGGTGGTTGTTGGGTTGGTGCCACTCACAAGTCTGCCAAAATCACAATGGTCTTTATCTAAATCAAAATAAGGTTGTTGTTGGATTGTTGATATCAGAGTTAGAACAACTATGGGAGGGCTGTAAGGCCCGTTTGCACTACCACTCGCTAAATGCGGTGTTTACTAAGTTGTGGTGTAAAATGGCGTAAGATGTAGACTGAGTAAGATATAAAACTAACCCCTTGCATTATAGCAATGCATACAAAAATATATACAGTTTTATCCCCATTTAAAATGTAATATAGCTTTTGGCATAATTTTTAATCTGAGCACCACGTTTTTTAAAAATATTTATACATAGAATTTTTAATAATATCTTTGTTTAAGCTGCCCCTCGATTTTACTTTACTGTAATCGGATAATAATGTAAATATGCTTTGGATGTCGTCGCAAATTCTGCTAGTTAGTACAACGCCATCTGTCGATCGAAATCGTAGTTGATAACTTTAATTCTTTCTATCGACAGATGTCGCTGCATATCTATGATTAATAATTTTGTATGGTCAAGCGCATGTTTTAGAATAGTAGTGTAAAAAATTGGTACGATCGAAGGTATTATAAGTAGGACAATTGTTTATTTTTAATTTTTGTTAGTTGCATGCTGATTTGGTATGTTAGCTAATAAAATGATTTTTTAAGTGGATATGTTTTTTTTTATTGCTCCTTTTCTCACAAATCTCGTGTATTTGATACCTGTCTCACTGCCAGCGATTGGCGAGGAGCGATTAGAACCAGCAATTAGAAACAAACTATTGAGTAACGAGCAGCGAGTACGCGACGAGGACTGCTAAAAGTGGGCATTGTGGTTCGTTTTAGAAAGCCAATGAGACAAGGAAGTCGTTCATGTAATTTTTGCGTCAAGTAGGTGCTAAATCTGCTTCGAAAACCTAATGGAATTTTCTTGAAATGCTTTAAACCTTTACTGCTCTTGATTTCCAAAGGTGGTAAAAAAGGTACTTTTTAACAAATTGGTTTTTACCAAATTCATTTGTATGTGAAATATATAAATAGGGTGGAGTAATGGAACGTTTCCAAAAAAACTTAGTTTGGACCCCAAGTTAACGGTCAAAATCAAAATTCGGGTCAAAATTATTGCAAATTAGGTCTCCTATTACCCATTTCAAGGAATGCACCGAATAACTAATCATCCCTAATGCCATGGGACCGCGGTTAATTAAAATTAGACCATGGACCCGGTAATGGGTCGACCCACCAGGACCAAGGGTAATGAGTGATGGTATCTATTTTACTTACACGGGACTAACAATCTTTTTTTCATTTCATGAGGGAGAAATCGTTGATAGATTGCGCTTCCTCATTGGCGGCGTGGCGACTTTGGGCCATTGATTGAGAAATGGAAAGGGCAGGGCTGGCTTTCAGATGACAAGAACTGCAGCAGCAGGATGAAAAAAAAAAACAGATTTTTAAGGGTTAAGTTTACTATTTATACATAGTTGTAGTTCTTCAGGAAATCGATAAGACATCAAAACATTACCACAAACCACTTTTGCCCGCAAAAAACTGAAATACTCGTAGATCTAAAGCAGCGCTTTTCACGCTTTGCAAGAAAAACTACCCCAGACTCGACCGCAGCCCATTTTAATAACGTCATATTAATCTAACTTTTCCATAACAGTTAAAAATAGCATCTTTTCAAAGCTTTCCGAGCAATAAGACGTAGCATTAATATTAAAATTAGTTTTCATTTAAACGAGGTTTAAGTCTGACGCGAACGTTAGTTTGGACATTGAAATATTACACCTCCGCTTTGGAGCTGAGAATTTTCAATTTACGTTATTGCTAGGGTTAACAGCGTTCCATATTGTTGAATGCTCGTCATCTTTATTTGTTTGTTGGGTAGGTCCTTTTCTTTGAGAATCAAAATTGAGTTTTGGAGCTGGGATAAACTACGAGTTGGTAGATTGTATAGCAATTTTGACTGGTAGAATATTTCGGCCGATTTTACCCGTTCACTGCCTCGTGCGATGCGACTTTGGACGTAACTTGCGTCAGGCGGCACGCGCGCATCTTATTTGTTGTCTTCTCGTAGGTACCATCATGACGCAGTATCTCATGGCATGCGCAACATCTTCCCTGCAGTCACGGTTGGATAACGCTTGTTGCTTGGGCGTGTAATGCGTAGCCAAGCGGTTAAGATGATGGATTTAGATTGAACGCTTATTCTTTCTTAGTTTCCTACATTCGAAAAAAATCTATTCAGCATTTAAACCGTTACACATAAACGTTTACAGACAATTAATCTCATTTTCAATATTTAAAAGCTGTTTAACGGGTTCAGTACTAAAACGACAATAAAAAGTCGATTAAAGTATTTGAAGTCGTAAAATTTAAAATTTCCCGCGCATTACGAGTGAATACCTTTCTGTTCTATTGGAGTTTATGGTCGTCC
Organism: Standfussiana lucernea; assembly: GCA_964057025.1. Lineage (NCBI taxonomy): Eukaryota > Metazoa > Arthropoda > Insecta > Lepidoptera > Noctuidae > Standfussiana > Standfussiana lucernea. The sequence goes on from OZ059804.1 coordinate 12,580,903, forward strand.
CGTGTGGGCCATAAAGTATCGAGTCTTTTTGTTTATTTTTATAGGAGATGACGTCATTGGAATTGAGTAGGTACTGAAGGTTTCAGATACTTGGTGACTGAAGTATTTTAAATTGCGATTTGCTGTGAATGGTCAGTTTTATAGTTTCCTGATGTGGTCCTAGATTAGGTAGGTGTTTTTAGACGGCAAGTCTGTTGTCATAGTCCAGGCTTAAATCCGAACTCCGTTCTAGGTACCTAACTACTTTCTAGATATTTTGAGTTCTTAAGAGCAAGCTCAAAAATAGTTAGTCCGACCGACCTGGGTATTGAATCCGGGATCTCAAGCTCAATAGTAGCACTATACGGGGTGTAAAAGAACTCATTACAAAGCCGTCAACCAAGCATTTCAAGAAATTACCTTTTGTTTGATGTGAAAAATCATGGTTTACGGTAGCGCTCCAGCTCAATGTTCGGCTAATGGTGTTTTTGCACCCGTCATGTAGGTTTAGTAGCAACAAGATAGTGAACTAAGTCAGTCACCTTCCATTGAAAAAAACCGTGTCATCTTGAGAATCCCTCCTTTTTTTTTTGTCGGTTAAAAAGTAAACAGAACCTGTTAGTAGAACTCTTTAAAAGCTACTTACATTATTCCTAATCTAAGTATTCAGAAACAGGAGACGATATAAACCGATCAAATAAAATGACGCTATCGCCTAAAGCGATTGGAAACATAAAGTAGCGATGCAAATTGGTAGGATTATTTTTTATTTGGCAAAGCACATGCAGGTAATATTATGGAAGCATTGTTATTCGGATTTCCGAGGGTGGATGTAGGATGTAAAATATCGTGTTTCGGTATAGAAAAAGTGCATGCGTACTAAATTTTCGATTGGAATTATTTTCATGGGTGATTTTAATAAAGTTTGATCAATTGTGTTTCGATTTGTCTATACTTTTTCCGTATTTTTCTAGTAAAGCTACTTAGGTAAGCCCTATTTCTGACCAACACGTAGACTACCTAAGGTATCTGGGTATTTTTTCAGATGGTAATAATCAAAGCTGGCCGTACGTCGTTGGAAACGAAACCAGTATAGGCTGGCCTCGCATGTTATTGAAACTGCTTTGTACGCCAAACTGTTACTACCAACGACTGCCTACTTTCAATAAAGGCTACTTTCAATACTAAGTAGTAGATATGGAATAAAACCGCACGGCAACTGCCCATATACAACGTTCTAGAATATCCAAACCCCAAGAAAAACGTCTCAACATAACAAAACATAGCATCACGCCTGTAATCCCTGAAGGGTTAGACAGAGGTGTACCTAATAGTACACCCATATTTCGCCAATTAAAGTCCCATGTAACAGGGGCGATCCTTGCCATCAACCGGGCACAAATCCAGACTCCGTGGCTGCTACTGCGAAATTCCTGATGGTGAAACCCAATTAGACTTTGGGAATCGAAACCAGAACTACATGCTCAGCAGTCGCGCTTGCGATCACTACAACAATGAGGCAGTCTTTCAAGTCCATATTATAATATTCTCAAAAAAGTTTACGTCCTACACGTGGCTGTTACTCGGCAAATATTAGCATATTAGGCGACGCCCGAGGCGGCAGATCCGGCTGCCACCGCGTCTTTTGTCAGCAATTCTTCGCAAGGGATACAGGGTGGTGCTGAAAATATTTTGGAATATTAAAGTCAGTAAGTACTGGGAACGTTTTATTTGTTTTTCAGTTCTATACGTCTGTATTGCGAGATGATTCTGGCATTAGGTATGGGAAGTTTAAAAAGAATGATAGTAATCACAATGTTTGGTTTCATCTCCGCAAATATTTATCTAAAGACAGAAACTGTAAAAACACGGAGCCGCTGTTGCTGTATGTCTGTAAAAACCTCTTCAATACACAGCCTAGCATGAAAATAGGCAGTCAAAAACGAAATGAAAGCGTCAATAGATCTTTCGATGTTCAATTCTATATCGATGTTAAAGATTGCTTCTTAAGCTCCTGCGCAAGTGCTACGTCGATTCTAATTTTTTTTTTAATAATGAAGTTTCAATCTAATCTCAAAAACTTAAAAAGGTGAATTTACAAGATAAAGGTACAAACGTTGACGCGTGAGTGCAAACATACATAATATTATTCCATTTCTACCATTTTTTCTACGAATGCTACGCGAGTGCTACGGTGGCTATGAAATCTCGTAGCGCTACGTAATGTTTGAAAGTTTTGCTGTTCAAAACAACGCTTAATTCCATTAAAATAAATTTCATTATATCATTTGAAAGCTGCAAGAGCCCTACAAGAGGTACAAGAATAAAACAAACACTTTTTACGAACATTTAAACCAATACTTTATTGATATTAAAATTCAACTTCGTAAAAGCATTAAATTATTAAGCAAATAAATATTTATATATGACAACAGCCTGTATAATACGTTTCACGTACCTATCAAAGATCACGGCAGAGGGCACAAAGCGAACGACAAATATATCATCGGAATGTCATCAAGTCATACATAATTTATTATACACTCTTTACATATTTCTACCTGCAATTTTGACGATAAAATGAAACTATATTAAAATCTGGGAGTTAACATTGTGAAGTAAGTAAGTACATTATAGGCAAATAATATGAGTTTCCTCCAAAGGGGTCGGTCAAATATTAGGGTAGTGTCGTTTTCAGAAACTTTGAATAAAACATTAAACATATTTTAACGAAAGAGACTTGTGGAGAAAAAACGCTATTAAAGTTTACGATCAAAGTTAATTAAAGTCATAGTAAAACCAGTTATAGGTAACTTAAAGCAACGTCTAGAAATAAACCCTATACTAAACAGCTAAGCATTTAAATAAACATCAACCATCACCTAAATCACGCAGAAAAATGTGTAAGCTGCAAAAGAACAATGACATAGGTGATACAGAGGCTGATGACGGTGAAGGGGAGGTAGATGTTGAGCGGCACAGCGCGACAGATCGTGTATCTGAACGGACGCAGGGACACGTACTGCAGCGCAGTCTCCAGCTCGAACCGTAGAGACCCATCTGTGAACAATCCGTATTAATACTATAAACTAGCTGTACTGAACTTCGTCCGCGTGACCTTATTATAGAAATATTACTTCCCTGTTTGAATCTGATTTTGTTAACAATTTCATGGGTTTTTTTTGCACGGAAATCTAATCTTTTTTTTTCTATAATGAAAGCGCAAGTTATTCCTTATAACATCAACTATCTGCCAGTAAAGGTCCCGTCAAAATTGGTCCAGCCGTTTCGGAGACTATCCGGAACAAACAGACAGACAGACAAACATTAAAATAAATGGTTTTTCTTGTTGTCAATAAAAAAAAAGTTAGTTTCAAATAAAGTATCTATTATCTAAACTTCGATTAATTATTGATATTATTTCCGAGCACGACTGTACTTTTTATTTTTTGTTCTCTGAAATAAAATATGTGCGAATTGCCTACTACATACTTTTGGAGGTGTCGATTCGCACACCAAAAAATTAGATTCGTGCGAATCGCCTACAGAAAAAAGAATATTTGTAAAAGATGTCGACTCGCACTTTTCGGGCGAGTTAAATTCGTGCGAATCGTCCAATAACCCCTGAAATGAAGTCTAACCTTCATGTACGATTGTCATTTGTTTCCTTTGTGAATCGCGTTAAGCAACTTCTTGCAACTGCCAGTTTGGTCATCAGTTGTGGTCGTGGCTGCGTATTGGGTGAGATACCTTATAATATTTGACAGATAAGTAACAGTCTGGGATGTGGAGAGAGACATGGTCACCTTTACATCCCGGTACTATGCTCTGGGTATCCCGAGCCGAAGGTCTGGATGTATATCCAGACCTTCACACGGTTGGAGTCTTTCCGAATGTTACCCAGTTGGGTTGTGGAATTCAGATAGGCAGACGTAAAATACTGGTATTCCACTTCATCGAGACTAGAAGTGGGAAAAGGCTAGGCACATGATAAAATGTGAAAAAAGGGTTGCAGCGAAAAATATAATTATACTAGTGACCCGCCCCTGCTTCGCACGGCGCTACCTATAGGGCCCAAAATTATTCTACCTTTCAAGCTAGAACCAACCATACAAATTCACAAAACTTTATTAAAATCGGTTGGGCGGTTTCGCGTGTATAAATAAACATAGGACCACGTGATTTTTATTAATGTTAAGATCATGAACTATATATCACCTGAGCATCTCAGCATCTGTCCCGTTAGTGTTGCCTTAATTTGATCCACTTCGTCAGTGGTTGCCTCTGCGGTGATCGCTCTATCTAATCGATTATTGAATGTGCCATCTCTATTAGGTACGATACTAAGTAAACTCGATGGCTCTGGAAATATAAAAAAGCCGTTACTGTTATTAAAGTATCATCGTACAAACAAGAGCAACGTATAGATTTATTAACTGTCCACCAACTGTCTGCCTAGCATAATAATAATATCATCATTCTCTTGCCCTTATCCCCATTAATTTGTGTTCGGCGCAGCATGTCTTCCTCAACCATACTTCTCTATTACTTGTCATCTTATCAGACACCTCCTTTCTTGCCATATCATCATTCACATAGTCCATCCATCGTTTCTTTGGTCTTCCTCTACTCTTACACCCATCTACATTCATAGTCAAAAGTTTCCTCACAACATTTTGCTGATTCCTTCGCATAATTCATTACATCACGGTCCCGCATGATGGGAACCTCGTGAAAGCCGAGAAAGATAAGCAAATCAAGTATCTTGACTTGGCTCGCGAGGTTGTCGACATGTGGAATGTGAACTCAGCGATCATTGTGCCGATAGTCGTTTCAGCCAATGGCATAATTGCCAAGAGCCTCGACCAATACCTGAGGAGGCTCTCGTTAGGCAGCTGGATCAAGGGCTTGATTCAGTAAGCGGTACTCCTTTTTTTTTTTTTTTTTTTTTCGGATGGGAAATCATCAAATGACTTCTCCCGCTCTGGGCTGAGCGGGAGGGTGTGTCAGACTCTTACTGACTAAAACCCACCCATGTTCCTTCATCGCCCTTTGTGTTCCGGGGCCGCGGTATCTCTTTCGAACAACGGCTTCCAGGAGGAGCTCCCGGTCCAGCTGCTTCAGCGCCCAACGCGGACCACTCGGGGCCTGTAAGACCGGCGCGCTCGAGGACTGGGCGGAGACGTCAAACCGGATATACCGGTGTTCGGAATAAGTCTCCACCCCCTCCATGACACGCCAGTCCACGACACGCGGCGACAGAGCGGGGCTAGCGAACGAAATGTCCACCACCGACTCGCCCCGCATCCGCACACACGTGGGTACAGTACCCCGATTCAGGACCAGGCCTGTTTCCAGAGCCCAGTCCTCCACCATCCTTCCCCGCACGTCTGTGCAACGAGAACCCCAAGCCAGATTCTTGGCATTGAAGTCCCCGAGGACAAGCACAAGCGGTACTCCTGGAGACGGCTCGTTTTGTTAGGAGGTTCCTCTCTCTGGAGCCCTGACCACCAGCAGCTTGGACCCTGTTCCCGATACCGGTGGGCTACTACTTTTTATTTTTAAATGTTTCGTATACTAATTTTATATAGGATTTTTTAAAAATGAAAAAAAAATAGTGAGAAATAAGTAGCCTATAATGTTTCCACTGTTTCGATACATACATATACCTCCTATCCGTGAGAGGGAGTGGTCCATACGGGTTTGTGGAGGCCACAAATGTTTTCAAATGGGTAAGAACCTACTATCTAGAAATCGATAAAAATAAAAGTATCACTAACCTCATCAATATAACCACCTATCACGCTATAAGACAAGGAAATCGTTTTTATGCAGTGTGAACTCCAATTGATGACTAACTGAAACGGAAATTCAAAATTTAAAAAATGGAGATATTGTGGCCAGATCTTGGAATTGATCACGACATGATGGGTCAAGCCACATCATGAAGTGATCAATTCCATGATCTGGCCACGACATTCATTACTTAGTTGAAGTCAAATAAAAATCATTTTTTATGTTTACCATAATTTGGAGCAGCTTATCGATGTCTTGCAAGTTATCCAACAAATTGTTATAATAATACAAACATTGCCTTGTATTTTTAACACTAATTGCAACTTCATTCCTCCCAGTAATATTAATGGGAACTGAATTCGATTCTAAAAAGATCCTCAAACGCTTCATGCTACTCTGCAGTATAGCGAAGATGATAATAATGGTCAAATGATTAACATCCATGGAATGCAAAGCGAAAGAGATAGCACAGAAGCGAGTCATGGAATTTATATTGAGAGTCGCTCGAAATATAGTGATAGCTAATCTTACTGTCAAATTACCAAAAATAATGAGATACACGTAATTGGGTATCAAGGACGTTTTCTTGAAGCCAATAATTCTGTCATTGGTGGTGACGGTACTGAAGAAGTGTAAAAATCGTTCATCACCGTAAACAAAGTATACTATAGCAGTACAAATGTATTCGACGACGCTTACAGAGTAAACAGAGAATTTATTACAGCACAGACAGAAAATAGCACAGACAACGGAACCACAAAAAAAACAATAGAATTTCATCAAATAACAGATTGGTCTTGAATCACTGATATTTGCATAGTTGCCAAAAAAAAGACGAAGCAAAGCCAAGGCTTTCAGTAACCATACGGATGGTTCATGTTTTTTTATACGCTTCTTTAGTTTTGACATTATGTTGGTTTGCCACTCTTTCAACTGAGTTTCAGTCTATACTATCTTCATAATCAAAATAGACATATTGATTTTTGAATATTGCTTGTCTAAAATAAACCTTAAATTAGAACTAGTGTTTCATGTTAATTAAAATACTACTTGATCTACCTACCGTTACTAGCCTGTTGAAGTAAGTATATGAAACATATTGATCCTAAAATTGTACAGAACAAGAATACGCATGCTTTAGGCCGCGCTCACTTTGGATGCGAATTATATCGTACGTAAACGTATGAACACTGTTCGTACGAATTGAGTGCGCTCACTGAATACGTTTTTCTCCGTCAAATAGACAAAGTACCGGTGTTAGCGCATACGTGAAATCTTTGCTGCGATGAATAATCTTTATCTTTTGGATAATCATCTTCTGAACCGTAGATTGCGACGCCGTCGTCGTTATCGTAGAACCGAATGGGTGCGCGAAATATTTTTAAAAAGAGATGATTTCGGTGAATTTCATCACATTATGGAAGATTTGTATAATGACCCCAGACTGTTTTATGGTTATACACGCATGGGGGAATGAAATTAATGTGTGAAAAATATGTAAGTTTCTAAAACTCTGAATCATAGTTATCATAATTTTTTTTTAAGTTAAGGCCTTTACCTATACATAATTAACTAATATACGAAACATAACATCACGCCTGTAATCTCCTAAGGGTTAGGCAGAGATGTACCTAATAGTACACCCACATTTCGCCAGTATTTTGTAAGACCCGTCTTCTTCTTTGCGTGTCACGTGCCACCTGCACAGCTCTTTCGTTGGATTCGTTTAAATCCTGGAAGGTGCAGGTGGCTGTGCAGGATGGGCAAGAAAGGAGGTGGGGCATATCCTGCAAAGGGGCTCTACACTGGCATTGTACTTGGAACGGGTCAATGATACCCCATTTGGCCAGATTATTTTTATAGCGGCCAACCTGGGCCCGCAAACGGTTAAGAGATTTCAGATTGGCCACTGCAGTTCCTCTCCTGAAAGGAGCTGCTCTGCTGGATTGATGAAGTGGAGAGGGGTGGGGTGGTTAATCCCGCGTAACAAACATCCATTATTGATGATGAACGCACGAACGTGCAATAAAATCCCAACAAGTTCGGATTGATTTCGGACGTCGGACTTGCACGTACGTATACGTACGACTAACTCGCGCGCAGTGTGAGCGCTTTCATAGTACTCAGAAGGTCGGGAATGTTCGTGCGTGTTCGTATGTTTCTGCACGAATGGAATTCGTACGAAAACGTATCCAAAGTGAGCGCGGCCTTATAGTCAAACTCCCCGCTACCGCTTTTAAAATTTCAAGATTCCGGCCACATTTCAGTTGACTACAGAACCCCAGGATCACTTCGTTGCCCGTTTGTTTGACTGTGTGTCAGGACCATTTTTCACAGAAACGCGTATAAGTATCAAGTTGAAATTCATTTCAAACCAGTGACCCTGGTTTCGCACGGGTACAACTTTCTAATGAAGAAAGTGAGTAGTACGATTTGAGAGAAAAAAAACGATCGAGCCGTAATCGAGTAACGTTCCCTAACAGGGTCGAAGGGACACCGACTAACTAAAACTGTTACCACGGATTCAGTACATATGTACATCATTCTGAATTTGGGTTTTCTGTTTGTTAGAAGTCAAAAAAAATCTATGTGGGGGACACAGAAATTTTTCGACGTTTATTAAATAAAAAACAGCTGTTTCCTACAAAAATGCAATATCTACACGGTCAAAATGTATGGAACAGCCGTTTTTTTTAAATTCACGATTAAAAATTTCTAGGCGGCAGGAATCAGAAAGATGTTCTGAATACGTGGTAACCGTTTTAACGTGGGAGTCCCTTCCACTTTTGTGGCAATTATTTTTTATATATAACTAACTTATGCCAGCGGCTTCGCCCGCATGGAGTTTGATAATTGACCAACGGGATCGTCCTACCGGGATGAAAAGCCTATGTGATATTCCAAACTATAATCTATCTCTGTGCCAAACTTCATCCAGATCCTTTCAGCCCTTCTGGCGTGATTGAGTAACAAACATCCATCCAAACTTTCGCATTTACATATAATATTAGTATAGTAGTATAGATATAAAGATACGTAGATCTATACAGGTATATAATATTGATATTTTCCAATACATTTATTAAATCTAAACAAATCGTAAGAAATGTCAAAGATCTCGACCCTTACTTTATAGGTACTATAATAAGTCAATGTAATGTTTGCCTTTATTGCCCCGTGCCAGAAATAATAGCGTTATGATTCGTGATGTAATAGGTCTGGGCTATTTGATAGTGAATAATGATTTAGGTTTGGCAAGATATCATCTTGTGTGATCAAAATTTTACGACGGCACGGTTGGCGCAGTGGCTGAGCGATTGACTGCTGCGGTGCGTGTCGCGGGTTCGATCCCCGCACGGAAAAAATATTTGTGAGCCTACAGATAGTTGTTCCAGGTCTGGTTGTGTGTTAGTTTAAATTTTTGTAAACGCACCCAATTTGAAAATAAAGTTTCTAAGAAAGCCTTCCATCAATCAGGTGAATTCTATAGAACCCCATACCTTAACAAAAGAAACTCAAATAAAAAAATATTACGAGTATAAGTGCATATCCCCAAGAAGTACAAATATGCCCAATATGAACGAATTTCAGGACCTCACTTTTTTTTCGCTGTCCGCTTCACGTGAAATGCCCCATGTCTCAGTATTTTTCGTTTAGAGCGTGACGGTTTTCCCACGATGTTCTCCCTCACCGTCTTGAGAGCAGTGGTAATCAAATAAATAGATCTCGTGACTCGTCATCACGACACGGCATGCGGAACGACGGTATTCACGCCAAGGAAACAAGTGACATACGCTCATGTCATGGTCGAAGATGGGCCCGTTACCACTAGGGGTCTACCATGATCTGTTAGTGCAGGAATGTTTTAGGACTATTCCGAGAGTGGGAAAGTGACAGCGCTAACACCCACTCTCGGAATAGTATTAAATATTCCTGCACTTACAGATCATGGTAACCCAACGGAGCGTCTACTGCTCGCTTTGCATTTATTTGTTTATTAAAACTTTATGCATATGTAAAAACTGTACTAAGGCGGACTAAATGCCTTGGGCATTTTCTACGGGTCTACCTTAGGGTGATGCATTTAGGGCACGCCACGATAGTGGCGATAAGTCCCCTCTTTGAGGAGTGGCTTGAGAGGCGCCACGGCGTCCTCACCTTCCGCCTGACACAGGTCCTCACCGGACACGGTTGTTTCGGGAGGTTCCTGCACCGAATCAGGCGGGAGGAGACGCCCGGGTGTTTCCACTGCGAGGATCGACCGGAGGACACGGTGGAGCATACGGTGGAGGTCTGCCCCGCTTGGGCGGAGCACCGCCGTGTCCTCCTAGCGGCGATCGGCGGCGGCGACCTCTCGCGTCCGGCCCTGGTTCGAGCCATGGTCCGGAGCGAGACGGAATGGGAAGCCGTCACCTCCTTTTGCGAAGCAGTCATGCTAGCAAAGGAGGAGGCGGAACGTGAGAGAGAGCGTTCCTCCTCACGTCGCGCGTTCGTGTTCCACGCGCGCCTCAAAGAGATGTCAGCATAGGGAAGGGGCCCGCAAGGGCCGATGCCTGCCGGGTGCTGCGGGTTGTTCGAAAGAGATACCGCGGCCCCGGAACACAAAGGGCGATGAAGGAACATGGATGGGTTTTAGTCAGTAAAAGTCTGACACTCCCTCCCGCTCAGCCCAGAGCGGGAGAAGTCATTTGATGATTTCCCATTCGAAAAAAAAAAAAAAAAAAAAGGGTGATGCATTTACTGGTTTGTTAGTAGCTTTTTCGTCTAATTAATACTTTTGAAAACAAATTATTCACAGACGGGTCCTTCCGGTTCGAGCTGGAGACTGCGCTGCAGTACGTGTCACTGCGTCCGTTCAGATGCATGATCTATCGCGTTGTGCCGCTCAACATCTACCTGGTCTTCACCGTCATTAGCCTCTGTATCACCTATGTCATTGTTGCGATGCAGCTTACGCATTTTTCCGAGTCTTAAAAAAGGTTTTCAAAGGTTTTAAATCAATTTTGTGCTGTGATTTATCTTATATTATTTGCTCAACGACACAATTTGCGTAACACTCGTAGCGGCATCCTGAAAATGATTGCTGGCAGAACGGACTGTCCCATCCAAAGGCACTGGGTAAAACTAGTTCATTATAAATAAAACTAAGTGCCTATCAATCACACTAACATAGTATATAAGCACAATCTGTTACTAAACACTACAAACTTATGGACTTACCAAGGTCTGAATTAAAGGTATTTTATTTATTTACTTCTATTCAATAATTTCAACGCTTGATGAAATCTTTATCAGGATGTAAACGTATTTGTAGTGTGTGTTGATCTACACATTTCTGATCGATGATTATTTTGAACATAATACCAATATAAACACTGTCATTCCAAATTTTGTTCCGAGTTGGGCCTGCAACTAAATGTTATAATTATTTGATGCAGAAGTTGATCGGGCCTATTGGCGCTGGTCGACTGCAATGCCTATAATCTCGTTTGAATTGAAAATCAACGTACATGATTAAAAAAGCTTAAATTCGATTAATTGTTTCAATTGTTTATAACCTAGGGGGTTTGTACTTTGATAAGTAAAGGTTGCATCGCATTATTCGGAAATTCATTTCTTAAAGCTCCTAAAAAGTTGCTAATGGGAAATCCAAATGGTGTGCCCATTATGATTTGGATAGCTTCTAAATGACATAGGATCGACCATTACAGCTGAATTCTAACCAAGGCTTATCAATACCATAATCTCTTTAACAGACTGTTTCGTATTCAGTATTCATATTTGTTTAGAAACTCACCACACATGTTTGTCTATGAATTAGCAATGATTTGTCAAACATTTGTCTGCTATTAGCGATTATAAACCTTAATGCTTTGGGTTAAGCGGTATAGAGAATGAAGTTAGATGATCATTTCAGATTCCCTTTGACGTTTGAACATGTTTGATTCAAAGGCCTGTGATATGATCTTTGTATGCTGTATTTATTTAAATCTATGTGGGTTTAGTTGCTGTTTACAGTTTCTATATCCGTCTACCCGTATTCGCATAGGCTTTATGAGCCCTTCCGGCCCGACACGGCGCCCTACGCGGCGCAGGTGAAGCACGACATGCCGTCAGCGTGCTGCGCGCCGGCGTGTGGAGCTGCTACCGGCTTTTATATTCGCACATGAAACGGATTTTTATGAGACACAGAAACAGATGTGTGTAAATAGCGATTCGTGCAAATCCTGGCTATTCAACAATTTACCAAGAACGTTTTTCTTCCAATGGTGAACTCATCATTTTCATGATATGCCTTACAAGATCAGCCTTAAAGAAGAATCGACAGCGTTCTAGGAACATTTGACTAAAGCTCTAATCTGAGTTCGAATCACATTCAAAGCATAAATTGTAGTCAATCGGAAAATCGCAGTCTGTTTGAATAGCCCGTTTCCTTAGGACGTTAAGGATCAGAAGTCGTTAGAAGTTGGAAGTCTTGAAATACTGACATAGATATTACATGAGCCATACAGTCTTAATACTATCTTAGTATTATTTTTATAAATGCGAAAGTTTGTGAAGATGGATGGATGTTTTTTACGCTTTCACACAATCACTACTGAACGAATCTGGATTAAATTTAATGATAATAATAAGTTTATTTATTTCTCCTTAAAAATATAACATGTTGAGCAGTATTTAAATGCGGTTAGTATTAAGCACAAATAATAAAATATGAGCAACTGCGCCTGAGCTAGGCCGAGCCTGTATTCCAGGTCACAGTTCTCTTCCCAGGGTTATGAGTGGTATTAACAAGGGTTGGATATTTCAGTTGATCGCTTTTTATATACAAAAAATAATAATAAGAATCAATTTCCAAAATGGTTTGATGTGTGTTGTGTTTGTGTGTGTTGTATTGTATTGTGAGGTGATTGTGAGTGTTGTGTAATGCACACCGATAGTTTTATAGCCTGGGTTCTTAACACATAGAATAGGTATTTTTCTTTCTTTTTATCATGTTCATGTGGATTGAGAGATTTAGTAGAAAATAGTTAAAACACTAAGGCGAAGTTAAAAAATTTAATTAATCTTGGTGGTACGATTCTGTGGGACAATTGCCGAACCCCACGCGGGCGATGCGAACCCTTTGTTTGTAGTAGACTCAACCTTGATATTTTTACTAAGATACATAGAAAACAATGAGCAGTGATAGTCTAATGGTGTGCCCGTTGGACTGCCAAGTCATAGGTCTTGAGTTCGAACCCAAGACACGCACCTCTGATTTTTCGGAATTATGTACCTATAATTATTATCACTTGCTTCGGTGAAGGAAAACATCGTGAAGTAACCAGCATGCCTGAGAGATATATCTCGACGGCATATAAAAGCCAAGTCAGAGGCCCATGGGCGGCATAAAAACTCTGACACCACGTTAGGCGCTAATCACACGAAACGTAATCGACAATCATTGATTTCTGTGGGCCTAGACCCTAGACGAAGTGACTATCACCGAAAATGAAAGGTATAGAAAGTATTATTCTGAGCTGAATAAAGTTTTATTATGAGGTATTTATTCTTCAAGAAGATGAGGTATTAATAAACGAACTTGGTCTTCGACTAACATCCCAAAGTTCAAACTCAAGGTTTGCCTACGTGCTATGGAACGCAGTATCTTAGGTGTAAAATTTAAAAAAAAACATGTTCGAAACACTACACTGCGCTCCAAAACGCAAATCGCTGACGTGGCTCAAAAGGCTGCCCAACTTAAATGGGACTGGGCAGGACGTGTCTGCCGCATGCCGAACGAGCTGTGGGCCCGTAAAGCTCAGGATTGGTGCCCTGAAACAGTGACACGGGGTCGCGGCTAACCACGAGGGAGATGGCGGGACGAACTGGATGTCTTCTTTGAGAATTGGAAAGAAGTCGCCCAGAACCGTGACCGTTGGGAGGAATGGAGGGAGGCCTTTGCCCAGCAGTGGGACAGTACGGGCTAGCTATAATAATATAATGTACGACTACCGATATTTGTCACAGCTTTGTTATTAACATACATAACATAATCCCCTAAAGGGTTAGGCAGAAGTCTATCTAATAGTACACTCACATTTCGCCAGTTATGTTTTAGTCCCGTCTAATAGGGGGCGAGCCTATTACTATCAACCTGGCACAAATCCAGATTCCGTGGAATTCCTGATCGAAAAACCCAATAACAATTTGCCCGACCCGGGAATCGAGCCCAGGACCTCATGCTCAGCAGTCGCCATTGCGACCACTGGACCAACTAGGCAGTCACTCGAGTCAGTCGAGGTAATTACTATAAAAAACTTTTTTGCAAAAAAAAAAACGACTCCCAAAAAAACACAAAAAAAGTGGAAAATAACATTACTTTCGGAAGTCGGTGACTATGGTTTGTTTCATTGACTTTTTTGGCGCATGTTATTTTCCACTTTTTTTTGTGTTTTTTTTTTGGGAGTCGGTTTTTTTTTTGCAAAAAAGTTTTTATTTTACCCTTTTTAGTTAAAGTATCACACACAAATCCTTGTCAAGTATGAATTTCGCAATTTCTTTTACGTGGATGATATTTTTTTCAGCTATTTTGATTTCAAAACCAAACTGCTGAACCGATTTTGATGAAATTTCTATGGGACCTATCGGGAAGTAGATCTATTCAGAAGAATCTTCTTTCTTCTTTTTCAAATCGGTTCATAAATGACGGAGATATGAGGTAACAAACACAAAAAAAGAAACATAACCGAATTGAGAACCTCCTCCTTTTTTGAAGGCGGTTAAAAATAAATACCACTTTCTTACGTAAATAGTGCAGTGCAAACCCGTCAAAAATAAAAACTATCGAAAGCTCATTGTAGCAAGAAAACCATTGTCAGGGGTAATTTCATCAGCACACGTCCAATTTCCGAGGAATCTATTGTGTTCAGTAGCAAAAACAGCAGGCGGTCAACTAATTCAATAGTGAACTCCGGATCACAACCCTTCAAATGCTGCTGCATTTCAAATCCAACTTTAATCTTTCAACTCGAAAATTTATTTTCGTTCAGCGTGAATATTTACTTTCGAAACGAAAATGGTTGTTTTAGAATTGAGATTTTCGGCTTTGCTGTCGTATTTTTAAGGTGGAGATTCGAGTGTAGGTGTGTTTGTAGTATAAATATTTTCGAATGCAAAGAATTTGCGAACTAATCATAGGAACACGTGACAGAACCCGCTGTGAATGCATCGCGAACGTTCATGATTCATTCTGTTTGATATTTTGTTATAAATGTACGGCTATTTATTTATTTGTGTTTATTTGTGCTAAAAGAAGGCGTATTTTGTTTGGAGTTGGTTTGAATATTTGATATCAAATCGATGGGGTTCAATACTTTCAAGCCAGTTTTGCGAGAGATATTTTTTTTTTTCAATTTCTGATTTTTTGTAGCTACTTTATAATTATAATTAGAAATATGTTCAATTAAACGAAAAAGAAAAGAAATGTCGAAAGGAAACTCGCTATGTAATGGGTGGTCACCCATCCACGGACCAGCCTAGGTACTACTAAGTTAATTTAAATGAATAAATACACACATCAAAAGTGTCTAGGGATCAAGCATTTTTATGCGGATTTCTTGAGATTGAGATGTGGCTTTGTAATAAATTTATGATTTTATAAATTTATATGGATCCTTTTTGGTGCATTTCATAATTTGAATCAGGAACTCTCAATCAAATTCGAGTAAAAGATGAAAATAAGCTGTCAATATTTTCCCTATAAAAACATACAACGCATTGAAGACATTATTAGTGCTACTGTTTCCCTACTACTGATTAAAACCAACGTTATTATGGAGCGGCGACGTCATTTAAGCAGGGAAGAAATGCTCAGAGCCGTGGGAATGATAGAAGCTGGTTCCCGGCAACGTACTGTGGCTTTAGCTCTGAATACAAGTCAGAGTGTTATCAGTCGACTTTGGACACGTTACCGAAGCACTGGTACCGTGGCTGAGCGCCATGGAGGACGGTATCACTGCACCACACGGAGACAAGACCGATACATTCAAATCTTAACTCGAAGAGGTCCAACAATAACCGCCATGATGTTAGCCGTGAGGCTTCATCACTCTTCAGGGAACTTAATTAGCGACCAAACAGTCAGAAACCGCTTGCATGAAGTGAACCTTCATTCCCGAAGACCGCTACGGGTACCACCTATAGCAATGCACAATCGTAGGATTCGATATCAATGGGCTCTTGAACACAGAAATTGGGCAGAAGAACAATGGCGTTTCGTGTGCTTTTCTGATGAGTCTCGTTTTGGTATGAGACCGGATACAAGACGTATACGACACTGGAGAACCCCTGGACGCCAACAGCGATTAAAATCCTGCCAGGAAGTCCATCCTTATAGTGGTGGAACCATCATGGTATGGGCGGGTATTTGGATCGGCGGAAGAACTGAGTTGATTTGGATCAGAGGCAACCTCAACGCTCAAATTTATGCTGAGACGATTGTATCAGACGTCATCGTTCCTCTACAAGTGCAAATCGGTCCCTTATTTCAGTTAATGCATGATAATGCACGACCGCACACCGCAAGAGTTGTAAGACAGACTCTCGCCGCAGCTAACATCAATGTCCTGCCCTGGCCTGCTCAGTCGCCAGACTTGAACCCGATTGAGCATGCATGGGATATGCTACAGAGAAGAGCTCTGCCGAATATGGTGGGTATCCAGTCGCAAGAAGACCTTTTTTTGTTGTTGCAACGAACATGGGCGGCCATTCCACAGCGTGATTTGGATGAACTCATTTTGAGTATGCCAAACCGATGTTCTTGTGTTGTTAGTGTTCGCGGTAGAAACACGGATTATTAATTGTTTAAGTTACCCAATAAAATTTTAAAGAAAACTGTTATTTCAGTCTTTTTTTCGAACTTTAATGTTAGTGGTTCAAATGTCAAAAATCCCTTTATTAGGAAAATGGCAAATTTCTTTATTAATGCAAAGGTGACTTGGTTTATCGTTACTGTGACAAACGAAAACACTTTATTTGATGAATCCTTAAAGAAAATTTTAATTAATATCAATCAGGAGAAAAGTTATTGCAAAAATATATGTTGATCCCTAGATACTTTTGATGTGTGTATTAAAATAGAATAATAAATAATAATTATAAACAATTTATTAACTTAACTCCACAACATCCACGTATGAATTACGACACAATCCGCAACCACCAAAGGTATTCTCTAAATATAAGCTGAGTCAACACAAGCACCCCTCATGCCAAAATGCGATTCATTTCCGTAAAATAAACATGTGTATGAACATACAGAATTGCAAATCGACCTGTTAATCTAATAAGAGAGGACCAGCGTCGTCACGGTTCATTTGAAAAAAGAATGTCACGTATATTTCTTTTTTTTTTTTTTGGTGCTTCTGCCTGGGGATGTGACGTTGACAAATACAAAAGCATTTCCTGTTGGCATCGGGTATATTTCTTTTTATATTTGAACAGATAATGTAGATTGGATGTTTTGAAATATTCAAATGTGGCTGCGAATGATGGTTTAAGAGCGTGAAATTGTTTGTTGTTTTTTTTTTCTTTTTGCTAAAATATTTGAATGTTAAGCCGCGTCAAACATAATGTTTGGCTCTTTAGGACGCTAAAATCATACAACAATTTCTCGACTTATATAAAAAAATGCATAGTAAAACATTGTTGTGGGGCGATTTTTTAATTTCTTCGATTTCATTCAGCTTTAAGAATTTTATCCCCAGACAACAAACAAAATGGATTTCACTCTTCCTCTTAGTGTTGCAATACACAACATTTTATTTAATTAAGACCGAAATTAAAACTCCCTCCTGCAACCGGCAGCAGTTAAAGGGTTAAATGACAAGCCATTCAAATAAATTCCACTACGCTTGAATGCAACAACGTGGTTAATCCAATTACTAATAATTCGGTTACTTCTTAACAACCGTAGTCATTGACGGGTTAACCCTTTTTGCAGATGCTACCCGGACTTTGTATTGTTATAATTATGAACCTGAGTATTAAAGTTTTAATTGAATGTTTAGACCATTAAATTGTAACTGGATTAAGTATATATTTTGTGACAAATCTTTAGGTAAATAGTGTTATCACATACGTGAATTTCCATGAACTTATTTTAACTTAGATAGATAGTGTGACCTCTGATCAGAAAGATAATTTGCTTTATCATTTTGGGATTACTGGCAACTAGTAACAGTGCGATGTTGTATACATGTATATTTTTCACGATGAAATCAAACGTTTTTGTTGAATAAAATAAATTTTATTTTCGTCCTTCCAATTTCAATTAACCCGACAACTGCGACCCGCTCCAAACTACCGGTACCGGTACCGAAACCCGGTACTCTCTCGACTTAATCGCGGCCGCATTGTTGATAGCGCTCCGTAATCCGACCGCACATTAACGGTCCGTCTGCACACGACAGTACAATACGCGTCTGGCCATACGTTAGAACTTTGTAAGGTATGACACGGATTTGCGACTGAAATACGTAAAACGGAGTTGAGTGTCAGAATACTTTATAGGTATGGCTTTGGTCTGTTTTGAAGACAGTCAGTACCTAAATTCTGTGGTGGAAGTCTCGATTTTATTTAATCGCATATCCAAACTATTTAGACAAATATCACTCCTTTTTTGGGTAGTCGTGTAAAAATCAGTTGTGTGTGTTTTTCCGTATAGTACTAGCGTGGGCGAGTTATTTTATTTTATCAGTATAATTTTTAGATTTAGACTAAGGGTTGCGCCTCATCTAGCTAAATAGCTGCTTTAGGGTTGAACCTCATCTAGTAGCATGTAATCGCACTTTTAATTTTCATGCTAGAGCGGGAACGCTATCGCACGCGGCAGCATCGACGATGCATTCGGCGCTCTGTTTATTATTTATTTATTTATGTACACACAAAACACATTACAAGAACAATACATAAAGACAAAAGAGCACAAAGTTACCAAACAAAGCACATAAAGGTAGGTTTATCGTTCTAGCATGCATGGAAAAGTGCGATTTCATGCTACTGGATGAGGTTCAACCCTAAAGTTGCTATTTATTTCAATGATCAGCCAGTTGGCTATATTGGCAAAGGGACAACTGCACAGTAGGATGTATGGAATTTTCTTTAAGTGTCGCATCTTATGGAGAAATCTTTCGATGCATCTTATCCAAGTACATAGTTATTTATACACAACACCAACCTACTATTCTACACTACTACATCTTCTCTTATTTATTTATTAGATAACCTAGTTTGCGACAACTTACTTAAACAAGATAAAGTGAGTTCATTTAATATGTCTAGTGTAATACATGGTACCAATATTTTTGTTAACCCCATTCTAGCTTCGAGTATGCGAACTTTTCGATCACCAGTCAACGACCTAAGGTTTAAAGTAGCTACACTAGTTTATACATGCAATACTCGTAGTTTTCTTTGTTTAACATTATTTTTGTTTTCCTAGAAACTGTTTGTAGGGTAGCTAGGTAATTTAGCCTTTGAATGTTGTTATAGTCTGCAAAAGGAAGGTTCATTGTGATTGTTGTAAATGATCTTTTAACGGAATATGTGACGTTGTATGTTTGTACTTGGATTAATCAAACCATGCCTCTGTAATCACCCATTTGGAAGTTTGTCTATGACTTTCCAGTCATAAAAAAACCATATCATTCCAAGTTTTTCTTTTTTTAGACGTTTTGGTTGTTAGCCCGCGTTCTTTCCTCTGTTTTTCAATTTCTTGGGGATGTCATTGCTCGTAATTAAAAACTACACTCCTAATAACAACACCAAAACAATAATTGCGACAAATAGTGTTTTGCGACAAATCGCAAGTCTTGCCAAGACCTTAGCGTATTAAGTTGCATCTAAGACCACCGTCTTGTTGCAACTGTTAAAATTAAATTAAACTTAGACCCGAACCGTTAAGACCCGTCGAACGCATTTGCAGGGTTAACGCGAACAATTTTGGCTGTGGTCATTGTGTGAAACAGTTTTCATTATTACTTAGTAAACTAATTAACGTAGTCTTCGGGGGTTTGTACCGATTTTCAGTTTAGTAAGATGTCAATGGGTTTGTTACTGGTTCATATATAATACAGAATCTAAGTGATAATAGAGGATCGACGCGCAAACTGTTACCATGAAATCGGTACATTATGATTCTAGGCTCATTTGAGTTGATATTATATTATATTACTGTCACTGATATTTAATATATAAGTGTAAAATTTAAAAAGCACGCCATGAGAAATGGCAGGCATGTCGTGAGCCAATCTTATATAAGATCTTGCATGCATGTATTATTTTAATTCTGTATGTATATACATGTTTGAGCAAATAAAATTTCTTATTCCTATTATAGTTC
Source organism: Standfussiana lucernea (assembly GCA_964057025.1). NCBI lineage: Eukaryota > Metazoa > Arthropoda > Insecta > Lepidoptera > Noctuidae > Standfussiana > Standfussiana lucernea. Next base: position 12,601,064 of record OZ059804.1, read on the forward strand.
AATTAGACAATAACAGAGCGGAGATTTTTTTTTAACTTTCTTCTCCACACCTTTAGAAACTCGAAAATCCGACCACTATAAACTCCGTCCCACCTTTTGAGTATTTTCGGGCTAATTGCAGTCGGTTATTAATGTCGTTGGACACATACAAAAGTGCAATACCTCAAAATGTATAGAACAGCTGATTTTGACCTGTACCAAGAGCTTTTTCTTGACCCATGTTGGTATTTTCAGACTTATTATTTTAAGATTTGCTATGACGTTTCTCTTCATCTAATTTCAATATGAAACTCTATAAAATACGTATGCACTCGTAACTATGTCGACAAAAGCAGCAGTGTCCAAGATTTGTTTAGAAAGATTAAATTGAGAAGGTTACTTGTATTGTATTGATTTATTCCAGCAGCCACGGACTCTGGATTTGTTACCGGTTGATGGAAGTTGGCCCGCCCCCTATTACATGGGACTTAAAAAAAACCTGGCAAAATATGGGTGTACTATTATGTACCTACACTTCTGCCTAACCCATCGGGGATTACAGGCGTGATTTTATATAAAGGTCTAGTTTAAAACGTGCGGAGGAAAAAACCGAAAACTTAATGATTATGATCTTTCAAAATAATAAATAAATATAAATATCGCTAGACATTACACACAGCGCCATCTAGTGCCACACTAAGCAACGAGGCTTGTGTCGTGGACACCAGATAGTTGATATACTACATAGATACTTTCTTTTTGTTTGTAAATACATACTTATTATACATAATTATGTATAAACATCCATGACTCGGAAACAAATGTCCATGCTTATCACACAAACACTTGCTCCTACCGGGATTCGAACCCGGAACCCTATGAACGTAAGGCAGCCTCACTACCGCTGCGCCATTCGGGTCGTCAGAAAAGTAACCACTATGGCAAGTACAGAATTCAAAACCAATATACCAATCCATAAATTACTCACAAATAAAAACAGAAAGCCCAAAATACCGGGACTATTTGTGACGAACGACTGATATCATTTTAATTGGTACTCCAACCATCTGGCACCAGTACTGGTGTGTAATTTGAGCACCATTAGTAACGTGATGGCTTTATTACTCACTATGTTTTATTTATTAATAGCTTCGCAAGTACCGGTTGTTTTGATGTACGATTCAATTTATTAGTCGTGGTTGTAATTGGTCTGTTTTTAGTAAAAAGGATGCGGCTTTCAATGTTTACAGTATTTTTTTTTGATGGGTTTTATGTCTTAGGAATTTCTCAGTAGCAGCCACGAAGTCCGGATTTATGCCCGATTGATGGCAATAGGTTCGCTGCCTTTCACTTGGGACTTAAACATAACTGACCAAATGTGGGTGTACTATTAGGTACACCTTCGGAGATTACGGGCTTGATATAACATCATGCCTGTAAAGATTATTTTCAAGTGGAGCCCTGACATAGTCAGGTTGCGTGGCGGCAGATCCTGTAGAAGATGGTGAGACGAGTTGGATAAAAGAAACCACCAGTGATTGAGGTGGAAGTAATGGGAGAAGCATTCGTCCAGTAATGGAATGATGCGAGCTAACAGTAACCGTAAGCAACTTAATGAGTGATCATTATTTGGCCTTTTTAAGGGCATTTTCGTGATTAGCTAGGTTCATTTTTTTAACAGAAGGCAATTATATTTTGTTTGTCATGAGAAATTGAAATAACTCTTTAAGAAATTACCTCTTTATCTCCCAACTCAGCCTGAAAATAAAACACACGATTACCCTTCATCCTCACCGATATAAAACTTGTATAGGTGTTTTATTATTCTACCATCATTCCTTCAACATGGCAATGCACTTTTCAGATAAACTGAGACGCTATAGCCAATAAAAACCGTCGAATCGATTGAGCCGTCAATACGTAATGCTATTGTTTATTGTTTTCTGAAACGTACAGTATACGACCTTAAAAATAGGTTCGGTAAGGGGTTGACAGACGATCGAGCAAAACGCTGCGACTAATCGTTCCACAAGCAAAGATTTGGTCAAAGCGAACACCTGTACACCGGTTTGCCGAACAGCGACTAGGCAGCCAGCTGTACTACCTTCTTCCTGACAGATATCATTTTTAACCGTGTTATAAGCTAAAAGAAAAAAATAAACATTAATTGATTTAATTGTCATTAAAGAAAATTGAGCAGGGTCTTGCGTTATTAAGTATACATTTTTTTTGCTTGGCTATGATGGCTCTAATCCCAGAGATAGGTAATAACGAGTATATACGAGTAAGTCAGAGGCCCATGGGCGGCATGAAAACTATCGCGTGGTTAGTGCCTAACTTGGTGTCAGAACACCAGGTTAGGTACTAACCACGTTCTTTCTTTGTACCTAACCACCAGGTTAAGTACAAAGAAAGAACGAGTATAGAAGAGATTCTGTTAACAGCAATTCGACACAAAGGAACACCTCCTAATAAAATAAATATAAGATAGATGAAGGCAAACATATTTTCAGAAATGGAAACGTTGCATCATTCTTTGGCCCGTCTGAATATCACTTTATACTGCGGTGTTTCAGAAATTGTCTCGAATTTATGAAAGGTCTGAAACTGTCATCGAATATACAGCTGCATCGAATAGGATACCTATATTTTATGGTTTCAAAGAAATGCATCTCGACATTATTTATTTATTTTCAGCAAATTGTCAAGCTATCTTCGAGGTAAAATAAAAAGCTAAACTGGGAACCAATTTTCAGCTACTATTTGGCTGAGTCACCATATTTATTTTCCTTTACCTTTTGCTTCCGATTGCTGCAAGGCCTAACTTGAGGTTACTTTATGATTTGATTTTAACTTGTATAGGTACTATTCTTGACTACTTGGTTACTTTGACAGCAGGGAAGATTTACTTAGCAAAAAAAAACTGCTGTTCGTATTCTATCTTTGATATAATCTAGTTCAAGCAAAATTTACAAAATGTGTTGAACCGAGCAAGTGCACAATATTTCCACAAAAATTGCTACGTTAACGAAAACACTAAGTAAATTATTCCACCATCTAAACACCAAAATTAAAAAAAAACAACACCTTAATTATTCACAACGGCACAACCAACCCTGCAATGCTTATGCAAAGTAGAAACGGCAAAACAAAAATGAGAGACAATATTTATACATCTCTCGTGTCATTGAACACAAAAAACGGTACCGCAAATGTATGCAAATTTCTGTGCGTTTTAGCAAATACTTTATATTTGCATAAACGCTCAATATTAGACGGTTCATACGCATATTAATAACGATTATGAACGCCATTTAAAAAAAATGTCGGGGTGCAAATGACCGGTCATTTTCTCTGTCATCATTTGAAGGGTTGGCGATTTTTCACGTTTCCAATAAATATGACGGGTAGTCGGGAACTGTGTGTGTTGAATAAAATTATTCATAGGTGCATAAATTAATATTGTCCCGTCATTAAAAGTAATGAAAAACGCACACGTATTTGCATCCCTATGAAAATTAAAATTAATGCTTTTTGAATAATTATTCAGTCAGTTTGTTTTCGCTATATGAGTAACTATCAGTAACGTTAACTGTCACCAAAGTCTTCTTCGGCCTAAACCAACAGTTCCAAAGGTACATAATAGGTACATAGAGGGCATATCAAAGTTCGTATTGACCAAAACTGACCCAAATCAAACAAACAATATTCAGTGGTTTCTGTTATTTTAATTCGAACTAATTTCTAATTTATTGATAGACAACGCAAGAGTTAGCAGAACGGAGGCGCGGTGCGGGGCCACGTTCTGTGTGTGTATTACTGTGTGTAAAGGCATACGAGCTATTTAGAACAGAGCCCTCGGTGTGGTCGCGCGTTTACATCGTACCTATCTATTGTACTCTAATATAAAATAAAATATTATGTATAAAGTATAAGTGTTATCTTTTATTATATGTTACGGGATGACCCTGAAAATAAACTTATTAAGTTTAGCCGGCTAAACTCCCAAGTCCCAAACCCTTGGATGAAAGCGAAGAATGTTCACGGCGATAGGCAGATACGATTGTTACTGGTGATTTGCTGTGACCAACTTAGATGTAACTCTCTCGGCTCTTCGTTCTTCTTCTTTCTTTATTGTGTGGTTAGTGCCTAACCTGGTGTCAGAATTTTTATGCGGCCCATGGGTCTCCGACTTGGCTTTACATGCTGTCAAGAAATATCTGTGAGCTATGCTGGTTTCCTCACGATGTTTGAAAACATGCATTTGATGTTTGATCCTCTGAAGAGGATCGTGAGAGTTTCAAAGGATCAGAGATGCGTGTCTTGGGTTCGAACTTGAGAGCTATGACTTGGCAGTCCGACGGTCACACCACTAAGCTATCACTGTTTGTATTTAGGGTAATGTGCAGTTAGCCGGCTAATCTTAAGTTTTCTTCCCACTTATCTTCAGCCGCAACAAATCTACAATACACATAGTTAATATTTTTTAATTTAAAATATGTACACAAATCCTTTACGTACAAACATTTCCCTTAATCAGAAAAGCCTGACAATCAAAACAGAACGTTTCTAATCTCCCCGTGAGCCCGTGACACAGAGTATCGTAAACAATTAACCGGAGTGCAGCTACTAACATTATTGTTAAGCCTATTAGTGATACAGACATCTTTTGTCTTCTTCTTGTTGTGGTGCAAGTTAAAAGCGGACGAGCGTAAGTTTTCTTTTGAATTGCACTGCTACCTTAAGTGGTGGCTCAGAAGTAACAGCCACGAGCTTACGAATTATAGTTTGAAACCAGTCAAAAAGGAGCATTACACTATGTAGTTATTTTTCACCACTACTGCTCTCAAGGATTGGAGAGGAAGATGAACGAAAACATTGTGAGGAAACCGGCATGTTCTAGTACCGAAAATTTCGAAGACAGGTGATATCTGCCTACCCACGCTAAGGTTGCGTGGTACATTACAGCCCAATCCCCTTATAAGGAGAAGGCTTATGTCCCAGTAGTGAGAATATTAAAGGTTTTAATTGATAATGCATCTGCCAATATCCGTGTCCGCAATTCGTCCGGACCAGATTGACCGATCCTAAAATAACACTGAATTCATACATGTATTTATTAAAAAATAATCGCAGATAAAAAAAGCACGAAGACGAACTTTGTGTCTGAGGCAGGCTGGTAGCAGTCAACTAAGGGTGGAGAAGTTTATCACTTGCACCACACACCATCTCACCAACATTGACGACTATTTATCAACGTCTATCCACCACCGACCATCCGATTACTGCGTGACATTCTCATTTCTATCCGCCCCTTGTTTCTTCAGATTTCCTTATAATTCGCTTTTTGATTCCCGCTCTTTATTAATCTTCAATGTCATTAATTAACATCAATTCGGATTATTTATGGGGCGTTGAGAAAATGTTTTTATTAATTCTGTCTCGAGATTTTGAATAGATTGGCGTGTCAGAAGGTTTTGTTTTTGTAATTAATTTCGGAGAGAGGTTGACGCCTTTTTTTGTTGGACAGTCAAGAGATATGTCTTCAGGCGATTGTATGAAATATAAACAAAGATATTGGGAAAATATAGTAATATCTGGGAAAACAATAACTTTTATTGTTTTCCCAGATATTTAAAAGGGGAATTCAATTAACTCGCTAAAACTAGAGCCTCTTTTTAACTGTTTTTAACTTTTCTGTTTTTAAAATGGTCGCAGTAACTAAACGGAAGCACCCGTTCCAAATGGGTTGGGTTCCCCTAACCCCGGCCAGAAATCACGAGTATTATTTTAGTCACTTAATTAGTTTAGTTGTAAGTAGACACAAATGCCAAAGTCAGCCAATGTTTTTAGCTAGGCGACAAATTGGCGTTTATACGAAAAAAATATTAAACCTAAATAGGTACCTCTACCTACATAATACCCAAGAACATTCCGCTAACAAGGCGTTACATTTTTAACACTCCCCGACCCACTCTTAACCCTTCCGTGTTCACGGCTCAGCATTACGCTACTGACCTATAAAGGGTTTGAGGGACCCCAAACACTTAACAGTTTTTTTTCAATTATTCAAAGTACTCTTGCTGCGTGTCTTGGGGAGAAATGGGGTGGCAAACTAAGTGTTGCAGTCTTGGGTTGTTGTGGAGGGTTAAATGTGGTAGGTGTAGCGATGTTGAAGTAAGACTTATTAGTGAAAAAAAGCTGCACCCCCTTTGCACTAAAACCAAAGTCCTATACAATAGTATATATGCAATGGCTCCAAAACTTTATAACAAATACCTGATCAAATTATATCAATCAACAACATGAAGGAGTTTAAACGTAAGCTTTTTGAATTATTGAATGACAAGGCGTATTATTCTGTTAATGAATTTCTTAATGACAAATTAAAATAGTATATTTTATATCAACTTAAATATCTGTAAAATGTTATTCCATTTTTGCCAGTTTTTATTGACATTTTGTGTAGTTTATTGCATCTATTATTTACATATATGATTTGATTGATTTTGACTTTGTAATGCATACTTGTTCTCAGTGCCGTTTTTTAATTTATTGACATATTTTATTATTAGCGTTTGACATGAAATAGTGACATCTACAACTTAGTTTTAAAATTTATTTTTTGGATTTTAGTTTTGATTTGCTACAATATTTTGTATGGCTTCTGGCGGGACATAGTTTGGATCAACATTTATTTACAAAACATCTGTATATATTTTTACCCTATGTTCAGCTTGTAATTAGTCCCAGTGTAGCAATAGATTCTGTCTTACGGTAGAACAATGAATATTGATATGATGCTAGGACATTCAGGTATGGAATTTATTTATTTTATTGAACACAATATTAAGTTAATATGCATTGTATTTATATTACATGATAAGTAGAGAATAACTTGTATTATTTTAAATTTTGTATAGTATTAGCAGTACACCACTGACTACCCCCCCTTTTTTCCATTTCATGTTCGTACAGTCCATCCAAAGGTTGTCTGGAAGAGATCGCTATCAGCGATAATACCGCCATTGTAACCACAAAATTAACAATTTTTGTAAAACCATTCTGTATCAATTTTGCTGTACAATAAAGTATATTCTATTCTATTCTATTTAAAGCGAATAATGATTTTTTTCTCCGCAAATCAGTCAGTGACGGCAATTCGTTTTTGTAAGGTCACGTGATTATTTCCAAGTGGTTAAGGTTTCCCCACGAGGTTGTGGGTTCAAATCCAGGCAAGACTAATGATTATATGACTTTTGATATTCATATATACTTTCTATGTTTATGTTAGACATATCCCACATCGGAGAAGGAACAAATTAATCTGCCTTGAGCAAAGTTTTTAAATCCCTATGGTAATATCCTTAGGTGTGTTACTTACCATATGTAGCCTTTTCCACTTTTATCAGAATAAGAACATGATCGTCGTTATCGCCATCTCAACTATAGTTTAACCGAGTTCTATTAGGTAGGTACAATATCTACCCACTGGACAGTAAAGGCATCTAAGGGCTCATTCACACGGCTTCCGTCATAAAACACTATACGTCATGCCGGATGGACGTTCACATGGCATAAGGAAACGTGTTTTATCACGATCCGGCAAAAAAAAAACTAATTAATGTTCACATTAGTTTCGTGATTTTACGGGAGCGAGCGCATCAGCGAATCCGTCACAAAAATTCACTCACACATTCGTGTTTTTTTAAATAGGTATGTGTTTTTTAAAAGACGATATGTGATTTAAGACCTGTCCGGCATTTTTCACAATTCGCGATGCGTGTGAACATGAGCATTTAAAAAGCATTTCCGCCGTCAAAAAATTTGACGGATCGTGAAAAAAGACGATACGTCCTCGTGTGAACGTGCTGTAAAGGAGGACTTTTCGCCAAGTTTTGCTCTAGATACTAATTAACATAAAAAGCACCACTTAAACACGTGACGTCATCACACCCACTCCAGAACTTTCCCAGTGCTATCGCTGCAGGTTCTATTCCACATAAAATTATATAGCACAGCGAACAGCGTGCGTCTTAGTCCTTTGTTATAGCCGACCTTGGTAGAATGTCAAGGATTGTGTTAGGGTTTGTACTGAATCGGTAGTTTTTTGTTGGATCTCTAAGAAAACACGTGGTTACTGCGCAGTTCCACCATCTCACTTCTTCCATCGGGAGTCCAGACATACTGCAGGTTATCACCCATACCTTGTCGGTGTTCCGCACATTTGCACGAAGCGCTTTGCTACTTTTTTTATTATGCGCACTGCCAAGGAGTGGAATTTTCTGCCTGCGTCGGTGTTCCCGAGTTCATATGACCCCAATCTATTTAAATCGCGAGTTAATAGACTTCTTTTGGGTTAGCTCGTTCCATCGTCGACCTCTTATCTGTCCTCGGGACAAGATTGAGGCAAAGAGTAGGCCCAATTAATATGAAAAAAAAAATAGTGTGGGACTTTAGGTTGCATTGCCAAACTAGTTGACAAAGTATTTTTTTCTAGTTTCGTCACCGTGTCGTCACTTTAATATCGCAGCTACTTTACCCGAATGCCATACTATGCATGCACACTGTAGTATTCAAGAATGGAAGAAAGAAAAGTATTAACCATCAAACAGCTTTCTCCATTTTTCAAATAATCAACAAAATCAAAAAATCAACTAAGTATAGTTGCAAAAGAAATTGAAATCACAATAGATTGCAAGAAAACATTGTAATAAACATTTTAAATTTCGGTTGATTTTCTTTTAGGCAATTTTCATCCCAAATAGAAATGGTCGAGTTAGAACCACAACATCCACGTTCAATGTGAATGCCAAGGTCAAGGTCAATCTCTACAAGATCCAGATATTCATACTGAAACATCTGAAGGTCGCCCTTTGTTGGAAAGTATTGAAACAAGTCTGAAAGGAAATGGAAAATGTATTGGACATTATCTTAAAGTTATTACTTTATTAAAATGTTGGTCGGTGAATGCCAAGGTTGGAGAAGTGCATTTGTCGTTTACGCATGGCGGGTTGTGTATAGATGTTTGTTATGTTATTTTTGCGTAGGAGTATAGTATGTGCGATGTGGGTTTTAAAGTAACAGTTTTATAGCTTCTAGGAAATTGGCTATGTTAAGGATTTCACGAATGGATTAAGTGGGAAAGTGTATCCGGCGGCTAATAAATGCGTTCAGTAATTTACCGGAGCCATACCGTTTGTCGATTATCAAATTCTTCCATCAATACATTCTTTGATACCGTGCTACGATAAATAATCTATTGGCACTTGAATGACATTGCAAAGGGGTAGAGTTGGCAAAAAATCTCGTTTTTTTTTTTTGAAATTCGTAGACAGGGAATATCTACGGTGCAATTATTGTATTGAAAAAACAAAACAAGACGGAGTTTGTTTCAATTTTGAATACGTGCCTAAGGGTCCTTGTACAGTTATAGTCGTTTATTCGTTAGTTAATCTACAGACTAAATAAAATGCAGGAAATGTAACAGGCAATCAACAAACAAATTACTTTCAACGGACCTGACAAAACCTTTTCGCATAAAAATGCAAAGACCGCTTTGCGGAAACGTTCCAAATTACAAAAATTAAAGAGTCAAAATCCCACAAAAGAGTTGCCCTTTAAAAAAAATACAACATGGCCGCCATTGTCATGTGACACATTACTTCACATTTTTCCCGCCAACCCGTTGGCGTTTGGTACATTTACAGAATTAGTGCGAAACCCTCGAACAAATGGAATGCGTGTGGGCCACAACGGCGCAGACGGCCTAATGTTCGTCCATCAGGCTCCTAAATGGCACACGTCATTTACCAATTACGTCCCCCAATCATTCGTTGGCATCACTTTGTACGCCATCCATTGCTGACTCTCTTTAACCATCTTCTGTGTTTTCCTTTACCAGTGCTGCAATGTATGGTGAAATAGATATTGTGCCGCTATTTTGATGTTTTCGTGGTGGGAGGAGTTGTGTCCAGAAATTATGGTTCGAATCCATCTCAGGCCTCAATGACGTCATTCGGCATCGCAATGACATGGTGGCGAAAGGCATGCAATAGGATTTGTCTATACAGGGTGTATGTTGCGGTGTTTTGATGAAATTGCAGCGCGCCCTGTGTAATGTGGAGTTATTTGACTATTGATTAGGCAACATGCAGACATGTGGGGTGTGCGCATTATTGCAGTCTGAGTACTTTCTGTCATTTGTTCGGTATAATTTGTTTAGGTGGAACAGTTGTAGGTAGACCATTAAATGTTAGGGATATGGTTGGCAAGAATGGAAATGTCTAATTGTATAGTCGATCTCGTAATTGATTTCAGAACTTCACTGAGGTTGAAACTATCTAGCTATCACAAACAGAAAAATAGACCTCGTTTTATGACGCACAAGTGACATTTAATCTTGGGTTGTGAAAGTAATTACGGGATGGACTTTAACCAAATAATTTGTATAGGATTCGACAATAGCTATTGGCGGGTTTGGGGATGATGACTCTGATGAATTCGCCCATACATACATGCATATTTTTACTTATTATTATTCCTGTCATGTTATGTAATGAATTGATTTAAAATAGTGTCCATGGAGTTTCTTGCCCTTTCTTCTCCTTAGGATCTACGCTTTCGAATGGACATCTACAGTACTTTCACAAGTTATTATGCCCTGTGACTGAGACTGTAGCTTAGTTTATTTGTTTGCGTTTTGACATTCAAAAGTGCCTGTAATGGTCTAATTGAAATAAATGCTTTGAGTTTGAGTTTTTATTTATTTATTTATTTAAACTTCATGTACAATAGTGGTACATAGGCGGACTTAATGCCACAAGGCATTCTCTACCAGTCAACCTTTGGGTTAAATTGGACAAAATTGTGATAGGGTACAAAAAATAAAATAAAAATAAGAATACTACTTGTTTTCAAAAATGTAGGTATATACTTTTATAGATACTAATACACATATACAATTAAAATAAACTAATAAATATTTTAACAAATACCAAAATAAAAAACGATAAACCTGATTATAATAATTACTATGACAAGACTTCTGGGTAATTGAGAGCTATTTAGTCTGACTTAGATAGTGGTTCCGAACTTTTCTTTTAAAAGTGAATTTGTTTTCAGCTTTTTTAATGGCAATGGGTAGCGCGTTCCAGAGCTTGTTGTTGCTTGTTTTTGAGTTTGAATCCTCATAATTTCCATGATGGGTGATTTGTTGTCTATTATAAATCGAGTTCAGTAGATACCAAAGGTTTACATAACAACCAAAGACATGCATTACCTAATGATTTCCGGACATTACACCTACCAACATGCACATCCACACACGGCCATTTACCGTTAATACCTCATAACACCCCGTATTACCCCATAATCCGTGCACACATCTGCGATGACCTAGTTATTCCCCATTTTTCTGTAATTACTCACCGCTCTTTGTCGACATCCCCTGTAGGGTTCGTGGTGTTTGCCACGACCACTGTGACTGCGGCGTTGGGACACCGTACTTGTGTCAAAAAGATTTTTATTCAAAGTCTCTTCTGAAGATTCACACTACGCTGGTCACGTCTGCCTTATGCTGAATGAGCTGTGAGTCAAAAAACACTATGTGGAGCCCTTTTTTTTATATAAATATAAGCGGGGAAAAATTCCTGACGCATACTGCTTCGTCCACTGAGACGGCTTAGTTATGTGGCGCTTGCACCCATAAAAAACACTGCCGTGAGCCTACTATCGCTTTGACGGATGAGCCGCGAGAACTGCTACGGATGACGTTCGCGACCTATCCAGGGCACTATGTGGAGTCCTGACACAGCCAGATTTTCTCGCGGCAGACTTTGTAGAAAATGGCAAAACGAGCTGGACGAAACCAACGACCAAATGTCTACATTAGCTGTAGATCGAAAGAACTTAAAGGCTTTGGGAGAGGCATTCACCAAGCAGTGTTATTCCTTCTCATTATTGGTGTGGTTGCGTTAAAAAATGCGAATCTCACATTCTACATAAACAGCTGAGTGCATATGCTAGAGGCAACATCTTTCAAGAAATTCACAAGCGACGTGCCTCGGAAAGCACGTTAAACCGTTGGTCCCGGCTGTTAATGGTACATCTTTAACAGTCGTTGCAGGTCGTCAGTGGCCTGAAAGTCTGACAACCAGTCTTACCAAGGGGTATCGTATTACCCAGTACAAACTGGGTTGTGGAGGTCAGATAGGCAATCGCTCCATGTAAAATACTGGTATTCAACTGCATATGGTTAGACTGGAAGCCGACCCCAACATAGTTGGGAAAAGGCTAGGCAGATGATGATGATTTCAATCTTTAAATTTATTAATATTTGACTATTCCATTCTCCTTTCCACTTTGTCTAAGCGCTCTGAAATCAGTCTTACTTTCACCATTAAACCCAAGAACGGATCCATAACAAATCATTGTCCATTACTTACTTCAAACACTTCACCCAAGTCCACAGTCCGAGAATCATCAAGTACAAAATAATACTCAAGTCTCCGTGGATCATGATCGTCACCTCCATATAGTTTATGTACTACATACCTGGTACCCTACTCTTTGAAAGTATAATGCTGGGGGAGCAAGCCGTATGAAAATCATCACGCTTTTATCACGGGAAGTGGTGGCAGGGTGGTAGGTATGGGTATGTGAAATAGGGAAGATGATTGATGGTACGAAGAGGTGTGCTGTAGCTTAAGTTTTGTTGTCATCGGAGATACAAATGGAGATTTTTTTCTTAACTTAGTTTTCGCTGTTTATCTGGCTTCACTTGATAATGTAAGATTTCATTATAATTATTATAAAAGGTGGCAATTCATTTGAGTCAGTACAATTGATCTAGTGGTCCCAAGAGCTATTGTTGAACATTAGGTCCTGGTTAAGATTTCCGGGTCGGATGTAGTAGTGTTATTCGGTTTTTCCATCAGGAATTTCAGTAGCAGCTACGGAGTCTGGATTTGTGCCCGGTTGATGACCATAGGATCACCCCGTATTACATGGGACTTAAACATAACTGGCACTATTAGGTGCACTACTGGGTGCACTATAAGGTATTTCATTACATCCTTACTATGAAATTACTCGCCACTCTCTCTACTGCGACTGTACTTTACGTTTTTCAGTTTCAAATTGTAAGTCAACGTCAACAACACTACGATCTCAATAAGGTATACTGATTTCTCGAAACTGAGTAATCAAACACTTTTTACCATAAAAAAATATGGAATATTTTCCACCACTTTACACCACCAAAGCTTACATTTTAATTGAACCCTTTGACCACTTCAAACAACGTATCTTTTTGTTCTATTCACTGCTCTGAAACCCCGGTTGCCACAAAGCCATAGAAAGATCCATCAGTACAAAATAACAGGAAGCTTAACTCAATAAACACTCAATCATATGCCTGCCCTGGACATAGCAACAGACTAGATATGACTAACAACAACAAGAACGACAACTTTTTCGCAACATTCAACAAGATCTTCCATGGGAGCATAAGAGGCCCTCTTTGAAGTTCTTGAAATAGGGTTTCTAAACTTATTTTTGCCCTTAAATTAATTGTTTAACTAAAAGCCTATTTACCAAATTTAACGTGCAACATAACTAAAATGCATTACTAAAATGCCTCATTCAATCCTACTTCGCGCAATGAACTATCTTATTTTAATCAGAAATGAGACTCATCTAAATAAATAAATAAAATAAGCCTTTATTGTTGTTTAAAATGATTACGGTATAATACATTAATTTGTTACTGACGATCGGTTTCTCCCATAACAGCTTATCCTTCGACAAAGGCCTCCTCCAAAGACTTCCATCTATCTCTGTTTCTTGCAATTCTGATCCATTCTAGACATGTACATAAATCTTTTGAGATCATCTTCCCAACGTTGCAACGTTTCACTTGTCGACATTTACTTATTTTGCCATCCCTGGGGTACCTGGGGTCCCTGGGGTTCTGATATTATTTTGTCCATTTCTCATTTTTATCTCATAGCTGAGACTCATCTAGTAATTCTTAAAAACTCTATAAAACATATTCCAACCGAATGAATAAGCCATCACCCTTTGATCTCACATTTTGCGCATTGAAAATTCCAAAGGCTTGATCACTGACGCTATATCGCTTAACCTATCGCTTTGTCGCTGTAGCTATCGTTTTATCGCGATAACTGTTTAATTGAGCGTGTGTTAAACAGAATATCGAAAGCTTTGATATCGTTCTGCGTGTGTTGATTCACTTTCAAAGTATTACTGGTTTTAATTGAATGCGGTGTACATTTTGTCGGGGCTGTGTTTGTAGGTTGACATGGTTTGGTAGCCATATTTGCTGGTGTAATGGATTCGATTTTAACTGTAAAATTATTGTCAGTTTTAAGTTTAATATTTCCTTGTTTCTTTTACTTTTTATGTGTGTCAGGAACTGCTTAACGGTTTCAGTGTTGGCTCGTTTTTGGAAGCACGCGTAGAAGTTTATCTTTTATTTTTCAAAAAAAAAAAAAAAAATTACAAGCCATTTGAAAAAAACATAAACACAAACCATCGCGGGTAACAGGCAACAGTGGTATGCCAGACACGATGACGTCACCTGATGTGACATAATGCATCTTCATCACAATTTCTTTCGGATACAAAGCCACTTAGTTACATAATATCATGACCGTAAGATAGGATTGGAAAATTTTGGGACTAAACCACTCCAGTCAGTAAAGATTCTTATGTATCTACATCTGGTTTATTCTGACTAATAGTTTTCATTACGGCACTAGTTATTCTTGTATCTTTAAAAGAAAGCAAAGAGATTTAAAATGCGATAAATGAAGCTATCAGAGGCAATGTCATAAAGGGAATTCATGATTCAGTGATGCCTTCAACCAAAATCTTATTTCTTACTTATACATTTATATATACTATTTTATATGCGAAAGTTTGGATGGATGGATGTTTATTACTCAATCACGCCAGAATGCCTGAACGGATCTGGGAGAATTTTGGTACAGAGATATTGTGTGGAATAGCACATAAGCTACTTTTTATCCCGGAAGTACAATCCTGAGGGCAATTCCCAAGATCCACGCGGGCGAAGCCGCGGGCATAAGCTAGTGATATATATTCCCAAGTTTGATACGTAACACCAGTAACGACAGTGAACAGTTGGCTCTTGGTACAAGTAGTTTGATTTTGTTGGAATAGTCCCGTCTATTGTTAGTTTATTTAAGTAGCTAAATCTTTTATTACCAACATTGCTTTACATGACTGTCAATTATTCTCTTTAGAGATCAGAATTAACTATCAACAACAAAGAAAGTCAATCAAAGTTTAATTTTAAACCGTATTATATCGACGTGTC
Source organism: Standfussiana lucernea (assembly GCA_964057025.1). Lineage (NCBI taxonomy): Eukaryota > Metazoa > Arthropoda > Insecta > Lepidoptera > Noctuidae > Standfussiana > Standfussiana lucernea. Next base: position 12,616,407 of record OZ059804.1, read on the forward strand.
GTAAAGGGGTGAGACTGTCGGCTAGCGCGGTGCAATTTGCGAGTTTGATTGATGCCCGTTATGGGCATTACGCGAATACAGTGAAGTAGGAAACGTATGGGGTAGCGGCACATTGCTTTAGATCAGTTTTTTTTTAAATAATAGGAATGGGTTTTGAGATTCAATGATGTTGTGAGTTTTGTGTGATGAACAGATACGATTTTACAAATAAACTCAATAGTTTTAATTATGACTTTGAGCAGCATTTTGTATGTCTGGAAGACAGTTTTTGGGATGTACATAACTGAGAATAGATGAGAATAACTGAGAAATCTTTATGTTTTTTTTTTTCAGTTGTTCTGTTTGGTGAAGTATTGGCGACTGAACTCGGTCAAGCGGTCGGGAAATTCAGGAAGGGTGGTTTTCTTTCCGCTAGTACTAAGTACCTGGCCTTCGGTTTATCCCGTGTTCTTTTTCTAAGCCTATCTCGAAGTCATTTACAGGCTGCAGTGGGATACTTTGGACTAAATTGAAAATGATTAGCAGTATGATTAAATGTAAGTCTTTTTCAGTTACCAATAAATCGAAATATATACCACCTATGTAAGTTAACATTACTTGCAATATAACTTCATGGCACTGTCCTGTGGTCTACCCAGCTACACACAAACAGTGTAACGCTATTTACATCGAACCTTTGTCATTTACATGAACCGTTTGAATGTTAAACGTTTACAGATTGCTTTTAAATTTTATCAGAGCGCAATATGCAGTTAAAATTGGCTATGAAATTCGAAAGTGGATTTTGGAAAGAATATTTTTTCGGTATTCATTTTAAATATGATTTATGTTACAATGGCTTCTCAATTAGTTTCAGGCTGAATCTGTAGCTGTTTAAAGATCGCCATATGGCTTGATTAAAATATTAATTATAAATCATGGAAAAGTCGTGGGCCCAACCTAGTTCCTTGTGGTACTCCTTAAGTAAATCTTACGTGACAGTACAAACTAAAGTCCTTCTAAAAATATAATTATTGCAAATACTTTCCAAATAAATCTAGTTTACCTAAAATTTATCAACAAAACACATACACGTTTATTTTGAAGTACCATTCCTCTACACATTCAATACAGACTGTCAAAAACATCTGATAAATCTAAACGGTACATACTTCTGAGTTCTAAACAGTTCCTGATTTTTAAAAAATCAACTCTATTTTTGAGGTTTGAAAGTTGATTGTCGCTTAAATAAGGGTTGATACATCAGCACTATTGCAAGGATCTCTTGACATACATTGAAAGGGAGAAAAGGGTACGATTGGAGATAGTATTCATGTTTGCCTTTTTGACATGTTCAGTTATTCATAGAATTTTGATGTGGCCGCTTATAGTGGTTTTGTATATTCTTTATCTAAATTCTTAATTTTTTTAGAATTTTGTTACCTTGTGTTTTTGTTTTGAATGTTGAAACCTGCGATCTATCGCAGGGCAGAAATTCTAAAACACGACAATCGACGGGCAGTAGCTCTCCAGACATAACATTAGTCTGGTCGGTAGATCCTCCTTTCTCTATGAAGGATGAGGAGCTTTCTACTCTATTGCTCAAGGTAAGAAAAAGATAATTATGTTGCGCTGACCCCAAACAATAATGATGACGAATAGGCCGATGATGATAAACTTTTATAAACTATAGTCGTTGCAAAGCATAATAATTGTAATTTTTAAAACCTTTGACATTAAACATCTGCCCCATGCTTTACGACCAGCAATTTTCTTCTATCCAATTTCACAACAAACTTTTCATCTCACAAAAAAGCAACGAAGAGAATATTTCCGCACAATATCTCATACAATTACGTGCTTCCGAGCTCTATGCTAATTATACTCTCAACCTAGTACTGCACTTGATCTTCCATTTTGTTTTATGATTCCTCGCCATTTTTCCTTTTCCCTTGTTTTTGAGATAAATGCAGCTTTTTGTGCTCTGAATGGATAATGTGAGCGTTTTATAATGTTATGTGGTTGTGTTTTGTTTTTTGTATGTAGGTACATGTGTGTGGAAAAGATTAGGTTGATATGTGGTAACGATGCTATGAGGTGTAATAAGTTGGTAAAATGTAGATAGGATTTTATTGCTCAAGGGGTAATATAATGGGTTTAAGAAAGTTTTGACTGAATGTGGATGGGTATGAGTATATAAGAGTAGAGGAAGACTAAAGAAACGATGGTTGGACTGTGGGAAGGGTGATATGGCAAGGAAGGAGGTGTCTGATGACATGACGAGTAATACAGATGACGAGGATATAGAAGACATGCTTCGCCGTTCCCAAATAAATTGGGAAAAGGGCAGGAGAATGATGATTATGCTAATATACTCGTGACTGGTACATGAAAAACATAGTATGTATTTTTTAATAAATTTTTTTTTTTGAATAAGTTAACCAATTATTTGAATTAATATCGACAGCCTATTTAGACTTTTCGAAAAATATGAACGACACCAGAACGGTCAATCAAATAGCAGAAATAAAAAATTGTTAGTCTGGCGAAATGTGGTTGTAACAATGTAGAGAAATCTCTGAACAATGCAAGAATGCGCGAAATACTACAACTTATGTGTGTGTAGGGTTGTATTATATTAAAAACAAAATAATCATGACAAACCAATCAGCATTTCGCCCTTCCAAACAAAATACTACTAAATTAACTACAGTATACTCATCCGCAAAAACTCCATTTGGTAGGCAGTAAAATGCCATTGAAAACTGTTTCGTCCATTTGTTTCGATGCGAACGAAAACAATGTTGTGCTCAGAGTCCATTAGTCCAGGCCAATAACGATGGCACTGTAAATATGCAGTCATTGTGGCAACACTGTTGAGTACTGAGTAGCACTAGCTTTTAACGAGAAGGCTGGTATCATTTTTGCGTAGTTTTATGTTGGTTTGTATTGAAAAGAAAAGGGGAGGTTGGAGCAAAGAGGTGTGATTTGACCAGCTGTTAACTGTACCATGGATTAAATGGACATGCATATAAGATAAAATTAAAAATAAATAAAATCAATAGACATGGGACTTAAAATGTTAATGTTAATATTTTGTGTATACTATGGATTATTATTAAAAGAATTAATAGTAATTAAACATAACTGGCGGTATGTGAGTGTACTGCAGGCACACCTTTGCGTAACCCTTCGGACACATCACAAGGGTGATGTTAGGTGTACCTACAGACGATTTTATTGGTTATTTTTTAATTAGTTTATTTTCACTTCACCCTGCTCGTTTTGCCGTTCATCGATATGCATATCGTCAGCGGTAGTCTACCAATAAAATTCAGGAAACACCCTTTGCTTTCTATGGTTTTTCGTAGCCTAACTCGCCTTGTTTTCATTCCACAAAAGCGATTAATGGTCTCAAAAAGGCACCTTAAAGGCCTTTGCAAACTATACTGTACCGCTCCAGAATCGTTGACGATACATGGAAAAGAGTTGGGTGGTTTGGTCCTGCTCGAATTCCTGGATATACACTATACTCGTTCTTTCCGTACCACACTTCTTTTTCTTCTACTAGTATATCGTAGTTGTGTTTACAGATATTGTTCTCGTAACTAATGTGTGAGGTATTCAATCACTCGGCCATTATCGTACTGGGAAACACCTTCGCAGCCACTAAACATCACGACTGCAATCCCCGAAGAGTCAGGGAAAGGTGTACGCCAGTTATTTTAAAGTTCCATGTTAAAGGAGGCGAGCCTATTGCCATCAACCGGGCACAAATCCGGACTCCGTGGCTGCTACTGAGAAATTACTGAAGAAAAAATCCAACATAACACTTTGCCCGACCTGGGAATCGAACCCGGGTCCTCAAGTTCAGCAGTCACGCTTGTAACTACTACACCAACGAGGCAGTCACGAGGTACACGCGGCCAACATGTCACGCTGAAATAGGCAAGAACCTTAACAAATCTTTTTCATACCCAATGTTACCTAAGCTCGTTCAAATAAAAAAAAACAGAAAGCAAATACCGACCTAACCTAACGAAGCGAGAGGTTGTGTGTTTTTTTTTACCGCCCATGAAACTCCACACGGTTATTCTAATTATCCTGCCTTCAGGTCGTTTTGAGTATATATCCGATATGCCCTTTGTTTTCGAAGAGGATCGTAAACAAGGATAAAAAATATTTTTTCCGTAGAAATTCGCCGGTTACCATATCATGCTTTGGGCGAATATGGAGATTGTGTTTTGGTTTATACTTTTTTAGACAGACCTCTGTTTGTGAAATAAAATCTGTTAGGTTTAGCAGTCTAAAAGGTGCTCTAAGCCAAACCCCGTGTAACTGACTCTTTTTCGTTTTTTTACGTGAAGTTCTCTTGTCATGAAAATATTTTCTCGTTTTTTTCATGTTAAAGTTTCATACAAGATCCAAAATCTTAATTCTTCAGTAAATTCATTCTGCACAAAGATAAGAGTGGAAGGTTATGGGTAACCTTGAGAATTTTTATATAATATTGGTGTACTGGGGGACGCCTTTGCCCAGCAGTGCACCAATTAAAAAAAAACTATTATGAAAAAGTCTTGGTAGTTTGAACCAGGACTAGTCCCAATTTTTTTGGAATTTTCAATTCGTGCGTTTAAAATCCGTCTATCTATTAGAGCAGAATGCTCTAATCCTAGTCTAGATACGAGGAAAAACTCGTACCACATTTCCAAGTACACAAAGAAAAAATTATACCTGACACACATACATCTAGCCTTACCCCTCCTCAAAGGGTGGTTGCAAGGGATTTTTTCTCAAGGCATGGTGATGAATAATTGTCGGGCCCTCCCCCGGTTCAATGCACCTGCTTGTCTGCCTACCCTCTATTTGCAGGGGTGCTTAGATTCTGAGTCAGTGTGCCACTGACATTCTTGCGTGTCTTATGGGTATGTTGGTGTCATTAAGTGGCAGAGGTTTAAATGGGCTGGATGGAGTCGGGGTTTTAATTGATTGAAGAGTGGTTGGAAATGTGTGCTTTGTTTTTTAAACGTTCGACATAGTTCTATAATTACTGCCTATCTCCACGGGACTAAGGCGTGACTTCACGTATGAATGTGAAGTTGGTAAAGAAATATTGATTAATCCTGGCCCCAAACTGTCGTGTTTTTTTATCGTCGTAATGAAAGTATTGGATATCTAAATAGACATTTATTCATAAATTACTGACTGAAAATCGATAATTCGGACCTGAGTTATGTTTTTTTTTATTTTCTATCTTCAAATATCGAACAGGTTTCATTAAATAGACATTTTGGAAAACATAAAGTCTTTAAAAAAAATTTCCATCATCTCCAACAATCACCGACTACGCAAAACTTAAAATTAACCTCACAATTTCAGCAGCAATTTATTCCCATACGTTTTAATCCCGTCCACAGTCCGGACAATGACATAATTATCCCGTGTACGTGTCGGCGCCGTGCCGGACGGTGTAATGGGCACACGTCTCATCTAGATGAGTCTTTCGAACATTTGCATATTAAATATTTCAAGTTTTATGATAGCGATTCCAGTTGGCGTTGTTTGTTATCTTTGTTTATCAGGTAAAACATAATACGGAGTGAACTTACGTTGAAAAAAAAATATGATTACCCAAACCTAAATTGACTTGGAAATAGTTTGGAAGCGTAGGTATTCAACTCCCCAGCAATACGTCTCTTGCCGTTAAGCTCGTTAAACGTTGGTATTAGTTGTTATTGCGCAAAAAAACGTATCACCGTCATAGAGTTGTAGGTAATGCTTAGACAACTGTTATGGGTTGCCTAGCAACAGATTCTTATCAATATTGTACCTGAAAAAATGAGTCCTCGTAACACTGGTCATTTTCCCTCACTCGTCACTTTAGTTAACTCGACAGTATCGTTGATTCGTCACTTTCGCTGATTGGACACTTGTTTGACAAGACAGACAGTTGATAGTTGCTTCAACTCGACATTTTCCCTAATTCACCAATTTCGCCGATTCGTCACTTATGTACACTCGAGGAAAAAATATAATAAACAGTTAATGTGGATAATCTAACCTGCTGTTAGGAGATCGCAATTTAAATCAAACTGCAACATGTGTTTTTAAATTATATTAAATGGAAAAACTTAACTTCTTGCACACACCACCACCTTCTTTACACCCTTGTATACCATGTTTTACGCAAATAAATATTCTATTCTATTCTTACTTACTTGAAAACTTAACTGCAATTTATACATTATATAATACAAAATGTTGTATGTATTTATAAATAAGTGAACAGTCAACTAAAATGGAAATGAATTGATGATTGATGGATGTATTTTAACAGTTGGTTTTCTATTTAGTTCACTCTTTTTATCATCTTTCTATTAATGTTAATAAGTCAATGTTTTGGATTCGTTCATCTATTTGAGAGGTAATTTTTTTTCTATTGCGTTCGTATAAAAATTTTTTGCAGACTGTACCTCTAGTGTCGACTTGGCGAAAATGATGAAGTAGGGAAAGTGTCAAGTTGACGCAACTGTCGAAATCACACAAGTGTCCAATCAGCGAAGGTGACGAATCAACGACTACCGTCGAATTAACTAAAGTGACGAGTGAGGAAAAATGACCAGTGTTACGAGGACTCAATACAATTTACACAGACTATTTCACGATGTTTCCAAAGGTGTCTGCCTGTAATGTTAATCACACAGCACAAGAGAACCACACAGCACTGCTGACATTTATCGTTACCTAACTAAACATTGCTTTCCTTGACGTTAGTGAGAGCGGGTTCCTGATTAACAGTTTTTTTTACATAATGTAGGGTGCTAGGGAAACCGACGCACCAATAGTTACCACGTATTCGGCACATCATTAGGAATCTCCCCACATAGAAATTTTACATCGGTAATTATTATATTATAGCTAGCCCATACTGTCCCACTGCTGGGCAAAGGCCTCCCTCCATTCCTTCCAACGGTCACGATTCTGGGCTACTTCTTTCCAATTCTCAAGGAAGACATCCAGTTCGTCCCGCCATCTCCTTCGTGGTCTGCCGCGACCCCGGCAAAATCATAAAAAAATCGGTAATATTAAAAAAAATATAAGCTGTTCCATAAATTTTGACCGTGTAGGTCTCTTTTGTTTCCTACAAAAGATTTATATTATCGAAGAAAAAAATCTGTGTGTGTTTGTTTAGAATGATGTACTAAAAACGTGGCAACCGTTTGTGCGTCGGTGTCCTTTCCACGTTTTATATTCGTAGTGGGTACAGTAAGATATATGATTGAATGATTAGCTACATCATATTATGAATAATGAGGTACACAAACCGGATATCCATTAACATGCCATCGAGGCGTGTCAGATCAAATCATCAGCAGATCGTCGATGTCAACAGATTAGCTTAGTGATTGTTCATATTTAAGAGTTGGACGCAAGTCATAAGCTTGCGGAATTTTATAAAATAATTTAAGCTCAATTAATTTTAAGCTCCATTGCCTCGTTGGTCTTGTAGTCTCCATCGCGACTGCTGAGCATGAAGTCCTGGGTGCAATTCCCGGTTCGGGTAAATTGTTATTGGGTTTTTCCATCAGGAATTTCTCAGTAGCCGCCACGCAGTCTAGATTTATGACCGGTTGATGGCAATAGGCTCGCCCCCTTTTACATGGGATAACTGGCGAAATGTGAGTGTACTATAAGATACACCTCAGCCTAATACTTCGGGAATTATTGCAGGCGTGATTTATGTTCATGTCATTATTGCATTATTTACGTTCATCGTTAGAATTTAGAAGGAATAAAGGAGTTACTCTAAAAGTCAGATTGGCACAGCTAGCCTCTTAATGTTCAGACCATCTTAACTGACCTAATTACCACTATATTTGCACCACACTATAATAGTCATTATGTAAACTTAGTTTAATTACATCGTTTGCTAATGAAGATCTGGCTGATTAAGGTTAAATTAATATTAACACCTAGGTATTTGCCAGCTGAGTATCTGATCTTGGAATTTTGTTAATTAAATAAGCTAAGAGTAATATTATAAAATTGCGACTTAATATAAGACTCGAAATTTGAATTATGTGGACAGGGTGAGTTATTGATGGGATGAGATTTACAGATACCATGCATTGTACCATAAAAGTTACTGTTGCAAAAATGTAGCAGCTGCATCGGTTGAGCGATTGGCTGCTGCGCTGCGTGTCCCGCGTTCGGTTCTCGCACGGAACAGATATTTGTATGGCGTACAGGTAGTTGTTCCGAGTCTAGCTATTTGTCACGATACAGGAGAGATTCCTAGTGGGGAAAAAGATTTTTAAAATAGTGGCTCCGTGAATGTTAGGTGCGATGGGGTCTTCAGATACCCAGAACTGTTGCGAAAAGGTAGCACCTGCATTTTACACACTTTAATACGTTTACGTGTGAACTATACCACTACATCTGCATTTTATTAGTTATTAGATATATATTCCACGACAGATATGTTCTAAGTTTTGAAATAATGATAATAATTGCTGTTATTTTTTATTTAAACTTTAATACTAAAACATTCATCTGCCCATTGTTATTCGAAATTTCTGCTAAGACTGAAAAAAAAATCAAATGTAACGATTTCTTCTGTAAATCGGATATTGGAATCACTTTTACTTTACTTTACTGGAAGTAGTACAATATTACTTCTGTGAACAAATTACAAAATAAAAACTCTATTATGCCTTTTTTGTCAGATTTAATGATGTCTTGAATCATACTCGTATAAGCCCAGCACTGCATTAGCACCTCATACCTATTAAATCGTACTATTTGTCTGTATTTCCTTTCAGAAACATCTTAGCACTCAGCCAATTACCATACATAGATGAACCAAGCATTGCCGTTGAGTTCTCGAGTCTCACGATAACGCTAAAACTCCTTCGTAGTCGCAATTTGCGCAAATTGCACAAATTGCCGCCCGTACTGAACTTCATTGGGAACTTGTGTGATATCGTTAGCACTGGCAACTCCCTAACGTAGTTTGTGAAACCGCGTTTTAATGTTAACTGTTATCTAGTTTTATGTTTAGAATAATTTTGTTGTCTTCGTTCATTGTTTTGTTTTTGGATTAGAGACGTAATTTTAAAATTTTACATTTATTGCATCTAAATCTTTCTGATTAAAGTCATTTTTAACCGACTTCAAAAAAGGAGGAGGTTCTCAATTCGGTTGTTTTTTTTTTGTTTTTGTTACCTCATATCTTCGTCATTTATGAACCGATTTGAAAAATTCTTCTTTGTCTGAAAGTATAAACTTACTTTCCGATTGGTCCCATAGAAATTTTATCAAAATCGGTTTAGTAGTTTGGTTTTTAAATCAAAATATCCGGTAAAAAATACGTTACCCAAGTAAAAGAAATTGCGAAATTGATAGTTTACAAGGCTTTGTGTGTGATACGATAACTAAAAAGGTTAAAATAAAAACTTTTTTTGCAAAAAAATTATGTAGTAGTAAAGTTATTATATTTTTTGTATTTTTTTTGGATGTCACTTATTTTTTTTTGGAAGTCGCTTATATTTTAGGAAAAAAGTTTTTTTGGAAATAATAATAATATACTCTATGACACTCAGGGTTAATATAGCTTCTTCATTAGTGAAAGAGTTTATGGAATCAGTTCAGTAATTCCGAAGATCACACTCTACATCAAAACTTCACCTCTCCATTATATTATTAGTGTATTACCTACTACAGATTTTTTCTAATAAAACTATACCACATACAATCCTTACTACAACACAAACACTCTAGATAGATCCAGAGCCAAGTTAATGAAGTGACGATCATAAATCATAACCACGGCCATATATTAGCAACGCGGAGTATTGACAGCGCGCCAAATACATTTATCAAACAGACACAGGTCATGCATAACTATTGTATCAACTGTACCGTAGGTAAGGCATAGTAACTGTAGCTTGTACAGACACTGTAGTTATTTAGTTAATGTAGCCATGTATATTGTTAAGTACTTACGAGACTTTTGGCTACTTCATGTTTAATTTGTAACTAGCTTCTGCCATCGGCTCGGTCTGCGTGAACTTTATCTACCGGGCTAGTCCAGGTTATAAACTGTGTGCCAAATTTCAAGCAAATTCATCAGTTTAGCCGTTTTTGCGTGAAAGAGTAACAAAATAAATATCCATCCATGCTCAAAAACTTTCATCTTTATAATGCTAGTACGTAAGTAAGTAAGATGTGCGTATTTTCTTCACATGTAGATTAGGATGGAAGTGGAAGTTATGTATTTAGCAAGCAGCACCGGTATTTTATATCGAGCGACTGCCTATCTAACCTCCACAACCCAGTTATTTATTAATTTATATAAGGACAACCAACAAAGCATACACCAAAATACATGTTATAGTACTCACATTATTTTTACATTTTATAGAGTAGCCTTAATTAAAGGCTGCCACGGCATGCATTACACATAGGAGTAGCAAATGAAGTTACAAAAAAAAACCAGTTTTTTGTTATTTAGATAGGTTGGTACATCAGTTACTTGATATATAAATCCGACATACAAATACAAATGAAAACTAAAAATTAATTACAACTTACAAAAAGATAAAATTAATCAGTTTTGTTCGACGTTGTCTCTACCAAAAATCAAAGAAAGCGTAAATACGAACATTTTCTAAATTCTTATGTAAGTGACAAAACACAATAGAAAATTAGTACTGGGTAATACGATACCCTTTGGTAAGATTGGGCGTCATACTTCGGCCGCTGCCTACCTATAACCACTTTCAAAGATCTACAAATGACAGCCAGGACTAACGACTTAACGTGCTTTCCGAGGCACGTAGGAAACTCGGTTTGTTATGATAGTCACCCATCGATGGACCAACCTCAGCAAGCGATGCTTAACGTAGAAAACCGACCCGTTCGGCTGTTATTATTTAGCTACGAGCCCTGGTCTTTCTGTAAAAAAAGTAACAGACAGACAGAGTAACTATCGCGTTTAAAATATCTATATGGATGTATACATCAAAGTGTTGTAATTACTTAAGCTCACAAACAGTTGACATTCGTATGGCATATCGATATTTCATGTCGACATAATCTCTTTATTAATATCGACTGCATGAGAAATGTTACCTTTCGTATGCTATGAATTGCATAGAGGTGACCACACATTATCTACTGTTTTATTAATTTTCCACTAGAGAAAAATTCTCAGATTGTGATTTACACACAAGTTATTGCCTATAATTTATAGGCAATAACTGTAATAAAAAAAATAAAAAAAGTGAAATAAATAATAAAACAGTAATAAATCTGTAAACACTAACAATACTAACCTAATTACTTAAGCACCATTGTGACAAACACTAAAATACTAACAAAACTATGGACTGTGCAGTCTGAAAATAAAGTTTAACTAATTTTATTTATTTATATACGTATTCGCTTTTTATTTCAAAATTTTGTTGGTTTTTTTATCACAATATATGTGGATTTATTTGTTTTAGCAAGTGTTGTCCAATGTTATGAATAATAAACAAAATCGTTTCAGTTAGAAAGAAATGGAGGCATTTTCCTAGCGGAAAAATCTAAGGGTTACTCCGTTGGTTTAGTGGCCGCAAGCGCGTCCCTTGAGCATGAGGTCCTAGGGTCAATTCCCAGGTCGGGCAAATTGTTATTGGGTATTTCCATCAGGAATTTCTCAATAGCAGTCACGGAGTCTGGATTTGTGCCCAGTTAATGGCAATAGGCTCGCTCCCTATTACATGAGACTTAAACATAACTGGCGAAATGTGGGTGTACTATTAGGTACACCTCTGCTTTACTCTTTGACGATTGCAGGCGTGATGTTTGAAAAAAAAGTCACGTCAATACTCTCGTATTATCTGTGCACACAAGTTTGCCACCATCGTCATGTAATGTCTGTCATTACACTTTTTCCAGGACCAATTTTTGCAAGTCAACTTTTGCGGTATTTAACTCAAAATTCATCAGTTGCACAAACGAGTTGCCCAACTGCAACTAGTTTTCACAGACAGCAAACGAGAATTTTCTGGAAACCAGTTTGTACCAATTTCGAGTATTCGTACCCTCTGTTCTCTTGCCATGTCTGTGGGAACGGAGTGCGGTCTTGTCTAGTGGAATTATTCGCAATTGATTTATTTATCGGCATGTACGCTCCGTGGTAGGATTCAAAGTTGACTAATTTCATATTAATGTGTGTTTGTCTCGACATTCTGTTGTTTATACGTTTTGGATACATCAAAGGAAAGCTAACAGAGGCATTTTTGAAGTGGTAGGTGCCTTTATTGTATGTATGCAGGAGATATACATGGTGCAATATGGGATATTGTGACACGAGCTTTAACAATGAATTAAGTAAGTAGATAGTACATGATTCTTACTTAAACAACAAGGGTTTTTTTATTTTTTTATTTCTGGTCTAAAATGAATGTAACATAAGTTTTAAATAACCACCGACACATTGTAATACAAGTGCCACCTTAATATACGCATAAACTTTATAGATAAAGTTTTGCTGACATTGTTATTATATATAATAATATATATATACAATATAATACAATACACAATACAATTCCAAAACGAAGGAATGGATTCCTTCCAACGGTCTTGACTAGGGATTTGTGCTACTTCTTTCCGATTCTCAAGGAAGACATCCAGTTCGTTCCGCCACCTCCTTCGTGGACATAAGCAAAATAAATCCTATATACTGGAAGCTAAAAGCCGGTATACGTCTAGACTACTTGAATTTGTACTAAACATTTTGATTCAGCAGTTAAAAAAAAACATTATTAAAAAAAATAAAACTAATCTCTCATTACCAGTAAGCGAGTGTCAATCTACATTTCGCAATTGTAACAAAAAACAAACAACTTGAAAATCCAAACCAAAGTTAACTTCTGCTATTTATAAACACAGTCCAATTTCCGAGGCCAAAACAGATGAAACTTATACCATCGATCAAAGTCAGGCCGTTCCCTAAGGTCAGGCCACTCAGTCCACAAGTTAAATTGCCCCCACACTTTGTCGTTTCGCGAATTAATTTAATGTTTCAAAATTGCACTTGCGAGTTTGTGAATTGGAAATGATTTTTTTTTTGCGAGTTTAAAGAAAAATTGAGAGCAGTATTCTATTATGTGTTACTATATATTGCTCACGACCGTCGCTCTCGTGAAATTATTAAAAAGATTCCCTATTTGGATCGCAATTTGTTAACAATTTGAAGAGTTTTTTTAACCTTAATCTTTTTTCTAAAATAATTTTCTAGAGTGTCGAAAGTGAACAACAGGTATAATAGATATTGACAGGATTTTTGGTTTGTGTTATTAAATAGTTTTGCGTTTGGCCGCAACTCGGCTGATGTGAAGCGATTATGCGACCTAGGGTGGAGCACGCTTGCCTAGAATAAACCGATTCACTCGAACTTTGAAGAGATCTGAATTATAGTCAGCGAGTAAAATGGTTGTAACTTGAAAAAGGAAAAACATCAACACAAAAATTACAAACACGACTATAGCGCGAAATAACGCATTACTTAATCAGTTAAATATTTCTCCAGAACTCAACAAGATGAAGCCAGATGTAAAGCAAAATAAATGAAGGGTTACAATTAGCCCTTAAAATAATAAAAAGTGTAAGGGGAAGCAAAGATAATCCTTCTAAACACTTCTTCAGGTTTTATGTGTCCTTTACTGTTCAAAGTAAAGATTTTGCTCAAAGACAGCTTAGCGATGAGCTGCGATAGCCATACTACTTTTATGGATACTATTAGGTAGTAAAAAGAGTTTTCAACGAAAATTGGTTTGAATAAGATAAGATATTTAGCTATTGAGATAGGGGACTTATGCGTTTTTCATAAACATATTACAAAAAATTTAGTTTTGCTGTTGAATATAAATTGATCGTTAAGAATATTGTTATTATATTGTCTGTCCGGTTTTTTCTACAAATATTCAAGTAATCTTCAAATAGTAAGTAGAAAGGACCTGTTTATGGTTTTTTTGATGACATATGACCTAGCTAACAAGAAATACCTTCAATGAATGAAAATTTTAGTTTAGACATCAATAGCAAGAGCCAAAGAAACTTTTGCTGAGTTGTGATCGGAATACTAGAAGTGAACAGAGTATTTTAACACCTGGATGAATGATAGATAGAAGACAAGATCCTTCACAATCTACTGACCTACAAATTGCAAAAATACTTTAGGGTTTTTTTTTTTGCAGATTACCCTTTCGATTTCGCGTTAACGTAGCATCGCTCTTACCCTGTGCAACAACCCTTTGCCCCCGGTTCAATTTTAATATCCCCGTAAAAACGGGATTATATTCATAACAGATAAAATATTTTAACTGCCTTCTTGAGTTTTATTTGTTTATGTAATCCCCGTTATTGTTTTTAGGCAATTTTATTGCGTGCGCTATTTTTAAGTGGCCATTTTCTTAAATCGGTTGAGCAATTTTATTTTTGTCGTTAATTTTAAGTTTTTTTTTGTATTCTTATCAAATGGCATTAGAAAAGACTAGGAATAATAAAAAAAATAAATGAAAATAAAAAAATTAAATCATTTTAATTCAAGTATCACTGACTCAAAATAAAAATATTACACATATACAGTCACATTACACACACAACATTACTAATTCAATTCAATCCAATTCATAACAATTTATTTTACTCAATTCAATTACAATAAGTCTCTAAAATTCTTACTTCTAAACAGTAATCTTAAGTACTTACTACTAACAGATAAGGACTTGGTTTTACGAAATAAGCTATTTGAAATAAGTCAAAGTTTTTATTTTATTTTCATGTTGACTCCAAAATATATTATTAAAAAACCGGTCAAGCGCGAGTCAGCCTCGCGCACAAAGGGTTCCGTAACAACAATATAATTACAATATTTTTAACGCTCATTCATAATGTCATTTATACTTAACAGAAAAACTAAATTGGTTTTTCATAGTCATCACCATCATTTCTGCTCAGCGCAACATGTCTTCTTCTTCCATTCGTCTTTTTTTCATAGCATTTTAATGAAAAATAAAGCTACTTCTGCAGATTCATGAAAAAGTTCCATATCTCAAAAACTATATATCAAATCTTATTAAAATCAGTTTTAGTTGAAAGTTTTTCACGTACTACAAAATTACAAACGGTTACTTTTTATTTATTTTGGCCATGTCGATGTTATCCCATTTGACCCATAGAAAGGTGCCATTAAGTCCGTATGTTTACACTACTGTAGGTTCATACATGAAGTTAAGATAAATAAAGCGTTGAAAATGTACTCATATTGTCCCGCAAAATTCATCCCAAAACAAAATTAGAAAAAAAAACTAATTTAATTTTTTACACACACCCCAAAACCCCAGCTTGACGTGACGTCACGGTTGTAATCTTACCCTGATTGATGGCATCCTATTGTGTGTCAGCAATGAGATTCGCAACACCACCGTACCAAAACCTCGTCTACCATAAATTGATCTAGAACCGAGAGGTCTATGTAATTTGGGCTATTTAGTTCGAAGACTCACATCCAATTTACTTTGAACTTCGTTTTAGAACATTTGCAAAGGTGGGATAGGTCTATTGATATTCGTCGGTATTTTGTTTGGAAGCTGTGTATGAATAATTCATATAATATCGTGTAGATATGTTCAGCTTGATGAGGTGTCACATTATTCACAATTTGCGACTGATACCTTAATACGTTTTTGTTATTTTGTATGTAATTTTGGGATAAATCACGTCATCCATGTATTTTTTACGGTGTGGCTAGCCAATGTTGTTTCATAAAGCCACTCAGTTTTAGTTGTATGGAAAAGCGATTTTCAAAGTAATCCAAAATAAAGAAGCTTATACTGTATATTTTCTACGAATTCTTATAATAGTACCTATATCTGATCTGGTCGATCTTTAGGTTAAGCCGTGCTTGCCTAGGTTGCTCCGTGGATGGGTGACCACCCATTACATACCGAGTTTTCTCCGTGCCTTAAGCCGTTGGTCCCGGCTGTCATTTGTAGATCTTTGATAGTGGAGTCGTTACAGGTAGTCAGTGGCCCGTATCACCACGAATTAACTGGGTTGTAAAGGTCAGATAGGCAGTCGCTCCATGTAAAATACTGATATTCAGCTGCATCCGGTTAGACTGGAAGCCGGCCCCAACATAGTTTGGAAAAGTAAACGAAATCTAGGTTGAACGAACATTTCTATAAAACCTGCTTAAGATTCCAGCCACTTTACACTGCGCTGCCGCTGCTGTAGAACTTATTTACCTGTTACACAAAGCATCAACAAGTCAAATCAGAACTAGAATAATAAAAACTATGCTAAACCAGTTAGTTTTACGACTGCCGCCGTCTCTACAGTGCGTTTGCTGGACTCCACGGGGGTAACTTTATTCTTATCTGTGAGATAACACGGAGATGTAAGAAAAATATGGAGGCCATTTTCATATAAATAACATAATTTTTTTTTTTTGATTTATCATCTAATTTACTAAAAGTACCACATTTAATTATAATAAGATTCAAGGTATAAAGATTAATTCGTCGTGTGTCAGTGAATTTAAAGTGGAAACTTAGTATCCTATATTATACTATTAAATGAGCAATATTTGTATTCATAAATACGTATTTGTTGACACGTTCTCAAAATCGGCCTAGCAGCAGCTATCATTCAATCAAGAAAAAATACACAGTATGAAAGGTATAAAATAATCTCTGAAACAAAACCTAACGCTTTAAGTAATCAAATAATATTGAACTGTCGTCATACTAATTTAAACTCTAACGACAAACTTGTAATTTGTGTGGGAGAAAACGATCATAATTTAAATTTTGTTTTATCGCAACTACGAATTGTGTTAGATACATTTTATAACAACATGATAGTTGTCTTGAATGTGTTTAAAAATGAGAATTTAGATATAAATAATCTCAACTATCGTATCAAAAACTTGTGTAAACACTACAAAAAGTGTAAATTTTTAGAATGTGGAACCACTAACACACACGGCATATGTAACAAAATAAATTACCTTATAGACTATAATGACTACAGCGAGAACTATTTAAACCCACGAGAACTTATGAAGAAGTTAGCGAGTAACAAGGCAAGTCTTAAATTAAAAGCCAATTTAAATGAACCCAAGAAAGGAACAATTCCTTTCTATTTTCAACGCAAGAATTCAACACCACAAACACTAAACTTTATACATCCCGTAGAAAAAACTCAAAGAGGAACTATTCCGTACTATTTTCCGAAGATAAAACGAAATAGCACATTTTTTCTTGCCCAAAATATCGCCTCCAGTAACCCATAACCTTAAAATACTCCACCAAAATATTGCCAGTATCATATCAAAAAAAGAAATTCTAGAATTAACTTTACAAGAACTGCAAGAAGAACATAACGCCCCAGACATAATATGCCTTTCCGAAACCTTTATCAAAAGAGACTACGAAAGCTACATTAAAATTCACGGTTATGAGATGGCTTCTAACTACTGTAGAGAGAAACAAAGAGGTGGTACCTGTATTTTTGCTAAAAAAACCCTATTATTCAAAGACTTGTCATTTATAAAAAGTTACGCCACGCAAAACACTTTCGAAGTTTGCGGAATTGAACTTACACATCAGAAATTAATTATAATTTGTGTCTACAGAACACCGCAATCAGACCCGAACCAATTCTTAATGAAATTAAATAGTCTCATGCATAATTTACTTCAACAATATAAATCTAGAATGAAAATAGTCTTAGCGGGTGATTTGAATATTAACACCCTTAAAAAAGGCAATATTACTACTCAATTGCAGGATCTAGCATATAGCTATAATCTGAAATTTCACATTGATGTACCAACACGTAAGTCATCATGTATAGATCACATTCTGAGTAACATTCACGACGCTACTGCTGCAGTTTTGCCACTTCACTTGTCTGACCACGATACAGCACAAATGTTAACTATTCCTTTAAAACATAAAACCCAAAATCAAGCAATATATTATATATACAAAAGAGATTATAGTTCAGATAATATCCACAAGTTTAAGGAATGCTTAAGTAATCTTTCTTGGTTTGAAATACACACGACTAATAACGCAAACTCAGCATTCAATAATTTTCATGAAACGTTTTGCCTACTCTACAATCTTTGTTTCCCTAAATTAAAAGTAAAAGTAAATTTAAACAACAAAAAGAAACAAAGTTGGATAAGCAAAGGCTTAAAAAAAAGTTGTAAAACAAAACGGTCACTGCGCCATCAATTTTATAAAAACAAAACTGCGATTAATAAGACTACCTACCTTAAATATGCTAATATCCTCAAAAAATGCATCTTTAATTCCAGGAAAAACGCAAATATCAAATACATAGCTAAAAACGATAACAAATGCAAAGCTACGTGGAATGTTATAAAAGACGAGCTAAATAATGCAAACTCCAGACATAATATAGACAGTATCAATTATAACAACACACTTATTACCAATCCAGTAGAAATAGCGTCTGCTTTTAATAACCATTACATCGATTCAACAAACAAATCAATGCCGCCGAACGTCACCGGTAACTCTAACAATAATGTAACTGTTGGCTCTATGTTCCTCCAACCGATGTCGATAACTGAAGTTAAGCTGGAAATACTGCTTTTAAATAACACGAATTCTGAAGGGCACGACGAAATTAACACAAAAATCATTAAAATCTGTGTCGACGAAATTGTTGAAGTACTAACACACTTAATCAATTTGTCATTCTATGAGGGAATTTTTCCAGAAGCTTTGAAGCTGTCGGTTGTTAGACCACTTTACAAAAAAGGAGACAGACATGACTTGAACAATTACCGCCCTATCACCCTAATACCCATCTTATCTAAAATATATGAAAAATGTATGTACAAAAGAATTGAAAATTACTGTACAAAGTTCGATATTATAAAAAAAGAACAGCATGGCTTTCAAAAGGGCAAGTCTACAACATTAGCAATCTATGCCCTCATAAATGTTATATTAACTAACATCAACGACAACAATCTAACCACAGGATTATTCTTTGATTTGTCGAAAGCCTTCGACCTAGTTTCACACGACCTACTACTGCAAAAGTTAGAAGCAATCGGGATTAGAGGGCCGACCTTACAATGGATAAAATCATACCTTGATAACAGGAAACAATGCGTTACCATAACAAACATTAACGAAGACAAAGAAGTAACGCTACACTCATCGATGTATAGATGTAATAAGTTTGGCGTCCCACAGGGAAGCATACTAGGGCCGATCTTATTCTTGATATATATAAATGACATCATTACAATAACGAAACATAAGTGCATATTGTTCGCTGATGACATCTCTATTATTGTGACATCCAATAAAAAAAATAATACAATTCACGACCACGAAACTGACATTAACAATACAATTGACATTTTAATTAACTGGCTTTCTGAACATAATTTGAAAATAAACCTTGACAAATCCATTTACATACAATTTAATAAATCAAATAATCATAAATTTAACTTCAAATTAAATATACCCAAAATAAAATCAGTAACGCAGACTAAGTTCCTAGGAGTTACTATTGATGAAGATCTACATTGGAAAGTGCATGTAGACAATGTTTCAAGCAAGATAAATAAATTTGTGTATGCTCTTAGGCAACTAAAAAAAAGTACTAATCTAAAAACAGCTATATTAGCTTACCATGGGTATGTGGAATCCATATTACGCTATGGGCTTATAATAGGGGGCAACAGTACCGACCAGAATAGAACATTTGTTGCTCAAAAAAAATGCATTAGGGCTATATACGGACTTCATCCTGAGGAATCATGTCAGCCAGTATTTAAGAAACTTGGCTTGTTACCGCTACCTTGTCTTTATATTAATGAAATATGCATGTTTGTATGGAAACATAAGAATTTATTTAAAATGGCAAACGATGTAAATCCTCGAAGCCGACGAGATCCTTACAGACTCGTACTTAGCAATGCTCCCAGGCTTGCAAAGTACAATAAAAGCTGCATAACTATGTGTGTACGAATTTATAACAAATTACCTAGTAACCTGAAAATGTTAAACTCGAGATATGCTTTTAAGAATAAACTGTATGAATGGTTAATTGATAACAACTTCTATAGTATAAAACAATTCTTAGAACGAAAATAGTGTTGGTGTAATACAATAATAATTTTGTTAAGAAAATTGTTATTAAAAATATTTGCATGCTATTTTTAATCTTGGCAAAACATGTCTGCTCTATTTTTGTACTGTAAGACCATTTTATACCATGTTTTACGCAAATAAATATATTATTATTATATTATTATTATCGGCTGTAACGATTTTGATGAAAGTAGCAATATAAACTACCTATTATTGTGTGAATTAATATGATTATTTGGAGGAGCTCATGGCTAAATAATAATAGCTGCTCGGGTCGATCGTCAGGTTAAGCCGCGCTTGCCTGGATTGGTCCGTGGATGGGTGACCACCCATACATACCGAGTTTTCTCCGTGCATCGGAAAGCACGTTAAGCCGTTGGTCCCGGCTGTCAATTGTCGATCTTTGACAGTCGTTACAGGTAGTCAGTGAATCGAAAGTCTGATAATCAGTCTTACCAAGGGGTATCGTATTACCCAGTACTAACTGGGTTGTGGAGGTCAGATAGGCAGTCGCTCCATGTAAAATACTGGTATTCTGCTGCATCCGGTTAGACTGGAAGCCGACCCCAACATAGTTGGGAAAAGGTTATGCAGAAGATGATTATTGTGTCAATTAACGTGTGTAGTCTTTTTTTGTTGAGGACACTGAATAAATACTTTAAAAAGTAAGAAAATACATTTATTTGGCACACAAAATTAAACAAAAAACAAATCTAAACAAAAAATGTAATACTGTGTGACTCACGGCTGCGCCAAACAGGCCTAGTTCAGAAAAATAGTGCTCGACACTATAAGTATATCCCATCGAATAAATAAACACATCACACAATACACAGAGAAATCGACCATCGATATCTTTTCTGGATAAAACTTCATCAAACCAAAATATCCTCAGTACCTTTCAAGAAAATCCAACTTCCTACGTGGAAGCTGGATTCCCACATCGTCGGTGATTGTAGTAATAAATTATGTATTCGAGTTATAAAACCATCCGCGCCAATGGCTGAGATTTCACTGATCCTGCTTGTTTTAATGGCGCACTACGGAAACCTAGCTTAGAGGAGATCTAGGGGTTGTAAGGAATGAGGAGCAAGTTGGGTGTCGTAAATATTTGGGGTTAAGGTTTTCAATGGGAGAAAAAGGAATTGTAGATTTTCTTGAAATAATAGAATTTCAATAAAAAATAACGTGTCAGCAGTTTGTATTATATGATTGGGCTTGAACAGAAGTAATATTTCTACACTTATTTTAAACTTTGTTGTTTTCTTTTGTTTAACAAAGTATACGATTAGTTTTTACTTCAAAGGGATATTTATGGACTACAGAAACTAAAACCATTTTTATTCTTTTCTAATCTTAGCGTCAGGATTTTATCTTAATACTGTTCCACGACACAAGCCTCGTTGCTTAGTGTGGCACTAGATGGCGCTGTGTGTAATGTCCAGCGATATTTATTTATTTATTATTTATTTACTGTTGTATTTTATAAGTTTTTCTCGGACATCACAGACATCGGTGAAGGAAAACATCGTGAGGCAACCTGGGCTTATTAATTAATATAGGTCTGAAATCGCCAACCCGTCTTAAACAAGCGTGTTGATCAATGCTCGTGCCTTCTCCGTATGAGAAGAGGGCTTTGCTCAGCAGTTGGACAGTTACAGGCTGGTATTACTGTTTCTATCAACTGAATAGTCTAGTGGTCGCAAGCTCTACACTGAGAATGAGGTCCTGGGTTCGATCCCCAGGTCGTACAAAGTGCAAAAATAGGATTTTCTGTAAGGAATTTCTCAATGGCAGCTGGGTTATGGGTTCCGGAGTCTGGATTTGAACCCGGTTATTGGCAATAGACTCCATATCCTGAGACTTAAACACTAACATAACTGGCGAATTGTTGCTTGTGTATTTAAATCTGTAATTTCTTCATCTATTTGCTCACCAACCCCTGGGTCTGTGTGTGACTGGTGTCACTATCCATGCACTCGCTTCAGAATTATTCATGAACACTTCAGGACTTCGAAAATTTGATTTGAGGGTTGTAGATAAAATGGACGTCTTTTTTTTATCTGCTGAATTTATTTTAGTAACGAATTAGCTGAATTAGTGTGCATACAATTATGATCTCAACTCTAACTTCAGTACAAACATGTAGTGATTTGGATTTTTAAGGGATTCGATTTCAGTACTTTTTTTCTAAGACTAATAAATAACAGATATACAAGGTGTGCTTTGCATCCTCGTCAAATTCAAGGAGGTAACTATGCTAATGATTCTCGACCCGAACCAATAATAAAATGAGTAGGTAATTTTTAATATATATATTTTTTAATATCAAAAATCGAAAAGTGTACACCACACATATTAAAACGCGGCCCGTTTAATACTAGCCCTATAACTGCGCTTTCACACACACAAACAAACGCAGACGTTTATTCGATAAACGGGTGATTCTCCTCTTCTGAAAAGGGCTTCATTCTGAAATAGTGTCAAATTAAAACAACAAAAAAAGCAGCATTTCTTATTATTGACCAGGTACCGTAATTTATATTGATTATTTACATACGTCTTCTATGACAACCTCCTGCTCGTACACTTTGTATACACAGTTGATTTTTGTGAAGTTTTTCGTTAGACGTAGGGATCGTCGCAGGTTGGGGTTTGTACTTTTTCTTGGAAAAAAACCTTGTGAGAAAAAAATCACGCGTTTTTTTTCTGCCTTGTACGTTTAGTAGCTAAATATAAGTTATTATTTCGAGTTACGAATTTTCATTGATATTGGGGTTAGTGGTTTTATTTTCTCTGTCTGGTCGGTCTGGTGGTCGTAAGCGCTGCTGTTGACCATGATACCCTAGGTTCAATTCCCACGACGGACAAAGTGATATTGGGTGACATTGGGTTGGAATATTCCTGATGGGTATTAGTATAGTATTCCTGGTAAGAGATGGCGCTAGACAACTGTCAAGCTCTGTCACTTTCCCACTTTCGGAATAGTCCTAAAACATTCCTGCACTAACAGATCATGGTAACTCCCCTGATGGTAAATCGGAAAACTAAAAATCAATTTCTATATCATATAAAATTAGGATGACACTTTTATGAAAAAAAAAACGACTTACCAGTTTATGATAATTATTTTATTTAATAACCTACAGCTACAAATAATAAAGGCAAGTAAGGTTTATGCAATTGACAGTTCTATATGATGAAAATAACACAGAAATGATAAAAAAGACAAATAGGAACTATGATGTACACATACGAGCTCTGAAAGTAAATAATTCAGAAGATACATCTATGATATATGGACGATATTTGTTTGATATAAATATGTCCAAGAAGCGTGCAAAAGTAGTCTGCTTTTTAATTGTGGATGCGGCAAAATGTCACAATGATTTTTTGGTTCTAGGACAAGCCGGTTTTCTCCCAATGACTTCACCGGTTTGAAAGCAGTGGTGATGAAATAAATTACACTAAGTGTGTCTGCCTTAGTTCAAACCCAGGACCTGCATCTCGTAAGTCGTGGCCTTTACCACTGAGCCACCATTGCCCCGTATCGTTTCTGTAGAAACGGATATTTTTGTGACCTTATTATAGTCGTTTTATTTTTGTATTCTTTTTTTTTTTTCATTCTGTGTCAAATATATTTTGGTTGGGTCTCTAGTTGTGTTTCAATCGGTTGTTTTAACTTACAGAAATCTAGTTTTCATCCTTTCGTAATCTTTATTTACTTAGACTACAATGGTCTATAGTGTTAATAACAAAATAACTTAACCTATGTTAATACTTAATTACTAAAACAGAGCGAGTCCGGTTCGCAAGCGCCCACACTAGCGGGCTATCTGCCCGGGCAGCTATCGATTGCAGGATAGTGTTGGGCCTGCCATAATGTACCAGCCTAAAGTCTTTAAATAATTTCACCGCAAAATTCTACATTTCTCTCTTATCTTTGCATCTTGTTTTTAAGCCTTATTTCACTAACTTGCGGTTATCCATCATCTCTTTTCTTTCTCAACTTCACGTGCAAATAGAATTGAACGGGTGTGTGCAAATGTGATGACGCACATTAGGCTTTCATTTTCCACCGATGTGGAAGGGGATTGATCGCACCCATTTGTTTCGTCGCTTTGTCTCTCAAATTCCCGTAATGTAGACTTTCGGAATTGGCACATCATCTCTTTTCATATTCACTTACATATTATTCAAATTGAGTTATTTGGTAGATACGGGATTAAATGTATTAGTTTGTTTTGATGCTGGAACTGTTATTCTTTTTATTTTGAAAATAGGTTTTGCCTGCGGCTTCGCTCCTGTTGTAGTCGGAGGTTATCAAACGGAAACGTTCCAAATATAACCTAATAGCGACCCGCCCCGGCTTTGCACGGGTAGCAATAATCTATAGCCGATGACTTCTGGAGGATGTATGGCCGCGGTCATGTGACAAAGATTTTGCAGTTATCTACAGGTACGTTTGGATGGACAGCACATCAGGCTTTATTTCGTTTCATGCATTACAAGATTGCTCTAAAGGTAAACACGCTCCTACTAATAATAGTGTAGATTTAAGAAATTTGTACCTGTGTTTGAACGCACTTATCTCAGGAACTACCAATCATGGGAAATAGTGAGGCAGAAGAACAGTCTATAAAAGTCATGTATTAAGATATTTCTTGATATACTATACAAGGTGTTGCTTTGCATCATCGTCAAATTCAAGGAGGTAATTAAGCTAATGATTCTCGACCCAAATCAATAATTAATTAGGTAATTTTTATATTTTTTTCTTAATATCGGCAATCGATAAGTGTACACCACCCGTATTAAAACGCGGCTCGTCTAATACTAGCCCTATAACTGCGCTTTCACACACACAAACAAACGCAGACGTTTATTCGATAAACGGGTGATTCTCCTCTTTAGAAAAGGGCTTCATTTTGAAATAGTATCAAATTAAAACAACAACAAAAAACAGTGTTTATTATTATTGACCAAGTACCGTAATTTATATTGATTATTTACGTCTTCTATGACCACCTCCTGAATTTTGACGAAGTAGCAAAACTACACCTTGTATAAATGACTTATTCAGTAATACTCACATTTAAAATCCTACAGAAGTTTATAGCGAAATGGTACGTAAGTCTTGAAAATAACACGCAATAACATAATATTCCGTAAACAGTATCCACGTGGCGCTGGTGCAGCTGTCCTTGATCTAGAACCAGCTGAAGGGCAAGGACAAAGCGAAGCGCAGACGCTAATGTAAGAGAAACTTAGAATTTAGTATTATAATGTCGTAATAAATAATGCAGTAGTTTCCTGTGAAATATTGCTTGTTTGCTCCAAACATAATTCGTATCTACGTGGGTTTGATAAAAGCCATTCTAATTCTTTAGATAAGGGCAGGAGAAATTGGATGTGGCGAAGTCTATTTTCATTCTTTCTTCTTTATCGTGTTATTAGTGCCTAACCTGGTGTCAAAGTTTTTATGCCGCCCATGGGCCTCTGACATGGCTTGACATGCCGTCGAGAAATATCTCTCAGGCATGCCGGTTTCCTCAAGATGTTTTCGTTCACCGAAGCAAGTGATAATTATACATTACAGTTATGCGTGTCTTGGTTTCGAACTCGAGACCTATTACTATTTTCATTAATAAAACCATATGGATTCCATGCGTATAGAGTTACTAATCTGTTTTTCCCCACAAACGTACTTTTAGGATGCGTTGTTGCCCGTCTATTTCAACTTTCTGATTGGTTTCTTGACACTTCAAAACTGCCTATTAATAGATTACATTCAACCGACTTATCTGTGCACGCGGGAAAACACAGAACTAAAATAAATTTTACTTTGACATATCGATGCAAATTTTCTTGAAAAGCAACGCCACCTTGAACTACACACTTAAAGTGGTCATACTATAACAGAGATAAATGCTCGAGTTTGAGTTTTTCGTTTAGTTTGAAAACTGTATGAATCCCTCATTTAATTGCGAAAAATAACAAAATGATGTCTCTTATCTTACAGTCCGTTCACACGAGGACGATTCGTTTTTTTTGACGTATCGTCTTTTTTTACGATCCGTAAATTTTTTTGACGTCGACAATTCTTTTTAAATGCCCGTGTTCACACGTATCACGAATCGTGTAAAATTAAGGACAGGTCTTAAATCACGTATCGTCTTTTAAAAATCACGTACATCCAAAAACACGAATCCTGAGTTTTTTGTGACGGTTTCGCTGTTGCGCTCGCTCCCAAAAAATCACGAAACAAATGAGAACATCAATTCCTTTTTTTTTTGTCGGATCGTGATAAACACGATTCCGTATGCAATGTGATGTCCATCCGTCATGACGTATCGTGTTTTATGACGGAAGCCGTGTGAATGAGCCCTTACTAATTTAATTGACAGATCACAAACACCATGTATTAAGCAAGTACATACTACTAACATCGATTAATGATAAACATGTTGTATACAGGGTATATACCGGTTGCTAAGCAAACAATATGTTCAGTATAGTTCCGCATTAGACAAATTGAGGCCGCAGGCGATCTGCCACTCCGTTTAGTTGCACACTTTGAAGATATAGGGTAAGCAGTGGTATGTGTAATACCTCTGTTTTGAAAGGTAAGGAGGCTTAGAGGATACACTGTTTTCTTATAGTATTTTTCACTTTGATATTTATTTGGTTTACAAAGGGCGCTTGTTAGATTTGAATCCGTAATCTGGTACTTTAGAAGCGGGTATTAAGTCCTTCTGCAATGGTCGTTTGATTTCAGTTCATGTATTTGAATGTGGAGAGTACACGGGTCGATCTCCAGAGGCATTTTTTTTCGTGTCGGGCTGGATAAACCCATTTTAAAATCGAAAAATGTTTTCAAAATATTTTTTTATAGACAGTTCGGTGTCTAATCTACGTGATACAAGGCTAACATTATGAATAAGTTTATTTTAAATATTAAAAAAAAAATCTTAAACCCTAAAATCCTGATCGCTCTGGGTTGACCCAACTCCCGATTGAATGAAAAAATATTCTTTAACTTTTTTAATGACAACGATCATATAAAACAACTTATTTAGATTACATAACAAATAGTTAATCTTCATAGTAATAAAATATTTTTAGTTATATTAACAATACTTTTGCCACAATTTGAATTTAAAATCGTGACCGGGCATTTTATCTCATCGCTCTGCGCTGAGGTAAAACATCGCGCTCATCCCTAGTTACGCGTTATAGACACCCTATTCCCCCCCCACGGGGCGACGCCAGCAGTGGTCTAACCGCCGAGGAGGATACCTGTGTGCCACGATCCCGCGTTCCAACATTACGAAGGTAAGTTTATGATTGCTCTGGATTTGGTTCTCGAATTTTATGATTGCTATGGCACTTTATTTAAATTCAATAGTAAGCTTTTGAATGTGTTTGTTATGTGAATTAAGTGATCGTTATGATGTTGTTTATGAGACGTAATCACAACTTTCTACTGCTTTTAAATTCGGCAATATTTATGATTTTGTGACTTTTTCTGATCGCTATGGCTCTGATTGCTCTGTCCAAGAAGACCAGAGCGATGATATTTGGCATTAATTGTACGTTATAATTCTATTTTAAATAGCAGTACCGGACTGTAACAATGACAAACGATGAACTATGCATATAACCTTTAATTTATAGCCTTTCCTAGGTTTCTTCGGATAACCTAAACCCATAAACAGATTTTGACGTATTTTACCTTGATGATACCTTGCATTTAGCTACCACAACTGTAACCCTTTCTTCTCTAAAATTTAATGGCAACTATTGTTGCAGATTGAAATCATGCCTCGAAATAAATTATCTATTGACGAAAAACGTCTTAGGAAGAAATTGGCTGAGCGTCGTAGAATGGCCAAGATAAAAAATGATCCAGATCTATACGCACCATGGCTTGTAAAGTCAAGAGAGAGTTACCAAAGGAAAAAAGCTCGGGGCACAGTACAGTTAGCATTAAGATTACAAATAGTTAAGTTTATAATTGTTTATTTTTAAGAATTTTATCATGTTCTTTATAAACGTTAGTTTTCTTTAATTACTTTTTAAAAACTAATATTTAATGAATCTAAGTCATTTTACAACTATAAGAGACTGTATTAATAGTTGATTTCAAAAGGTTTTTAATTTTGTCTCATTTACCTAGAAGTGATTTAATTATGTCCAAAGAAATGAAACTAAGCCAAAAGTTGATTTTTATAATTTTGTTAATTAGTTATTTTAGCGATTATTTTATATAAAAGATTCCGTATTTTTGATATGTATGACTGATAATATGCCTTGACCTTTTTCTAAAATAATACATTTCTCTTAGATATATATAATCTTGTACACGTACACTGAATATGATTGAAAACAGCTAAATAAATAATATTTTATCAATATTAGATTTTTTGTTTCACTGCTTTCACCATTTATGATCGCTCTGGCACCAATTATGACTGCTCTGGTCGCGAAATTTTTTGAACTTAAATATTTCCATAACTGTTTGTGTAAATTGAAGGCCAATTGTAAAAATATACCATTTGAATATCATTCTTTTTAATGAGATACATAAATACCATTAAATATCAATATCTGAAAAGCACCAGAGCGATCACACGAATACGCCCGTTTTGGAGATTAACCCACACAAAGATTAATATGTCCTTGATTCAATTCTTTGAAATTTAAATGTAGAATTTTATGAAAAGAATCTAAAGATGTGGCAAGAAAGGAGGTGTCTGATGAAATGATAAGCAACACATGCTGCGTCCTCCCCAAATAAATTGGGATAAGGGCAGGAGAATAATGAAGATGACGAATCTGAACTTGACCTGAATAACAAAACGGATTGATTAAAGGGATTTGCTTCAAGTCTTTAGGGATTCGCTTCAAGTCTTCAAGTTTTTAATCTAGAGGGGGGCTCGTTTTGGCAAAGGAACTGGTACGGTCACGAGCTTCTTGCATACAGACCTACGGAATTGACTGCATATTATAAGCTGTTCCGAGGACCCCGTGGATGACTGACCATCTTTTTCATGCATTTTACAAAGCATGTCATGCTATTGGATAACATAACATCACGCCTGCAAACCCCAAGGTTTACGCAGAGGTGTACCCACTAGTACACCCACAGTTCGCATGTTATGATAAACTCCCATGTAATAGGCCCTATTGCCATCAACCAGGCACAAATCCAGACTCCGTGGCTGCTACGGTGGAATTCCTAATGGAAAAACTCAATCTCACTTTGCCCGACCTGGGAATTGAACCCAGGAGCTAATGCTCTAGACCAACGAGGCAGGAACTGAATATTATACGCGCAAAAATCAACAACCTCACGTTAACCCATGTAAATTAACCTTTAAATAATTAAAAGCGGTTATCCATTAGGTAATTTGATGTGCCTTGCCGCGGGCACTCGTTTAGTGGGTAAAGATGTTTTGAGTAATACGGTACCTTGGGAGCTCAAATGGGGTTGAGGTTGTATGCTAATATATACATACGTGATATCGTGTTACTTAATGTCATCGGGTTGATGAGTACAGCAAGTATTATGATTAGAAATAAACATTTTGATTTCTGGGATAATGTGGTTTAACACTTAGGGACTCGCGTCCTAATTTGTCACACAAGTACCTACTCGCTACCGGGTCCGCTGGACCCAGTATAATGTCATGAGTTTTTTTTCAGAACTGCATGATAAACGTAAATGTTTACTTTCTTATACGGATTCTATATGTATAATAAAAGATATTATTGAATCAAATATTAATAGGGTCTTGCATTATTATTGTCGGCAGCCTTATATTATTAGCCTTATGATTCCGACAAAAATACACAAAAATATTATTTAACATCACGACTGTAAGCCATATAATCCCCAAAGGGTTAGGCAGAGGTGTACCTAATAGAACACCCACATTTCGCCAGTTATGTTTAAGTCCCATGTAATAGGGGGCGAGCCTATTGCCATAAACTGCTACTGAGAAATTCCTGATGGAATAACTCAATGACACTTTGTCCGACCTAGGAATCAAACCCAGTGCCATAAGCTCAGCAGTCGCTCTTAGGACCACAAGACCAAAGAGGGAGTCCCAAAAAAAAATTTTTTTTTTTTCTCATTGAAAAATATATCAGCTCTCTTTCTTTACATTCGCTTACCTTACCATACCTTCGCTTTAGTTCTAAAGAAGTTTATGAAAATAAATAACCGTTTTCTATGCAATTTTCTCTTGAAAGCCAAGTACCCATTGACAGTTTCACGGATGAATGGAAACTCGTAAAATGACATGAATACTTCGATATTCAGACGTCGACTCGTTTTACGATTTCGCTCAATGAACTTTATGATATATGCTTATGCAGTTATACCGGTTAGTATATGTTTATTGTGCTGTAAAATATGGATTAGCGGAGTTCGCTATGGATCGGAAAATTTCATGTTGAAATAATGTACCAAATTTTATTTTTTAGCTGAAATAAAGCCTCAATACGCTGTTGTTTGTTGACTAACCAAGTAGGTACCGTATAATAAGTGATGTTAATATTTTATGGTTAATTTGATTCTAAATATAGCATAATTATTATATATTTTTGTTATTTATGGGAGGTTACCTGGCGTGCGCGTATGAATGTGGATGGATGGTGGATGTATGAATGTGGACGAGGTGAGAGGAGTTTGTAAGGTTCATGGCATTCGTAGCAGGTAACGTTATGTAGTTTCTGCCTACCCCCATAGCAAAAGGCGTGTGTTTATGTATGTATTTATGCATCTGCGACAAATCAATATTTTCTTTCTTTCTTTTTTTTCAACTGTGATTAAAAGCTACAGTAGTACATTGCAGGCTCGCCCCTATTACATTTAACTGAAACACAACTAAACAAATGCAGATGCACAGTTAGGTACACCTCAGTCCAACCCTTCAGGCATAACAAGCGTGATGTTATGTTACGTCTGCACTGTACCTTATAATCCATAGAACCACTACCATAAAAACAAAAACGAAACGCAAAATAAAATCCCGCCTAAACCGTTGCACCTGCGTCCGCCATTTTGAATTTCATCCGCCATCTTGTTTCGCCGCCGTCTGACGGATTACCCTGCAGATTTTAATTTGAAATAATAAAGCATTCTTTTCCTCGGAAGTCTAATTATTTTATTACTGTTATTATCTGATGGAGGCAATTAGGAAGAATGGGACGGATTAAGTTCTAATTAGTGAGCTTTTATTTTTCTTTGTGTTTTTGCTTTGAAGCGAGTATTAACAATGTTAATGCATTTAGTAGAGATGGTTGAATTATTTGTATTTTAAGATGTACGTTTTAAATATTTCTTTAAATTGTAAGGGTGCATTTAGACAGCGGTTGATCGACGTCAACCGTCGCCTGTAATTTCCTTTTAAGAAAGCTAAAGGTTTGAGCGTCAGTTAGTACGAGAGCGGTTGTGACTCGAGGGTTATAACGCTATCCATCCTCTTTGGTTATGCTACTGCCAAAAATCTGCTAATTTTGGTACAAATATTTGTCTCAAATAAACAGTTCTCAAGCTACAGAATAATTGCCTTCGTAAAAAAACTACTCCTCAAAACTTACTTAAACTTTTACAGTCAAACATGATTCATAACTCAAGAAATAACACTTTCAACTCAAAGTTATAATAAGTAACAGTTTCTAGAAAGTATACCAAACAATTCATCAAAATCATTTTTATAAACTCTTTCACGGAGTGTTTTCTCGCTATTTTTAATCTGAGGATCGCATTAAACTTGATACTTTGTTTCAAATTGCATTTTCTGACGGGTCTTGTAAAAACTTATACATAATGCATGTTTTGCCTGCAGCTGGATAACATTGCTACCATGAGACACATTGTAAACGACGAAAAAGTGAGTTGTGAGTGAGATTTTGGTAAGTCACATTTGCATTGTGTAGAACAGAAGCGTCACTACAAAAAGTGCTACAGCAACATAGGAGCAAAAGTACTACAGCGCCATCTATGGCACAAATAAAGAACTAATATCAAAATCCTAAATCGCGCAGTTAGAAGTTATGTGACTTAAGGCTATATAGAAAAACCCAACAAAAACTGTAAGGCAGTAGCCCACCAGAAATAACACCCGTCTGGTCGGACAACCCTCCCTTGTCTATGGGGGATGAAGAAATTTACACCCTGTGCTTCATACCCCATAAGGAGAAAGAGAGAAAATAATTTTATAAATTGGATCACTCTATCATATATTCTTGGCAAAGTTTTGATCCATTTCCTGCTGTTTGTGGATCTTTAAGGTCATCATGCCAACTTAGTAGACCTCACTTTTAAGTATCAAACATGAACAAGCAAATGAAGTCACTAGTGAAACTATCTTGGATTGGATCGTTGGATTTCAGCATTTGGTATATTTGAATTTAAGAAATGAAATGAAAGGAGAAGATAAACTTCACCATCATCATTCTCCTGCCCTTATCCCAATTAATTAGGAGTGGGTGCAGCATGTCTTCTTCTTCCATACTCCTCTATTACTCGTCATATCAGCAGTCACCTCCTTTCTAGCCATATCCTCCTTCACACAGTCCATCCATCGTTTCGTTGGTCTTCCTCTACTCTCATAGCATTCCTACTCAAAATTTTCCTCATTCCTCCGCATCACACGTAACATCATTCCTCTTGCCGGTGTTGCATAAAAAATCAACGATAACTAGAGTATACCATTCACTCGAGTGAAGTGTCTGTTATCAGATTAACTGAAAGTAGAAACTAAAATGCATGCATTTAATGGTTCCTACTTCACTCTTTCTGAAGTGGTTTCTCGACATTCGCACAACTCTGAGAACCGTAGTAGAATCCAAGGTGGGTATAAAACAAAGATAGCAGCACTACTGCAGTTGAAGCAGGCGACTTATCGGGCTGCCGGGCTTCTCAATTTTCAGACAGCCGCGAGGTTCACTCGTAACTCGAAGCGTTTCTTGTAATCTAATAGACATTAATATTACATGGTTTATATAAACAGTACCAAAAATAAATAGAAAACTTGCTTCAGTTTATTCCTAGCAAAATTACTTCTTAAATTAACTAGCTTTTGCCCATTGCTTCGCCTTATTAATCCGGCAAGAATAAGAATGTATCCAGTATCCTAATCCAGGTTATGGTTTTTTCCTGTGCCCATGACATAACATCACACCTGTAATTTCCGAAGGGTTAGGCAGAGGTGAACCTAACAGTACGCCCACATATGTGTGTGTCATATGTTTAAGTCCCATGTAATAAGGGGTCGGCCAATTGCCATTAACAAATCCTTAAAAAGCTTTGGCCGACCTGGGATTCAAAAAAGAAGTAACTAACAGACAGAGCTACGCTAGGTGGTCATTATACATACACATTCATTAATACTAATACGCATTATCTGATTAAGAAATCTTTTCGCAGTCACATTATTAAAACATGTAAGTAAGAGCAAATAAATTATCCTGAGCAAATAATTAAGTTAAAACGCAAATGTGGGTGGGATTAATTATTTAACGCTCAAATATTAAGCCGGACTGTGTGTGTGTACTTAGAAATGTTATTTAGGATGCTAGTAGAATGAATAATTATTACAAAGTGTTTACAGGAAATGTTTGTATTTTTATCGTTGTAGTATAATTTTCACATCATACAATAGCACCAGGGTGCGGTGGCAGTGGGGCATTGACGCACAAATGGTTACGTCGTGTTCAGTACACGGCACGGCACGGCGGTAGTCGAGCACTAGTTGTCCGGCATTTTGCTGAACTGGGCCTATTTGACGCAGCCGTGAGTCACACATTATTGACCACTTGCCGTCATTGTAACCATAAAATTACCAATTTTTGTAAAACCGTTCTGTATCAATTTTGGTGTACAATAAAGTATATTCTATTCTATTCTATTTTATTATTTCTTGGTTAGTTTTAAATTTTATTTTATATTTGCTTTTTTATATTTTGTATTGTGTACTTATGGCGTGTGCCAATAAACGTTTTTCTTTCTTAACACTATTCTGACCACTCCACAGTTAAATTTTTCATCGGTAATTAAAAAAAACCTTCCAGCCGTACATTTTGACCTCAAGGCATTCCACTTTTTTCCTGCCTTGCCTAAATTTCCATGTGTGGGGTTCGGTATGATGTATCTACTGAACACGTGGTAACTGCAGACAGTTACCACGTGATTTATAATACAATAATCAGAATTATTGTATTATAAATACAATAAATAAAATAAATTATCTCTTTTCAAATTCAAAATCTTTATTTCGAGCGGAGGCTCATAGAGGGTTAGTAACATAGAGCTTAAAAACCAAGTGTTAGTACACAAAACGATACGGTGACACATGTAACTGACAGCAGTGAACCACAAATGGACAGTCCACTCTGCCAGCAATCATTTGTAGAACCCTGTTAGGGCTGGCCATGACTCGAGCCACCATCGATGCTGCATGCTTGCGCATTATTATGTTAAAACAATCTACACGCGCCGCCGCAAACATCCCTGATGCACTGCAACGCCATGGCAAACCCCATCAGTTTCCTGAACGCGTGATTGAATTGGACAAGAAGGGCTATAAACGATGCTCGCGAATAATTTTCCCACAAGTTGCACGTGTAGGTACGTGTAGGTGTGTAGGTGTGTGTGTGGTGGTGCAGAATGCTCTAAAGAGCGTCACCTTACGTCTAAAGTACAGCGTGCACGCGCTATCATATTCGCACGTACGGACAGAGCCGTCCGTTCCCTTTCAGTGTCAGCTTTTGGTTAAAACCCAAGACCTATAACAACTGGTAGATCGGTGTCGACACGACAAGTCTACCACTGCTCACGACATAGTCAATTTTAGTTGGGCATTGTCATTAGATATTACAAACTGGTCCCATTGTCACACGTCAATAGGATGAACAAAGCGGTCACCTGGACATTAGTGTAATTATGTCCTGCGGGTGTACAGACGGTCTCTCTATTGCATAGTCTGTTGGTACCTTAATTAATGTAACTTAGTACTTCGTTTAGTGTTACGTATGTTGTATACCGTTGAATGCAAGAAATATGCACTTCTAAAATGAGTACGGTACCTTCTTTCCACCTTCAAATCAGCTGCTATGCTCGTAGATTAGTTCTACAAATGAAATAAGGTCGAAATTTCTAGGTGCTCTTTACCATACACTAACTGGGCTGGCTAGCCGCAAAAAACCAAAATATTTCATATTGTTTTCTATTTCCCTCACTATATTATTACTTGTATAATAAAAATCCATGAATATATCACGTTTTATGGGTTTATAAACTAGCAGGTAGTTCTATTGTACTTCGAAGGGTTATACAGTGATCTACGACGTCATAAAGGTATGTTTAGGGGTCCGTTTGCTGACTTGGCAGTCAATGTTTTTATTTGTATCATATTTTTATGGATATGTTTTTTTTTGCGACTATATAGACGGTAAAATGATGGCTTATTTTGCAAAATGGTTAAGCGTTAAGGAGGAGGTTATGTATTTCACCGGCATGTTTTTTTTGATAACTCCAAGCAAAAGTCTAAAACAACTTTAATTTCGGAAGTCGGTGGCATTTAAGTCAATGAAACAAACAATGTCACCGACTTTCGGAAGCCTGCGATCTTTGTTTTTGTTCTGGATCATATCTAGAAACCTTCTAGTAACGGAGATGTTGGAGCTCAAAGTTCACAACAAGTTCCTTTTTAACCGACTTCAAAAAAAGGAGAAGGATTTCAATTCGGTTGTATGTTTTTTTTTTTGTGTTTGTTACCTCATATCTCCGTCATTTATGAACCGATTTGAAAAATTCTTCTTTTATCTGAAAGGATCTACTTCCCGATTGGTCCCATAGAAATTTCATCAAAATCGGTTTAGCAGTTTGGTTTTGAAATCAAAATAACTAGAAAAAATGTCATCCAAGTAAAAGAAATTGCGAAATTGATACTTGACAAGGATTTGTGTGTGATACCATAACTAAAAAGGGTAAAATAAAAACCTAGTTTTTATACCCCTAGTTTTTAATGTATAACTTTGCTTTAAACACCTCCATAACCATATTCCAATCAATGCATCCATCAGCACAATGTTTCGATTGCGTTACATTGAGTCTTATCGTAAACCGTGGTCCCTAAAATAATAAAGTGGACCTAGTGATAACAAAATTCAACACTAGTACCATTATCTTCAGATTCTTTTAAAATGGTACTAGTGATTACAAAAATCCTCAGTAGTCCCATCATGGTACTGTTAATGGTACGAGTGGCAATGAACCGATTTTTCACCCCAAAAAACAAGTCATGTCCCAGCAATAATATTTGCGAACTGTGGTCAGGTATTTTTATCCGCCACGATTGATACCTAATGAGTTTGATTCACCGATCAGACAAAGCGCTACCTACTAGGTATTTTCAGGTATTTACAAAACCATTTTATTTTTGGTGTCTGGATTTTCTATGGGTACCATTCTACATAACCCTTCGAGGAAAACAAGCTTCATGTTATGTAAGCATATATGTATGCACATGTATTTTTAAGTACAATTTACCAACCTATGGTCCTATCAGCCACATATATGCCACATATATGGTCATATAGACTTATGACCGACGTTATTGCAGCTTCTTGATTTCGATGAAGGCCTTCCCCGATATCGGGCATCGTAAGAGGGATTATATGCAGACGATAGGCATCTCTAACTGCGGAGGTATTATGTAGCTGCGTTGACCAATCCGCTTATCTATAGCCTCGATGGAACCAGTAATAGCTGTGTATGCGGGAGGTCAAAGTAGAAAGGCCCTACACGCTGCTAAATTTTGTTATGTTCATATTTATGACGTTGAGCTCTTTCAGTTATAAGTCGAGCTACACGATAACTGACAAATGCTTGCGCTGACTGGACAGGTCCACTCGAATCTGTGTGGTTCTTTCTTCAATCATCTGCATAGTCCTCATGTGAGTTGATCAAGATTATGTCTGGACCTTAAAAGAGACTATGACCTCTGAGTTTGTTTCGGCTGTTTCTTCTCAGAGTAGTCAGATACGAAACACCTGTCCCATCTAGTTTAAAAAATGACGTTTGTAAAAACCTATTTGCAAAATAAACAT
This sequence comes from Standfussiana lucernea, assembly GCA_964057025.1. NCBI lineage: Eukaryota > Metazoa > Arthropoda > Insecta > Lepidoptera > Noctuidae > Standfussiana > Standfussiana lucernea. The sequence goes on from OZ059804.1 coordinate 12,653,714, forward strand.
CAATTATCCTTATTGAACATCGGCAGTTTTTGTATTTTCACACATTTTGGTAGCAGAATAGATAGCAGGTCTTCTGCTTCTTAGCGTATCGATGGCAAATAAGTTCAAACATTATGTTTAGCCCAAATCTCAGCCACGCGAACTCCGCCCACTGATGCAGTAAGCAGATCATCAAGTGCGCCGGTGACAGGGCATGCAGTGCAAGATGGAAGGTGTGCTATTGTCTGTGGGGAAACGCCTCATACGCTATTGAGGTCTGAGTCGTCCATGAACCCCCATTTGCAGAGATTGTCTTTGCTCCGGCCCACTTGGGATCGAAGTCTGTTTAAAGATTTCCAAGTCAGCCACGGCAACGCGTGCCCAGGTGGAAGGCTCTCTGATGGATCGTTCAAGTGGTATGCATGTGAGTAAACTCTATCCAATGTTTATAAGCGTGGAACATTTCGGTTTTTAAATCTGTGTTTACAAATTTATGAAATTATATACTTAGACATCAATCGTTAAGAAGACGAACTCGGATTTGCAGGAAGAAGAATCAACTTAGTTGTACCTTACATCAGTTTCATTTAAAGATTATTTTTTTACCGAGGAGCTCGTGGTTAAATAATAACAGGCGCTCGGGTCGATCGTCAAGTTAAGCCGCGCTTGCCTGGGTTGGTCCGTGGATGGGTGACTACCCATTACATACCGAGTTTCCTCCATGCCTCTGAAAGCACGTTAAGCCGTTGGTCCCGGCTGTCATTTGTAGATCTTTGACAGTCGTAACAGGTAGTCAGTGGCCCGAAAGTCTGACAACCAGTCTTACCAAGTGGTATCGTATTACCCAGTACAAACTGTAAGTCGGTCCATGTAAAATACTGGTATTCAGCTGGATCCGGTTAGACTGGAAGCCGACCCCAACATAGTTGGGAAAACGCTATGCAGATGATGACGATAAAAAGATTAGATAAAACGATTGCAATTCCAAAAATCAATCAAAAAACAATCAAAGATGATCATAAAAGTGTTTTGGATGCCAAACCACTTCTATTGTTTTGGCATCCATGAAGATATTATAATCCCTGCAACATACTTATAGTATCGGTACATAAGTAATTGAAATCCATGTTATATTATCCATTTTTATCCCATTTCTTCTTCACAAACACGCTAGCCCGAAGCAATATGACAATTTTCCACTGGATGGTTTTATTCAAAGGATAGCAAAGGTTTTTTCCCATCAACCACTGGCCAAGGGCAATTAGTGGTAAGGACAAGTCAATCATGCGGTTAATTAGATGTCTATACATGTGTGTGTGAGTATGTGTGTGTGTATGTCACCCTCTTTAGATATAATTGGTTGTTGGATTCCAATTGTCATCATGTTATTGTTAATTTAATCATGTGTGTATCTGTTATACTAATTTAATATTATATTACCTTATAACCCAGTACTAACTATTGTGGATGTCAGATAAACAGTGGCTCCATGTACTCGTAAAATACAGATATTCAGCTGCATCCGGTTAGACTAGAAGCCGACCCCGACATAGTTGGGAAAAGGCTAGGCAGATGATGAGTTTGAACAAACAAACACAGCTTGCATAGCTTCACAACCCAGTTAGTACTTAGTGATACGATATCCCTTGGTAAGACTGGTTGTTAAACTTTCGGGCCACTGACTACCTGTAACGACTCGACTGTCAAAGATCTACAAATGACAGCCAGGACCAACGGCTTAACGTGCTTTCCTAGGCACGGAGGCTACTCTGCATGTAATGGGTGGTCACCCATCCACGGACCAACCTAGACAAGTGCAGCTAAACCTGTAGATTGGTCCGAGCGGCTTTTATTATTTAACCACGAGCTCCTCGTCGAGCTTTTTTTTGCTCCAACTATAAGGTGTTGCTTTGCATTCTCGTCAAATTCAAGGAGGTAACTATGCTAATGATTCTCAACCCGAATCAATAATAAAATGGGTAGGTAATTTTTATATTTTTTACTTTTATATCGGAAATCGCTAATTGTACACCACCCATGTTAAAACGCGGCCCGTCTAATACTAGCCCTATAACCGCGCTTTCACACACACAAAAAAACGCAGACGTTTTTGTATTCGATAAACGGGTGATTCTCCTCTTTTTCAAAAGGCTTCATTCTGAAAAAAATTCAAATTAAAACAACTAAAAAAAGCAGCATTTGTTATTATTGACCAGATAACGTAATTTATATGGATTATTTACGTCTTCTATGACAACCTCCTGAATTTTGACGGGGTTGCAAAAATACACCTTGTATAACACAAATAACAACCACTTAAACCTGAGTTTCAAACCGCCATTTTGAAATCCCAGCTTTAGCCACAGTTCCGCAATATTCCTGTAATGCCAATAATATTCGAAATGCGTCATATACTTGGATTTACGGAACATATCAACGGTTTCAAAAGTAACTAAATATCGTTGACAAATCCGCTACGATATATCAGGGTCCCGTGTTCAGTAATTACGCGTCAAACAAAGGAAGGGCCTATGTAAATATAGTGATATGGTGTGGACAGACAGACGTATGTGAAAATTATACGGACGTACAGAGGGGGGTACTCGCGTTAAGGTTGGAGGATTTGATGCGATTCGAAAGGTTTATGATCGATTTTATTTACATAGTTAACTTATATTTCCCACTAGCTCTTGCCAAAGACATTGCTCGCGTGCACGTCGGAAATAATCTCAAGGGATTGTACTACCGGCGTTAAAAATATCCTCTGTCCTAAGACACACACGACAGCCGTTTAGACGTGTAAGTAATTCTTACATTCACATTTATTGGTTAGAAAGAGTGGAAAGTATGGATAAGTGTGGGTAATTTAGCAAAACCCGTAAAGTTCGATAGCATCATTTGATCTTACAATATCAAGTATATGTACATCAAAATAAGTACAAACTTTTCCACACTCATTTCAATGAATAGCCACGTTTTGGAATTTAAAGTCTTTGCTTTATAAGTAGGGTAAATACTTATTCTCGTTAATAAGGAGAAACTACGCGGATACCACATTTTTTTGGAACCACCTGATTTATGTAAAGGCGATTTAACTAACACTTTTTGTAGTTCTACCCCATTTAAGGGTGCTAATACACCAACTTCAACCCGAGTACACCCCAAAGGCTGGTCATTAAATAGGGATTTGAAGGGTCGAATGGACCGAAATAAAGTTAGTCTCGGCAGGGTTAGCCATTGAAGACTGCACAGGTAATAAAGTGCTAGGGTTAAATCTTTAGTGATGACTGCGGATCAACTGCCTCAGTTGTCTTAATGGTTAATTACTTATGTGTAAGTTGATGTAAGTGTGTGTAATATGGAGGTAGTTTGAGGATTTTGAAGGGTGCTGTCAAATTATGTGGAATGGCTGTTAAGTAATGATGATTGTATGACTTTGTTCATGAAGATGAAACTTTAATGAAAATAGGTTTGAACGCAGAACGCCTTCCGCGGAGTCAAGATCATTTTTCCGTATTATCTAAAAACATTTTTTTGCGTGGTGTGGCGTGATTATCCTTTGTACAATAAACGTCATATGTTCTCTTTCCGAAAAAAAATATCGTCATGTGCGTATTGTATAATTATCACTTCCTTCGGTGAAGGACAACATCGTGAGGAAACCAGCATGCCTGAGAGATATTTCTCGACGACATGTAAAGCCAAACCGAAGGCCCATGGGCGGCATAAAAACTGAAAAAAAAAAAAAGAGATTCTAGACATTAGCGCATTCAAACAAATCTTTCCGCTCTGTGATACATATGTTGTAGTACAGATTACTATTACTGTATTGCATAGTCTAGAAACCAAATCAATATCTAGAATTAAAATTCGCACTCCAAACAAAACCTTACTAACCCCCCCTCGATTACCATAGACACACGGACCATCAAACTCTATAATCTAACTCATAATTTATGGCATCGTCTGCCGGCGTATGATAACGGGGCGAGCATAATGGTACAACAGTTAAAACTGACAAGTTTGCTCGAAGATAAACTGAGGTTGGAGTTTACGAGTCCACCTGTATATGCGAAGTTTGGCTGGAATGGTCAATGGAGTAGAATATAAAGTGGAATGTAAATATAATCCTGTGTGAGGAACGAAGCTTTGATATTTGATATCTTTAGTTTGAGATCGTAATTGTTCCGTTTTATAAGCGAATCAGAAACTGGGATTCATTCGGTCACATTCGGTTAATATTTTACATTGCTTGAGTTCAATCGCCAAGCAGTAATAAAGTATGTTATTCTAAGACGATTAGTTAATTCATAATCAAAAATTACAAAAAAAAAACGTTGGAATCTTTTTTAGTCGATAGATTTTCGGAGAAAAGTTTTCCCGCTTTTTTCGACTGGGACTCGTACCTGTAGATTTTTCCTAGATCTTAGTAATCAAAAATAAACAAAAACATTAATTAGTACGTCCATTATATATATTACGATAGTTATTCATTTTATTTTTATTTTTTATTTCTTTAGGACAACAAACAATTGCGTAATAATGCTTAATACTACAACAGATGAAATAGAACATTTAGGTAATAACGCAACCAGCACCGGTATTCACAGAATAATACAATAAAAACGTATTATTACAAGGAACAAGCAAATTTCAACATACAAAAGATTTAACCATTATAATGTGGTTTACACAATACTTAGCCCTTCATTACAGATTACAGTTTTGACTTATCATTGTTTGCACAAATTTTCTAATGGTGGTTTACTTATGCAAAGGCCTTTCGACTTCTACTACAAATCAACTCATAAGATTTGTCAAGCTTTACTCAACTAAAGCAGAACAACATTCATTTAAATACAAAAATCTGCCACGAAACATTAACTTAGCACAAAAACTCGTAATCAATCATTATTTAAAGAAAACTTTGTAAAATACATTATTTTATCTATTAAAAGCGACGAAAACTCAATGATTAATGTTAGTTCACTATCCGAACTAAGAATCTTCGTTGGAGAGAACCCTTTTACTTGATCCCTGTATTGTTGGTAAGATTTTAAATTAATGAACTGTATACGGAACCTTTTGTTGGAGAAACAATGAAAGAGTTAATTAATTTTTGTTTTTAGAGGTGGCTTTTAAGTTTTTCTGCATTAGGTTTTTTGTTTACCTATAGTGATTTTTGTCCGTTTTATTTTCTAGTTGCTTTTATTTCTGTTTAGAAAAGGTAGAATATTTAAAAGTCGACAGACACAAAACGTTTAAATTGGTTCTTTTCGAGTTTTCTGTCTAATATAGTAGATGTCAGGAAAATCTAGAGGAATTGGGAGCGTAATCATCTTCGGTCGCGATACTAAAAATGGTATAATTTAAAAATAAGTGTAGACCTGGAAGGAGGATGCACGGGTTTTCAAGAAGTGGAAGGAGTGGAGGGAGGTATTACACCAGAAGTGGGATAGAACAGGCTAGGAAAAAAAGGACACGTTCCACAATGTAGCGACGACCTCATATCTAAATCAATAAATAGATATAGGAAAAAGAAGTAATTAGGTAGTGTAACTATCTGCAATTGATTGATTTACGACTTTATGGAGAAGGACCAGCAAGAAACTCCTTAATAAATCTTTTAACACTTTCGGTGCTAAGCACCCAGCATATGGGTCGAACAAAAATTCGTTCGTGTGCCCACAACCCGCCTCCCGAGTCGTCGTTATACGTAGCCATAGCTGTGCATACAAGTAAAAATTAATTTGTTAAACTTACAAGCGGAAGTGTTAACCTTCTAAAACGTTAACTGATTATTATAAGCAAAATAATATTCGAGTACCTACTCAAAGTCGTATACTTTCCGTTCCACTACAGCATCAGTAATGCGGAGGCGTGGTCGGCCGTCACTTCATATGATTTATACCCCCGAGTCGCTGTTTTGTGCTAATACCCCGCTAGACCGAGAATAAATAATAAAAATATTATACTTTGAGAAATACTAGGGATTAATTACTGGGTTGAAAGATGAGGGCGTTGTGAGAGAAGTTTTCCGAGATATCTCAGTGGTAAGATAGAAGAGATAAGTTCGTTTCTTTTTAATAGCGTATTGTTTACGTAAGGGCTCATTCACACGGCTTCCGTCGTAAAACACGATAGGTCATGATGGATGGACGTTCACATTGCACACGGAATCGTGTTTTATCACGATTCAATGTTCACATTCGTTTCGTGATTTTTCGGGAGCGAGCGGTAATCTTTAATTTAGCCCAATCAAGTTTCTCTTATTGTCCAAATAGATCCTTGCAAAACGGGATGGTTTTAACCTGTATTTTTAAGATCTTTCGAATCGAATTTTACATTCGCTAATTTTACATTGTCGCTGAGGTAAGATTTCGACTTGAATTACATTGTTTTTAAGTAACTGCCAAGGAATTGACCTTAAGTACCGTATAGCCTATCTTCAATGCCAGCGTAAAGTCAAAGTTCTCTGACGGTCGACCTATTTTCAACCTTATAACTTAGGATATAAGGGTGAAAAGTGGCAGACCGTCAGTGAAATCGGTAGTAGGTGCAACTACTTTTTCCTCTCATCATCTGCCTAGCCTTTTCTCACTGTGTTGGGGTCGGCTTCCAGTCTAACCGGATGCAGCTGAATACCAGTATCTTACATGGAGCGACTGCTTACCTGACCTAGACAATCCAGTTAGTTCTGGGTAGTACGATACCCCTTGGTAAGACTGGTTGTCAGATTCGGGCCACTGACTACCTACCCTGTAACGAGTCCCGTACGATTTATTTTTTTCGTAACGATATAATGGCTCACCGTTGAACGGTAATGCGAAAAAACTATTAGTCGACTAACTATTTAGCGACAGCATGTTTCGAAGAATGAATGGTTGGCCGATACCAAGATTTGCCGATGTCATGCCAAACGACTACCAATGATCTACAAATGACAGCCGGGACCAACGGCTTAACGTGCTTTTCGAGGCACGGAGGAAACTCGGTATGTAATGGGTCACCCATCCACAGACCAACCTAGGCAAACGCGGCTTAACCTGAAGATTGATCCGAGCGGCAGTTATTATTTTGCCACGAGTTTTTTCCTCTCGTTACATACAAATGAATAACCAATATCCCACATACCAACTTCAGCCTGAAACATAATTACAGCACCAACATTAATCATGCTTAAACACAATTCTGATCGTGTGGACACGACCGAATATCCGCCAACCAAAATGTGGTTAATATTCATCTGATTAATTCGTTAAATGGTTGATTTATGGCAACACCGGGTAAATGACGTTCAATTTACTGGTCACACTAGCTCGTTTAATGAAGATTTATTTAACATGGCTTGTAGTGGATATTTGTAGGAGTAGAATTTTGCAGAGAATAGTTGTGTGATAACGTGATGGTGTACTAGGTAAGTACGTGTTGTAAGTTGAAAAGAGATTTTAGGTCACCATATTATACTTAATATAAGAAAAGACGGTCAAATACTTTTGCCGACCACTTTCGTAAGTAATGTGTCTAATATTTGTATTAAGTGATTCTAGACGTCGGCAAACGGATGTGCAATTAACGCTTGTGCGACAAAACTCTACCGCGACTCGAATGCACGCAAGTGCCACAAACTGAGACTGCTACAACAGTCTATACACTATATATACTGTTGTCGCAGTCTTGTGTGCATTCGAACTATGGTGTAAAAGAACCCTTTACAAGCCATCAGCGAAACATTCTGTACCTCAACAATAAGTAACATTGCGCAACACTGGGTACACGCAAATACACGCAAGTGCAACCTGTACCCATGTGGTACTGGTTGCACTTGCATGATGGTCTCTGTAGCATGAGGCTCAGAAAACATTCAGATCAGAGAATTTTGCCAAAAGGTCATTTAAGGATTTAACATGGGTTGACCAGTTTGACAGTGGATAATTCCACAAAATAAAGTGTGAATTTTAATTTCGCAACATATTACTTCGACGAAAAAGAACGGTGTGTGAGAGTGTCACACACCGTTTTTTTTTCAATATTAAAATTGTATGCTCTTAAAATATTTCCTCATATATTTCTCACTATTGACTACAGTAAACATTAATATTTTAATACATGTCTGTGCATTAGCATTCGAAATTAACCCGTGAGTGCGCACAGCTGTCGCCCGGTCTGTATGACCACTCTGTTGATTGAAACTGTATGTGCTTGTGCGTTGCAGGGTTGGGTATATTGTACCATTCATGTTGACATGTGTAATAAGATATACAGTTATGTAATGTTGGGTTTATTTGTATATTTGAAAGGGAATAATTGATTGCCAAAAGGTTGTGTGGCTTTATGACTTGGTGAGAATGAAGAAGAAGAGTCTAAGATTCTACTTCTGTTACATAGTATGTAGATATTCCAAGTACCTATGTAAATAGTATAAAGATACGAAAGGTTTGGCATATCCGTATGGATAAAAATCCCCTTTTTGGTAACAAAGAAAAAAAACTGTATATTGTCAAAACATCAACTACACAATGGTTTATTTAGTTGCGTTAATGACCCTTTTGATAACCGTTCGTTTCGAACTTTTACCATGAGCTATTATTTATTTATTTAATGCACAATGTGCACAAGCATAGAGTTACAGCTGGGTTTAAAACTAGTGCGTATGACCCTGTTAGGGCGCAGCAAGATAACTTAAAAATATCATTATTTTAACGAATATCTATTATCTAAACTAATATTATAAAGCTAAAGAGATTGTTTGGTTGAACGCGCTAATCTCAAGAACTACTGGTTCGAATTGAAAAATTCTTTTAGTGTTGGATAGCCCATTTATCGACAAAGGCTATGGCTATAAAACATTACGCTGCGAATAAAAGAAGCGGAGCATTCATCAAAAATGTTACGCAGACGAAGTTGCGCCGGTCAGCTAGTTATCTAATATGGCGTAAAATAGGAACTATCATTCGAGTTATCACTCGAGTTTAGAAAAGGGAGGAGTTATAATTCTTCTTAGCAGGTCACTCAGGGTGGGACATTGTTGCCGAAGATGAAGACGATGATCTTCATAGAGAGAAAAATATATAGCCTCAATACACGTCGTTTTAACTCGTAGCTAAATAATAACAGACACACGGGTCGATCTACAAGGTTAAGCAGCGTTTACCAAGTTCGGTCCATGGATGGGTGACCATACATATATAGAGAGTTTCCTCCTTGCCTCGCAACACGTCGGTCCCGGATATCATTTGTAGATCTTTGACAGTCATTACAGGTAGTCAGTGGCCCGAAAGTCTGACAACCAGTCCAACCAAGAGGTATCGTATTAACCAGTACCTACTGGGTTGTAGGGGTATGCTCAATGTAAAATTCTGGTATTCAGCTGCACCCTGTTAAACTGGAAGCCGATCCCAACATGATTGGGAAAAGGCTAAGCAGAACTGTTTAAGGGAGAAGCTTCTGGAGTGAACAGATATAACGCCACTCATTTGCAACTCACATCGCCAAGAGACTGAATGGTTGGTCTAGTGGTCGCAAGCGTGGCTGCTGACCAAGAGGTCCTGGGTTCGATTCCTAGGTCGGGCAAAATATTATTGGGTTTTTCCATCATCTCAGTAGCAGCCGCGGAGTTTTGTTTTGTGCCCGGATGCTGGTTATATAGGCTCGCCCCCTATTACATGGGACTAAAACATAACTGGCAAATTGTGGGTGTTCTTTTCCGATCTTCTTTCAAATAAATTACTTTCTTCTTATGTATTTCAAACACATACACATTTAAGTACTTTTTATGTTGACCGTACAAGTTGAAAACAATAGAAAAAACAAAAGAAAGAAATGTAATCATATTTATCGAATTCGGGGTCCTCCGATACGGGTGCCTCAGGGATCGGGGTACTCAGGGACTAACCCGTTCTTTTGGTACAAGTCTATGTGTTATGTTATGTTTTATTACAAAAAAAAATCAGCAACAAACAGTACCAATAGGTACTCCAGTAATTTCAATTCGCACTCCCCACCACAAATTCTCTCTAACAATTACGCATTAACAGTCACGTAGCGTGCCAGTTAAATTTCCCAGGTCTCTCCACTGCGGACGGTCACGAATCCTCTCTTAAATAACCCCTAGAGCCATAGCGGTACGAATAAACCACAAGAGTAGAGGCGTTCCTGCAAAATTAACAACTGGCTTGCCCATAGTCCAGAGAGTGAGGTACGGTTAGAGCGTATAGTGGCGAAATGTGGACCGGCCGGCGGTGGGTGGGTTAAGTTTTGGAATGTTGGCTGTTTAATCTTCTTAATAAGCAGTGATTGCCTAGTGGTGTCGGACTGCCAAGTCATAGGTTTCCAGTTTGAACTCAAGACCCGCACCTCTGATTTTTTGGATTCATGTGCGCTTATTGTATAATTATCACTTGCTTCGGTGAAGAAGAACATCGTGAGGAAACCAGCGTTCCTGAGAGATATTTCTTGACGGCATGTAAAGCCAAGTCAGTGGCCCATGGGCGGCATAAAACCTCTGACAACAGGTTAAGGCACTAACCAAACGATAAAAAAGAATGGTTTTTTATCTTTGTATGTTCGAGGTGGCCAGGGAAAAGAGCTCCTGGATGGAATTGGGGGAAGCCTTTGCCCAGTACTTGGGACAGAATAGGCTAATTTAAAAAAAAAGTCTTCGCAGCCTTGGATACCCTTACCTACCTGTAACGTCTTGGGCTTAGGTTCGCTTAGGAATAAGTACATAATAAAACACTGGTTCTAATACTACTCCCTTATGAGACCGGTCGCTTCGAGTAGTACGCCAAGACTAGGGTGCAGCACAAGCACTTCACCGCGTCTACCGCGTAAATCCCCACTACCGGACGTCTAACGTATTTATTAAACGTCACACTACCCACATTCGACTAGCCTTTTCCAACAATGTTGGTGTTGGCTTAAACTGAATAAAAAGTCAATGTTTACTTGTCCGAAGACAATTTATTTTAGTATACACGAAGAGGTCATGTTATTAGGAACTAAAACATTGAAAAGTATCGACCTAAACGTAAGATTGTACATCCAATCTAAATGAATACAGATGATTACCAGTATTTTGCATAAAGCGACTGCCTATCTGACCTCCAAAACCCAGTTAGTACTGGGTAATACACAGCGTATGAAATAAGTGACAAATTCAGGTCGTGATTCGCTCAGATGTTTAAACTTGTACCATACCACATCACAATACTGAAGCCCAATGGTCCATTGTACAGTGCACGGCAGGCTGGGGTTATTGGAAACGCAGAATAAATATTCATCTTTGAGTATTTTGCCGCTGGCAGGCTAAAAAGTGAGCCTATGTGACTAGCAGGTAGATACCTGCACAGTGCGTTGTGGCCGCTCGCGCTCTTTAAAAAATAAGTATGTCTATGCAACGACCATCGACATCCGAGCAAGGTTTAAAACATCACGCCAGAAGAGTTACACAGACGTTTACTCATAGAACACCAACATAGTCGTAAGATGGAGGAAATCAATAAATAAAATAAGCATTTCGCCAGTTAGAATTAGAAGAGAATGTTCAAGTCCCATGTAATAGGGGCGAGCCTATTGCCATCAACCGCGCTTCTATTGAGAAGTTAATGAAAGAAAGGAAGATTCGATGTTAGAAATCAATTATAATTTATTTTTTTGACATGTCTATGTATATTTATGAGCTCAGCAGAAGAGTTCGAGGCAAAATAATAACAGTCGTAAGGGACGATCTGAAATGTTAAGCCACGCTTGTAAAGGTCGGTCTGTGGATGGGTGGCCATCATTACATACAGAGTTTCTTCCGTCCCTCAAATAGCACGTTAAGCCGTTGGACCCAGCTGTTATTTGTAGATCTTTGACAACCAGCCTTCCCAGGGGTACCGTATTGCCAGTGAGCACTAACTGGGTTGTGGAGGTCAGATAGGCAGTCCCTTCATGTAAAATACTGGTATTCAATTCGTACAGAAAAAATATCACACAATGTTTTCACGGAAAATCTCATCCTTTCCAATAGCAGATACCTTTCCATTAACAAAATATCGCTACCTCGATATTACCATAACAAAAATACGTAGTTTATATTTGTTTACGTGAACTCCATTCCACTTGGTTCCTTTGAAAAGATTATTTGGTATAAAAAGCAAATGGGGATACCTTATCCAAACATTGTGATGTTTGAATAGGAAGTATACGTGGATCGTACACAATTGAATGTTGCCATGCTCTTCCCAAATTGGATGGATACTTTCATGTTTCGTATAGCAGTGTTGCCAGAAATATTTATGCTAATAATGTTTGGAGACAGTTTGTATACAGTATGTTATTGAATGAAATGTGTGGCTTTGGTTGGATTTTTAGTAATATTATTTTACTTTGTTGTCTTAAGTCTAGTGTGTTGAATTATAGCTGCGTTCAGAAATTGTCAGGATTCGTAAAATATCTGAATTGGTAAGACTGGTTGTCAGACTTGCGGGCCACCTGTAACGACTGTCAAAGATCTTCAACAGACAGCCGGGCCCACTGGCTTAAATTGCTTTCCGAAACACATAGGTAACTCGGTATGTAATGGGTGGTCACCCATTCACGGACCAACCTAGGGAAGCGCGGCTTAACCTAAAGATCAACCTGAGCGGCTGTTATTATTTAGCCAGGGGCTCAATAACATATTATGAGAAGAGGTTTCAGGGGAACGGAAACAACGGCTCTGATTCGAGTTATGATTAACAGTTTATTGGTTGGTTTAGGTACACGTTCACAGTAATTACAAAGTTCGGAAAAGTTATTCGCGGACAATATGGCGCGTGGCGTACTTATCGACTTGCGCAGGGAATAAATAAATAAATAAATAAAAATAAATAAATATCGCTAGACATTACACACAGCGCCATCTAGTGCCACACTAAGCAACGAGGCTTGTGTCGTGGACACTAGATAGTTGATATACTACATAGATACTTTTTGTTTGTAAATACATACTTATTATACATATAAACATCCATGACTCGGTAACAAATGTCCATGCTTAATCACACAAACACTTGCTCCTACCGGGATTCGAACCCGGAACCCTATGGACGTAAGGCAGCCTCACTACCGCTGCGCCATTCGGGTCGTCAAAAAATTAATACAAATACACGTACAAGAGTCTTGCGCGTAAGCAACGGGCTGTCGACGCCAACGTCACCGCCACCGCCTTGCGGGAAAGAGAGAGCGATATACGTTATTCAGTATAACGCAGAGGCGGGACGCTCTTATTGGTCGACTCGTAGGACTTTGGGTTGCTATAATATGTAGTAATAATAAAACCAATCTATTTAAACAGTTTAATTTATTTCCAACAAACAACAACATTTACTATAATCACGAACGACTCCGTTTAACTCGCCTTCGTGGCGGCTCCACATACTTACCTCTCTCCAACCACGGACTCATACTGATATTAGTATTATTGATAGCATCCAACACAGTTTTCACAGAAATATAAATTAAAATAACGAATAATGCTATTATCAATCGGTCAATCATTTTCACGTATCTTTCAAGGTACGACGCCATGTTGTATAAAGTTATTAAGTTGTTCTCTTTTAATACTTCACAGGGTTTTTTTAATGCTGCATAAGGTATCGAAAGACAGACTAGCGCGCTGATAAGTGATAGTAATGTTGAAATACATAAATCCATCGTTCGGTTGGCGTGTAATTTCGTTCTATAGACCTCTTTGGGTTTCTTGTGGAGAAGAATTTGCCGTTTCTCATCATCTTTGAAGAGTTGGTCGAGCTTGAAGTACTCTATCAATCTAAAAAAAAGTAAACTTGTTTTAATTTAGCGAAATGAATTATTTGCTATGATTGCCTTTGATGAATTGGAAATATAATGTGTCATTTGTTAGAAAGCAAAAATATTGCGAACCAATGTATGACTCTTACACCCGTATCCATAAAATAAAGTACTTGAGTAAATGTCATTTTTTAAGTAACGATTTTTATTATGTAGTTTACTAGTCGCTTATAGTTACAACTGTAAAAAGATAGCATTTTTAGCTTTCTCTGACGGTTCTTACGAGTATTTTGTTTAAATTCTTGTCTATTGCATAAAAAATTATGCACAACTAATTACTTAAGCTCAAGTAATTACTTCAACTTGACTATAGATACGGGTGTTAGAGAATGCAAAATGTCAGGTGAATCTGTCATGCCAAATTTAGGTCAATTCAAACAGAACTGAAAAATGCGCGAGTAAATTACTGGCTGCACTAAAAATAGGATCGTATTACTACTGTTTAAAGGCGCACGATCGAGTCGCGAGCATGCGCGAGGCGACGCTTAACGTCCGCATCGATATTCATTCAATTTTCTACTTAAAAAAATAGTAATACGGTCTTATTTTCAATGCAGCCAGGAAATTATGTGAGGATTCGTTCTGTCTGAATTGACCGTTTCGCTTACACGAAGAGACATCTAAATATATGCAAGCTATGATTGTCAACCCTCATGTCAGTACTGAGTGTTGAAATTCCAACAGAACGAACTTAGATACTTTTGCGGTCCAGTAATTGCGCATCACTAATAAAAAGATCTTAAAAATGTTGTCATCACGAAATCTTCTATTGTGTGTTTTTTTTTTTCAAAATTGGGGTTACCCTTATCTTGTACGCACGGTATTGCCACAAAATAAAATAAAAACAAAAAAGCTAAAAACTTACTTCTGTAAACCCAAACGGTAGAAAATCATCTCGAACCACCACAAATGTTCACTGATACATTCAAACACACAATGGAGAAACAAAATCGTCCTTTGATAGAAACACACTCAAACAAACAAAATATAACAGACGAGGTAATATGCAATGCAGATAAGACAATGATCACACAAATGTTGTACTAACATTTATAACAACGATAGATAATGATGAATAGATAAGTCATTAGAAGGTAATTAAGAAACGATGTCATTTATTATTGAGATTCTAGTTCGTTTGGTAATTGATAAATTAGGACAAGTGAGTATGAATCGATAAGAGTTATTGGAACTCGTAATTAATTGAACAGAGGTGTAATTTGTAAATGTTCATCCAAACGTCATCTGCCTAGCCTTTTCCCAACTATGTTGGGGTCGGCTTCCAGTCTAACCGGATGCAGCTGAATATCAGTATTTTACACGGAGTGACTATCTGACTTCCACAACCCAGATTGGTTGTCAGACATTCGGGCCACTGACTACCTGTAACGACTTTCAAAGATCTACAAATGGCAGCCGGGACCATTTCAATGATGAAATTAAAGATTTGGTTCAAATGATTGAATCAAATCTTTAATTGTTCAAAGAAAAAATACAGGACAGATTACAGGTCGCTACAGTTTTATAAATCTATAATTTCTTACTAAGTCCCAATAAGTAAAAACTGGCACACACAGGGTTCCGTAGCAATAAATAATATTTTTAAAGCTTATTACATTACACTCAACAGCAATACTAAATTTGTTTTTCCCAATGTTAATAAAAGACAAAGTTACTGCTGCAGTTTGAAGAAAAAGTTTTATATCTCAAAAACTAAATGTCAAATCTTATTCAAACCATTTTTCGTTGAAAGTTTTCATTGCGTTCTACAAACTTAATTTTTTTCAGAATTATCTTCCTCTTATTTTAGAAAAAAGAGGGGCCGGGGTACACAATTTTTAGGACTTTAGAAGCAAATATCTCATCAGTCATTGACTTAAGAAAAAAGAATTTGAGAAACCAACAAGGTTTCTCAAATTCTTTTTTCTTAAGTCCTTCCTTCCTCTTATCCTTTTTAAGAGCTATCGATAGACACCCACACAGTTACACGTTCATATTTTGTTTTCAACCCTCAGTTACATGTATGGAGGGCCACCCCTACTTTTATTCATAATTTTACATCATATTTGTGCCTATGGCCTCGGGGTAAAATGGCTGTGAGATACGGACGGACAGACAGACGGACAAACCGAATCTATAAGGGTTTTTGCCATTTGGCAGCGGAACCCTAAAAATTTGAAATTGACTAAACGAGTCATAATCTTTTGCAGGTAGCTTGCCACAACAATTATGAAATCACAGTGTTTCAGTAAACGGAGAATGCCATAAAGCAGGTTGTAGCTGCGTCTTTTCCATTTTTATGCAAAAATCTTGTTTTGAATTATTATTATAATAATTTTACTCTGATGCAACCAGGGGTTTAGAATATCTCTATATATAATAAAATGGTAAAAATCCAGATAGATGTTTCAAAATGGCGCAAAAACTACTGCATAGATTCTGTTCAAATTTTGCACAAATATTCCTTATGCATGTTCCTTTCCTTTGGCGCAGCCGTAAGTCATACAATATTTCTTGGTTAGTTTTAATTTTTTTATATATTTGCTTTTTTATATTTTGTATTGTGTACTTGTAGCTTGTGCCAATAAACGTTTTTTCTTTCTTTCTATTCTTTCTAGAAAGAAAATAAGCCTGGATTATAAGAAGACCTGTTAGTTAATATAAATGGTTTTAATTTATAACGATAGGTCTGCAAGATGTTAAAGGATTGAGACAGCAAATCACAAGCGTGACTGCTGTGCATGACGTCCTGGGTTCTGTTTCGGGGTCGGGTTAAGTTATAGAGTTTTTCCATCAGGAATTTCTCAGTAGCAGCCACGGAGTCTAGATTTGTGCCCGATTGATGGTAATGGGCTCGCGGCTACATTGGTACTTAAAACATAGCTGCCGAAATGTGGGTGTACTATCAGGTACACTTCTGCCTCACCCTTCGAGAATTACAAGCGTGATGGTATGTTAGTGCAATATCCCGCCTAAGATCGAGCTTCACTCATCGGTCTACATATCTGGAATGAAAATAGTGTAAGATTGCGAATTGATTGCCTGATAAAATTAAGTCATGGTTACTTCTATTAAAATGAACGGAACTCATGTCTTTTTCCAAATGAAACGAAATCAAAATTGAATGAAAGTCCAAAGCATAAGGGCCGAGAATCTGTTGGGTTGTCTATCTTTTTGTTGGCTAAGATAGAAAGTTGATACTTTATATACCCACACAAATAAAATATAAAAAAACAAACAGTTAATTTTATTACAAACACGATGGTACAACGTTGTCTAAGTGAAATCGGTCCATCCTCACGGTTGTCGCAATTTTAAATAGTCTTGACGTCTTGACTTAATTTCATCACGCAACCCATTTGTTAAATGTTTTTTCATATATATTAAATATATTTTTCACTTGGTAGCAATTGGGGGGGGATTACTTATTTTTTCGGTAGCAGACAGGCTTTATTTACAATTGTGAAGATACCTCATATAGTGCAGACGTATTACATCCGTACATAAGAGCAACTGTTTCTCTCGCGGCACGTCTTTAACGTTTAAATTTGAATGCACTTGCATTTGAACTTCGGAGCAAAACATTAATAGTAGACATTAATAGTTATGGTCAATAGACGAAGAGCTTGCTTCGACCATATTTGTTATATCGATCTGCGTGATACTTGCATCTACATGAGGCTTGCATCTACTTCTTGTTATGGCCCTGTTCTTCCTCTTCCTTCGGATCGATGGTACGTCTTATCAAATTATTAACACCCAGGTAGCTACGTTAATCGCGGCGCCAGTAGCGTTTTTGGCAGTCACTAAAACACATGTGTAGAGATACTTTGGACACTCCAGCAAGTTGGCCATGGTCAGGTCGGGAGGCCTGTATTCTCATCGAGCTGCTTCAGCAATGGAAGAACATACCAATTATGTATCACCATGCTTAGTTAGTCACTTGATTTAACGCAAAGCGTTGCCATGTTATGATTTCAAAGATTCAGAATAAGCTTGATTAGCACTATAATTTTTATTGCTAAATAATAATTTGGAGGCCTTATGCTAATTAATTCTCGATTGTTTTGTTGACGATCTCCATCGGACAAGACAGAATGATAAGGATGACAGCATATTAGATCAAATAAAATCAAAATTTGACTCATATTCCATGTTCCATAGAACATTACTACTAGAGATGTTTAATTAATTAATTTATGTACACACATTACAGGAAAATACAAAAAGACAAAAGAGCACAAAGGTACCACTTATTTCATTTAGAAATCTCTTCCACACACACTATTTTCTATTTTTTTGGATCCCTGCTGTTTTGTTTATTTTTGTTGTGTCCAATTTTACTTTATACTGTGCTAGTTTTATAAAATTCCATCATGTTATATTATTTTAAACTTGTTTCATTTAGTCAACTAGGTATTAATTTTATAGCTCAGTTATTATGTAGTGCGTATGTGTGTGTGTATGACAGTGATTGCCTAGTGGTGTGACCGTCAGACTGCCAAGTCATAGGTCTCGAGTTCGAACCCAAGACCCCTGATTTTTCGGATTCATGTGCGTATTGTATTATCACTTGCTTCGGTGAAGAAAAAATATCGTGAGGAAACCAAAATAGCATGTCTGAGAGATATTTCTCGACGGCATGTAAACCAAGTCAGAGGCCCATGGACGGCAAAACTCTGATACCATGTTAGGCTCTAACCGCGGGCCGGGGGACGAGGAGAACGCGCGGCTGCAATTGGTCAGTTCAAGGTCAACTTGCATAGGTATGCATATCGTTAGGGCTGATCTACTTGATTAAGGGAAATCAGTCGATATCTATAAAATGAATTTTAACATTATGAAAAATACGTTTAAAATAATTAATCAAAAACAATCGATTACAAAAAAACATGTATCCTGTTATTATTGATTTTTAAAATGAATTAATTTGGTAAAGGTTTTTCGAATTCAAGTTTTAGGGTCCTGAACGTATAACCTGCTCCTGTTTTTAAGTCGGTTAAGAGTAAATAGGTATTTTATTGCAGTATTTGAATTGAATAACATTTTTATTAATTTAAACTTTATTATTGTCGATATCAATTTCGAATAATAAAAGTTACAGCACAGGTTTTTACGATAAACACACAAAAGGAAAGAAAGGGATAAAATAATTAGAATTGTCTAATGAAAGAACGAGACCTTTCCAAAAGACATCAACGCGGAAATCAAAACGTGTGCTCTTTCACCCAACCACCATTTTAACGACACCTCTGCGGTCGCTCATAATCTGATTAAATCTAAAATAATATTCTTAATGTTTACTTACAGGTGAAAAGTTATGCCATCCTTTTTTAACTAGATGTTTTGGAATGTTTCCCACACCCCTTCACCGCGCATGAAGGCATTTTGATGCGAAATAATTGCATTAAAAGTTTAAAAAATTGGAATAGTTTAACGTGCACACAGGTCTAATACTTGGTTACAAATAAAATGGTTACTAGTACCGTAGCCTATACATATGTAGGCGACAAAACACTAATAGTTTTCGAGCATCGGGGACCTGTATGCGCAGTCAAGTGGTTATATAGTCTTTGCACTAACCACACCAATAGGAGAAGAATTAATATATGTAATATAATTTAATAAGTTTTTTTGGACAACAGAAAAGTAACAGATATGCCATATAGTCAAACAATGTATATGGGGCATGCGGTGCTAACCTGTAAGAAATTGTTACACTAACCTCAGATTATGGTATACCATTACTTTAAATATTTACACTGTAAACAGTTGTTGGTTGGCCAAGGAAAGAAAGTATAAGAAATAAAAGGTTATGTTTGATTGTTTGTGATTTATTTTTCAGTATATTTCAATTAGATATTGAACATTTCGTTTAAAATAAAAGCCATTTAAACAATGCAGTATTGATCCCAACTATTCCCTCAGCAGTTAGCCAACAATCAAAAATAACTTACATTGTACGGCCCTTTCCATTTTCCAAGTGTATGAATATCTCCGTATTCTTCAAACCCTACTTTATTTGGCCGCTGTTATTGGATAGCCGTTAAATAGCACAATGTTTTCTTTATGATGTATATGTCAGCATTGACATATTCAGTTACTCATTTATTATCATCGTTAAGTGTACTTAAAAAAATTACAATTTTATTATCAGTTAAATTCCTAAATACAAATTGCATTTTTCAATAATATTATGTGAACCATTATTTTATATATTTATCTACTAATTCTGATCCCATTGACAAAATACTTTGCATTAAGGAAATTAATGTTGTTTTCTGTAACACGTTTGACCTTGATAAATATATTTTGTATTTAAACTGGCAACAGTCAACTACACCACACACATCATTTAGAAGTAGTGACAATGAAGTTACACATAGTGGTACTTGTGACGTTCGCAGGGTTGGTTGCGGCAGACGAAGAATTGCTCGACAAATACCAAACAATGTCAAAGTCGTCCTTCATCAAGTATTTCAACGCTCAGGAATACTCATGGAAGATGGTTGAGAACGACAATATTGATGAGCAGTATGCCGTTAGTGCAGATTTTCAAGAAGAGACTTTGGAAAACTTACCCCTCCAAATTCACGACCTTGAAGGAATAGAACTGCCGGATAACTTTGATGCCAGACAACAGTGGCCTCAATGTGAGACTATAAAAGAAATCTACAATCAAGGAGCGTGCAATTCTTGCTGGACATTCGGAGCTGCTACACCAGCGTCTGACAGAACATGCATTCACAAAAATGTGCATGTCCGTCTTTCTGAACAAGATTTTCAATGTTTGAAAAAGGATGCGTGCTACGGAGGATCACCAATTAATGCATTTGAATTTTGGCGGGACCAAGGTCTTGTTACTGACAAATGTAAGCCGTATGATGTTGAAAAACTAAACAAATCTGAAACATGCGTGACTGAATGTGTAAATTCTGATATAGACTACAAACAAGATAAACATTTCGGTGAAAAGATTTACCGAATATCAAATGAAAGCGATCAAATAAAAGCAGAGCTGGTTAAAAACGGTCCTATTGAGGCCACGTTTGTAGTTTATAAAGATTTTAAGCGGTATGAATCAGGAATTTATGTAGTGAAACTTCCAGTGTCAATAGGACTCCATAGTGTACGAGTTATTGGTTACGGTGTCGATGAAGGAGTTGATTATTGGCTGGTGGCTAACAGCTGGGGCAGTAGTTGGGGTGAAAAGGGATTCTTTAGGATCGAACGTTACCAAGATCTCGTTCAATTTGAAACTCATTTGTTAGCTGGTATGCCAAAGAATTAATATCTTCTTCTTGTCTTATTTTTTTTTGTATTTACCTTTATAGCTGGCGAAAGTATAGAAATGTACTTTACTTCCCTTTTTTCTTTTTATTAAATAGTGTGTCGTGAACATTCGGATTTTCGTTTTTTTTTAATAATTATATTAAGATGTTTGGATGAAATTGTCTAAGACAAAAAAAATAATCTTAATAAAATTAAGAGTGACATGTTTTGATTTTATTTATTTTGAAGTCTTATATCAACTTTGAACTAATGAAACTTTGAATCTAGTTTTTTGTTTCACACCCTACAAAAAAACAAAAAGTTACTTAAGATATGGTTCAAAGGCAATCGCCGTTAAATGTTTTTAATGCAATGCGAAAAAGCTCAGAACAAGGCGACCACTTTTCGAGCAACCTGAAATGGTTAGTGGCATCATCATCAATCTCATGCTGTTATCCCAAATTCATTTGTATCGGCGCAGCATGTCTTCTTCCATACTTCTCTATTACTCGTCATCTCAGCAATCACCTCCTTTCTAGCCATATCATCCTTCACACAGTCCATCCATCGTTTCTTTAGTCTTCCTCTGCTCTTATAGCCATGCACATATTGAAATAACACCGGAAATTCAACTAAATAAATGCCACGACCAATATACAAGGTGTAACCGGACCCTTCACGAAGCCGTCAACCAAGCATTCTGTACATCAAACTACATAAGTTACCCTATGCAAAAAATATAGCTGGGAAATAACTTTTCTTTTGGGGAGAAAGATTTTTTTTTGTGGCAAAACACGAGGTGACGCACTCAAAACATTGTGTTGATGGATGTTTTGAATGGTAAACGGGCCATGGAGGTATTTAATATTAACCTTAAAAACAAGCAGGTATTTTAAAAAAAAGTTGTGAAAAAGTTAAACTCTGACCCCCAGTATCGTAACTAGAAGGTTTTCGCTTATGGTCCAGAACAAAAAAATGATCGAAATTTCGGGGAGAACAAATGCCTTTCAGTTTCCTTATGGGGCTGTTTACACCCTTTATGTATACGTGGTGTCTCCCCTCAGACTATGGATCTTATCGTGAATGTCATGTTTACTTTATACCTACCGTTAACATAATTGCAAACTTACGTTTCGTTTGTTTAAGGTGATTGTAAACAGATTTTCGATTCGCTAATATTTGAAAAAAAAAATACATTATAAGCCAACATGACATGCCTATTCACTCCTCGTGTAAAAACATTAAATTAGTTTGTTATCAGTTAAATTCCTGAATGAAAATAGCATTCCAAATTTAAAAAAGAAAACGTTCTTCATGAAGGCCGTGAATTCCTCAACCATACATTCCACCATATATTCTAAGAATGCTTTTTAGATAATAAAAAGTAATTAAAAGCACTGATTACATTTTTACATTGTTTAGTACCATCGTTTTCATACCTGACATAACATAATTTATATAAAAACTGACGATTAGCTAACGACACCACAAACGTTTAGAAGTGACAACGATAATGTTACACGCAGTGATAATTGTAACGCTCGCGGGATTGGTTGCAGCTGAGGTTGACCCAGAGTTGCACGCCAAATATCTAACGATGTCAAAAACATCCTTCATCGAGTATTTCAATGCCCAGAATTTCTCTTGGAAGATGGCTGAGTACGACAATATTCACGAAAAGTATACCACATGTGATCATTCTAATAAGGAATCATGGGAAAAATTACCACTTCAAACTCACGATCTTGAAGCAATTGATTTGCCGGTTAACTTTGATGCCAGAGACAATTGGCCGCAATGTGAAACTATACAAGAAGTCTACGATCAAGGGTCCTGCGGTGCGTGCTGGACCTTTGGAGCTGCCACGACTGCTTCTGATAGAATGTGTATTCACAAAGATGAAAATGTCCGTCTTTCAGAACAAGATTTTGAATGTATGTCAGACAACGTATGTGATGGAGGTGATTCACATGATGCATTTCTTCATTGGCAGAACAAGGGTCTTGTCACTCAAGAATGTAAACCCTATGACGTACCAAAGCTCTTCATAAATGAATGCAAGACTGAATGCGTAAATACTGCAATAAATTACAAAAAAGATAAACATTTCGCCGAAATTATTTACAGAATATCCAATGAAAGCGACCAAATTAAAGCAGAGTTAGTAAAGAATGGCCCAATTCAGGCCAGCTTCACTGTGTATAAAGATCTGTTTGATTATAAATCGGGAGTTTACGTACATATTGGTGCAGTTAAAGGAGGGGGACATAGTGTGCGAATTATTGGCTACGGTGTCGAAAGTGGAATAGATTACTGGTTAGTGGCTAACAGCTGGGGGAATAATTGGGGTGAACATGGATATTTCAAAATTAAAAGTTACCAAGAAGAAGTTGATTTTGAAAATCATTTGACAACTGGCCTGCCGAAGAATTGATAATATTTTACATCTTGTCGTATTTATTTGTCATAAAATGGTTATCATCAGTTATAAATATAGCTGACAGTATTCTAAATGAAAAAAAAAAATCATTCGAAATGGCGGAAAAAATCAAGCCGCTTAATATGCACCACTACCCGTGTAATAATAATTGGCGTTAAAGTAATATAATAATTGGCGTTCCTCAAGGGAGTATTTTTTTTTTAAACCTTTTCCCTTCACTATCAGCAGTCACTTCACTTAAGCGGATGAGATCCTTTAGCAGCTTTAAGTTCGTGGGCGCGTTCACAAGATCCCGGTAGATTCATCAATTCATCACAGCACGATTTTTCGCCATAACCTCCATAACTATAGACTAATATAAGCTACCGAAAATCTATCCATCTTCTATTTAGATCTTTTATGTCGCTGTATCAACTAATAAGAATTAAAAATATTGATACTACATAATTATATACATTTTCGAGCATGGCTGAAAATGCCAACAATAATTTAATCAGTTACATTCCTTAATTAATTAACCACACTTAACAATATACACGTGTCTTGTCAATAAAGTATGTTTATCAATTTTGTGAAATTTTATGGCATACCTACTTACGTACTTGAGATTTCTTAAGCCAAAAACATAACGTGGAGGACATGTAGACTTCAGGAAGACATTAAGTAGTAGTGACAATGAAGGTTTTTGTGATAGTTATTTTAACGTTGATAAAACTAGGTTCAAGCGAAGTGGACGAAGAGTTGCAGGAAAAGTTCATGACATTGTCGCGTACAAACTTCGTAGATCACTTCAACCAAAAGAACTACAACTGAAAAATCAAACTGTATACCGATATTGTATTCAGTTTAGATAAAACATACTTGTTTGAAGTTCATAAAAGGTACCATGATTACCTACCAGTTAAATATCACGATCCTCTCGAATTGAGACCTTTACCGGAGAACTTTGATCGTGTGAACGCTGGCCTTACTGTCACAGTATAGGCGATATCTACGATCAAGGTCATTGCTTATCATGTTGGAGTCATGGCGTTGCTAACACCGCATCAGATAGAACCTGCATTCACACAAATGA
The DNA here is from genome assembly GCA_964057025.1 of Standfussiana lucernea. Lineage (NCBI taxonomy): Eukaryota > Metazoa > Arthropoda > Insecta > Lepidoptera > Noctuidae > Standfussiana > Standfussiana lucernea. The sequence continues at coordinate 12,678,316 of OZ059804.1, forward strand.
AGCAGTTTATCTCTCTGGACAAGATTTGGAATGCGAACATGAAAATCATACTATTTGTACGGGTAGGGTAACAGAAAAGGGATTCATGTTTTCGAAAGGAAAAGGCCTTTTCAAACCTTATCAACCATCGGCATTAGGTCCCAGGGTATGCGAAGAAAGTTGCGTCAATCCGTTTCAGAGTTATGAACTGGATGAACATTACGCTCGAGAGACTTACTCCATACTTAATTATGATTATCAAATGCGAGCTGAAATATATCTAAACGGATCAATTAAGGCATCAATGGCGGTCTACGAAGATTTTCAGCACTATAATGGTAAAGGCTACCATTCAGGAATTCACGTTCAGACACATGGTAACTACTCAGGTGGACATAGTGTTCGTGCCATCGGCTATGGTGTGGAGAAAGGCGTAGAATGTTGGTTAGCAGCTAACAGCTGGTCCAGTAGTTGGGGAAAAACGGCTTTTTCAGAATTAAACGTTTCCAGGAGGATATTTATTTTGAAAACATTGGTTGTGTACTGGTATTCTGAAATTGAGTTCCCATTAATTCTCAAAAATACCACCTACGAAAATAAAAACATAAAAGTGTGCTAATGAGTTCATTGTCTGAGTTAAGAATACCTGTGTAAACATATATTTTTACAGTTTTGTATGTGATGTTTGGGCTTAAAATGTAAAATCTATGTATTATATATTGTTTATTTATTTAATAAAATAATATTGGTTCCTTTCATAAATTGTCATGATTTTTTTACGAGTGCGGTATGTTTGGTCTAATTTAAATAAATTTGCTTGGCTACAAAGTACAGTCATTTGGATCGAAAAAAATAGGTTCTCTGGAAGGTTTTCCAGGAGTTTAGAAAATTGGTATTTTTATAGATCTTTGTGTTCTTTCCGAATTTCAACTTTGCCGCCTTGTATCTTAAATTGAATAATTAATTATTAATTTAATTGATTAATTTGAATTGTATCTTTGCCGCTCGCGCCGCCATATTGGAAAAATGGCGCCAACACAAAATCCAATTCAACTAGGGAAGTAATATTTTGACCCGGACGAAGGTCGCGCGTAATAGCTGCTAATCTTTGAATAGATCATACTGAAAATCGTTGTATATGAAAATAAGATAATAGAAATGAATATAAGGTAGGTGTGTAGAATCATCAGAAATCACATGACTACTGGCGGTACTTTCATTCAACTCTGGCTTGCCCTTATAAAAGTTTCTGAACCGTCTGCTCGCCTTATTGGGTCGCCGTTTTGTTGGTCCCTGGGTACTCCACTGCACATAACAAATGGCATCGCTTTCGAAGCGCCTTCTAATTATTAAATCATTCTATAGGATTGAATTAACATGAGTCGTTCGGTTGTATCAATGCATTTTTGTATTTTTCAACATTGTCATCGCTGATACCATCTGATCTGTTGGTGCAAGAATGGGAAAGAGATGGCGCTAGACAGCTGTCTAGCGCCATCTCTTACCCACTCTCGGAATAGTACTAAAACATTCCTGCATTAACAGATCATGGTAACCCACCAGCTCTCTTGATATTAACAAGATTGTGAATGGGTATAATAATACCCTTCACGAAGCCAAAAAGCACTTATCTTCTCCGTCATAGTGATATATTTTTTGTTCTGGACCATACCTGGGTACCTTCTAGTTACGGAGATATTTTAATACCTCGACGACCTCCGTATTATTCAATGCATCCATTAACACAATGTTTTAAGTACGTTACATAGAGTCCTATCGTAAAACGTGTTTTTTTACCCAAAAAAAAAGTATTTTCTCAGCAATAATGTTTACTTAATTAGATGTTTAGAATGGCTGGTTGACAGCTTCGTGAAGGGTCCATTTACACCTTTATAATAATTTGACAAATTATTAAAATAATCTTCGGTAAAGTGTACGACGAAGTTACAAGCCTTTAAAAAAAAGCTGAATCGCTTTTCCACCACGACAGAAGCGCGCCAGCATTGACAATAGCGACAGCGAAAGTACACAGCCTACGACCGCTTTGCGTTTGCGTCGATGCAAAAACTCGCGCTGGGCGGTGGATCGGGCGCTTATAGGTGTAGTTTTTGCCATCGAAAATGTTCATTTTAATTTACACTTTTATTTTTGTGGTAATTTTTCCCATTATATTTATAAAATCAATATCGAAAGGTCCTTATCTTAAAATTATGACAAATAAAAAAACTTTTTATAATTTCCATTTATTTCGGACAGAATCCATATAAGTTACAGTTTCCTTAAGATCTATGTTAGTAAGTACCTACATAATCTATTAAACATCAAGACAACAATAATTTTAACAGTTACAATCTTCCCGTAACTATTCCCACCCAGTGAGCCTGTATGGGACAGTCATGGCGTGATGCAATCTTTTGCAAAATGCTGTTGGTGCTACAGCGCAGTCTATCGAATAATGACGCCACTTTCTTACGCACTATAGCGTGGAACCGTCAACGCGCGCATTTGCGAACATTTGCGACGCACTACAATGCCGCGGTAACCCCAACAGCATTCGGAGAGCATTATTATACTGAATACGCAGGACGTTGTAGGCTCGTTGCGTATACCGAACATACAGGCCGCTCGAGTAAAAAGATTGGCAAAATGCCCTTCAAAGTGTTATCTTAATTTCTTTAGTATATCGAGCGAACCTACGGGCCAGCATATTGCTCCTTACCGCCAACGCCCTGCGTTCTCTTTCTACATATATCTGGATCATCCTTTAAGTCCTCTGTGAGCAGATGACCCAGATATTTAAAGCTCTGCACAATTTTCAATTTCGCTCCATCGACCACAATCGGAGGTACTGTACTAGGTCTCTGTTTTCCTGCCCTAAAAATCAGTACCTCACATTTCTGTGAGTTGTACCTGAGACCGTGCTCGGATGCGTAGCGTTCACAAATTTTAATAAGTGTCCTCAAGGCGTTGACCGAGGGGGCCAGCAGAACCATTTTACCCATTTTAAGACAATTAATACTGAATGTGGTTTCTACCTATCCTCTTATTACAAAAATGTATGTCTTATATTTTTAGAAGAAGTTTTTTAAACACCCTCATTAAGTTATTCCGCTAGCTTGTTAATGGTGCTGAGTTAATATTCGCTTTTGTTGTATTAATCTTATAATTAAACATTTATTTTTACATTATGATTGGTTTTAAAATGGCCTCAACTTAAATGAAATAAGTTTTTCTATGTTTGTGGTCAAATTATCCTATCAAAAAACAAGAGATATATGTATATCGCTCTATAATATTACTGAAGCCGTAAAACGAGTCTATTTCCAATATTTCCAAATTTTGGTGACAAATCTTGATAAAAATTGGGTTCTTCGAGTGGTATATGAAACTGATAGAAGTATATTATTGAACTGGTCTGCAGGAAAAAGAAAATACTTGCAATTTGGCGTTGGGAACCAACAAATCACGCTACTGACTGTTATTTTTGCCTTAAGATGGACCTGCTTTTAAATATTTAAAAACCGTTATTCCCAATCTTTCTGATGACAAAGTCAAAGAAGGAATCTTTGTGGGCCCCCAAATAAGAAAGCTATTAAAAGATGAAAATTTTGAGTGTCCATTTATCCAGTGTCGAAAAAGTAAAAAAAATCTTGGGCAACCATAAATCAGAAGATTATGAAGTTATTGTTTCCAATTTGTTGAAGAATTACCATAAGATGGGGGTGAACATGTCATTAAAAAATATTTTATACAAGATTTGAAGATTTATGAAGAGAGGTACCAACGTTTATGGGATAAAAATATGTTAGGTGATTACTGCTGGTCTATATTAAGGGCCTATGGTAGCTCAGATGGCTTAGCATGATCCTCCGTTATGCCGAAAATACTGCAGCATTAATTTTGAAATAAATATACGGTAAAGTTGAGGATTAATGCTAGGTCCCATGTTTGACGAAAACACGATTCCATAAAATTTTCTCGATAGAAAAAAAATCCAAAGTTACCTCCAAACCGAACGATAAACCGCTGGTATTCAAAAAATACTTAAAATTAGATCATGAAACTTGGCATACTAACTGAACCTGAATTTTCACCTTAAAAAGAAAATACCTAAACTATCGGCGTCTTGAAGTTGGTTCTCTGCCGTCCGCCACCCGCGCTCATAGACTATATAATAAAACTGAGATAGATGCGCATCTCTATGTTTGAAAATGGACGTTAATTGGGTTCCCTGAACGGTAGGTGGCGCTTTTAGTACCCAAAAAATCCTACAGGGAGCGCTGGTGTACTAATTTTTCCAAATAGGCTGTGATAATAAGTGTAGAGAAATTTGTAGAAAGACAAAAGTGTAATATTTATAAATTAGTAAATTATAGTATTAGGTACACTATTTTGCACTTTTGTCGTCTTACAAATTTCCCTACACTTAATATCACACTTTATATAGGTAAGAAAAACTGCAGCTGCGTTGCTGAAATGAAACACCTATTTAAATCACATAATTTATTTAGAATAATCAAAACATATTATCATTTTTGCACCCAAAATAGCAACGTGACCGCGATTTCTTCGGCATCTTCTACCTCAAAACCGAATCGAAAGGCAGAAGTCAGCAGTCCAGATATATCGCCAAGTAGATCAGAAAAGCAGTAATCGGTGTCCAAATTCAAAGCCAAGTGGGTTCCGGTATTATGAGGGAGAAAATCAGGATCCGTATAATGAGCGCCAAGTTGTAGAAAGATATCAAAATACACGAAAAGTCACAAACAACGAACACCAAAGAAACGAACGAAATAGCAAACTGCAGTCTGCAAAGTAGCAAAGTTTTGAAAAAAATTATAAAACATTTGGTGTTGCTGTTATAAAAACTAAGAATTTATTTAAATTTATACTAAGCAAATAAAATTATTTTGATTATTAAATAGCTTAAATAAAATATTTAATTTTTTACATGCAATCTGGTATTTTTCTAATTGCTAATTATTTAATTTATTAAAAATAGTTTCCGGTCTAGTACTAAACTGCCACCTAGTGTCACTAATAAGTAAACTATCTTTGAAAATGGGGGTTCCCTGATCGATAGATGGCGCTAACATTCATTGTCAATTTCGAATTGTACGTTTGTTCGAAAGTTTCATGCCCCTGCCCGCGCTCAGTCTCGCTTCGGCTTTCGAACGGGAGAGCTGTGTCGCTTGCGCTCAGAACACACATTACGCAACAAGACGACGTAAAATTAAAATTTATGTACTTAGGTTTATAGTGTGGCGCAATGGGAAATAACGGTTGGCGTAAAGAAGCAGGCAAACATATGATAAACTTAATGAAATAAGTATCTATTTACCTATCTACTATTTATATACAAACATATAGGTAGACAGCATACGACACGTTTGGTGCAGTGGCTAAGCGATTGGCTGCTGCGCTACGAGTCGCATGTGTTTCTGCATGTGAAGATTTGTGTTTGTAAGTTTCAATCACAAATGCATCGTCCACGATTCAGGAGAAATCCAGTGTGGGGCAACTTTTATAAAAAATAAAAAGATAAAAATTACCTATATAGTTTTGTTTTTGTTTTGACAATATATGTATATTACAACAAAATATTGGTATCTACAGTAGGTACTTAGTAATTGTTTTTTATAATGTTGTCCCACTCCAGGATTTCTCCTGAATCGGAGACGGTGCGATTACAAACACAAATCTTCACAACTATCGTTAGGCTATAAAAATATTTCTTCCGTGCGGGAATCGAACCCGCGACCCGCAGGGCAGCAGCCAAGCGCTTAGAAATACCAAATAAAAAATATAGGTATGTTCGATAAGTACCTACCTATCTAACTACAAGAAACAAAACTGTAACTTACTTATCCGACTGTAGTTCTACCTACCACATACATAAAATGTATGAACTTACTGACGTACCTTGGTAATTTAGCTAAATAATTATAATGTATCTTTCTAGAAGACGTCGATTACACAGTACTGAAAACGATGGTGATAAAGATGATGTTCCGGTAAATTCGTCAGTATCTTCTACCTACCTAAAAATGTAACTGATCTGTTATTCGTACCCACGGCTACATAATTATCAAACTATACATTTCCAGTATAAGCTGATCTCACATTGTATAGGCATTCCGTACAATGAGAGGTCAGCAAAAGCAATAAGTACGCCGTCACGCACACATCCGCATTTCTCAAAACAGAACGTACTACCCGATCAATTATAAACCTTATCCCATCAATCACAGCGTGTATATACCATGCACCGTACAACTTACCCACGCAAAAACATCGGTTGCTATATACGCTAGTGATTGACTAAATCGGAAAGTTATCGAATCTTACATTTATTATTGTACAAAAAAAAATTGGGGTCCTCAAAATAAAATAAATAATAAACTGCATGTCCAGAAAATATTATAATAAAAATAAACAATATGTAGCTAAAAAAAATATTATTAAGTAAATTAACACAATCAAAAATCCGGTTACGTTGGTTTAAGGCTGTAAAATTGAAACAGTAGGTATTGTTGAACCCTGCTATGGTGTTTACTCACTGACCTGTAAAGTGGAAGTATTTGTGCAGCACTTGCCGCTTTGATATTACTGGGGTGGCACTTTTTGTCAAATAGTGTACTCTTAAATTCATATATTTTTCCATGACAGATTTGATAAGAAATAATTTATGTCATTATTCAATGGGAACTGCTCAAATTGGTAAAACGTAATATTATCAAAGAGATCTAATCCTATCGATCGATCGATAGCCTACGTTAGTCGATCTGCACAAGCACATCACTAACTTGCTTCAAGACGCCACGGCCGCGATGCATCCACTTAATAAAGTATCGTTTTGTGATGTTTACATTGCTTGTCCAGTCACTTAGCGGCAAACTTAGGTAGTGGTTAAGGGGCAATGTATTTGTTGCAAAAATAGTACAGTCGCTGTGATATTTGAAAACAAAAATAACATAGTAAGAGCAAGAAATATTTTACGATTTGTTGTTTTTCATGATTTTAAAGACAAATATAGTAAAATACTTGTACTAACACATGGTAAGTGATTCCATTTTGACGTTAGTAGGTACATTGAAACTAAATTTGCGATGTACAATTTTATGTTCATATAATGACAAGTTAATATTAAATTATGATTGATAATTTTATTAAGTACTTAGTACTCGTCCGATAATAGTGTAGTTTACTCTAACAAAATCGCTTCGACTTCGTGTGCCCGCGCGCGTCACCGCGAGCTGTGTGCGATCGCCCCGATCGCGATAAAAGAGTGAGGTGGCGCGGGGAAGTGCGGGCCAAATTAGAATTTGAGCTGAGCTTCTATAGACTCTTAAGGGAAACTGATGCTAATCAGTATAAAAGAAGAAGTAATCTGTGTCATTTTTGATTTTTTTGGAGGTCACACATAAAAAAATGTTAAAAACAAATATAGTAAATATTTAAAAAACACCACGTCCTATTTTTTTCCACTTCAGTATCTAACATAGGGTTTATTACTCTACCGATTCACATTAGTTTCATCTATGGGTAAAAAACCTCGTAGAGTAGTAATAGGCGAGTCTTTCTCTCACTCGAGTTCAAGAAATAAAAGAACATAAGTATGATTACAATTTAATTCATTCAATACATATTCAACTATTAGTGAACCCAGCCACCATTTGTGGTTAAATAAGTAAAAACTAAAACTCAACATAACATCAATTTATGATAGAATATTAAAAACAGTTATGATGCCAAAAGTAATTGTACAGAAAATAATATTATTTGCTGTTAGTGCTACTGGAATACTGTTTAAACTAGTGGTTATACAATACCAGTGCTCATGAATTCTTCAAATCCGAAATCGGGTTGGAAGCTTTTAATTCGGAAATATCCTCTTTCCCCCCATTGGGGACCCCAGCTATTAGAGGCTAACCAATACTCAATACCATTTTCAACACCGTAGCCTATCACACGAACACTATGATAACCTCTAAGTTTACCGAATTTGTGTTCATAAATTCCTGAAGAGTAGCCCATTTGACTGTATTGCACAAAATCCTCGTGAACTGGCATTGATGCCTGTATGGGTCCATTTAAAAATAATTCCGCTTTTATTTGCCAGCTGTCATTACGTAAAGCGTAAACTTCTGAGGCACGAATTTTACTATCCAAGTAATACTTTAAAGAAGGAACGGACCTACAAAATCTAACGCACGTATTTTTGTTTAAATCAAAAGGGTCGTATGGCTTGCAGTTTTCAGTTACGAGGCCGTAATCTCTCCAAAACTTGAATCCCATTGAAGATAAACCTCCATGACAGATAGTTTGATGAGGGTGCGAGCATTCCAAATCTTGTACAGATAATTCTATCGGAATGCCGGTACGAATACATGTTCTATCGGAGGCAACGTCAGCAACGCCATGAGCCCAGCATGATGAACACCTCTGTTGGTTGCGAATTTTTCCTATAGTATAACAATGTGGCCACTTTGTTCTTGCGTCAAATGACTCCGGTAGTGGACGACGAACGGTTTCAGGGACAATAGATTTTACTGGTAAATCATTGATATCACGATCTTTTGTACCAACTATTATAGTAATATTGGTATACTGTTCCATTTTCCATGAGTAATTCTTTTCGTTGAAGTGCTCTACGAAGTTTGAGCGCGATAATGTCATGAACTTTTCCTGCAACTCTTCGTCGACTTCACTTGCGCCTAGTTTTATCAACGTTAAAATTACTATCATGTAAACCTTCATTGTCACTACTACTTGATGACTTCCTGAAGTCCACATATCCTCCACCTTATATATTGCTTCAGAAATCTCATGTACGTAAGTAGGTACGCCATAAAAATTCATCAAAATCGATAAAATGTGTTTTATTGACAAGACACGTAAACTTTTTAAAGTGTGGTTAGTTAATTTAGGAATTTAACTGATAAAATTAATTTGTGGAATTTGCAGCCATGCTCAAAAATGATATATATAATTATTTAGTATGATCAATATTTTAGTCGTTAATAGTTGAGAGAGCAACATAAATGATCTAAATATAAGTTTATGTTTATATAAACTTGCTAATCGTCAAAGAATTTTTAAAAGTTTCCAAGCATCATCTTCGGCAGTCACCTTATTATCTGTGAATTTTTACATTAAAAAGGTAAGGTACAAAAAACTTTTTTGCAAAAAAAATCCGACTTCCAAAAAAACACTAAAAAGTGGGAAATAACTTTACTTTCGGAAGTCGGTGACTAATTGTTTGTTTCATTGACTTTTTTGCCACCGACTTCCGAAAGTAAAGTTATTTCCCACTTTTTAGTGTTTTTTTGGAAGTCGGTTTTTTTTTGCAAAAAAGTTTTTATTTTACCCTTTTTAGTTATTGCATCACACACAAATCCTTGTCAAGTATCAATTTCGCAATTTCTTTTACTTGGATGACATATTGTTTCCAGCTATTTTGATTTCAAAACCAAACTACTGAACCGATTTCGATGAAATTTCTATGGGACCAATCGGGAAGTAGATCCATTCAGATAAAAGAAGAATTTTTCAAATCGGTTCATAAATGACGAAGATATGAGGTAACAAACACAAAAATTTCCAGCTATTTTGATTTCAAAACCAAACTGCTGAACCGATTTTGATGAAATTTTTATGGGACCAATCGGGAAGTAGATCCATTCAGATAAAAGAAGAATTTTTCAAATCGGTTCATAAATGACGGAGATATGAGGTAACAAACACAAAAAAAAAAAAAACATAAAACCGAATTGAGAACCTCCTCCTTTTTTAGAAGTCGGTTAAAAATAGAATAAATAGTAAAGCAGTAAAAACAATACAACATTGACTGCCTGGATGGTCTAGTGGTCGCAAAGGCGACTGCTGAGCGTGAGATTCTGGGTTCGATGCCCGGGCCGGACACAGTGTTATTGGGTTTTTAACCGACTTCAAAAAAAGGAAGAGGTTCTCAATCCGGTTGTATGTTTTTTTTTTGTGTTTGTTACCTCATATCTCCGTCATTTATGAACCGATTTGAAAAATTCTTCTTTTATCTGAATGGATCTACTTCCCGATTGGTCCCATAGAAATTTCATCAAAATCGGTTCAGCAGTTTGGTTTTGAAATCAAAATAGCTGGAAAAAATATCATCCAAGTAAAAGAAATTGCGAAATTGATACTTGACAAGGATTTGTGTGTGATACGAAAACTAAAAACGGTAAAATAAAAACTTTTTTGCAAAAAAGTCAATGCAACAAACAATAGTCACCGACTTCCGAAAGTAAAGTTATTTTGCACTTTTTTTGTGTTTTTTTGGAAGTCGTTTTTTTTTTGCAAAAAAGTTTTTTTACAATAGAGATTTCACAGTAGCAGCCACGGAGTTTGGATTTTTGCTCGGCTCGCCCACTATTACATGGGACTTAAAAAAATAACTGGCGAAATGTGGGTGTTCTATTAGGTACACCTCTGCTTAAGCCTTCAGGGACTACAGGCGTGCATATAGATAATGGTGTCATATCTTTGCTAATAATACGAAAAGGTGAATTAGATATTGTTTTAAGGTATTATAAGGACATACAAAAATGTTCTTCCAACGTCACCAAAAGCGATGAAATTTATTCATGTGTCGGAACGACTTATAAAACCTAGCACATCGTGTTAAACAGTTATAGCACATTAAACTATATCCTAACTGAGGCATGTTATTACCGCTAAAGGTTTACGGTTAACGGTTTCAAATTTTTATGGTTACCCGTGAATGGTTCTGATATTATTATTACGAGCATCACCGTTTATATCCGTTGTAGCTTCTTGTAATCAGTATCTGCCTAGCCTTTTCCGAACTATGTTTGGGTTAGGTTCCAGTCTATACGGATGCAGCTGAATACTAGTATTTTACATGAAGCGACTGCCTATCTGTATACTTTATCCAGTTAGTACTGGGTAATACGATACCCCTTGGTAAGACTGGTTGTCAAACTTTCGAGCCACTGTAAAGACAGTCAAAGATCTACAAATGACAGCCGGGACCAACGTGCTTTTCGAGGCATGGAGGAAACTCGATATGCAATGGATGGTCACCCATCCATGGACCGACCTAGGTACGCGTGGCTTAACCTTAAATCGTTATGTTTACATATTACTGCATTTTCTCTTATACTTTCAGATTCATCGGTGACGATCTACATATCAGCGATGGCAAAGATTGATGAAAACATATTTTTTTGAATTGACATAAGCCACCGAAAAGTTTCTACGATGTAGTTTCAAGTCGTTACAAAAATGTAAAACGTTTTGCAAGCTATTGCTACTTGTATAGGTCCTTTAATATCTTGACTTTTTTTATAATTTCACACTACGTCAAATTTGGACTATACCACTTAAGATTCAACCCGTGAAATCAATTATGTTATAAATAAAATAATTATGATGTTGTATAATGGTGTTATATGTATTATAAAACTGAACAGAAGGCATGCATTTTTATAACATATGCACATCCCACAACATTCCTTAATTTTTTTATTATTAAAAACTTTATCTGAGTTGATGTGTTTTATGTTCAACTTGTGTTATTGACGGAGCATTGTTTAGTGATAAAATGCCTATGTGCCTACAGTTACGCATGTGTGTGATCTTAACATTATATTATTTCAATGTATGTCCAAGTGTAATCATACAAAATAATACATAGTGGCGCCGACAATACGACAGAAAATGAAAACTCTGGTAATACTAGTTCATCGGAATATTTTTAAACTATCAAAAAAACCTAGCATCGAAATTTAAAAAAATATTTTTTGAAACAAACTAAATAGCATAAAACTGTCAACGAAACACAACACGTTGTCCTCGTCACTGTGGTAATTTTTTTTGTTATGGACCATAACTGGGTAACTGGAAGGTTTTCTAGTTACTGAAATATTGGAGGTCGAGTTTCCAACTTTTTCAGAAGTTTTCTAAAAAAATACAAGTTTATAATGTCATAACTGTACTTGAAATACCTCCATGACCCTGTACTATTCATAGCATACACCAATACAATGTTTGAGTGCGTTACATTGAGTCAACACACCACAAAAAAAAACTTCAATAATTGTTGCGTAGAGTTACTCAATTTTATGTACTGCTATTTGGTTGACGGCTTCGTCTAGGGTCCGTTTACTACTTTTATATTATACAAGGTGTTGCTTTGCATCCTCGTCAAATTCAAGGAGGTAACTATACTAATGATTCTCGACCCGAATCAATAATAAAATGAGTAGGTAACTTTTTTTTTTTCTTTATATCGGAAATCGAAAAGTATACACCACCCGTATTAAAACGCGGCCCGTCTAATACTAGCCCTATAACCGCTCTTTCACACACACAAACGAACGCAGACGTATATTCGGGTGATTCTCGTCTTTTGAAAAGGGCTACATTCTGAAATAGTGTCAAGTTAAAACAACTAAAAAAAGCAGCGTTTATTATTATTGATCAGGTACCGTAATTTATAATTATTGATTATTTACGTCTTCTATGACAACCTCCTGAATTTTGACGAGGATGCAAAACTACACCTTGTATAAAGCATTGGAAGACTGTTGGACTGGAACATTGTGCCTGTAATACGTAAATTCACAGTTTTCAACTCCACAAAATATTGGCCACATTTGAATACTATACAACTTATACACATAAAATCGTGCATCGCGCGTTAGAGTTTATTGCGAGAATATGAAAATTGTTTCCAACAGCCGGACCACAACCGTCGGGCAGTAGCCCACCAAACACCCGATTGGTTGGAGGTTGCTCTCTTTTAAATTTCCATAGATAAGATACTTTATGACACATTCAAAAAAACAGCACGATCCTATAATATAAAGTACCATAGATGAAAGCAAAGCAAACAGGAAGTCAGTATCAATAGGACGTATCAAATCTAGATACGTGAGAGTATCCTCAATAATTTGAGTATAACACGAAAGTACATATTCCATTTCAAAACTTTATAGGCAACTGTAGCAAAGAAACAGTACATATTCCAAGTCAGAGATCGACGAAGTTGTCGAATCGAGTTAGCAGGAGGCGACGAAATGCATATGAGCCATAAATCATGCATTTTGCATACACTCCGTGACTCCATCGGATTGTACCTCCGATTTTAGAGACAGATTTTAACTTGGAAGCAACTGGGAATTGGTGAAATGTAATTTTTTGGATGCGGTACTTTTGAGCCCGTATACACTTAGAAAAAATCTCCTAGATTTGTGGTTGCAACTTCGAGAAAAGACCTATTTCGCAAACATTATAGAATTGCAACTATTAAAAGTGACACAAAAATTATTTTAAAAGTTTAGATGCTTTACTTTGTTTATATTTTTTATTAATGCTTAGGAGTGGTCCAAAGTAAGTATTGAAACATTTCTATACCTTCTCTCTTACACACATAACAACATTACGCCTGCATTTCCCAAAGGATTAAGCAGAGGTGTACCTGTCATACCTTTTAAGTTAACTGCAAGATCATAATGCAAAATCTCAAGAGCTAATCTTAATATCTGAACATTAATAGTGATTTCGTATAAGACTTCTCCAAAACGATTTTTAGATCAACGACGCAAGGAAATGCAAAAGTCGGATACCGTACGTCGGGAACTTGCGACATTAATATACTTGGACTATCCAGTACTGCAGAACTACGAACTTATAGGATTTAATATTGTTTATGACACGTTTGTTTTACGCGCGTGTTTATATCAAACTTTCTGAAAGCATTACCTGAGTTCCTTTAGAATTTAATGCAAATTCTTGGTTTAAGTTATTTTTCTGGAAACTGTTTTAGTTATGGCAGTCTGAGAGATATCTTGGCGTATTTTCTTGTGGAGTGTTAGTACAGAAAGTGGCCAGAGAACTGCGGTTAATAAACTGATTACACTTAGTAAAGTATTGGGCAAGAAATACGATTTGATGAGACCTATTTATAAATAGAAGAAATTCACAGCATGATATCGGTAGTCAACATGACAATAGGGAACACGTCATGCCATCAGTTAGATTTTTGGAAAAATGATAGGCTGCGTCTTTGGTCTAGTGGTGGGAAGCGCGAATGCTGAGCACGAGGGTTTGGTTTCAATTCCCAGGTCGGGCAAAGTGTTGTTGGGTTTTTCCAACAGGAATTTCTCAGTAGCAGCCACGGAGTCTGGATTTGCGCTCGTTTGATGGCAATAAGCTCGTCCCCTATTATATGGGGTTTAATCATAACTGGCGCAATGTGGGTGTACTAATGAGCACACCTCTGCCTAACCCTTCGGGGATTATGGCCGTGATGTTATGTTGTAATAGACTATCATTAAAAAATATGTAAACTTTATAAATCTGACGATGATCATGAACACGATAGGATGATATAAAGGAAAACATAAGAAGCTTTGAAACAAAATACATCACTTACACAAAAAGACAAAAACCTTCACAAAACATGACACCGACAAACATGATAGCTTTCAAATCAAAACAGTCAAAACAGTCGTATTAAGTGCACTTCACAGACACCCTGAGGCAGAAACATTGGACAAACGACGCGAATATAAAAATGGTGGACGAACCAATTATAAATGTTGCCTTCGGTCACAAAGACAAACATTTGCTTTGGATCAGTTTTACGCATGGCTTCGTAACGAGGACTAAGCGTTTAAAAGGGTTGAATGATATGGTATAGGACATTGTGGTGCGGTGTTTTTGAAGCTTAATCCGTGGAGCATTCGGTTAGAAAGAGAGTATCATTGTTATATCAACAGAGAGAATGAAATATTGCACTGGCAGTTATTTCAAAAGTAAAATCTACTCTAGATACTTATTTTTATTGTTGGGCGAGACTTTCATATCGTTAGCTGATGTCAGTCGTGTTAACGAAAAACTATATTTTTGTCTGACTGGCCCGGAAGGAGACTATTTCCATACTCAAACAGACTTGAACTAGCTTTTGCCCTGCTTCACCCGCGTGGATGTAGGAAATTATCACAATTATTTCATGTTTTAAACTAGGTCCACTTGTGTGCCGAAATTTTTGCCGTTCAGCCCATTTCTGGCGTGAAAAGGTATATACAGACAGATTTACTTTCACATTTTTAGTAATAGTACCACAAACACATGATTTTACGTATAAATATTATTTTAATTTTCTATTATTCACAATATCTTTTTAGCCATTTTATATCCCATGCACAATTACACACGTCGATCAGATTCTTCATTACTATCTACAGAAACAAATGAATCATCCTGTCCCAATTCGATTTGTATACATCTTTCTTCTGCTAATGTTTTATTCAGTCTTCGACGGTAAATAAGTTTAGTTTCGGACAAAACATTCCCATGTGACATAGATACAAAAATTTCACCAACTTATCTTCGGTATACTGTAACGTTAATTTTGATCACTAAGCTTTTGTCGTTAGAGGTCAATTTGACCGCAATGTTATGTTCGTCCGGCTATTCTTTGTGGGGGAAATGGGCTATCCGTCAAAGTCGGTTTTATTTATCGTTTTAGTTGAATTTTATCGAACTAATAGCCCCTGAGATAAATTTACGATTGGCAATGGAATTGAACGGTGAAAAGGGTTCTGTGGGATGTATCTTATGTATGTAATGGAGCACTTAGAGATGTCTTACATATTCGTTTATCTTGTTGGTGTATGTTTCTTCGTGGTGTGCTGCTGAAAAATCTGTCATTTAAATCTTATAAGTATACGGAGTGGAAGTGGAAGGAACACCGACGCGAAAACGCAAACCACATACTCAGGACATCATTCTGAATACCCCCACATAGAATAAAAAAAAAATTGCTGTTTCATACATTTTGACCGTGTAGGTATGTATTGCAATTTTGTAGGAAACAGCTGTTTTTTTTTTAAATAACCGACTTAAAATGTCTATATGGGGGGGGGGGTCAGAATGATGTACTGAGTATGTGGTTTCCGTTTTCGCGTTGGTGTCCCTTCCACCCCGTATTTGCTCCGTCAAGTTAGTTAATGGAAGGTAAACTTAACATAGAAAAAGTTCATAAAATAGTTTTCTGATTTAAAGCATTACCTTCAGGGAGGCAAGTGGCAATTGTTTCGATGTCTACAACAACTTTCAACAGATTTTAACTTTCAAGCTCATGGCAGCAATATTAGAATGTCACTTTGTTTTAAAGGAGAAAGCGCTCAGGTAAGCCGCGAAATTCCACTTTCATTTTTTTTTGCAATTTGCAGGTCAGTGTTAGGCTGTATGTTGAACTTTCAGTCTGAAATCGCCAACCCTCACTGAGCCAGCGCAGCGTGGTGATCAAGCTCATTCCTTCTCTCTGCATGAGAAGAGGTTTTTTGTTGCCTGTAATGTCCCGAATATCAGGACATTAAAGGCAACAAAAACTATTGTAAAAGATGAAAGAGTTTTTGAATGCTGTGATGACAAAAATACAAAACCACATTTTTTTAAGATATACCTAAGTCAATAAGAATCACAGATTCCCCTAGGATACAAAATTTGTAGACGCTTTAAAACATGTCACAGTACTACAACATTACCGAAAGCAACCGAAGCCGAAGGCATGTATCACGAACGGTTAGCAGACATCAAATAAATGTCCGCTACGGAGAACATTTCTCATTGGCGAAGATAGCGTTGAGGACACAATGTTGTGTGATTTTCGATTATACTAAGCTGTGTTCTGCTGTTTTGTGTTTAATTTTTAGGACATTTGAACTCTTTCTTGGTTGTATTATCTGAGTTTGGTAGACAGATAGAAAGCAGTGTTTTTATTTTGTACTAGCGACCCGCCCCGGCTTCGCACGGGTGCAATGTAGACACTAATGTTTTCTCTACTATAATATGCATGTATTATACATATAAACCTTCCTCTTGAACCACTCTCTCTATTTAAAAAAACCGTATCAAAATCCGTTGCGTATTTTTAAAATCTAACCATACATAGGGACAAACCGACAGCGGGAAGCGACTTTGTTTTATACTATGTAGTGATAACCACAGCAAACAACACATTTACACACACAGGCTGACATAATGGTCTTACCGTTAGAAGTGATTTTTTAAAGGCATTAGTGTATGATACCCTTGAAGCTACGAAATGTTAATATCTTTCTACCACTCCTAGAACCCGGAAGGCCTAGGCAGAGGTGTAACAGTAACTGTTGAATCTAGGTTTCAAATCGAATATAGTACAATTGGGTTAGTCGAGAGAATTTTCAACAACAGCCTGGATTCTGGGCTTGTAGATACAAGCCCAGAATCCACTCCAACCTCTTAACAGTGTGTTCAGAGGCCATAGTATGGGGCTTATAACGAGAGAAATGTTGACTCCAATTCTACCTACCTATTATAAAATCGAATACAGAAGCAAGTTAATTAATTGCTAGAAAACATCAGGTGAAGATTTTTGCTGACCGAACAGGACTTGATTTGAGGAGAGTGCTTCAAGAGCTTATAGGAAATTGTTTCCAAGTTACGTTAATGATTAAACCAGGAGCCCCCTATGGCTGAAGTAATAAGTTCATGTGTTGATTTGTGTCAGGAGTTTATCCACTCAGACTACATATTAATACTAGACGGTTCTAACGATTCTAATCCTTTGAATTTTCAGTCAATTTTGTATGACTCCCTGGGACAAGCGAAACATGCAAACGTCTTAGTTGGCAAACTCTATAAAAATAATTATCTCAATGTGAATATGCTCGATAACTCACAGAAACTGATATGCAGCAACTTTAAAAATACGTAATTTTTGCTGCCGCTGGATGTTAATCAATTATTATACTCTTAGATATTCCCTAATCCAACCTACATGGTCCGAGTAGAAAAAAAAGACATGGCGCGATGTGACAGCTTTTTGAACGGGCGGATTGTCAAAGAATAGAATACTGATAGCTTGGCTTGGTTTTCAGATGCAACGGATTCGGTATTCTAAGGACGTTATAATGTTGATTAGGGTCGTGTTATATAATTCTGATGTACTTATTAATTACCTATGTGCTTGTTGCTGATTAAAAACAATTTGTAAGAAATATAACTTTCTAGGTTATTTAGTGATTTGTTCTTTAATAGTTTTCGCTTCTGGTCTCTAAGAATACTGATACCCTGTCGGAGAATACAATCGCGATGTTACATTACATTACAAGACACACACTCAACACAACAACACTCAATCAAAAGGACACACACAAAACAGCACTACTAAACAAAATGCATCCCATTTAGTGCTTTGTTGCAAACAAATGTCCACACATTTGGCTCGCCTTAAAATACAACGGTAGCTCGCATTTCATCCACATTTAAAATACTGGAGTATTGTGTGAGATCTTAGGTTGCAGTCACACTGCTAGTAAGCATAAAATATAACCATAATCAGCAGAGTTCGGAATATATATCATTTATTTACCTAAAGTAACATCATCATCTGAGTCGAAGTTTGAGAAATTAGTTCGTATGAAGATTATCAGCAATACAGTCTCTTGCAGTGACTACCGAGGCGTCTGTCTCTGTGATCTGTGTAACCGACGTATGGTTTTACTATTGCATTGACTACACGCACGTACTGCAAGACAAATTCGTTACCTATTCGAGCTATGCTACACACCAAGCAAAGCTCCTAACTGTGTGCCTAGAGCCTTACCAGTACGCCCGGCAGACTGTGAAATGTCCTAGTATTTGTCAGGGTTTCACCACGTTTCAGAATAGGAATGTGCATTAAGTAATCTTGAAGATGATAGGAAGCTCTTACTGTCTGCTTTGAGTTTTTTGGATTTTTTGGGTTAATATTGTCTGAGGTGGGTGTTCTTTGACAGGTTTGTATTTGAAATATACCTATGTTATAGCTACGTAATATGTTCCTATCACTATATGAGTATTGTCGTTTAAGCTTTTCATTTGCTATTATGAGTCATAAAGTTTAGTCAATCAATCTTATATGTAGCTTACTTCTTAAACACGTTAATATTGCTTTTTATGACAGTTACAGCTAGTTCTTCATTCTATTGTCATTGCTACCGTCCTGTATTTAATACCCGTATCTATAGTCAAGTTAAAGTAATTACTTGAGCAATTTTTTTTTTGCAATAGACGAGAATTTAAAAGAAGTAAGAACCGTCAAAGAAAGCAAAGCTAAGAATTTTAAATTTTTACAGTTCTCACTTCAACCAATTGCTAAACTACATAATAAAAATCGTCTCTTAAAAAATGACATTTACTCAAGTAAACACTTTGACTTGTTCATAGATACGGGGGTTAGTCTTCGTTTCGTCGAGGTGGTATGTAAGTTGTTCTTGACTTTGTTAAAAAAGTTCATCGTAATACCTTTTGTTACAAAGTAAGGTATTAATCGCATTCAAGATAAGTTAAGTCACACCTTATTTATATCTGGACAATGAGTGAAGATTTACGCGTTCTCAATAATATAAACAATATACCAAAGCAATAAAATCTTAGGCGTGAAGCAATAAGAAAGACAATATTAATTACAGCAACTTCACAAACTTACTGCTGCGCTCACACCGAACTTATCACAAACCAACAGGCTCTACTTTCGCGTTGTTTGTGACAGATAACTTTGTAAGTAATCCTATGGGGTAAGGACGGAAGAACGCCTAATATATGGTGTTTTAGGTAATTAAATGTCACATAGATCAGAGATTAATGATGTGTTACGACATGTGGGGTCCTCTCGTGTTTGTGTCTTTGGTGATTTCGCGAGGAAACGCGAAGACAATGGTGCTGAAGGCTGAAATAAATGTGCTCTGTGACTTGTTGGCTGATGTATTGTTAATTCAATGAAATGACGTGGCTATGTAGTTCTGGAAGACTATCCAGAATTTGATAATTTTATATGAATAATACGAGCCTACTATTATCCCACTGTTGGGCAAAGGGCTATTTTCATACAGAGAAGGCACGAGCATTGAACACCACGCTTGCCAAAGACAGGTTGGTCGCAAGCGTGCCTGCGGAGCATGATGTCCTGGGTTCGATTCCCAGGTCAGGCAAAGTGTTATTGGGTTTTTCCATAAGGAATTTCTCAGTACCAGCCATGGAGTCTGGATTTGTGCTCGACTTAAACAAAACTGTCGAATTGTGGGTGTACTATTAGGGGCACCTCTGTCTAACCTTTCGAAGATCACAGGCGTAATGTTATGATATTTATTTAAAATCTTGCTTCAGTATTTTCTGTTTTTAGGGTTCCGTACCTCAAAAGGAAAAAACGGAACCCTTATAAGATCACTTTGTTGTCCGTCCGTCCGTCCGTCCGTCCGTCCGTCCGTCCGTCCGTCCGTCTGTCAAGACCGTTTTTCTCAGGAACGCGTGGAGGTATCAAACTGAAATTTCTATATGATACTTACTCGTAGTTCTACTGTCCCTGGAAGCTGTAGAAAAATCAACCTTCTAAGTCAACGCAATCAAAAGATACAGCCACTTAGGCCGCAAATTTCCGCAAATTTTCGAAACTCGCACGGGAATCAAAACCTACAGGGTACTTCCCGTGAACTTAGAATCTTGAAATTTTGTACGAAGTCGCGTCTTATAGTACAGATATAGGAAAAATTACGAAAACCGTAAATTTTTAGTTTCGTCACATAAAAAAAAGTTATATACCCACAGGTTTGTACGGAACCCTCGGTGCGCGAGTCCAACTCGCACTTGACCGGTTTTTTGTTTACCGTATTTGCCTTCCAATTGTGATCCCTATATATATTATACTTAGTTAACGTAGATACATGCCTTCTTAAACAAGCAAGGTTTTTTGTTTCATTATTTCTGCGATATCAGTGTTCAACCCAAACTTAAAGTTGCTCATAAATGTCTCCATAGAGGTAACGAAGAAACACGAAGAAAGTCCATATGATCAACCCAAAATGAGTCATCTCCTAAGCCGATAATAAAAAAAAAACTATATGAAAATATTAGTATCCGATAACAAAGCATTAAAATCCGCTGATGAGGGCAAAGACATACCAGTCTATTAAGAACTAGCAATAAAACGCACCCAACCAAACGAAAATAATACAACAACAGTAATACACTTAAGCGCCACGTAAATAGATAGCGACGCAATCAAAATTCGCATTACACACTAGGACATAAACCTAGAGTTTATATTGTCCTCATAAATTGTGATGTACGCTTCCAATCTAAGTAATTAAAACTGGAATAGTGCGCTTCATATTTCAGATGAAATGCGCTTTGAAGATTTGGTCGTGATGTGAAATGTGGTTTTGACATGGCTTGCAATTTAGAGGAAGTATAGGAGTCCAAGAATTGCAAACATCGGTTCTAATATGCTTCATGTATTTTCATTTAGCATCACATAACATCGCGCCTGTATTCCCAGAAGTGGTAGGCACAGGTGTACTCAATAGTACACCGACATTAGTTATGTTTGAGTCCTATGGAGGCATGTGTGGGGGGGGCTGTATTAACTTATGTTTTGGAAATTCCTATTTTCCTCTCCCCGCTCCTGACATTATGCTTCATTGTCTGGCTTTTTGGAGCCAGTTATTACACTAGGCACTTCTGAATTATCCAGAAGTCGGTCAGTCAGGCAGAATGGAGCTAGCCAATGTTACACAATCAAAACAAGAAGGAAACTCCTGGTCACCCAAACTGTTAATAGGTATTGCTTATCGACAAAGTTACTATGGCGGTATGCAACCAGTACACCAAAGCTCTCGATAACTAGTCTAGAAAGCCATCGAATGCATTAGATAGATGGCGTCATCATCATCAACATTGTGACGAATTTTGTTTTTAACTAAGTTCTTGAACGCAATTTAACATGTTATGTACGTCTTTTCACATCGTTCTCACATATATGTTTAATCTCAACATGAATGATGGAACCAAGATCTTGTAAAAATAGAAGTGATGACGTATTGGGATATTGAACTAACATTCACAAAATCGTATAAAATTATAAATTATTCACTTATCATTTTCAAAAATTAACACAACAGCTTCACAAATCCATAGTACTTATAATAATCATAAACTAACTTTCCCCCGCCACTCCCCTGTGTACCGGAAGCCTCCCCTGCCGGAAACGGCCGGAACTAGGTGCAATAATTATTAATTGCCTAAGACGGAAAACACCGCCTTGAGACATCTCCACGGGTTGTCCAGGATAAAGTTATGGATGATAATATTAATGAATTTTGTTTACGGGTTCGAATTGAAAATTAATTGCTTGGATGTAATTGGGTGTTCCCTTGTTTCTATTCAATGTTTTGTGTTTGTAAAATCTTTAAAAAGTGTACAGTTGACGGCACGCTTGACGCAGTGGATGAGGTATTGACAGCTGCGTTGCGTGTCGCGGGTTTGATGCCCGCACGGAAAAAAAAATTGAATGTTAGCCATTCAATTTTTTTTTTTTTTTAGTAACAGATGAAATATTTGTATGGTTCTGGGTCTGGCTGTTTGTGTATGTGAGTTTAAATGTTTGTAAATGCACCTACGATACAGGAGAAATTTCTAGTGTGGGGCTACGTTTTAAAGTTTTCTATAATATAAGATTGTAGTTTATACTTAAAATGATATACATCTGTTTGGGTGGGCATGATACCAAAATTGAACAGAAAAATCTAATTTATTATGGAGGTTGCCCATCAGCACGAACTGAATGCAATTCGAGTAATGGTAAATTGAATGTGCCGACCCGATCAATTATGCATCCCTAACGTATCTACACAAACTCTAATACTAAAAAAATAGTGACCAATCAAACACCCCTCCAAAACCCCGCTAAAAATATAATCCAATTCATAAAACAAAAAGCATTTTTACACAGATTTTCAATTCAACCCCAAAACACTGCGACCAACACCCAAGCCCCTTAATTTATTCTTTCACTGCGTCTTATTATTTGCAAATGGTCTATTTGTCGCGACTTAACCCTTGCAACGCAGATGGGGTCCAATAGACCGCGGATTACGGCCGCGCGCCTCAAACCGTCAAACGACGTCGTTTGCTCTAAACGCTCACAATTTATTGATAAGGACATTGACAGATATTGCCTTAGGTCTCGTAAAATGCAAGCGGCAGATTAAGGGTTGACGAGTATTTGCAAATGGGACCAGTTTCCACAGGTTTGGTTTCATTACGAGAGGGTTTTGTGTGTGAAATGGTTTCGAGCTTATAAGCTTTTGTTGTGCAAATTTTGTTGAAGTTTATTGGCACTTCTATACACGCCTCTGGGTTTGGATTAAAAGCACCAGGTTTTGGACAGGGCATCATGTGTTATACGTAGGTATGATTAGGTTGTGTAAGGGATTTGTGCAGTTGAACTTGTATGTAAACTTTTTCTTTAGTTGTAGAGGTTTTTGTAATAGGGCTCATCCAAGTTGTTATCTACCACAGTCAGTTATAAGCAGACTGTGGTCCGGGTCAAAAGGTATGGGTGTTTGCTAACTTAACTGAATAGACCTTAGACATAGGATCAATGTCTGTCCTTTATGTTAATGGTTAATGCTTAGTAGGAATAAGATACATTTATTCGTAAGAACATTAGTGAGTATACTTAAAAACATATTTTATAGGAAAACAACAACAAAAATGAAGCAATACTCATTTTTGTTTTTTTACAATTTTTGACAACTAGCGACTCGCCCCGGCTTCGCACGGGTGCAATTTTCTAATGAAGTATCAACATTTTAAACATTGTCCTGACAATTACGAATACTATAAATATAATCAAACAGCCAAATTGGTCGAGCTGTCCCCAAGTGATGCTCTGTTATACATGTCTGCCCTCGTAACAGTAAATGCATTACTAGCAAAATGGTGGTTTTGAGAAAAACGCGGTTAAGTGTTTATTTTAGTGTTTTTTTTTAAATCTTTACTTTAACTTATCAGCTAAAATAGAGATTTAAAATGCACTCATAACCGCGTTTTTCTCAAAACCGCCATTTTGCAAGTACTGCGTTTACTGTTACGAGGGCAGATGTGGCAATTGATTTTCATTAACATCGATAGATAGATAGATAATACTATGGTACAGCCAATAATTTCACAAATAAATACAAAAACGTCTCAACGTAAAAATACTAGCCATTTACCGAACAATGTCCTCCAATGAAAAATTAATATTTCGAGAACAAGCGAAGATCTTTTTGTTAAAATGGCGCATTTTCAGTGTAATGGTGTCTTAATGAGAAGCGAAGTTGTGAAGCGACGACGTGAACATATTAATTACCTTCCTTTACTTTAATGCATGTCGCTTTCTTGATTAATGTGCGGTAATGGCTGAGAAGAATGGGTAGGGTTATGTAGAAATATTGAGTGGGTGAAGAAAATGGTGGATTGGTGTTTTTATTCAAAATTGAGCTCGCAGCTAACAACGGCCGCTCGGGTCGATCTTTAAGGCTAAGCCGTACTTGCCTAGGTTGGTCCAGGAATGGGTGACCACCCATTACATTTACATTACAGAGTTTCAAAAGTACGTTAAGCCGTTGATCCTGGCTGTCATTTGTAGATCTTTGACAGTCGTCATAGATAGTGAGTGGCGATAAAAGTCTGACAGCCGGATTATAACTAACTGGGTTGTTAAGGTCAGATAGGCAGTCGCTCCATGTAAAACACTGGTATTCAGCTGCATATGCTTAGACTGGAAGCCGACCCCAACATAGTTGGGTAAAGGCTAGGCAGATGATTATTCCGGCTTTAGTTCTGTTTCTGTACTTCTTATAAATAAATAAGCTCATACTTTGCTGAGAGGAAAAAGTTAAAATATGTAAACTCTAATTAAATTTGTGTAAGTATTTCAAACTTAATGAAAAATCTTCCACTCGACAGACTAATATGCCTTTTAGTAACGTATTGCAAATTTTATATATATAGATTAAAATTATTTGCTGTTTTTTTTATGTCGCTTAACTTAGTAATTTTGTATAACCGATTCTGCTTGAAACAGTAAGTAGGTAATAAATTGTTTATCCAAACGATATATTTATGACCCAATATTTTTCCCAAAGAACCTGTAGCTAATGTACCCTGCACAAGTGCACAACAATTTATTGATATTATTCCTATACACAATAAACAACCAAAAACGGAAGGGTCAAAACGCCTCACACTTGCCGTCACAGTATTGTAATATTCAATGGACAAACGGAAAGGGTAACCCTACATCGCTGAGGGTAAAAATGTTAAATTTACCGACAGAAGCTGGCCATTTCGGTCCTCTGTGGCCGACGTCGCGATATTTTGCCGCTTTGTGTTTCCTTTGCATTGATTTCCTTACAAATAGCTGGGCGGGTTGGGTGTGGTCTAAGTAATAAAATGATGAAGGAACGACGCCGCTATTTATTTTGAATTCGAATTGAAAGTATCTGAGTGCCTTTAATTACAATAATTGTGAACAAATTTATGTTTTAAGGAATTTTACCATGTTTCGTTGCACTAACACAAAATAATCACACAGATCTAACATAACAATTTACACTAAGCTTCCTCTTTTTAGCTTGCCGATGGCAAAAATAACACATACTTACGCTAATCACACCACGTTTTACGTAAAATGATATCATAATTATTATCCGTTTTGATTCTAATGAATGAAGTACATTTTGTTTATTATCTTAACTCTCGCAGCAACTACCAACATTAAGAAAAATCTCGTTGCTCATAACTCACACCGCTCGTTGACAGTTCAAGATTTTGCCCGAGTGGGTCTTTTTTGCCCATTTTTCCGTGCAATAAACTCCCGTTGAATCCGACACGCATTTCAAGGGTTAGGTGGGTGGAAAAAATGTGAATTTAATTTGGTCTCTGAGTGTTTTTTATCCAGTCTACCTAATGATTTGAGATTTATAATCTGCCGAAAATGGAAGGACCTTTTTTTAATTTTGCATAATTTATTTTCCACGCATATTTGCAGAAATATGGGTGGACTGTTCAGATGTCTTCTTATTTTTTTATGTTAATTGCGCTAAATAGAAGATATTTCACACAAATTGTAAGGGCGCGTAAAAATAATAAAAATCACATAATTTAATTAAACAAAAAGCAATCTGGATACATCAAACAGTTGGTAACAATGTCCAATGTCCAACAAAAACCTTTAAAACGATTACATAATAATCCAAATGACCACTCACTCAATTCAATAGAACACTAACATCCAATTATCTTAATCACGAACACCCATTAAATTATTCATTACATTTGTCACTTCGGACAATGGTCGACATTGGCTTTTACCAGAGAGTAATATTGAAGTCAGAAGGCCAGGTGGGTTACCATGATCTGTTAGTGCAGTAATGTTGTAGGACTATTCCGAGAGTGGGTAAGAGATGGCGCTAGATAGTTATCTAGCGCTGTCACTTTCCCACTCTCGGTCACTGTCCCAAAACATTATTGCACTAACACCCCGCAGGTCGGCGCCATACAACTGTTAAAAATGCATGAACTCAAGAAGAAGCGGCAAGCGACACGCGTGATCGTCATTTATTTCGCATGAGTACCGATGCTCTACAGGTCGCATCACGGTGACCTTTAGCAAGCTCCGTGCAAGGTCTAAACGATTTCTTCCATTTTTGTTTGTTTACCCATAATCGCATTTTAGAGACGTATGACGAGCGTCTATCTCATGGCTAAGGTGCGAGACGCGTTCGTAAGGGGAACTAAAATGTCTCACACTGATTCCACAAGACGCCATCAAAAAACTAGCATTGGACAAAGTTGAAGCCAGCATCAAACAAATGCGAATCGCAAGAGCACTCACTTGAGAACTTCTGGTCAAACGACGTCTTTCTTCCGTCGTCCAAGGTCGCATTCTCACTTTCTTTGGACATGTTTTGCGACGAGAGTGCGCATCTGTGGAACACCTTGTAGTGCAGGGGAAAGTAGATGGCAGAAGAGCTCGCGGTAGATCACTTATGCACTGTACGAGTTAAATCAAAGCTGCATTGAACGATCCTCTACACGAATAGTCCAGGAAGGCAGCGGCCAGGATTGGCGACGGATTGTGAAGCGTGCCACCACCCCTGTTGTGGTGACCATGACCACTCTGTCAAGAGAGTAGAAACTAAGAAGGTAAGAAGGAAGTGTACTCGGACTCGCTGTACGTAAGGCGTGTCTATGCGTGCGTGCCTTTTCGCTCGTTGTACGAACTTGAGCTTCTGTATCCATCTATTCTGTGGATTCACCCCAATGTCCGGCACAAAAACCTTGTTAGTTATACATTACGTATGCAGATTGAATTCTGTTAAACAATTGTTTAAATAAACTCGGTAATGGATTTTGATGCAATGAATTACCTCTTTAAATAAGTTGATTAAAGTGGATTGGTCATTATTTATCTTGTGCTTGTGTGATAATGGACGGTTATAATAGGAGTCTTATGGGGTCGAAGATAGATGCATGGATTTACATGTGCCTATTGTGCTATTGGGCCGAGCCAGTGCTAAGCTTTCACTGTTATATTAATACGGTCATTTGAATATCTAACGTGTATCTAGCTACTTAGATATTGAGTTAGAAAGGGTTGTTTATCGAAGGTGACGCATGGCAGTAAATATTATAAAAAGTTCAATTTGCTAATCAACTATATCATACGTAGACCGCTACTCAAAGGACCTGTTTTACTAACTCCGATTAAATTCCCTTTAAATTACTAGCGGTTAGATAATTGCATACAAAGTCTGTGCCATTTATTTCTGTGCAGGCTTGTAATTAGCAATTTATTTATATATTATTGTTATTATAATTTTATTAGTCTGTAAGCTTTCCTACAACGTAAAAAAAAAATATTGTTTTCGTAAAAGGTGCATATAAGGTATATTTATATATTCTATATATTTATATTTTTAGGCACAAAGTGAAATAGGTTTAAAACAATACCAGAAATGAGTTACTCAGTATTAATTCTACTACAGACTCCGATATTGGAACAAGACAATATTAATAAAGAAAAATAAATTACTATGTACGTGTTTCTCTGTATAGTGTTTATTTGATTCGCCATTTTCATTGATTATTAGTCCGCCTATGTACCACTATTATACATGAAGTTTAAATAAATAATTATTTTGTTTCTGGTTGGACATTTTTGCGGATAAGAAAGTTGCGTCAACCTCGAAATACCCAGTAGTACTCGATATACTTGTATCTACTAAACCTATCTATTAACATGAGATGACAGCGAAGATAAATACAACACAACACAACAACAGAACACAACAGAATCACCTAATAAGATAACAACACCGCTTCCCATCTCAGATAATATAAATTGACATCCGATTTAACATGTCAACAATCTAATTACGGACAGCACCTAATTATGGACAGAACCTAATTCCTGTGTTTGTCAATTGAGTGTTATTTGAGATTGGCGACGCTTAATTATACCTGGATTATTGTTACAGTAATTAGTGGGGTCTTTGATCTTATTGATTGGTGAATTGTGGAGGGGATGATTTATTTAGTGTTAATTTGTTGATTCTGTTGTTGTGTTCAGCGGATTAAGATTTGTAAAATGTAAGGGTAGGCTAGGTGTTTAGTGTACCATTTGGAAAAATTAAGTGTGTTACTTACTTTGATTTTTAAACAGTGAAAATCATTAAACACAAAGTTTGAGATTTATTAATGGATTACGTTGTAAGGTGGTAAACATTATTTTCAAGGCATAAATAGAGAACAAATTAAGTAGAAACGACAAGCTAAGCAAATAATAATGTAATAAGGCAAAAAGTTGTAAGGCTTAGAGCCGAGAGAGCCGAGAGAGAGTAGGTATATTTAATTTTCAAACTCAATGTTCCACTTTACAAAAAAACAAAATTATCAACGTTTTAATATTCCTAATCGACAAACATGACAAGCAATAAATAAATATAAATGATTGCCAAACATGCTCGCTCCACCAACTCTCCTGAACTATACACTCAGGGAAATGAGAAGAAGTTGTAATACTCGTCACAATTTACATGGTGGCATCATTTACGCCATGATTGATGACGTCACACTGACAGCTCAATTTGGTGTAAACCGAATACCAGAGACTGACTTCGATTGTTAGTAGGGTGACTTTTATATGCGAATATTGCAGAAGAAAATGAAAAAATGGAAATACATTTTTATTTAGCACAGATTAAAAAGAACATACAATGTTAGCAAAATAAATAACAATAAAAATTGCATACTGTTAAAAAAAAAACAGGAATGTGTGTCTTATGGCTGCGTCAGACATATAAAAGACTTTTTTAGCAAAAATATGAAAACAGTTCTTCTGTAAATTATATTATGGGTAGTGTATGTTATGAACTTATGACCTGTATACTTACTACAAAATATAACAAAAAGAAAACGCTAAATGTAGTGAGAATAATCCAAATTAACCTGGAGTGTCGATTCGTTTAAAATAATGTCTTATTTTAAACGAATCGACAGTTTCTTATCGTCAGAAATAATCCAATGAAAACAAACAACAAAACTTGAGAAAATTACGTCAATGATAATTTGATTCCGACGACGTCTTAAAGTACTAATTAGAAGAAGGAAAAATCTCAATTAGACTATAAATAATCATATTCATAGTTTACATTCTAAACCAATTCACCGAGCAATCACAGTCACCCTATCATCTCCTCAAAAGAAAAAAAAACCTACAATATTTATCCATTATAAGTATTGCATTCCGTTCGTCCATAAATCAGGACGAGTACTGACATCCGAGTTTTTGACAAATGGCCCACAGAAACAAGTGACGGCCAGGATAAATGGCGTGTAACTGGGACTCTCACCTCATGCGGGGATATGAGGAAGATGCCTTTGTTTTTGTGCAAATTAAAAATAATGTTTTTGCAGTTGGCTAAAAGAAATGGCTGTTTTGTTGGTTGATATATTTTTTTTATTTGTTTTTTTTTATTCATACAACAATAAGAGATTTCGTTTACAACAATAATGGGATTTTTATTGGTCAATAGAAGGTAGGAGTCCGCGTAACACTGGTCACTTTCCCTCACTCGTCACTTCAGTTAATTCGACAGTATCGTTGAAATTCGTCACTTTCGCTGATTGGACACTTGTGTGAATTCGACAGTTGCTTCAACTCGACACTTTCCCTAATTCGCCAGTTTCGCCGATTCGACACTTTTCTTCAATTCGTCACTCGAAGTACAGTCGGTAGAAAATTAATATACGAACAATATGTATACGATAAATAAAATGCAATACAAAAAAATCTCATAAATTAGATGAACGAATCAAAAACATTGCCACATATGAACGTGGATGAGGCGAAATCTTACATTCTGTAAGAATCGTAGCAGATGGCGTCGACCCCCATGGAAAAAAGGCGTGGGTTTATGAAAGTAAGTATGTCTAATCTATGCGTCTTTCTTTTTTTTCGTGTGGTGGTGCCTAACCTGTTGTCAGAGTTTTTATACTGCCCATGGGCCTCTGACTTGGCTTTACATGCCGCCGAGAAATATCTCTCAGGCATGCTGGTGTCCTCACGATGTTTTTCTTTTTAACAATACGCACATGAATCCGAAAAATCAGAAGTGCCGAGTGCGTATCTTGGGTTGGATCTTGAGTATGACTTGGCAGCTAATTGTATCGTGTTTGTAATCTATTATTATGTACACACAAGTCTATCTGTGCATCGATGCAGCAAGTAAGCTTAATCAAAACAGTTCATATCTGAGCATTAGGGTGTCGTCAATCATGGCTGCTCAATATCTTCTAATTGACAGTTCAAGTGGCCACCGCTACCGAGACGCGTTGAGTCATCTACTCGTAAGATATACCTTGCGTATACAGGTGGTGGTTTGTATTCGGTTGGTGTAAAAATAAAATTTATGGCATTTCATTGTCTCGTGACTATATTAATAGATATTACTGGCGATCATGAAGGAAATATTATAACTATTTTTATGAAGTCTTTATAAATTGGCTTTTACAATATTTTTTTTTTAGTAATGTGCTACCATCCAATGGGCAACACGTCTTAGGTACTGAACTACTTTAAGCAAACAAGAATAAAAATAATAAAATAATTGTGCACTTAGTTGATGTTGCGGGTAAATAATTTATAAACTGTATATTTTTACTTGGCTTTTGATTTTTTCAGACGATTGTTTTAGAAGAAAACCTTTTATCGTCCAAATAAAAATACTACTACTACACTGCTATTGCTATGTAATATATTATATTAAATTTATTTAACTCATGGAAAAGGACAATTTTCATTTTTAAAACAGCTATAAGTACTATCCTTAATGACCTCACCACATTGCCCTCATAAAATCTCTCCCACAAAATATAAATTTCCGTCTTACCAACCCGCTGTATAGCCGTATAGCCTCACCCACCTGTCAAACCCATGGCCTCGTTAATCATAGCTGCTCTGAACGTCTAGCTAACCTACGTGAACCTAGCACTTAGTATCACGGTGGGAACGTTATTAATTTCTATAAATAATCATCTTACCGGCGGGAGGAAGGACGAGAAACGTGAAGATGGTATGAGATTTTTTTTAAATGTGTTGTTTAATGTTTGGTTGAGTTTGAAATCGCATTTATGAAGTCTGTATGCTTTTGGACATGGTTTATGCGTCAATAATGGCCTATAATTTATAACTATTGATTAAGAGCGTGTACGCCGTACGGCATTTCATTTTCATACAAATTTTCAAGTCCTTATTTTTCGATATGACTGAACCGATTTCAATGAAACTTCATACCCATAAGCAGGATACATAGGTCTAAAAAGTTAGTGAAAAACATTTTCGAGATGTCTTATTTAAAAAAAGATAATTTGAAATTTCTGTTTCTATGGAAACTTTAAAATCGGTCTAATTCAACTGTAACACAATTTTGCGAAAATGTTTTTCACTAACTTTTTAGACCTATGTGTCCTGCTTATGGTTATGAAGTTTCATTAAAATCGGTTCAGTCATATCGAAAAATAATGACTTGAAAATTTGTATGAAATGCCGTACGGCGTACACGCTCTTAAGTTAAAGGCCTCGTAGAAGATGGCGGGACGGACAAGACCAGCGACCAGTGGTTCACATTGGCCCTGGATTGAAACAGCTGGAAGTCATGGGGAGAGACTTTTGCCCAGCAGTGGGATGACGCAGGATAACAGTATCAGTGTCAGATTAAATTTGAAGACTTATTAACTTATATATTTACTAGTATTAGTCCTTTACTTTTTTCTCATCATCATATTGCTGCTACTATACCAATTTATTCGGGATGCAGCATCTCTTCTTCCTCCATATTTCTGGAATGTTTGCTGTTCATCTTGTCAGTGTCCTGTGGAGTCACTTCTTATCTAGCATTTCATCCATTGGGCACTTACAATGAGTGCTAAAGGCAAATCTATGACAAATCGTAAAAAAATCAGACTGAAGGTTCATTCATTCAGATAATAGGGCATTATCAACTGAACAAACTGCCTTTTTTAACACCTTGCCCGCACTAAAAATCAGTCATGTATTGTGGGTGCGTTTACAACGTTTAACTTCACATGTACAAACAGACCAGACCCGGAACAACTACGTGCAGGCCATAAAAAATATTTGTCTCGTGCGGGAATCGAACCGAACCGAAAAGTACTACCTATATTTACCATCTACAATACTGAAGAAAAAGTACAAAACGATTACCATAGTTTCTAGTTTCCCTGAAGTCGTGAAAAAAGACAAAAGCGAATCGTCCGTTCACCACAACGGCCAATAACTTTATCTATATGGCAAGCCTTAAAAGTTTCTAGTCACGCGTTCCTCGCATTTACAAGCTGTTCCCATCCTTACAGCTCAGCGGGGACCGATGAACAGCTTATTAAATATGTAACTAAACGGTACTTTTTAGTGCAATTTAGTCGTAATGTTGGTACTAACTCTTTGAGAGGTTGAGTGTCCTGCTGGTTTTCTATTTGGCAAATGAGGCGGTGGAGGTAGTTTAAAAAAAACATATGAGTTTTAGTAGCGGTAGAAAAACATGGGAGTGATTTGAAAAATATATTCGCAAGACAAACATTGTAGGGAAAATAATGTAACGATTTTAATGTTCGCCTGAACGGCAATTCTTCCTTATTGGTTAAGTTATCAGCATATAATAAGGAGACATAAGAAAACCACTGAAAGAACATGAATAAACTCACGCGAGAAGGCACAGACTACTGAACACTACCTGCTACGTTCTCTACACATACTTCTTTAGCTTTTTCCGCGTTCATACATCTGGTCACACACACACACACACGCCGGTTGCCCGTACCTACTAATGCACCTATTGATTAACTATGCATTTAAAAAAAAAGTTTTAAAAACATGAAAAACGGAGGATTTAATTATTAAAAGTAATTATGCAATATTTTTCTCCACACCAAACAAATTAATCCCACACTCATCTGCACCGATTCTCATTTTCACCAATAATATCGAATCAAAAATGCGACAATACATCAATTCAGTCGGCACAATGCCGAAAGCCGCAGTGGATGGCAATCCAAAGCCGCAATAAAGCAGTAAATAACAATTGTACGAGATACATCGCTCGCTCGGGCTGTAAACCAAACCTATGATTAACAGATCGACGGTTAATAGCGCGTACAGGGGTGTACGGTTGGTTAGAGGAAAATCGAGGATCAATATTAGAAACCAAAAACCTTTTTTTTTAAACCTTGCCCCACTTGGACTTTCTTCTGTATCATGGGTGCGTTGAAAACCATTTAAACTAATATACCTACACAAAGAACCAAACCCGGAATAACTATCTGCAGGCCGTAGAAATATTTGTTTCGTTTGGAAATTGAACACGCAGCGCAGCCGCCAATCGCCTCATCACTGCGCCAATGAAATCTGAAAGTTTTCTTTAAAAAATAAGTTAGAAACTGCTAACAATGCCGTTCAAATATTGAACTACTTTATAATAAATTATAATCCATGTTAGACAAACAGAATGACGGCAAACCAGTCAAGCCAATGAATTATAAAATCGAGACCGTATTATCGCGTCAATATTTCACATAAATCATGACTTTGGCAGATCTTGAATGATCTACTGAATCTGATGGTCGCGTTCAGTATGTTTCTGAATTTCGCTCTAAGAAGAAAGTATGTAAGTTCGCGGTTGTTTTTCGGCCTGGAGTTCTTGTACCTTTAGTAATTTTCAAAAGTACAGGTACTCTCTATGTTATTTTCTCATCATTCTGCTGCCCTTATTCCAATTTTCTTTTTATATTTACTCTATTAGTCGTCATCTCAGTAGTCACCTCTTACCTATCTATATCATCTACGACAGTAAGCATAAGGTAGTCCATTCATTCTTCCTTGACTCATACACATTCATACACAACGACGTTCACAAAAAAGTTCAGAAAAATAATGGAAATATGATATTTTTTACGGACACCCCTGAATCATAATCAAATTGCGTTGTGTATCGGTATCGCTTTACGGCTGTAAAGGCGTTTAATCACGCGCCCTGCACGGCAGTGTAATGAAAAGTTCATTTGTTTGCAATGTGCATATTTATACACTTGTGTCACAAATGCGTGACCAGCCTTAATTAGGTTGTATCGGTGATTTGGAAATCCATTTTGTGAATTGGGTCATTGATTTTGAATTATGTGTGGTAATTTTCAAGTTGTGTGGAAATAACAGTATTTTAAAAATGTTAGAAAGTGACTGTTGAACCTATTGTAAGATGTTTTACGGTAAAAAGCTCACACGTCAACGTTCATCTGATCATAAAGATAAATATAAATGTTGTAATGGTGTTGGAATAATATTACAAATATATGCAAGTAACATAATGTGTGTTTTAAGTATTAGGTTAAAAAAGTAAGGAACATTGAAACTGTTCCCATTTCATTAAATTAGAAAGACTACAACACCTATATACAATCAATGGTTACAAATTTTACTATATTTATGAGTATGGGCAATTAGCACTTTTATAAGTGCCACTAGTAACCCTTAACGTTAAAACAATAGGTTTGACAAGGTTGTAGTAACAAAAATCCAATTCCAAAGTTCATTACGATATTAAACAATCACATCAAAAGAATCGCGTTTTCTAAAGAAGAAAAAAATCTTTGAGATCTGCCATTAATTACTGTCGACGCCAAAAGGGTTAAGCCCTTAACCCTTTCTTCGCGCTCGGGGTAAAAAATACCCCAAAGCAATTTTTATGCACTCGTAAACTCTTTAAAGTTATTGTTTCTTTTTGAAGAGAGGACTTTGAAATATTGAAAATTATTAGCGTTTGATGTTTGGCGGGCGTCTGTTTTTTATTACGTTTTTTTTTTGTTGAAATTATTGATGTCATTTGAAGGGTTGGAATTAAAACTAAAAGTGTTGATATTAAAAGGTTCTGGTGTTGATTTTGTCACTGATGTATTTGATGAAAAATTTTGAAGCGAGGAAAATCCTTGGATATGAATTTCTAAGTGTTTTTATCAGTTTTACCAAATAATGACTTTGCTTTCAATTAAGTAATAAAGTTTCTTTTGCTACAGAAAAGAATTTCACAACCTTCTTGTACAAAATTTTTGAAAATGCATACAAGTTAAAGTTTCATTAAGTTGTTCATACATGTTCGTGTTGAGACTACGACGTGTTGTAGGGAAACGTGATTGGATTTTAGTTTTCGTGTACGGAGACACTTTGTCTGTTTACTTTGAGAATTTTTTTGCGAAGATATTTTCTATTCTTTTTCAGAATACGGCGTGTATCACAAATGTTTGGTGATATTTAAGAGACCGTCAAACTGAACAAGTTTCTCCATGAGACGAACATCATTATCGCAAATAAATAAACATCTGTCCCAAATAAAATTTCAATAACTATTTGACCTAATTGTATGAAACAGCTGCAGTTTTTTTTTCAGTTTGATGGTCTGCACCACACTCTTAAATATGGCCATGCATGTCTGATACACGCTGTTTACAAAATAGATTCTATAAAAGAGTGATTGAAAACACACTTTCCAGTGCAATACTTGTACGCATCCAGTTTCAAATACCAATAAAGAAAAGTACAGTCAGAATAAAAAATCCCAGTATTTTCATTTATACATTTGAAAATCGTTCCACGGCAGACGGGTCGGTCATTGGACACGGACCGAATCGCCGCATTCCATTTTCAAAAGGAAATGCCGTTGACAGAAAACACTCCTTTGTTCTGTTCTGTCCGTTCAATTTTCAAATAGAATCGTGCACGTGAGAAGTTTTAATTCTGTACTCGAGTGTACATGTGGAATAATTGATGTTAATTTATTTAAGAGTTTGAATTGGAAACAGCACTTAGGGGGGAATATTCATGTTCTTTTTCAGTTGGAAGGTAAATGGAAGTGAAGGAGAAAGGCTTGCGTTGTTTTTCGAAGCTGCTGGTAAAGATGTAAACTTGATATGCTTACAGGCATAAAAAAGTTGGTCTAGCAATTCAATTTTAATGGCTTTAAGTTAAAACTAGCAGTAACTATAACGAGATAGATAGACCTTTGCCATGTTTGCCAGAGATAACAAAAATAATACTAAAATACAACCGACACGGTCTCATTAAATGGCATAGCGGCAAACCAAGGCGAAGATGGCGAGACGAACTTGAATCCTACTGAAAGGACTGGCTGAAACTACCAATACACATAATTGTGTGAAAAAGGGAAGCTTATGTCCATAAGTAGGAAAATGAAGGGCTATGTAAACCTAAAGCAGCAGTATATAAACCTAACTATGGTAGGTGTGTTGAAATATGCTGGACGTTGGAACATCTTGAAGCGAAGGAAACCTACAATGTTCTCCCGCAACCGAATGGCTTTTATAACTTTTTTCATTTTAAAAAGATATGGCAATTTCCTGTCCATAACCTCTACGATGTGCTACGCTTGTGCTACGAATCTGCTACGGTTCTGCTACGGAGCTACGGAGCGGTGCTACGTGACAGAAATGTTTATGTAAGTTAATTATTATGTTAGTCTTGTTATGCTCATATTACTAAAAAATCCAATATCAATTGACAATAACACAGATACGTTACGATGTTATGGTGTTTATTGTGAATATTTTTTTTTTTTGTTTTAATGGGTACAAATAGTTTTAATACGTTTTATTCGGTTAAAAGTTTATGATTTTGCAGAATGTACTTTTCCCACTATTTATTCGACAGTTCAAAAATAGTATAGCAAAACTAAAATCCGGTCCTTTTATAAACAGTGGGGTTTATTCATAAACAATCACAAACTAGTTTAAGTTTTGGTAACTTAAACTAGTTTAACGTTTAAACGACAAAAAAAGTTTAGTCAAACACTCTCATTCATTACTTGCAGCGTTTATTATTTATAATACCTTAAATTATCATTACAGGGTTTACCCTAATGCGACAGCTAAGAACTTAAACTAAACATGCAATCAAATTGTAAAATATTAAACTAACAACATTATTAACATATTGCATTATTTAAAACACAAAAACATAGCATAACATAGTACAAAAACAAAGTTAAAATTAGATTGAAATTTTTTTGTTTATATATTAACCCCTGTATGTTAAAAAATCTGTTCTATCGATTTAATTTTTAAACCAGATCCACTCCGTCCTGCACGTAACATCAAATGTTTATGTATTATATTTATTTCCATCGAACCAAATCACGTATATGACGTATCGCTTTAACAAAATTGATATACCGCATCGCCCTATCCCGGTATTCCCCATTTTTATATTACCGACTAAAGGGACACCGAAATCAAAGGGCTATTTTGACATGTTGACAAATATGAGCCTGAAATAATATTTTAATGTCCCGCTGGCAATGCAACTTCAACTTTAACATTAGAAAAATAGAGTTTAAAATTAATGTGGGTTCGTTATCTGTTAAGGGTTTTGATATTATCAAGGGATTTGAAGCGATTTGCCATCAAATCGAAAGTAGCCGGTTTTTGTGCGTATTATAAAAAGAGGTTTTGTATAAGAAGCTTATTTGGGTTCTGATGGACTTTGTGTATTTTACTGACCTTTGTAAGGGATGAGTAAATTGTTTATATGTATGTGTTTGTTGTATTTTATAATCTTTCTGCTTCTCTTTTGGTTTTTTCTATACTTGTGTTAGAGGGATTTACAATTCAATATTGCTACGTAGCAGCAGTGGCTACGCTCGCTACGATCTCGTAGCAATTAAACCTATGCTACGTTTTTGCTGCCTTGGAATATCGCAATTCGTCTGCATCTATGAGACACCCTGACACTTTGATAGGAGACACAACTTATTAATGATCTTTCTTTATCGTGTGGTTATTTTTTTTTGGCTTACTTTCATGAATATTCATGCCAGATCGTTTTTTCAGTACATAAGCAACTTAAAAACATGACATAACATCACGCCTGTAATCCGCGAAGGGTTAAGCAGAGGTGTATCTACTAGTACACCCACATTTCGCCAGTTATGTTTAAGTCCCATGTAATAGCGGGCGAGCCTATATCCATCAACCGGGCACAAATCCAGACTCCGTGGCTGCTACTGTAAAATTCCCGATGAAAGAACCCAATAACTGTGGTCGTTTGCGGCCACCAGACCAACCAGACATCACCAACTACAACTTTTTGACAATCGTGAAGTGGCTTTGCAAAAAAATGAAACCAATATTTCTCTGAAATTAGGTGTATATTTAATTCTGAAAATCACCTTTTCTCACCTTTGACCATGAGCTACACGTTTCGACACGAGTCTTGCGACAGCGACTGCGCAGAGCCCACAGTTGAGCAATGCGTGTTCCTAAATGAAGGTAATGTCTCAAGTAGCATCGTCCAAGGTCGTTAACAGGGCTTTAATATATGTCGGCACGTATGGCAGGTTTCAATGTATATACCTACTTATAACTTACATAACCTTACCTCATAACTCAAGTATACGAGTATAGGTTTTGATGCTACCCAGGTATTGAACCTGAAATCAATTTATCACGGCCGCCGTGCAGCACCTTCGCGCTATACCCTCGACACTAATGTTTAAAACATTTTCTCTGAGCTAGCGCGCTAGTAGGGTTCCGTGGGAATGTGAGAAATCGATTTATGTAATGTGTCGTGTTATCGAGTTGGCTAGAGTAGAAATTGCACACCGAGACTAGGACTGGGTACATTGGTAGTTTTGGTCATCATGACATTATAAAAATTTCTTCATAAAGTCGAAATTCCAATAGTGCAATAATTAGACTTTCAATTAAGTATCGCTTCGTATTAGTGTAAGCTTGAATTATAATTCATAAAATCGAAATCCATTAAAATAACAGCTGCCAAACAAAAGGACCTAGTTTTGCTTTGGCTACACCCGTTTCGTAACTTTCTCGTTTGGACAACTAAACAAAATACCATCACAAAAGTGCCGTTTCGTAACTATTTTGATCTTCATACATTGATTGGTGTTTCTAAATAAATAATTACAAAAGCATATTAATGTATATTGTGAATATGGGTATTAATTAGGGCCAATTAAATGACACAAGATAAAATCATAGTCTTAGTAAAATTATCGGCTTAGTTATGTTCATCTTGACAGCTGTCATTTTTATCAAGATAAATTTTAAGAAAGAGGAAATCGCCGTCGAGGTAGACCGCGGCGAAGGTGGTGTGAAGATCTGATCTTGTTTGAGGGGCGAACATGGCCAGATATCGCACAAGACAGAGAGGTTTGGAAGGAGAAAGGGGAGGCCTTTGCCCAGCAGTGGGACACATGACAGGATAACAAAAAAAAAAAATTAAAGAAGTATAGTATTAAAGTAAATTATAGTGTATTTATGTAAAGTATAGCATTTTAACACACGAACGATAAAGATAAAGATAAGACATTTATTTGTAGAAACATGGGTATACATACATACAAGACATGCAGGTTGTTCATAAACAAAAAGATCCATCACGTTCGGCCTTTGGGGCATACAAATATAGGTAAGAAAGGTCATTCATAGGTATTTAAACAAGCTAAAAACATTATTAAATTGTCACACAAACTAATAATTAAATTAAAACGATAAATTAAAAATTTGAATTAAAAATTGTCCTGTACTCTAATCATAAATTATTGTCAAATTCGTAATATTATACTTCGTCATTTAAAAATTCTAAAATACTGTAGTATGTTGATAACACATTAATGTTTTAAACAGAACCCAACACCAACCGTGATATATCTAAAAAGTATATTACAATAATATCGAGAATATCAGTTCTTCCCCTCTTCCTTATAAACTACAGGCGGTTGTTTTTTGACGGATGACTGAATACGTGTGTAGGTAGGTACTGTTTCGAATATATTTTGTTTTTTTTTTTTCGTAATAGGTTGCCACATCACTCAATGTATTTACCCTCCTGTGTAATCGTATTGTTTTGTTGTTACTATTTGAATAAAACGGAAATGATGCTGAATAATTGAATTCTAAAATATATCATGACCATTTGATACATACGACAACCGTGCTGATCAACGTAGCATATGGTTTAATTATAGATTTTTTTTTATTTTTTAGTCACCCCGTATTGTCCCACTCCTGGGCAAAGACCTCCCTCATTCCTTCCACTTCTATGATGATGGTGTACTTCTTCTCGCTAAATCACAGGGAAGCCATCCAAGGCGTCTCGCCATCTTCTCCTCGGTCTGCCGCATAGCTACCATACATAAATACCCCTTTTTTGACGAGCCGACCCGCGCCAGCCTCGCCCGTAGACGGATTTTCATACAAACTTTCAACTTCTATTTTACCCGCTTACAGGTTCACTTTGCCCAACCCGGGAATTGAACCCAGAACCTCGTGCTCAGTAGTCGCGCTCGCGACCACTCGACCAACGAGGTAGTGTAAAGGCAAGGAAAGTTTAATCATTATTTTTTAATTAAAAATCATTTAGGTTTTAATCAGTCAACAAGAAATCCCCTACTAAATCAGTTAGTCTAATTAACTCCAACTATTTATATACCAACGTATCGATACCAAATTCCACTGACAACCTAATCAGGCGTACATTATACATAGACAATAATGTAATCATCTATATATTATGCAAACACGGTAATGACTTGCACTAATAGATTCCGTTCCACTGATTTGCCTCATTAGATGGTGGAAATTACTAGGTATTAGTGAGGTTAAGTCAATGGATCCGCTTGTTTGTTTGTCACGTCAGAAATCTTCTATGACATAGCCTGGAAATTGCTGAGCAATAGTTTTCTTGTTGATCATGTAGCATAAATACATTATCGTCATTTCAGATGAACGACTTTTTTGCTGACTTTCAAACACAAATCCACAAACAAAAAGTCAAATAAACCAGGTACAAACACTTTTTAACTGTCAAGGAGCCGGTTAGTCAAAAAGAGATAAAGCTAGTTAGTTGCACAAAGACTGCTCATCTAGTAATGATCATCCAACAGATTGCCGCGACCTCCTATGTCTTATTTTCTCATTTTGATGGCATCTTATCTTTTCAGTGCACAAAACTTAGTATATTTCGATATCCATGGCAAAATCAGCGTCAGGTGACCATACTAACACCTGTATCTATAACCAAGTCAAAGTGATTACTTGAGTAAAAGTAAAAACTTAAGATACGATTTTTATTCTGTAGTTTAGTAATTGCTTGAAATTAGAACTGTCAGAAGTTAGTGTTCTTTGCTTTGCTTTCATTGACGTTTCTTACTTCGTTCAAATTCTTGTCTATTGTACTTATACAATTGTTGCGTAAGTAATTGCATAAACTAAAGTAATTACTGTAACTTGACTATAAATACCAGGGTTAGTGTGCCATATGACATTTTGCTAACCTGAGGCTGTTTTAGAAGACGACAAACAAACCTAGAAAAATAAAAATAAATCCTTATTATTGTTACAGTTTTCATAGATTTGAGGTGATTTTTCTCAATGCCAATAAAATTTTCTTCCTTACTAAGGTCCACAAATTAGAGTGAGACCAAAGAAACGATGGATGGACTGTGTGATGGATGATATGGCAAGATAGGTGTCTGAAGAGATGACGAGTAATAGAGAAGTATGGAAGAAGAAGACACATGCTGCGCCAACCCCAAATAAATTAGCATAAGGTCAGGAGAATGCCGATGACTTAGGTTCACAAATAACCAGTGGAAATAAACTTTTGTTCCTTTTCCAAGTCTAACAATTAACTCGACAGACAGTCATGTTCCACTAATGAAATTCAAAATCAAGGCGATGCGAAACAATCGGGTTGCAAACGATTTTATCCCAATCGCGCGGAGTAAAGAGAAGTCACAGAAAAAACGCCGCTGAATACAGATGAATCTTTTGGTACATACGGGTGATTGTTGTGTGGAGCGGAGTATTTAATAGTATTATCTTTATTCAA
Source organism: Standfussiana lucernea (assembly GCA_964057025.1). Taxonomy (NCBI): domain Eukaryota; kingdom Metazoa; phylum Arthropoda; class Insecta; order Lepidoptera; family Noctuidae; genus Standfussiana; species Standfussiana lucernea. The sequence continues at coordinate 12,720,644 of OZ059804.1, forward strand.
GTATCAGATGACTCAAAAAAATGATTAGTAAGACTTACAACTATATTATTAAGAACTGACATTTCACAAAAACAAAAAACAAACAAATAGTATCTAGTGGATCACCGTTGTGGCAACCCATGTGAAATGGCGCAACAGCGACCCGCGAAAACACAGTCTAGGCGACTTGAAATCATGCTTAGGATACTGTTGGAGCTACCCCACACCCTGCGCAACATGGAAGCGCACCTTTTGCTCACGGTTGTGTAGAAACAATCTACATGCGCATCTGCGAATATTCCCGACGCACTACAGAGGCGGGGCAGCCCCACCAGCATCCTAAACGCGTTATTATACTGAACGCGGAGAGCGTTGTACGATCCTTGAGTGTATCTAACCCACAGGCTGCTCATGTAAAAAGACGTACAGTAGGCTCGAAAGAGCGTTATCTTAACAGGAAGTGAGCATCGTGCAAACCCTGCGAGCCAGCATGTTCGCTCTAACCGACAACGCTCTCCGCTCCCGTTCAATGTCTTCATCGTCTTTGAGATTGGGGGTTAATAAATTACCTAGATATTTAAACTTATGGACCCTTTTTAAAGGCGTTGCATAAAAAAAAACAGGTGGTACCCTATTAGGGCTCTTACCCCCAGCCTCAAAGACCATGATCTCCGATTTCTTGACGTTGTTTACCAGGCCATGTAACCTACATGTAGCCCCTCACACTGGGCAACCATCTTTCTCAACCCACAAATTGACGCGCAACAACAACAACAAGTTTTAATATGCATACCGTGTTGTCTATACTTCAATACTAATATTATAAAGCTGAAGAGTGTGTTTGGTAGGTTTAACGCGCCAATCTCAGGAACTACTGGTTCGAATTGAAAATTTATTTTAGTGTTGGATAGCCCATTAATCGAGGAAAGCTATAGGCTATATAACATCACGCTGCGACCAATAGGAGGCAAACGTCAATCAAAAATGTTTCACAGACAAAGTTGCACGGGCTAGTTCAAAATATTCGTTCAAATGTCCACCCGTATATTCTCAAAACCAATTCTCTGCCAAAAGCAAACAGACTGACTGGCTGTACCGAGTCGTTTACATACTGTTTACAGATACACGAGCAAAATGTTTCTACTCGATACTCTATTGTGCCCGTAGTTCCGTTCGTGCTATTCTATTAGCTTGTAGTCGGTGGAGGTAATTCTGTTGACAATGTTTTTTGTGTTTTGATATTTGTATTTGGATATTTAAATGAGTTATTCATCTACTGTATGGGTTGAAATAAATCTATATTAATATTATAAAGCTGAAGAATTTGTTTGTTTGTTTGGTTGAACGCGCTAATCTCAGGAACTGGTGGTTCGAATTGAAAAATTCTTTTAGTATTGTATAGCCCATTTATCGAGGAAGGCTATAGGCTATAAAACATCACGCTGCGACCAACAGGAGCGGAGCATTAATCAAAAATGTTACGCAGACGAAGTTGCGCCGGTCAGCTAGTACTTAAATAAAATTCTTTTGTTTCACATAAAGGCTATTTAGTTAGTACAACACATTGCTTAGAAACTAGTGGTAGTAGTTACATCTACCCTACCTAACCAATTATTAATTATACGCCACAGTGGCATAGGCGTATCCAATGCTCCAGTGTGATGTGTGAATGGGACTGTCCCACCTGTATGTTACAGTGCTCGGGCTGCTGTGAAAAGCCAAGCTTGCTGTGTATAAAGCCTTGGAAACATCTATTCAGACAGTTTTCTATAGTTTGTTTTTTTCTCAACCTCAAGCATTTTCCTACCTCGTTGGTGACCGCAAATAATCGTAAGCGGACATTGGCGATCAGAATCAGGTGTTGAATTCGTGGGAATCGAATTTGCTGGGTGAAACGTTTTTGGGTTGTGCCCAGTTGATGGTCACTCGCGCCTGTAACATGGAACTTAAACGTAACTGACAAGATGTAGGAGTACTCGTATACCTCTACCTAACTCTTTTGGAATTAAAGGCGTGATGTTATGCCACAAGCACTTGTATTAATTTAAAAATTACTTTAGTAGTTAAAGCAATGTGAGTGCATGCGATAAGACCGATTAGTTTTTATTATTTACTAATTTACTACTCAGATTGTTTAATGAGATAGTCTATACACACTGAGAAGGAAATAAATAAAATAAAAATATAATTATTCTCATATGCACACAATTACACATCAAACCCTAACAACTGTAAAAATAAACAATTTATAACACCAATCATTACTGTCTGCCCTCTAACTGCATACAGCTTGAATATACAAATCCGTATCAGGGATCATTAGCAGCAACATTAATACTCGCTCTAACGCCCCTCCAGTTTCCGAGATGTGTCACACAGACGGACATACAAAAGGTGACTAATGAATGTTTAAGAAAGCACTGAGCCTTAAGATGGGGTGATTTCGTTTGTTGATTTTGTGACTTTACACATGCTAGTAATAATTTTGTCTACCTCTCTTGACTTTAATTTTGTACTTTAAGTAGGTAAACAATTATTATCAGGTCAATATCATTATTAATTAATTACCATTTCAAGGAAATAATACATTCGCACCACACTGCGCTCCAAAACACAAATTACTGACGTTGCTCAAAAAGCCGCTAAGCTGAAGTGGGACTGGGCTGACCATGTCTGCTGTATGCCCGACGAGCTGTGGGCCAAAATAACCACGATGTGGAGCCCTGACACAGCCAGAAGGCGACACGGTAGACCTCGCAGGAGATGGCGGGACGAGCTGGACAGAACCAACGATCAGTGGTCCACCTTAGCCCTGGATCGAAGTATTTGGAAGTCATGGGGAGAGGCCTTTGCCCAGCAGTGGGATGATACAGGCTAATAGTAACAGTAACAGCAATACATTCGCAGGGAAAATGTTGTTGTGGTAAAACCAAATACATAGTTTACGTAAAACCACAATAAAAATTTTCTTATGGCCCTTGTAAATAAATGTAATTCTTACCCATTCTCATTTTTAAATAGGTAAAGCATAAAACCATCAAAGAATCTTAACCCATCACTGGTGGTAGCCATAAGAATGACGAATTATTCAGCGTTCAAAATAATTATCATAAAGAAAGCTGTAGTTGCAGTACTTTCTATTTTAAGATTGAAATTTCGGTATACATTCTCCTGCCCTTATCTTAATTTATTTGGGGTCGGCGCAGCATGTCTTCTTCTTCCATACACAATACACATTTTTCTTCTATTACTCGTCCTCTCAGCAGTCAACTACTTTCTAATCATTCCATGCTTCACACAGTCCATCCATGGTTTCTTTGGTCTTCCTCTACTCTTATACCCATCCACATTCATACTCAAAACTTCCCTCATGACATTTCCTCATTCCTCCGCATTACAGTCAAAATTACGGTATACAATATAGCATAAATTATATTTCTATTTACATTGAATCCATTTCCTTAGAGAAAACCTACGTCAATTTAAATTCCTAGACTCATAGAAATTCATAATTAATCAGTGTGCCTTAAAACTTCCTTTCACAATACAGTTCGACAGTTCAGTTCAAGCTGTGCGCTTCACAAATGGAACTAATCACTTAATGCAGGTAAATCCGGATGAAGTTTGTTAGTCGTCTGTGAAATATTCAGAAGTTTTGAAAGAGGTTGGAAAGGGACTACTATTTGTTCGAGGGTTTGTTGTGCGGAGTAGGTTTTACCTACATATATCAATGTACTAGTTGTTTTTTATTTTCATTTTTGCGAACTTACGTTATTTCACTCTGAAGTATCTGTAGGCCATCCCATTATTTATTCCTTACGGAAATCGAGCTTGTAACACGTACAGCAGCAGACATTAGACTGTAGCGGCCCTACAAAAAGTACTACTGCAACATACTACAAAAAGTACCTCAGCGCCATCTATGACACAAATGAAGAACTAACATCAAAATTCTAAATCGCGCAGTAAAAGTTATCCGCGATTTAAGATATAGAAAGCCATGACAACAACCAGACATAACACCCGTATGATCCGAGGATCCTCTCTTTTCTCTGGGGGATGAAAAATCTTACACCCTGCTCTTTATATCCCTAAAATGCCACAAATTCAAATTCATCGTTATATAAGGAGGTACTAACAAAAAAATCTCTCATAGGAATCACCTCTTCTTTTTCAACTACTATTCTATATTTCTATTGCTATACTAAGAGAAATACTTATCCCAGTGCACATCACATTGCATTTTACCATAACCCATTCCAATATATTTTCTGATGTCTTAGTTAATTGAGAACAAAAGTGCGACTAATGTAACTTGCCACCGAAAACCCGTAGTACGTAAAAATATAGAATTTGTCCAATAAAATCTCAATACTCTCCATGCAACTATTTGACTTGAGTTCCACTATGAAATGTAAAGTACCTGAGCATTGGAGCAAGCGCCAATATCATTGAAAACTTCTGTATTTTTATAGAGAACGTATTTCGAGTGGGTATCATTTGTTTAAAGATATAACAGAGATTGGAGTGACATTGTTAGTAAAATGTGGGGAAACGTGTTCTGAATGAAACAGAAAACATTTTTGCACTAAAAGGTTGTATAATTATCACTTGTTTCGGTGAAGGAAAACATCGTCAGGAAACCAACCCAGCATACCAGAGATATATTTCTCGACGGCATGTAAAGCCAAGTCAGAGGCCCATCGGCGGCATATAGAATCTGACACCAGGTTAGGCACTAACCACACGAAAAGAAGATAAAAAGGTGTGGTCAAAGCGGTACAGACCGATTCTGAGTCAGACTCCAGACACTTGACTTTGAAAGATAATATCTATCACAGCCAGTTCGCAATTCGGCCCGGTTTGATCGCATCTTAATTCAAGACAAATTTTGTACATTTTTTCTAAAAGCGGCTTTTACAGGGTTCTAATATAAAATAAAAGTTCAGGAATCTAGCGACATATCGATATTGTGAGTATGCATCGTACCCATTTCAAGAAGAATTTAACGAAAAAAATCTTCGACAATTTGATTGGCTACCCGCACCATAATCCCAAGCCACTATTCATATAAACAAACTCAATACTCCGTACGTGCGCGTCCACCATTAAAACACAATAAAGGGCCTCCCCAAGTATGTATGGGCTGTATGACAATTCAATTTGTGCCCCAATAATATCGGCTTACAGTATAATGGACAAAGAAATCCGATGGTCGCGCGGCAACGCGTGATGTGCGTTCAGAATAGACACACCGTTTGAAGAAAAATATATGTCCGAAATAACACCATCGTATTTTCGTTTTTTACAAATCATCATCATCATCTGCCTAGCCTTTTCCCGACTATATTGGGGCCGGCTTCCAGTCTAACCGGATGCAGCTGAATACCAGTATTTTACATAGAGCGACTGCCTATCTGACCTCCACAACATAGTTAGTATTGGGTAATACGATGCCCCTTGGTAAGACTGGTTGTCAGGCTTTCGGATCACTGACTACCTGTAACGACTGTCAAAGATCTAAAAATGACAGCCGGGATCAACGGCTTAACGTGCTTTCCAAGGCATGGAGGAAACTCGGTATGTAATGGGTGGTCACCCATCCACGGACCAACCTAGGTAAACACGTTATTATTTAGCCTTTCGTTTTGTAAACATCAGTTCTCAAATTAGAACCTTGCCTACCTACTGTTAAAGTGTTAATCGGCGTTGAGTTAATTCAAAAACAAAAAGTTCGCTTTTGAGTAGTATGCGGTCACATGGCAGGAGTATTTGAAAGACCAGAACTACTATTAAGCTGAGCATCACTTTATCGCACACAAAATCAATAATATCTGAGGAGTCTATTGAATTATCTATTTGTTTTATGTTTTAATGTCTGATTTTCTGGTTAGATTACACCATCTGTATGAGTTCGCAATAAAGGTATTGAAAATGATAGTCTTTATCCCAGATGAAATAGCACATACTTGGCACATTTCTACCCATAGATGCAGATACTTCCACCACATGCAACTTAAGAGAGCATTATCATAATTTTGAAATAGGTGCATTACGTGAACGTTCAAGATGCTTTCTAGTACCTGGATGAGTACATGGATCGGCCATGCCTTAAACTATTCAGCCTGTTATTTTAAATTTTCAGATACTTTATTCACACAAATTTAAAGCGTGTTTATGAGAGAATTAACTAGACAAGACAAAGGATAAGAACAAGAAATAGTTAGATAGAACTTGATTACTGCGAGAATGGTAACACCTTCATTAATATCCAAAATCAATAGCTGAAATCACAACGTATTTTTAACTCTATCGCTTAGAAACTTCATGAATTTATTGACCAACCTGCTTTGTAAACCTTTTTTTTATCCTCTGCCTAACCCTTCGGGGATTTCAGGCGTGATGTTATGTTTTTTTTTTAAATATAAATAACAAAATAAGATAACTACTCTCCCAATCTGAACATAATCCAGGGGTCTCGCAAAATAACTACCGCTACAAGACGCACCAAAGCATAAAGCGGGGGTGGCAAATTGTGGCCACCGCTGGCAATCATAAAAAATGTTATATATCTCATACGAGTGACCGACACGCGATACTATCACGTTTTGCGTGATTTTTACGAATAAATAGCAGTTCTTGTAATTGGAAAATGTAGTGAGTAAAAAAAAGGCTTTCGTGGACAAGCAGATGGCATTAGATACACGTGGGATAAATATTATAATTTGCAGATTTGTTATTTGACATCTAAACTTGGAAAAAGTGAAAGAAAGAGCAGCACACCAAAGCTCTCCACAACACCATAAAAAGCCATCGAATGCAGTCGCTGAAGCCGAAGTAGGCTAGATGGCATCATCATCATCATATTGAAAAATATGTGTTGAGGCAAAATTAGTAATGCGTAAAACATAATAGTGACACCTTACTTTTGAAGCCGACTGGGATCCTGTTTTTTGAATAATGCTGAAATAACACTTTAATGGGCTGAATTATATTTTTCAGTTCTCGTGCTTTCTATTAGCAAGTATCTACTTATATCATCTGCAATTATAAATAAATAAATAAAGAAAGAAAAAAAAGTATTTATTAGTCTCGCATTGGACAAAACAAAATGGTAACTTGACAATAAAACAAGATTTAAAAAAGTTAACTTAAGAACAAATTAAAATAAAACTAACTAAACTGGTCCTGAGAAATAGATAGGTTGATATACAACATAGAATTACTACTAAAAACGGTTACCACGTAAGTCATTCTGAACAACCCTACATATAAATTTTCCATTGGTAATTTAAAAAAAAACGCTTTTTCCTACAAAAGTCCCTTCCACCATGTATAATGCTTGATTCTTGTTTTGGCATATCGAGCGGTGACTTCAGTAAACAGTCAAAATGGACATTCATCTCACACACGAGCCAATTCTGTGGGTTCAGTGAAGTGCCAATCACGATAATAAGGGCTTACACATACCATGAACCATTATCCTACTCGAAATAATTACTTTCGAGTATACAGCCTGAATCTCCCAAAACGCATAACTAACATATTGCCCATTAAAGGTCGGTGAAACCATTCTCAATTAAGCAGATTGAACGGAGTTAACGGCGCGCACGTTAAACTCCGGTTAAGTAGTGAATCGGACAGTTTATTGCTTGAGGTGCTCCGTTTTGAGGGTATAATGTGATAGGGTTTTATTAACGGCTGTTAAGGCTTGTTTTAAAAGCTGTGTGCTTGATGTTTATTGCACGTGGTGCAGCGTAAAGTTATGTTTCTGGACTGTTTCTGTTGTTATGCTTAAATTATTTAGCTTACTTAAGTTATGCAAACTTAATTTAATTCGAATGGCATATGGAATGAAAACAAAGTGACTCAGACAAAGCGAGCTGACGACCAAGGGCCAATGTTGGAAGGCCTCCTAAAGAGTGGATCGATGATTCGGTGAAAACTGCAGAAATGCGAGAAAAAACGGCATGGTAGGGGGACGACTGACACGGTGGAGCATACGGTGGAGCTCTGCCCAGCTTGGGCGGAGCCCCACCGTGTCCTCGTGCAGGCGATCAGCGGTGGCGATCTCTCGCGCCCGGCCCTGGTCCAGGCCATGGTACGGAGCGAGAGGGTATGGGAAGCCATCACCTCTTTCTGCGAAGCAGTAATGCTCACGAAGGAGGAGGCGGAACGCGTGAGGGAGAAGCAATCTCTGCGCCCTCACGCCCCTAGCCGCCGCAGGAGACGCCCCGGGCGTCGGGAATCCCAAGTGGATTCCCGGCCACCGTAGGCACGGGCTTGCCGACAGTAAGGACCAGGCCCGGGTCGATGGAGCGTTGTGTTCCACGCGCGCCTCAAAGAGATTTCAGCACAAAATGATGAGGTCCATTAGGACCGATGCCTGCCAGGGTTGCGGATTTTTTCGAAAGAGTTACCGTGGCCCTTGGCACCTTAGCACAGGCAAGTGAAGGAACACGGGTGGGTTTTAGTCAGTAAGAGTCTCACACGCCCTCCCGCTCCTCCTCCCGAGGTCATTTGATGATTTCCCACCCAAAAAAAAAAGGGGGACGACTGAGTCCGGCAATGGATGTGTTGCAGATTATGCTGATGATGATGAAAGTCGAGTGACAGTTGTTTATAAAATATAACATACATCTTTTTAACTAGAACAAATCGCAACTATACTTGAATTTGACAAACTACACACATCATCTTTCTTTTCCAAACACAAACTACCTCACAAGACAAGATACAAAATGTACGCAATCTCAACCTACACGTTGCAAAACAAGTGCTTTATAACGAAAATTCTCATGTATTTCTTCTGAAAAATCCCTGGAAACGCGATGCATGTACCGCACGAGATCAGTGGCAGTTCACACTAGCTCACGTCAGGCGTTTATGACAAATAGCGTGTCAAGTATATTGCATCGGTGCAACCCGCCCCGAGAATGTGAACTGTGATTTATCATTTTTAATATGGAGTGATTTTTAGTTAGGTATGTGGTGTTTGTTTGTGAGGTTTAAGCACTGATATAATATATATTTTGACGGAACGGTTGGCGCAGTGACTGAGCGATCGACTGCTGCGTTGCATGTCGTGGGTTCGTTTCCTGGAACGGAACCAATATTTGTTTAGCCTACAGGTAGTAAACAACTACCCGGGTCTGACTGTTTGTGTATGTGAATTTAAATGTTTGTAAACGCACCCACGATAAAGGAGGTTAGTGTGGTGGGAAAGTGTAAAAAAAAATAATCATCTCACATATCATATCATATGTGAATTAAGACTTCACTTAGCCATACTTTTTCAAGGTTCTATCTGTCTTCTATTGAAGCATTCAGTTTTCAACTAAATCGTATTTCCAAGCCCTTACCTTTAGCATGGTCATCAAGAAAATTATCGCCAAACTCATGTCATACATTAATATCTCCAACGTCTACACCAGAGTTATGTCAAACCATTACTAATAATAGCACCTATTAACAAAAATAGTACGAAATAAACCTGATCATTATAATTCGCGAAATATGATCGCATAAACTTCCTCAATCGGAATATTTCTTGTAAACAAACCCTCGTTGACTAATTACAGTATACTACTCGAAATAAACGTTAAAACTTGCCTGTTTTCATGACAAGATAAAACGCCTATGTCTGTTATGGAAAGGGGTTAGAGTTAGGTTACGCCACGCCACGGGGAAGAAGTGAGCATGAAGGTAGCTGTTAGTCTGCGAAGTGTAAGGTTTTGTTGCACCTGATCAACTCTTGCAATCTTGGTTCTATTTAGTATCATGGTTTCTAGTAAAACTTGCTAGTTTTTGTATTTGGGATAAGTCGGTCGGATTTGTGTGGATTTTCCTCAAATACGTTATTTATTCATCGTATAACTACTGTTTTTCTAACCTTTTCCTATTCGCTAAAACCCATTGACACATGGTTGCATTTTTTAAACCTTTGTAGTAACTAATTTCAAATTAAAAAAAAAATGTCAATTACATTTTCTCACTGCGGTTTGTTGATGTTAAACCATATTTAAAGCAGGTTTCTTAACAAGATTTGATTCAGAACTTCCTTGTAGAGTAAGAACTGAGAATTCGCGTGGCGTAACCTAAAAATGTTTCCGCATTAACTTACAAGTTAACAACTCATCAGCGAGCGATGACTGTTTAAATCTTCAAATGTTGTGTTAATGAGGACAGCAGAGAGGGAGGTGGGGTGAAGGGGGAGACGATTAAAATTTCATCCCAACTTTACGTTTTGACTGTAATTACGAGATTAAGGCTGAGGAGTAATGGGTGCTATCAAGAGTGAGGTTGTTTATTTATTTTGGTTTTCGGTACCTACCAAAAAATCTTTACGATAGATGACAAATTGACAGAGTTTGTAGTGGCAATGTTTTGTATGGTAATCTAGTGACACTTCTAGAATTACTCCATTTCTGCTAAAAAATTACTTTGACACTGCTATTGAGTATATTTAAAATTATTAAAGGATGATGCTAATTATGTTCTGGCGTCTTGGTCAAAGTGCAACGGCAGAAGGAAATAATTTGATCCAAGTTGTAAGGTCAGAAAAATTAATTGTTAAACAAACAGACCTACCTAAATAGTCTGTATAATCAAATTACAACTGTATTTTTTTTTCAGTTGTTTGGAATAGCTGTAGTGCGGCAAATTGATGTAGGATGTCAATTTACTTAAAAATTAAGTACCTTGCTAGACCATAATATATTTAAGATATACATATAATTATGTACTAATAAACGCAGCGTGACTTTTAAGATTCCGTCTCAACCAGTCCTCACTTAACTCGGGGAGCGACAGCACGTACCCTTAAAGTGATTCATCTACTTACTGATAATTTGGTGGTTTTATTCTAAACCCTAACTATTGTATACCTATGAATGTGAACTTCCATAGTAGTGCCTCAAAGAAAATTAAATCCATACCTATAATTTCCTCAACTAAATTACCTGCAACGGAAACATCTAAATCCCAACACACTTCAATAAACTACAGACATTCGGCTTATCAAACGCAATACGCCATTTATACGTACTATTACGACTAGCACTGATAACGTTAACGTGATAATAAACGTTCGTTTGCAGCGCATTTTATACGCGCCGCGGATTAGCGGGGAACGTTTACGCGCGCGTTAACGTTAACAGCAACTCGTGACTTGTAAGTGCTAATGAGTTTTGTGTTTGATTACCTATGTAAGGATATAAGTTGGGTATAAACCCAGTCAGTAGTCAGTCAGTCAGTCAGTCAGTATTAATAATAATATTAATACTGACTGTCTCGTTGGTCTAGTGGCTGTAAGTGCAACTTCTGAGCATGAGGGCCTGGATTCGATTCCCGGGTTGAGCAAAGTGTTATTGGGTTTCTCCATCAGGAATTTCTCAGAAGCAGCCATGGAGTCTGAATCTGTGCCCGGTTGATGACAATAGGCTCGCCCCCTACATGGGACTAAATTGGCAAAATGTGGATGTACCACTAGGTACACTTCTGCCTAGCCCATCGAAGATCACAGGGGTGATATTATGTTATTATTAATACAAATCAATGTAAAGAGTATTAAGAATTAATTGTCAAAACATTCATAACAGTTATGGAAGTAATGGATAAAGCACAAACCACTACGGATATAAATGTTTGATAATTTTGTTCTTTTGGGTGCCACTTAGAGAATCCCAAAAATTCATTAAAAGTTGCTGTAAAAACCACTCAAAGTTGTTCTGTAATAAAAAACAAGACATTTTTGTTAAAATTTTATTTTAGGTAATTTTTCAATAAAAAAACTTGTGAAAAGTTTCTCTATATCTAACCTATTCACATTTCAATTTGACTTTCTTAGTTCCGTATCTTCTAATAGCATATGCTTGTCTGTCATTACCAAGTACCTATCCTATAATCCTGCACAAATAAAAAACAAAACAATAAAAGAAAAATCGTCCAGAATCGTGATCGTTGGAAGGAATGGACGGAGGCCTTTGCCCAGCAGTGGGACAGTATGGGCTAGCTATAATATAATAATAAAACAAAATTCTATTTTCAAAATTATCCACCATTTAACATTCCTCATAATGAAAGCAATTAACGCATCGTAAAGCTCATGACACACCGGTTGAAATGAAAAATAAAATGACACGATACGATCACAAAGGAATTTTCTCTTTGACGATATCACGCTTCGTCGCTTCGACGAACGTACTTTGAAATGCGTCTATTAAAATTTAATAATTTTGCCTATTCTCTTTGTGCGTTTTTGTTGGACTTTTGATTTATTAGATTAATTTAGAATTGAGGGAAAATTGTGTCAAATAATTTCCGTTATATTTTTTGTGCCGTATGATATAAATTTTGCTTTTTCATTATTATGTTATTGTTTTATCAATAACAACGCATCCCGAAATCTATATTTATTTGAAACACAAATTTTTTTTCTACCTTTGTCCGTTATAGATTTTGATACCATCCAACCGATGTGCCCCAAACCGCGGTTTCATTAAAAAAGCAACAATTCGAAGATAATTTTAGACTACTAAAACAATGCATTAGGTACTATAGCTTAGTAGCATATGCCCGGTATCCGCTAGTACACTATAAATATGGACTATGTTATAAACAGTTAATTGATCTTGAGATTATTAACATTGTGTGCGTTTTTCTTTATATGGCTAGAAACTACTTCTTTGACAAAAAACCATCCAATTTGGTAAGCCCACATTTGATTACTCAAAATTGAAACCGTGTATGTCCAAAAACGAAGCTAATACACGAACAAAAAAGGAAAAATAATAATAGAGGGATAACATTACATCAAAGCACTTTATATTTGTCCAATATGCTTTGGATTTCACTCAATAGAGTCCAAAAGAAAATTAAATTGCCTCCCCTTCGTCCGTTTTAAAGGTCTTCACATGTCCATATTTTTTTTTCCTTCTTTTAAAATATCACGTTACGTGTGTACGAGGTTTTATATTTGTCTTGTTATTTTTTTATTGCGTTTTATTTCTCTTAATAAGGGAAACCTTAGATTTTTGAGGGAGGTTCGATTACCCAAAAATGTTTAGATTTCGGGGGACGATGTAGGTTGTTTTGAAATGTCATGTCTGTGCTTGTTAGTTTTGGATTTAAAATCATTTTGTTAGTTTTGGATTTAAAAAATTTGGGGTGTCTTCGTTGTTGATAGTCTAGTCGACTTGTGATATCTAATGAAAAAGTTTTTATTTACTCTTACTTGTAAATAATAGTGTGAAAAACTGGCCACTTTGAAAATTAAGCTAAACCTAAGTTAAAAAAAAAGTTTTTACTTAGGTATTCACACGGGGATTTGCTGTAAAATATCTGAATACGATTGCACCTGTTTCAAGCCAAATTCTTTCTCTTTAGACGTATATTTTTAATAACCCGTTACTATTGTTATAGGCTCAGTTTGCAAGTGTGTTATATCATAATTATTCATCATACATGTACAACAAGCTCAGAAATAGCAAATTTAGACTCGCTCAAGGAAGAAGGACTGAGTAGTCTTCCTTCCTGGTTTCTTGACTGTATCTACGTAATATAACAGAAACTACTCATATAATTATTATCTCAAAACCTCTCTCAATCAGACACACGAGTCCATCCACGACACCCGAACCAATTACAAATGACATTACCATTTAAACGGACTTCAGACACATCTACATAAAGGCACATCCTAAAACAACATCTACATCAGCTCTAAACAAAAGTTAGAGAGGCAATACCGTCTAAAGCCCTTCACATTTCAAACCAATTCACTCACGCGCATACAAATGAACAATACTCGTATTTCGTGGCCCAACACTACCTTTCAATACCACGATAACTTTATAACCCACTGTAACTTTGACCACTCTTATAAAGGAGAAGATAGAGTTGAGTTTTCAGTGGTTTCGGGTTTAAAAGTGGGAGGTGTTCATTGGTAAAACGACAATTAACTCGAATTCTACTTCTATTTGCAAATGGATTGGATTGCCTTGAAGCGGAATGGATGGCAATTGTTCTTGTGCGTCTGATTGTAAATGTTTACAGTCATTTGACAATAGATGGAGACACTGTCGGAAGCTTTGATTTGGGTTCAAAGAGTTGTCTTAATCACAAGCAAATCTATGTTTATCTGCAGGATTATCTCCCAAGGGTGACGTATCCAAGGAGTTTCCTGCATATCCTTTATTAAAGAGATCTACGTTTTGTAACGGGGTTGCTTCAACTTTCTGACTAACTGACCGACTCCTTGACAGTTCAATAGTGCCTGTAAATGGTTTTATTGGAAGAATTGCTTTGACTTTAACAGTTAAAAACTGCACTGCTGAGCTGTTACTGTTTAACATCAAACTGATTTTACTTGTAGAGGTAGAGTTTATTTATTTTTCCATGAATGTTTTAATTTTTTTTTAGCAATCCAACAACAGAATAGTATTGTTGAAATTTATGACAAATGCTAATAATATTACCACCGATTGTGCAGATATTTTTTATAACCCAAAAATTTTACATAGTATTTTGAAGAAAGATTCGAGTCAAAAAGCACACACCTTAAAAACAAAAGAGACTCAGTAAAAGAAACTAAAATTCTGCCAAACAAAAACAATAGAGCTACCATTGGAGGAAGTAATGCGATAAGCAACTTATATGTAATGAAACTATGGCGCTTCGGAGCCGGATATTGCGTCACTACACTACTTAATAAAGGAGATAAAAGAAGGAAGTACTATTGTCTCTTCAGGAGAGCGAGAAAGACATTAAGGTTGGATGGTTCCTGAGATTTGGATGAGGCATTGCCAATTGATTTAAAACTATTTCGCTGAGTTCAAACTCAAGGTTTTATTTCTATTAAACCAATTGCAGAAACTTCTGCATTTATAAAAAGTCAAAAAAATGCAGCATTCTGATTTTGAATCAATCTTATCAGATAAACTTTATGTTACTGAATATCGTTACAGGTGATGATAAATTTTGTACGAAGCACAATAAGTATGTACGTGGGTACTTCATAAAAATAATAAAGTTCGTAAGTCAACTATCAAAAAATTTGAATGAAAACGAACATATACAGATACTCATAATTCCGTAGGACCATAACAGTGGGTTATATAAATTGATGTTTTATTAAAAAAAATACTGTTATTATAATAAAAATACCTCCTTTACCACTTCTAACCTCCGCCATTTATTCATACTACATTAAACACTAGATAATAAGTGTTGATTTTGTTCAATTTTCCTCGTTATTTCGCAGGGAGCGTATAATAACATCGTCTCAGTCACACGTTAATATTTAAATTAAAGATACACACAAGACAATTGACATGTTTGTTTTCCTTTTCTAATATTAAATATTTGCTACGCAGGCGTGCTACGGCGTAGCGGCTAGCGTAGCTACTGCTACGATGCTACGGATTGAAGGTTGGTGTGTCAGTTCAGTTTTAATTAAAACAGCTATCGGCATTGAAACTTGCGAGCCACTGACTACCTGTAACGACTGTCAAAGATCTACAAATGAAAGCCGGGACCAACGGCTTAATATGTTTTCCGAAGCACCGAAGAAACTCGATTTGTAATTGGTCAAACCCATCCATGGACCAACCTAGGTAAGTGCGGCTTAACCTGAGTGGCTGTTATTATTAACCCACGAGCTCCTCCTCATCATATCATCTATCTTCACATCTAACATAAAACCCACCCAACAACAGATAATAATCTAAATGAAACCACGCTGCATCTACGGGTAATTTGCAAGAAATTCTGCAGTAATTATGCTAAGTGCAGTACAGGATGGTAACAAAAAGCTAGTGATTAATAGCATCAGGAACTATCAGTCTAGACGGATGTTATAATGTGTTGTATTATACACTAGGTAGGTAATGTAGTTTAATGTTCTGTAGTGATTCAGCGTGATTTTAGATTGAACTGTTTGTTAATGGATCGGTTTTGAATAGAGTGGGGATGTTGTTTTGAGGCGATTTGGATATCTGTATAATGCAGAGTTAATAAATCTTATAGTTTACACGAATTTACATTTACGATCAGAGACCCTAGCACGAGCGCGCTACATCAATACATCGATTTTTGAATCAAAAATACAATTATCCTTTAGCATTTTAGTAAAATTGCTTGCAACAAGCACAATCAGTATTATCCATAGATATGAATGAATTCTTAAAATTATGAAAATAATTGATTATGTGAAACGAGTATTTTTAATTAAAAAATCGACTTATTTACGTTATGGATATACATAGGTAATGATGTCATGACAAAATTCAGTGGTGTTTTGAGATGACTTGCCTTTGGTATTGAAGAAGTCTGTAGGCGGAAACAAGCTCACCGCTTTGCAAACCAATCTGAGTAATTGTTTGTATGAATTTTCAAATTTTCGAGTGATTCGGTTTCTTCTGTGTAAGCGTACTCCACCCTATTCCGCATCATCGCTTCATGCAAGGCGAGTTGGGACCAGACGCAAGCCTGCTTAGTATAAAAATAAAATAAAAAATTGACAGACAAAACAGTCAAAAACGACATTC
The DNA here is from genome assembly GCA_964057025.1 of Standfussiana lucernea. Lineage (NCBI taxonomy): Eukaryota > Metazoa > Arthropoda > Insecta > Lepidoptera > Noctuidae > Standfussiana > Standfussiana lucernea. The sequence continues at coordinate 12,737,170 of OZ059804.1, forward strand.
TCAAAAGAAGATAGGAAAATTAATTTTCCCATTCAAGGACAAAGTGCCTATAAAGCTTTCACTAGCCATAAATATTTTTTAATAAATAAAAACAATACTTCAGTTCTAAAATTATTTAATCCCATCCTTTCAAGTAAATTGTTCAAAACAATTGATCGACTCAAATGAAGTGGAAATCTTCAAAAGTTTGTATCGTTAATTCAATGTGCATTCGTTCCGTCAAACAATGACCTCAAAGGAAATGATCGTAAAAACTTTTGTGATACTTCAATGTACCTTTGGAATGATTTTAAACGGTTATTTGTACTCGAAAGAGCCTTGTGGCTAAATTAAAACTATGTGAAATAATCCAACTGAAAGATGAAACGTTGCTGACTTATGTTAGTCTTGTTAGTAAAGACGGATGACGGACAGACCATTTTTATAAACCTAAAGTTTTCGTGTTATGAAGAAAATTTTAAACAGACCTAGGTGTCAAAAATATATTTGTTATTGGAGATGGTGTTTTTGGCAGGTTTTATTTTACTAATTAGGATTCGTATTCAATAACAATCAGTTCTCACTGAAGATCCCGGGACAGACCGACAGTATATGACTCGCATAGCCCAAGGATGTGTAGTGAGCGCTGACGCAGCTTTTTGTATTCGTCGTGCGCGCAACGCTCGGCAAATTTAGTTTGCCCAGAATAGACACTGTAGACGCGCTTTCGACTTAAGTAAATACCTCCAACCAAGCCTACCTCAAGCCTTTACTAAACAGTAGCTGATGAGATTATGAAAAAATACTAGACAAACTATTCGTAAAATAATGTTGATCAAAAACAAAGGCTTTTTTTGGGTTAGCTCGTTCCATCGTCGACTTCATCTCTGTTCACAGGACAAGATTGAGGTCAAAAGTAGTCCCATTTAATATTCATAAAAATCTGGATCGTAGCATGTGGCGTTCTGTGGTTTCTTCCACGAGAAAAAGGAGTGAGTTAGTGTATAAATATTAAAACATTCTGTAAGAGATATACAATATTTCATCAACCATACAAATGCGTGTAGTTAATAATGACAATAACATATGAAATGCACACGTTAACCATTTCTAATGGTAACGATATGTTGATTGGTATGATTCGCCATATTCGGTACTTGAACGGTCTTATTTTAGTGTAGCGGAGAAACATTTCTATGTCTTCTTTGACGGCGGGGTCTGGAAAATAAATAAACAACATTTTTTTAATTTCGGAATATCGCCAAGCGGTTGGTCGACTCTTCACGTGACCAGAGGGCTGGCATTTTTTTTTTTGGCCAAAGAATCGGCATTGCCATCCAACGTGGTAATGCTGCCAGCCTTCTGGGCACTTTTCCTGTTGACAGCGATGTGGACGAATTTTTTGACGCCCCGTAATTGTACATATTTTTATTCTTATTTCAGATCTAATATTAGTTTGTAAATAAGGTAAATATTTTGATGATTTAATAAAACAATCTTTTAATTAAGTATGTAGCAACATATCGTCATCATGCGGCGCACGCGGCGTCCTGCTCCGCAGCGCTATACGTCACCGAGAAGGCGGAGCCTCCTCCCCACGACGCGCCCCGCCGCTCGCCGCCGGCCGGCGCCTATAAAAGACGACCACCGCCGTGCAAATTTTAGTATCCGCTGCGCTCTCGGTCTGCTTCAACCTCTCTGGTTGGACAGCTCTGAGAACCAGTTCTTACTAGCGCACGCACGGGGTCTCGCTCCCTGTACTGTACTAGCTATTAAGAAGTATTCTGTCATTTTAATCCAAAATAATAAACAACGCCTACATCAGATAAACTTAGTGTGTTTGTTTACATTCAAACCTGTTACAATCTGGCGCACAACGCGAAGCCGAATCCAGGCAACAAGATTGAAACCTTGCGTCGTCTTCCACATCGAAACATCAAGATGCCCATGTCAGACGAGCAGTTCCAGCAGCTCCTGGGTACAATCCTGGCCAATAAACGGGGAACATTTGCATCTTGTACCTTCACGTACGACGGGAAAAAGAACACGGATGCAGTGGAAGCCTTCTTAGCCGCAGCTACCGTTTATAAGTCAACAGAGAAGATAAGTGACTCAGACGCACTGCAAGGTCTCCCACTATTACTTCGAGACGAGGCAGCAGTATGGTGGCAAGGGGTGAAAACCGGTGTGACACGGTGGGAAGATTTCTGCAATAAGCTACGCCATACGTTCGCTCCTAAGAAACCAGCATTCATGGTGTACCACCAGATTACGCATGAAGTTCAGGAGGCGGACATCACCACGGAGGCATTTATTGCCAGGAAAAGGTCCTTGTTTTCATTGGTTCCTCCTCCAGCACATACTGAAACGCAGCAAATTGATTTAATCTTCGCGCTCATCCGCTTGGAAATAAGAAACCGCATGCCGCGAGATTCAGTGCCCACATTTGAGAAGCTTCTGGAGACTTCACGAGGAATCGAAGAGACCTTGCAGGAGTACGCGGCTAGTTCGCAGACAGGCGAAACCAGCGAAATCAGGGCCCAAGGGAAAAACCGAAAACTGAGGTGCACTTTCTGCAAAAACCCAGGGCATACAGCGGATGTGTGCCGCAAGAAGAAACGGGCTGAAGGCACTCTTCCTATTCCGGTGAAAGATGTCTCAGAAATTCAGACGCAGGCACCATCACCTTCTCAGCCAAAGTTCTCCTGCTATGGGTGTGGAACACCTGGAGTTTATAGAAGCAATTGTACCACGTGCAAGAAAAGCTCGTCACCGGTCAAAAAAGAAGATGTTAGTTTCTGCGCTCTTAACGATTCTGACGCTACACGCTCACGGCCTGTTGTGTTCCTGGAAGTCGAAGGGATCATGGGGACGGCATATATGGACACATGTGCAAAAAGGAGTGTCGCATCGTACACCCTTTACCAGTCCCTGCTGAAGTGTGGATGCCAATTCAAAGAGCAAGCGGTGGACCTAACATTGGCCGATGGCATAAAGAGAAGCCAGACGGTGCTAGTGTGCAAAGCCATGGTAGATTTGATTGGTCGGAAAATACGTACAGAGTTCATCGTACTGAAAGAAGCAAGAGACAACCGTACCCTACTAGGTGTCGATTACCTGCAAGATGCGGGTGTGGTGATCAACATGCCTCAATATACGTGGAACTTTATTGATGAACCTGAGTTGCAGTATGAGCTTTACTCGGAAGAGTTCACCATTTTCAACTCGACTGCCGTCAAGGAAATGACGGAGATGCCAAGCCCAGTCAGCGCGATTACCGTGACAGACAGTGAGGACACCACTAGCGTGACCAACACCATACCTACGCCGCCATCGACCCCTCCTTCGACGATGATGCCCACGGGTGAAGTAGCAACTCCAACAAAAGATCAATGCGCAAATACAAACTATAAACTGGCGCCGATAGATCTGACTACCACACCTCCAAGCAAGAAGAGGCCCCGGCTATTCGATGGGTACTCCCCAAGCTTCACGGATTTCATGTTGCGAGATGCTCAAATAAATGTCCACCGAGAAAACATCGAGCTATCTCCACAGAGTGCTACCCTCTTTGATGCGAATAATTGGGACGTTCGTATAGACTCGATCGATGTGGTGGCACATATTACAACGGACCAGAGAGAGCTAGTCGATCAGCTACTGGAGAAGAACAACGATGTCTTTAATATGAAGCGAGAACCTACGAAGCTGATCGAACATACAATCAAGACAGTGGATGACAAACCAATCTCGGTCCCTCCATACCGATTATCCCCACCTCGTAAGGAAGCTTTGCACCAGGAGATCAAGGCAATGTTAGCGGATGGCATCATCCAACCGTCTGCGTCACCATGGGCGGCGCCTGTAGTGCTAGTACCGAAGGCCAACGGGAGCACACGGGTCTGTATAGACTACCGTCGTCTAAATGCGATAACGGTACCCGACCCTTATCCCATGCCAAGGATTGATGATCTCCTTCACGAAGCGAAACCAACGCCTTTCATGTCTCTGCTAGACTTGAAAGCTGGATACTGGCAGATTGGCGTTCGTATAGAAGACCAGGACAAGACGGCGTTCATCACCCCTTTTGGCATATTCAAATTTACCCGCATGCCATTTGGTTTAAGGAACGCTCCAGCTACATTTCAGCGACTCATTGACCGCCTGCGAGTGGGTATGCCTGACGTGAAGCTGTTGGCATACTTAGATGACCTGGCCGTATTTTCGCAAACGTTTGAATGTCACCTAGAAGACTTGCAGAAGGTGTTCAATAAGCTTAAAGAATTTGGCCTTACCGCGAATCGAGCGAAGTGCCATTTTTGCTGCCCTGCCATTAAATACTTGGGCCATTATATCACGCCGGAAGGTCTGCAAGTGGATCCAGAAAAGACTGCTGCTATCGCGAAGCTCCCTACGCCCTCCAACCAGAAACATCTAGTTAGTTTTCTGCAGACATGCTCGTGGTATAGGAGATTTATAAAAGACTTTGCGAAGATTGCAGAACCCCTAACTCGCTTAACAAAGAAGAATGTTAGATGGGAGTGGACGAGGGATCAACAAAACGCCTACAATGAGCTGAGGCATCACCTAACCTCCGCTCCAATTTTGAGACAAGCTGATGAAACCAAACCCTATGTCATAAAAAGCGACGCAAGCTCTTACGCAATAGGAGCAGTTTTGGTCCAGGGGGAGATCGAAGACGAACATCCTGTTGAGTTTGCTAGTCGTCTTCTGACATCACCTGAACGGAATTATACCACCACCGAAAGAGAGGCGCTTGCTGTGGTCTGGGCGGTATCAAAATTTCGGGGATATATCGAAGGCCTTCCTGTCACCGTAATCACGGACCACCAAGCCTTGAAGTGGCTCATGTCATTGAAGACGCCTACTGGCAGGCTGGCGAGGTGGGCCCTACAGCTGCAGGCGTTCGACATTACCATCAAATACGCTCCCGGTAAAACGAATGTTGTCGCTGATTTTCTCTCCAGACCACCGTGTAATGATGAGACAGTACAAACCTGTGGTATCTGTACAGTAACCATCGACATGCCCCTACGAAGTCCAGCTGAAATAAGAGCTGAGCAGTTGAAAGATGAAACACTACAACAGATTGTGAAGGACCTAGAAGGTTTGGACAACGATGAAAAAGCGGTATACTGGAGCAACAAGGGTTATCTGTTGAATAATGGGCTACTCTACCGACATAGTCCACATTCAGACTCCGAGGAGGCACAATTGGTAGTACCCGAACAAGAATGGGCCAATATATTGTCAACATACCATGACGACCCCTTAGCCGGACATTACGGTTCAGAGAAAACCTTCCGCCGGATCTCAGAGAGATATTATTGGGCTGGCATGAGGAAGTATATTGAAAGTTACACAAAGAATTGCCTGGAGTGTCAGCGTTACAAATCATCCAATCGAAAACCTGCAGGGTTGCTCCAAACCACTATAATGAATCAAAGATTTGAGGCCATATCCTTTGATTTGTTTGGTCCACTACCAACCTCCCCAGACGGCAAAACTTGGATCCTCATCGTAGAAGATGTGGCAACACGTTGGGTGGAACTCTTCGCCTTACATCAGGCTACCGCGGAAAATTGTGCCATGACACTGATTAACGAAGTGTTCCTTCGCTTCGGTCTACCTCGCCGTATGACAAGTGACAATGGACCTCAATTCGTCAGTGCTGTCATGCAACAAGTCGCCTTTACACTGAACATCAAGCATGCCTTCACCCCTGTGTATCACCCAGAGACGAATCCAGTAGAAAGGAAGAACAGGGATTTGAAACCCCAGTTAGCTATCCTGGTCAAGGATAAACACAGAGAATGGCCGGAGCACCTCCCGAGTATTAGGTTTGCGATGAATACCGCGAGCAGCCTATCAACTGGATTCACGCCGGCATTCTTAACTTTTGGTAGGGAACTGAGGACACCAGATGACACTTCTCATGATTTCAGGAAGATTTTGCAATCTGAGAATTTTATCCCAGAAATCACCCCAAAGTTGATGCTATTAGCCAATACCCTGCAAAAAGCTCGAGAAATACAGGAACATGGCGAAGAACGGCGCAAGAAGTACGTTGATCAACAGCGGCGAGAAGATCCGGGTTACAATCCTGGTGAACTGGTACTTGCTACAACCCACTCACTAAGTAATGCCTCGCGAGGTATAAGTAACAAATTCGCACCACGACGTGATGGACCCTACATTATCAAGAGGCGGCATGGTCCATCGTCCTACGAAATTGCTGACCCACAGAAGCCAGAAGTGGTGGTTGGCGTATATCACTCCTCGGCTTTGGTGCCCTATGTCGGAAAATCGCCAACGCTACCAGCCCCTGTACAACCCTTGAGGAAAAGAGGACGACCACGAAAGCAAAACCTGGAGCATGGTAGTGACGAAGGGCAAGCAAAGAAACGTGGAAGACCCAAGAACATGCCTCAAACTGCTGGATCATCGTCGGGACGACTTCAGATCCAGAGGGGGAGACTGTAGCAACATATCGTCATCATGCGGCGCACGCGGCGTCCTGCTCCGCAGCGCTATACGTCACCGAGAAGGCGGAGCCTCCTCCCCACGACGCGCCCCGCCGCTCGCCGCCGGCCGGCGCCTATAAAAGACGACCACCGCCGTGCAAATTTTAGTATCCGCTGCGCTCTCGGTCTGCTTCAACCTCTCTGGTTGGACAGCTCTGAGAACCAGTACTTACTAGCGCACGCACGGGGTCTCGCTCCCTGTACTGTACTAGCTATTAAGAAGTATTCTGTCATTTTAATCCAAAATAATAAACAACGCCTACATCAGATAAACTTAGTGTGTTTGTTTACATTCAAACCTGTTACAAGTATTATTTTTTGAGCATTGTTGTTCTTGTCGTCGCAAGCGCGACTGCTGAGCATGAGGGCTTAGGTCCGGCAAAGTGTTTTTGGGTTTTTCCATCAGGAATTTCTCAGTGAGTCCACGGAGTCTAGGTTGATGGCAATGGAATCGCCCCTGTTACACGAGACTTAAGCAAAACTCGCGAAATGTGTTTGATTAGGTACACCTCTGCTCTCCCTGACTGTCACTACCTCGAACTTTCGTTTTTTCTTGTATCAAAACATGTTTGTGGTTATTTTCTGCTGGAACTTAGAAAAAGCTATCTAATCACTTTGCAGGCCCCATAGACTCTGTTTCGGTAAGCGTTGCTATCAATATTGTATACACACCGTGACCATCGATAAGTCTATGCATGAGGAACAACCGTATCTTGTCCACTTCCACCGAATAGAACTCCACGGCGACGAAGGGCGAGAAGAGCAGTAGTGCTATCTGCAGCACATGAAGTAAGACGTAGCCGAGTGATGAGGCTGGCTCCTAGAATAAGTAGATAAGTACCAACATTACTTTTTTATATTTTTATTTATTTATCTAATTACATTTACCATTACAGGCTAACCCAATGCGATAAATGCGCCTTAATTAATAATAACTTAATTTATACTTATAACTAATACCTGTACTAACTAATATCTATAACTAATGACCAGTGATCGGAATATGCAGAGCCAACGCGCCCAAAGTTCAATAAACAGAAACGAAAAGTGGAGATGATATTTAAAATATATGATTTTTTTTTTCGGAATATTTGTTCCGAATGTCGGAACATTACTTAAGTACAACTAAAATTAATAAAGTAAAACAACTATCGAATTCATGTATTGTTTCTGTTTAAAAAAAAGTGCACGATTTTCATTGTTTAAAAAATAAAGGTAATCTCCTTATCTTCGTTTGAACGCCGCCGCGCCGTAAGTAAGTGCGGAAGCTAATTTAATTTTCATTTTCATACCAGTTTTAATAGTTAGAACTAACAAGATAAAAAAAAACATTTAAAGGTTTTCATACCATTCATTCATAATAAAAAGCATCTTATTAAGAGGTTTCAATGTTTAAATCTTTATAACGACTGAATATACCGGGGTGTTTTTAATCATTCTTCTGCCCTTATGCTTATCATTTCTCATTATTTTATTTGGGTTCTACCCAGTCGGTGCTGCGTAGAACCAAAATAAAATAATGGTACGAGTTTACGTTACGTGGTAAGCGTTTGTGTGTCGGTGTCTCTTCCACGCTGTGTGTACTTACGTGACCCTCAATGGCTGTCAATATGTTGTAGACATTGCTAACTAGTTTTGGTAAGCTGCCAGCAACACTCAAAAATAACTGGAACAAATGAAAATAAGAAAGTAAGCCTAGTGAATTATAAAGTATGAATTAGTTGATAACATACGAGCACTGAGTAAATACTTCTGTGGCTAATCTTCTAAATACCTATACATAGCTTTGGCAGGCGTCCGGATAAAGCCGGACATAGTTAGGCTTTTTGATTGCGTGTCCGGACAAAATAAACGGTTTCCGGCTTTTGTTAGGCTTTTTATATTTCGTACATACAATTTTTTTTGTCGTACCTATTAATACTGAGACAAGACCCTCAATAATGTAGGGTGTTCGGCCTGTTTACCTAATTGTCCGGCCAAACTGGCTGGTCTGTCCGACTATTAAGTTTGGCGACCTGGCAACCCTACCTACACAAAACTGTTTTTGTTGTGGATTGGTGCCGTAAATGTAGAAGGGTTGATTGTGAGAGAAATTGTATGAAAGAATAAAGAGTAAATGATATCGTGACAGTGCTCAGGGAAGAACGGAATAAGAAAATGTGTTGCACCGACCTCAACTAACGTAAGACAAAAAATCGGTAGATGATGATGACTTCAGGTGCGGTAATACAAACAGACATATTTTAATACAAATTATCCAAAAGATTTTTGTATTAGAAATATTAAAAATGCTTACCGATGCATGCAATTCAGGCGATATTATATCAACTAAATCCGCAATAGTCCTATACATATAGAGACAAAACTTGATCTTATCCTTCTTGATACTTTTATTATTCTTGACGTATAAATAATAATTACACTCCGGAGTCTCCTCCAATCGTATGCGAAGTATTTTCAACCGATATCGAATAGAATCGAATAATATGCATCGCCAGACTCGATTGAAATCGAGAGCGATTAAAGAGAACTGTCTTATCACAAACAAAAGCAAGTCGTCATAGCAATTGTAGGTAAAACAGTACATTAAAGTATAAGAAACACGCACAGACCACGTGATAATGGAAAATAAGACTAATTTATACATGCTGTGGATGTGATGTCGCTTGTTAATCCTCAAATAGGAGTCAATATCCATTAACATTTGAAAGAAAATTTCCGTTCGGCTCTCGAAGAATAAAATAAGAATTACTGAACTCGAATATTCCAACAGGGACCACAATTGCGACAATTCCACCGGACAACAATTGACAGAAGAATAGATAACTACTACAACGAGACTGCAACAATACAATTTAACGATCCAGTTTACAAATGTACTTTTTGTTACGTTGAAATCGTATCCACAAATCAGAAGAATTATCAAAAATAATCGATATAAACGGAAAAGACTGTTTATTGTTTGATTATTAGCAACTTTGTTGGACATATTGGATTGTGGCTTAATCAATTTTCGGGTATTGACCGGCTGTTATTCACAAAGCTACGTCAGATCGACTGTTTGGCTGTGGTTCGTTTGTCAACTGGAATTTTGGTCGAAACGGGTGTAGGTAAACTAAAGGGTGTGTCGAGAAATGTTTTTGAATTGGATACTAGTTTATTTTTTGTAATTAATTTATATCAGTCAGTTGGTTATTTTAGTGGTCTTTCTTAAGGTGAAAGCGCACAGGGTAGCTCACGAAATACATTTTTTGAAATTAACTGAACAGTGTCAGTGTGAGTGTGTGTTCAGCTGCATCCGGTTAGACTGGAAGCCGACCCCAACATAGTTGGGAAACGGCTAGGCAGATGATGAACCGCAGTGTCAGGCTATATGTTGAACAAAATTTAATTTGCGGTCGTAACACGCATGTATTTATAGAATTATAATCATTTAAATCATCATTACAAAAAAAAAAACAAATCAAATAAAATCAAAATCTGTATCATCTGTATCTGTGTCTGTGTGTGTGTCTGTATCTGTATCTGTGTGTGTCTGTGTGTGGGTGTATCTGTTTTTTAATCTGTTCTTAAGTTTTCTTTTTTTTTAATCTTCGTTTTATTGTCAAAATACCACTTTGTTTTGTCCAGTGCGAGACTAATAAATACTTTTTCTTTCTTTCTTTCTTTCAATACAATCCTCTAAGTTCATTGAATCCCATTGAACGACTTTTTCATGAAATAGTTATTCAGAGGAGTTACGGCCACGAATCATATTTTAATCAACATACAACCCGAAACTGACCGACTTACTGCAAAATACGTAAGAAAATTTGAATTTCGCGGGCCACGCTGGCGCTTCCCTCTTAAATCAGGTTTGGTTCGAATAAACATCTCTGTGTATTTTTATGAGTACTAATCGATCGAAGGCATTCTATACTCGCATGGTATCAGGGTGCAAGTGTATTTATCGAAAATAAATCCGTATCGATTCACCGAACGATCAGAAATTGGTTGATTTCAAAACTTTGTCTAAATTTTTTTTTTTTGAGTTTATGTATTTTGCTTTTTAAATTTAATTTCAATTCTTTGTTTTTACTTGTTCCGCCTTTTCGGTGTTTGCTCTATAGTTCCTTCTCAATTCACTCCGTATATATAATCATACTGCTGGTATTTTTAAATTCATCTTTTTAGTGCATTTTAGACCGAATCCCAAATCCCGAACGGGACTAAACTAAAAACGTCAAAGCTTATCGCGTTTTAGTTAAAATGACGCGTTCGTAGCTAACAAAGACTAGTTATTTACTATAGTTTGCTGTAACAAAGCTTTATTTACTGGCTGTAACTGTGACCGACAAAGGTTTAGCGTTTGACAATGTGTGGCCAAGGGTTTAGTTCATAGTGTGAGGATTAACACACAATGGGATGACGTTTTTAATAGAAAATGTTGAAAGGTGGATTTTATCTTGGGTTTTTGTTTTTAAATCTCTGCCTTAAGTCTGGTTCTTTGGATATAAGAAAGGTAAAGAATAGCTTACATAGTTTGAAGTTGTATGAGCATAACTGGCCTTTGTTTTTATTATGGTCTGTGTGTATTTAAAGATTCTTAAGGCACTAGTTTTCGTATTAAAACTGTTCGTACTAACATAACTAATTTGAAAAATTATGTTGTATTTTCTTTTAAACAGTTTAACAAAATGCCAGACCTGTGACCCTGCGGGATAACGCAGAAGTGTGGTGTAAGTGTTGGTCGTGTACGGAAGTATGTGAATAACTCAAGAAAAAAAAAATACAACATCTTACACAAAAAAAAGCTAATCTGTTTAATAAAACACACAATAACTTTCAAGAGACTTCAACACCTAAGAAAGTTAATCTTCTCCCATCCCCCCAAAACAATCAATACAAACAAATCACAAAAGCGAACTAGAACTAAAAACAACAATAGAAAACGAGCGTAAGGGAGAAAATGTCGCGTCAATAAAAAGCAAGCTAAATTGTTTAAGACTCGCCATTAGTTGCCGGCCGGCAATCAACATGCTCTTACACTATTAAGTTGTTATAGCTCCGTGGATGTGGAGCGAGGATGTGTGGGTGATCGTGGATGCGGTAGTTGAGTGTTAAAGGCAATAATATTTTCTAGAGATAATATTTTTGAGAGAGAGGGCGCTAGTGCCACGATCAACATCAGCTCCGCGTAATAAAATTATTAAAAAATAGTAAATAAACAGTTTAGAACATAACAATCAGTGAAAGATAATGAAAATAGTGTAAATACCATGTGATAGTATCATCTCTTCTATATTCTCAAGAAAAGTGCATAAAATAACTCAAACAAAGTGACAGTGCAGTCCAGTACCTACAGTTATGTTTACTTAAACGAGAATAAACTTGGTACAATACTAATAAACACAGTGCAATGCATAAATCTTTCTCGCGTTACAGTAATCATTATTAAATATTCAAGTTGAGTGATTTGTTTAGTGGTATCAGAAAAAATTGTTGTTGCGGATTTCGTTATTTAAAAAAAAAAAACAACATACCACCCTCACTTAAAAATTTATTTTTTTAAATCACTGTGGAACTGGAACCATAATTTCAACTGAGTTCGCAAGTTACCAGTTAGCGTGGCGGCTATGAGCGTGTCATCGTTCTCTGAATCAAGAGGTCCCAAGTTCAAATCTGAGTTCTACGGAGTCTTTTTGTGAATGTTTCTGGCTAGTTAATAAATACTTTCAAGTCAAGACGGCAGTATCCACTGCATATTTAATCAAAATGAACTTTCTGGAAAACATCACATTTCGTCGTAATCGTACACGTTCCGTAACAACTGACGATGACAGTGACAGTATCTCACAAACCCTAGAGAATACGGTAAACAGTATGCCTGACTTATCCGACCATGAAGATGATCAATTAAAATGTTTAAATAACAAGTTACTAGATCTAGAGGCTCAGCTACAAAGCGCTCACAGTGAAATTGAGTTGTTATCATCAGAAAATTGCAAACTCAGACAAACAAATGAGGAATTATTAAAGAAGAATAGCTTGTACAAAAAGATAACGATGAGTCCAGTCAAGCATAAAGCCTCATCTCCGATGAAGAAGTCAAGTAAAGCTATAAAAGTAAATCAAGCACAAAATAAAATTATAGAACAGGAATACAGCGAGCCATCATCAACCTCCCGTATAAACCAATCCTCACAAAATATTAATAATGGTACTGACATTATGAAAAAACAGGGACAATCCCTGTGCCCTATACCCTCCAGTAAAAACAAGATATGTATATTGAGCGCAAATAATAAAAATAAAGTCTTGTCGACAGCTCAAGATTTCCTTACTGACAAATACGATATATGTCATTATATTACACCAAACGGAACATTGCACCAACTTCTTAGTGGAATTCAAACAAAATTACGTGACTATACCCTGAATGACTTTTGTATATTATTAATTGGAGAAGAGGACTTTAAAATTACTAACAACTATTTCAATACCATTGTATACGTTCGGGATATTATAAAACAAATTACTTTCACTAATGTTATAATTTGTGTGCCTACATTTAAACTTAGAGGTTACAACAATATTTACAACTGGAGAATTGAAACATTTAATAATTTATTGTACTTGGATTTACTTACTCATGAACATGCATATTCATTTGATACTAATTATAATTTGAAGTATGATCACACAATGTTTAACTTATCGACAGGCCGTATAAATAACTACGGCTTACGCAATATTTTTGAAAGTTTGTTGCACTTAATTAATGAAATTACTGTAAGCTACACGAATACCTCTACTCAAAATATTGTAAATACTGCAGAAGAAACATCTTCATTGTTTTTTCGACATTAAATATCTCAATGTTTTGCATCAAAATATAGCGGGACTGCTGAACAAAACTGAGCCATTGTTAGTAAATATAGAAGAGCTTAAAGACAATAATATAGACATCGATGTAATATGTATCACTGAGCATTTCATGTTAGCAGGTTATGAGCAACACTTGAACATAACTAATTACGCATTAGCGGCATGTTTTAGTCGTACTTGTAATAAAAGAGGTGGAGCATGTATCTTAGTAAATAAGGTACATAAGTTCAAAGAACTTTCTCAAATAAGTAAATTGTCCATAAATAATGTAATTGAATGCTGTGCAGTCGAGTTAATTGATTTTAAAATTGTAATAGTTTGTGTATACCGTGTACCGGGACAAAGCAATCTCAATTTGTTTTTTGACAGGCTTCACAATGTTCTAAATTGCATTTCAAAAATCAATAATAATAATACTGTTATAGCTGGTGACTTTAACATAGATGTCATGAAGAGCAATAGTGCCACATTAGATTTCGAATGTTTACTGTTAAATTATAATCTCACATTAGCACTAAAGCAACCCACAAGACTATCGAGTAAGACTTGTATAGACAACTTTGCACATGACTTTAAAAAACAGTGTAAGACTGATGTGTTAGAATTTGGCTTATCAGACCACACTGCCCAATTAATTCAACTTCGTGTTAAAAAAATATTTAAATTAAAATATTGGCATAAAATGAAGCGTGACTTCAGCTCAGAAAATATTCAAAAATTTAAAAAATATATAAAAAACCTTTCTTTTTGTGAAATATATAACACAAGTGATCCAACAGCAGCATATCATTATTTCATAGAAACATTTAAATTATTTTATGATTTGTGCTTTCCGCTAACTAAAATTACTGTGCAAGTAAATACCAAACTCAGATGGATTTCACGTGGAATTAAGACCTGTAGTAAAAAAAAAAGAGAATTACTCTGGAATTTCAGGCGGAAACCAACATTAACTAACAAACAAAAATATTCAACGTATTCAAGACTTCTAAAACGAATTATAAACCTCACTAAACGTGCTCAAAACAATTACAAAATAAAAACATCGACTAATAAAAGTAAAACGGCATGGCAAATTATAAATAATAATAAATTAAATATTCCAAAAGAATCAATAACTGAATTAAAGGTTAACGATAAATTAACAACAAATCCTACAGAAATTGCCAATGCGTTTAATAACCATTTCATTGAAAAAGTGAATCCTATTCCAGGTGCTGGAAAAGTAACCACAGCCCTAATTAACCCCCAACAGAACTCAATGTTTTTATCACCCTGTTTGCCTTATCATATGCAGAAAATCATAAGAAATCTCAAAAATACTAGTAGTGTAGGGAATGACGATATTTCAACGAAAGTAGTAAAAGCAATAAATGAAGATATCTCTCATCATTTAAGCCATATTCTGAATCTTTGTATACAAAGTGGGACATTTCCAAAAGAACTCAAATTGACAATTATTAAACCTATATTTAAAAAAGATAATAAATACTTAATGGAGAACTATAGACCTATCGCACTAATTTCTGTATTCTCAAAAATATTTGAGAAATACATTTACAGTGAAATTAACAGCTACTTAGATCAAAATGAAATCCTATGTGATGAGCAAAAAGGCTTCAGGAAAAATAAAAACATCAATATGGCGGTTTATGACTTTTTATACGTAGTTTCTTCACAAGTTGACAAATCTCTACCTGTTTGTTCTACACACATCAAAAGTGTCTAGGGATCAAGCATTTTTATGCGGATTTCTTGAGATTGAGATGTGGCTTTGTAATAAATTTATGATTTTATAAATTTATATGGATCCTTTTTGGTGCATTTCATAATTTGAATCAGGAACTCTCAATCAAATTCGAGTAAAAGATGAAAATAAGCTGTCAATATTTTCCCTATAAAAACATACAACGCATTGAAGACATTATTAGTGCTACTGTTTCCCTACTACTGATTAAAACCAACGTTATTATGGAGCGGCGACGTCATTTAAGCAGGGAAGAAATGCTCAGAGCCGTGGGAATGATAGAAGCTGGTTCCCGGCAACGTACTGTGGCTTTAGCTCTGAATACAAGTCAGAGTGTTATCAGTCGACTTTGGACACGTTACCGAAGCACTGGTACCGTGGCTGAGCGCCATGGAGGACGGTATCGCTGCACCACACGGAGACAAGACCGATACATTCAAATCTTAACTCGAAGAGCTCCAACAATAACCGCCATGATGTTAGCCGTGAGGCTTCATCACTCTTCAGGGAACTTAATTAGCGACTAAACAGTCAGAAACCGCTTGCATGAAGTGAACCTTCATTCCCGAAGACCGCTACGGGTACCACCTATAGCAATGCACAATCGTAGGATTCGATATCAATGGGCTCTTGAACACAGAAATTGGGCAGAAGAACAATGGCGTTTCGTGTGCTTTTCTGATGAGTCTCGTTTTGGTATGAGACCGGATACAAGACGTATACGACACTGGAGAACCCCTGGACGCCAACAGCGATTAAAATCCTGCCAGGAAGTCCATCCTTATAGTGGTGGAACCATCATGGTATGGGCGGGTATTTGGATCGGCGGAAGAACTGAGTTGATTTGGATCAGAGGCAACCTCAACGCTCAAATTTATGCTGAGACGATTGTATCAGACGTCATCGTTCCTCTACAAGTGCAAATCGGTCCCTTATTTCAGTTAATGCATGATAATGCACGACCGCACACCGCAAGAGTTGTAAGACAGACTCTCGCCGCAGCTAACATCAATGTCCTGCCCTGGCCTGCTCAGTCGCCAGACTTGAACCCGATTGAGCATGCATGGGATATGCTACAGAGAAGAGCTCTGCCGAATATGGAGGGTATCCAGTCGCAAGAAGACCTTTTTTTGTTGTTGCAACGAACATGGGCGGCCATTCCACAGCGTGATTTGGATGAACTCATTTTGAGTATGCCAAACCGATGTTCTTGTGTTGTTAGTGTTCGCGGTAGAAACACGGATTATTAATTGTTTAAGTTACCCAATAAAATTTTAAAGAAAACTGTTATTTCAGTCTTTTTTTCGAACTTTAATGTTAGTGGTTCAAATGTCAAAAATCCCTTTATTAGGAAAATGGCAAATTTCTTTATTAATGCAAAGGTGACTTGGTTTATCGTTACTGTGACAAACGAAAACACTTTATTTGATGAATCCTTAAAGAAAATTTTAATTAATATCAATCAGGAGAAAAGTTATTGCAAAAATATATGTTGATCCCTAGATACTTTTGATGTGTGTATTTATTGTGACATGTCACAAGCATTCGATTATGTGGACCACAATATTCTGCTAGATAAACTTGAGGCTTATGGTATAAGAGGCAATGTCCTGGAATTGATAAAATCATATTTATCAGACCGCCAACAACTAACCCAAATATCAAAATTTAATATCAAAACTAAAACGGAACAGATATTCTCCTCTGATAAGCGATACATCACATATGGTGTCCCCCAAGGAAGTGTGTTGGGCCCTCCTTTGTTCCTACTATACATTAATGATCTACCAAATGCAACTAAGGAACCCATGTCATTGTTCGCTGACGACAGTACTGTAACCATAGCACCTAAAAATATGATTAATTACCACTCTGATGCTAATAATTCATTGAATTCTATAATTACATGGCTTAATGACAATAATTTGAAAATTAATTTAAGTAAAACAAACATAATGCATTTTAGACAGCGAGAAAATTTAAAGAATCCGTCAAAATTTAATTTAGAATACAAAGATAATATAATAAAAGAAGCTGAAACAGCCCGATTTTTAGGAATAATAATTGACAAGCAATTAAATTGGAAAACTCACATTAATGAACTTTGTAAAAAAATTAGTACTTCGTCATATGCTCTTTATAAGTTAGCGCCGACTGTCAACACAGATACTTTACTTACAGCATATTACGGGCTTGCTGAATCAGTGTTAAGATTTGGAATAATTTTCTGGGGCAATTCAACTCAGAAGGACACTGCGTTCAAAGCACAAAAGCGTTGTATACGGGCTATGTTTGGATTGCAAACTACTGACAGTTGCAAACCAATGTTTATGCAGCACAGAATTCTAACACTTCCGTCACTTTACATATTAGAAATATCAGTATTTGTAAAAACCAATCCTCATTTGTTTCCCCTACGGACTAATAATACAAGTAGAAATAGACGCGAGAAGTACAGACTTTGGGTGCAATCACTCTCCGCCAAAACAGCATTTCTAAGAAAAAGTGTAATATGCATGGCTCCATTAATATACAATAAAATTCCGAATTCCATTAAGATAATGAATATTAATTCATTCAAGAGTGAACTAAAAAATTTGTTAATTATTAAGGGATATTATAATGTTACGGAGTTTTTGAATGACGAATTTTGAATCTAGATAATTTAATAATGTATTTTAGTTTTATTGTTTTAATTATTATTTTTTAAATATTTTTGTGTGGACTGTAATTATGTATTTGAATTGTTTGAAGTTTGACTATAATTTAACTATTTCCTGATTTATAATTTCAAATTAATTATTATATACTATTTTGTACGCTGAATGTGGCAAAACATGTTGAAACACCATTATGAAACTCATTTCCATCCATGTATACACATGTTTATACAAATAAATGAATCTTTATCTTTTATCTTTATCTTTATCTAGATAAATGAAAATTTGTGATGTGTGCGGTGTAACTGAAGACGTTCATCACTTGTTGGTGGAATGTGTGCGTTACGAGACGGATCGAGAGTTACTGATAAGTACATTCTACTTGAGCAGAACCAGTGTGGGTATGTTCCACGAAATGTTGTCCTCTCCTTCGTCTGAAGCCGCCAAAGCGCTGTTTATGTTATTTAGCCGTAAGCCATAATTAGTGAGTAGATGTTTTCTTAAGTTTAGGTTAGGTTACGATGGAGTTGACATATACTAAATGTATAAACGTTCCTTAAATAAAGAGAAAAAAAAATAAAAATTAAATAGTTTATCCGTCAATGTGTGCGGGACGTGTCTCAAAATCGTGTGCTTTACGATAAAGCTCGTCAATCAGTGCCTGTCAGCTTGTGATAAACAAGCCAACAGACAGACTGACAGACGAGATACCTATTGGCATAAATCGAGTGTGCGGTTTTATGAAATGTTGTCAACATCGATGACGCAAGGCATTTTCTATTAGTCAACCTATGTTTAAGCCGTAAGGTTAGTGTACAATGCAAGCATTGGCAAAGAAATCTCTCCGAACATGATTACTTTCATTGAGTTACATTAATGAAAACATAAAAACACCGAAATATTTGGCAGCTTTCTGCAACCTTGTCGACTTTCAAAATGAAGACTCGTCATGTCCTAATACAGAGTTCACAGGTCGACGACTTTTCAACCTTATTACTTAGGCCATAATGGTGAAAAGTGATAGACCGTCACTGAACTTGATACTGTTCAAATGTATGTAGGTTATACAAACTAACCTGCTTGCAAAAGATTTAGCCCTAAGAACAACAAGAACAGAGCAAGGAACAGGAGGTGGAGGGAGCGAAGGGGGCGGGGGGAGGTATAAGAACTAAGTCGAAAGCTGTTTTGCCGCATCCATAACACATGAGTTGTAATCTCACCGTCACGTTCGCGGCCCCTCTGCCCGATTGTCGTTAAGTTGAATGATTGAGAACTTACGCTTTCGACTTCATTGCTTTCAATTTGTCTAATGTACAGGCTGATGTTACAATGTTATTTGAGCTAATTTTGTTTCAATTCCCCTCGGTTAACCTGGTTGTGTTTTACCTGTACTGTTACGAGCACTAATGTGTGTTCTCTAAACAAATTTTAAAAGTGATTTGCATTTCCTTTTTTACTTTATGAGTATCCTTGTATGTACCACTGCTGAGCAAAGGCCTCTCCATATCCTTCCAGGTACTCTTCTCCTGCGCCACCTTCAACCAGCCTTCGTGATATGCGTTAAGATCATCTCGCCACCTCTTTCTAGGCCGGCCTCGGCGGCGCCGTTCATTCTCAGGTACCCATCGTGTTGAGACCTTTGCCCAGCGTGACCCGCCCAATCCCATTTGAGCCTGGCAGCCTTTTTTGCATTTATTTGTAGAAAGACTCGAGTTCGTCCCATTTCACTTACTTATTGATTTTAATTTCATTTCTGAACATGGTATTTTTGAATTCATTGGCACTATAATTGTAAAATAGATCTTATCATTAAGTTGTCATCGTTATTACACAAGAAAGTCGCTTTAAATTTTTTCTAAGGAAATACATATATTATTAGTCCTCGTAACTTTGCATGCATTTGTCAAAATCAAAATGTTTTATTGGCCATGGGCACTTGAAAAACGTCGAGCAAAGGTGCACTTTTTATTTTGTTTACTAATTACCTGTGAAAATGTTAAAGCAGTCTGTAGTGAATATAAAAAGGTATAAACAAACTCGTTACTTTCTCATTTGCAACTGCAAATGAGAAAGTACTATATATATATATACTGGGTTATAACTAGTTAGTTATGGCCTTGGCCTTGGCCTTGGTTACTGAAAATTAGTTTATTAAGTTATGTTGCGAGTTTGCATGCTTAAGTAAGTTTTTCTTAATTAAAGTATGAAGGTAAGTTTATTAAAATACTGCCACAATATTAAAGAGTAAAATCTTAAACCTGTTTCCAAATCTGCAGTTGGAATCCAACGTCGGGCACTAGTTTCCCGGCATTTTATTGAACTGGGTCTATTTGGCGCAGCCGTGAGACAAACAAGCATTATCTTTTTGTGTCTAGTTTTTTTTTTTTAATCCTGTGTGCAATTGTGGCACGTGTCAAATAAACGTATTTCCTTGCTTTCTTTTCTATCTTCGCAAAGCAGAGTTCAAGTTAAATGTAAGTTTCGCAATTAAAGAGGAAATCATGAAATTAAGACTGAGGCCAAACGAGCGTAATTATTAAAAATACTAGTTTGTGTTACATGAAGACGCGAAATGAGGCCAGATTTTTGTATGAAATCGAATCACGCGATTGGGCGAGCCGGCCTCATCCAAATTTCTATCAAGGACAAGTCTGACTAGTCTTTTATATTGTTCTAACATATTGTTTTATAATTTCTAATTGATATTGATTTTGATTTTCATGTATTCTTATTCATTATTTGCACTTCAAAGGGAATTGCTCAATAATGGCTTAACGTGGACAAGTTGTTCTGTAAAAAGTATTTTTACGAAAAAATATCATTAAATTTAAAATAAATATTTTTTTGATTCTCGTTGCTGGAAAGTAAATGTAAAAACAAGTCGTTTAATAAGTATTTAAACCGATTGAGATCAAAAAGCGTCGCCATTTTATGGTTGGAAGCTGATTCTGTGTTGCCACATTAATAATAATTGTGATTTCAGTCTTTTATTAAAGATAATAATCGATTTCTGAATCTGAGTAAAAAGTATGTATTTTCTTGAAAATCTGTAATCAAATGATTTTTCAAAAGGTTTTATATTTATTTTCCTTTAAATACATTAAATACAAACAAAACACTCATCGTTTTTGGCCTTCAAATCATTTTACATCCGATTATAATATTAGTTCGGTTGTTGTCAAATCGATTTTTTTTTTATTACCTGGCAACACCGATTTGTCAATATTGACAAATCTAGACAACGAAATGAAATTAAAAACATTCGCTTTGCCTCCGTGTATTGTGAATGTTGTTTCGGTTACTTTTGCGAAGTTTTTGGTTTTTGTTATAATGGACTCCGATACCGCTTCAATTGAAGACCCAGCTTTACCCTTGGACACTGATTCTGCTCCTGACGATGACCCTGGCGCTATTTTGTTAAACGTGGAACCGACTATAAATGACAACCTTGGCATGAACACTGACGCTCCTGCGCACGATCTGGTTGCCCCTAGTGGGAATGAGGAACCAATGCGATGCGTCAATTGTGGCATTGATATTATGCATCGCAGGAGACGCACTCTGGAACCCGTTGAAATACTATCAGTAATTCGACAATGGACTGCTCCACAAGTGGTAAGCTAATGTTCTATATAATATTTTTGAAATAATCTTTTCCATTATCCATACAAACTGAACACATATGCATATTTCTTATTTACAGGTTACAGCCCAGAGCTTGGTCTGTCATTCTTGCTGGATGTTGGCTCTCAACAATTCAGCGGTTCAAGAAAATGAACAAAGCACAAGTAGTGGTCATCAACGACAATTATGTGTAAATTGTGGATTTTCAATACTACGTAATAGATATCATGTTCTGCATACAAATTCTGAAAGAGAAACACACATAAGAAATGTAATTAGCGAGTGGATATCACCACGTCAGGTACTATTTTATGTATTTTGTTTGCATTTAGAATATATGTAATAGAACAACAAAGAAATGTACACTTTAGAATGATCTGTTCAATGAAAAGTTGTTTGTAAAAGAGTGTGATATACTATTTACACTTTAATGTGCAGACATAATGTCATATATCTTCAACTAATGAATAATATATTATTCTGATAATTATATTCATTGAAGTGAATGTGCGATCAATAAAAACGATGTCAGTTGGTGTTCCAACACCACTAACTATGAATTAAATTGTTTTAGGTTCATGGATCCGATCGCATCTGCCATCCATGTTGGCAACGAGCTGATAGAGCACCAGTTCCTGCTGTAATATCTGCAAATCTACCAGCGTCGACAGAAACAATATCCCTGCCAAATTATACTCGAGCACCTGATACACAAGCTCATTGTTTTTGTCCAGATTGTGACTCACCACAGCGACTGAGTATCCCAACATGGCTAAGGGTGAAGTTGTTTACTGATTTTAATTTTTATGTGCCAAAAAACAGTAGAATATGTGGGTTTCATTTAAGAAACAATAACTGGGCTGAACTTTTATCAAACATTTCTCATCCCAACCATTCATTTACTGCAGAATATATTCAGGATTTTGCTTCATTTATTAAAGAAAGGAACCAAACATTTGATTTTAATAATATAGAGGGAATGTCTGAAGATATTGTCCATTTCTGGATCGGACTGTCCAAACAACAATTTATTCAGTTAAAAGCAGACCTTCCAAGGTTATCTGGGGTGCATAATGGGACATTGGGTCTTACTGCATATTTAATTAAACTTAGAACTGGGGATAGTGATGAAAGAATTTCATCATTGTTAAATGTACCACGCTCAACATTATCTAGACTTATGGGCAAGGCTCGCAACATGTTAAATGAGGATTTTATTCCTCGTAATTTAGGAATAAACCATATTGCAAGGGCAGAAATATCCCAAAGAAATCTAATCATCCCCAATGGTTTGTTTGGTGGAGAAGACAGAAAACCAATTATTATAATTGATGGTACATATTTATATGTTCAAAAGAGTTCAAATTATCTGTATCAAAAAAATACATACTCCTTGCACAAGTACAGGAACCTAATGAAGCCATTTCTAATGGTATGCTCTGATGGATACATTATTGATGTATTAGGCCCCTATCCAGCAACAACATCTGATGCTAATATTATGTTAAACGAATTTAGAACTGAGGCAAACACTTTAAGGCAGTATTTTCAGGCAGGAGATGTGTTTATTCTGGATAGAGGTTTTAGAGACTGTGTATCGTTATTAGAAGAGTGTAATTATTCTGTACATATGCCTGCATCTTTACAAGCAGGTGAAACTCAGTTATCAACGTTGGCAGCAAATAAATCCAGAACTGTTACTATATGTAGGTGGGTTGTAGAAGCGGTTAATGGGATCTTTAAACACTCTTTTAAAATATTCCGTCATGAATTTTTTAACTTGGCTTCCAAGCATGCCATCATAGATTTTAAGGTGGCTGCCGCGTTGATAAATAAGTTTCACCAAAGAGTCAGGAATAGAGAAGATGCCAGCCAAATCCTTGAAATAGTTAACGAAAGATTGTACATGAATAATGCACTCGCTGAGTTTGTAATCCAAAATAATTTAAATAGAAGACGATCACAGTTTGTAAATATAAATGTAAACATCAGTAATATATCATTCCCAAGACTTACATACAGTGAGCTTATCTTATTCAGCTGTGGAACATATCAGTTAAAGCAAGCTAGATCATATTATGGGGAGCATACCAGGAATGACGGTTCCTATACTATTGAAGTGTGTACAGAGAGAGCCAGCAACCTCCTTGAAGGTTTACCCTTAACTGGCAATTGCACTCTATTACGAGGAAAAATTCAAAGCAGGCACATAAGCCGAAAAATATATTTTGTGTATATTATAATTAATAATAATCTGCAAGGCAGAGAAGCAATTATTCAATATTGTTGCAATTGCCTTGTAGGGCGAAGAACGGTGGGTTGCTGTGCTCACGTTATGACCATAATATGGTACTTAAGCTGGGCAAGGCACGAAAATAATATTAGGCCGCCTGCCCAGTTTTTAGATGATATTTTATTAATTTATGATTCAGAATAAAAATCATTAAAACAAAAAAAAAATAGTTTTATTTTTTCCATTTAAATTACCTCAGGGTGTTACTACTGCATTCAAAGTAAGATAATATCATTATTATAAAGGCAAATGATTTATTTTGGAAAATAAATACTCATAATTGTAACTTTTTCAGCGACAAGTTTTAGCATTAGACATGCTAAATATGAACCATTTTAACACTCTCCTGCAACCTTATTGCTATAATTCATTTCTTTGAGGCATAAACTATTAAAAACCCTAGTCATTAAATATTATACTTAATGTTCACGTTAAGCCAAATTGCCCTAACAAACTGAGCAATTCCCTTTGTGTTTCATGGTGTATATCTTCGAACGCAATGTAAATTGTTATTGAATAAATTGAATTGAATTGAATTTCAAAGGGGTACCGTATTACCCAGGACTAAACACTGGAAGACGACCCCAACATAGTTGGGAAAAGGCTAGACGGATGATGATGATTCAGTATATAATATGAACCCTTATTGCTGAAAAAAATCTGCTGTTCTATCCAAAAATATACAATACCTACACGGTCACAATTATTGTATATTGTTACTTTCTTTAAAAAGATAAATAAACCAAAACCAAAAACCGAAACATCCTGTATAAGCTCTAAAGCAAGTCGTCAGGTTGTCGCATCGGGTATCGCGACGCTTGTAAATAATAATGTCTTGTGTTTTCACCCTACATGTCGCGAACTCCTGAGCAGTAAGTGATGAGTTAGTGAGGACTAATGACGTTTAGTTGGACTATTAGACTTTTAGAAGGGCTATCTAGGAATTACTTACTAGGAATGTAGTGATTGTTTTTTTTTGTCACTAATTTTATGTTAAAAGTACAGTATTTTTTTAATCAGAATTTAAAACTTTGTATTTCTAGTTATACAGGATCTGTACGAAAGAGTGTGATGTGTGAGAAAGTTTCTTAATTCCCTAACATAAACATCATGCCTGTAATCCCCTAACAGTTAGGCAGAAGTGTACCTAAATATTACACCCACATTTTGGCACCTAAATATTACACCCACATTTTGGCACCTAAATATTACGCCCATATTTTGGCAGCTATGTTTTAAGTCCCATATAATTGTGGGCAAGCCTATTGCCAATAACACTTTGCCCGACCCGGAAATTGAACCCAGGCCCTCATGCTCAGCAGTCGCGCTTCCGACCACTCAACCAACGAGGCAGTAATTAAGTCCACCTTTTAAAAATTTCGGTAAAACCGGCGCCTCCTCCATTATCCAGACTAAACTATAAAGTCAAACCTTTCTGTCAAAGGCGCAGAGGCACACAGGCAGATTACTGTTCTTGTCGTTTTTTGTTTATAATAGAACGCTTTGTGGTGAAGTTTCCTACTTCTGCTTAACTGTCAATGGCCGGTGGTGGTTCGGCGAGCAAGAAGTTTAAAAGTTAATGGATAAGGCATTAAGTATATTTTTCCTTGTCGATGAAGCTGGACGAACTTGGTTGGGGATTTTCGAACTAGTTATCGCTCAACCTAAAAAAAAATATCGGTATATTATGTAAAATTTTAGGTTGCGCAAAAAAGTGTTCGAGCGAATCTAAAATCTAATTCATTGGTTCAACTTGATTTGTTCGTTAGCTACATATGTATGTGTCATAAGCATGCCAAAAGGTAATCTATGAAATGTCGAATGGTAGAAGTTCATGGATAGTACACTACAGTGATGAGTTAACACACTCACATTATCCAGTAAAGTAATACAAACAATAAGTTGTGGAGTTAAGATAGTTGGACGCTCGAAAATATTGCTCTAAAATCAGTATTTTAGAGCAAAAAAAAAAGGGTCCAGTCCACAAATACCAGTGTATTTGTGGACTGGACCCTTTCATAACGACGGATTTCATGTCAATATTCTTAAGCATCGCCTTGCGTAAAATGAGGGATATAATACCATAACGCATATTAACATATCATCACGCCTGTGATCTCTGAAGGGTTAGGCAGAGGTGTACCTAATAGTACACCCAGATTTTGCCAGTTATAAGTCCCATGTAATAGGGGGCGAGCCTATTGCCATCAACCAGGCCCAAATTCAGATTCCGTGGCTATGACTGAGAAATTCCCAATAACACTTTGCCCGACCTGATATTCGAACCCAGAACCTCATGATCAATAGTCGCGCTTGTGACCATTAAACCAACGACAGTCAAACATACGTGCAACTACAAATTGTCTAAAATACCTCCTCAACCCATTCCAACATTCACATAATCCCCACTTCTTCCTGAAGTAGAAAATTGTTCCGAACAACTTTCTTTGTTCACTGACCGCTTGAATTTTTTACTATTAAACCGACTGAGAGCAAACGCAAAGGGCTGCAGTTACCGACCGGTATAAGCGCTTGGCCACAAACTACACGTTCGAGCGATAAGCGTGTTATGACTGCGAAGAAGAAAAAGTACAAAAAAAAACCACTTCCAAAAAAAAAAACACCTAAAAGTGGAAAATAACTTTACTTTCGGAACTCACTCACACTGACTTTTGTTTGCTGCATTTTCAAAAAAGTAAGCAATATATAACACGCAAAAGCAATTTCATAAGTGTCTTTTAGAAGTCGGTTACAAATAAATTGTTTAGAGAATGGCATGACTCACCGCGACAATAATTGCGACTGGCGCAAAAAACTACTTCGAAAATACGCGACTGAATTTATTTCAACGCACTATTTCAACGCACTACAGAACCTACACAAATAGGCGACTGAATAGAATAGAATAGAATAGAATAGAATATACTTGGATCAAATAGCATCGCTTGAGGTCGTGGACGGGGCGTTACCGTGGTTACCCACCAGTATTACCGCTAGTAATACCGTGGTAATTTAGCGGTAGATCTGTTGGTAAAATTTGAAAGGTTTTATGCTTTTTGGGCACAAGTAGGGATTGTCTGAAGTGCTTGAAAATAGTTGGTGAATTTTATTTGTAAGGTCTTCGGTTTGAAAGGGGAAGGGAGATACAGCTTGCGTTTAGTTCCTTTGTGCTAGTATATTTTTATTATCTTCTTGGTATCTTTTTATAATTAATGGCAGCTGCTGCTGTTTTATATTCAATGATGCGTATCATCTGCTTAGCCTTTATTCCATCTATATTGGGGTCAGCTTCCAGTCTTACCGCGACTGCCTATCTGAAATCCACAACCCAGTTAGAACTGGCTAATACGGTACCCCTTGGTAAGACTGGTTGTCAGACTTTCGGGCCACTGACTACCCGTAACGACTGATGATGCACAAATGTAATGCAATGATGCGCATGAGCCTCCCATAAATGCAGATGTATTTAAAGTTGCGGTTTGAAATTATTGAAAACATTCGTTACTTTCCTTCTAATTTCTTAAGATAGGTAGGTTCCTTTCGCCAAACAATTATATGTTCCTATTCATATTCCAATTTATTTGGGATCGGCGCATATTGTCTTCTTCTACCATACTTCTCTATCACTCGTCATGTCAGCAGTCACCTCCTTTCTAGCCATATCATCCTTTACACAGTCTATCAATCGTTTATCTGAACTTATCTTATAGCCATACACATTCATTTGAAAAACTTTCAGTTCGCCTTTTTCCTCACTTATGATACCAATTTACTAAAAGCAATTCTGTAGGTATCTGTATCCTACAGCCAATTATTTCTACCTTAGGGTTGCCATAGCAACTCAATTAGACGGCCGGACAAAAGACTGATGTCCATATAATGATGGGCTTTATCCAGTCCACTTGTGAAGCTATTATTTCGCAACATACAAAGGTTTCTGTAGCTATGCGAGTACTTGTGGGTGCTTGTGTTGTTACACTCGATCTGTGTTGAGAGATGTAGAATATATGGGGATAATGGTTATAATGTATTGTTACGTGGCATACATGGTTAAATTTAAGTCGTTTTAATCCGCCTAAGGGGTCATTGTACTCATCATAACCAACAACTTTTACTATGGGACCAACCCTGAAATCGCGTAAAAGAATTAGCAGTTCAGTACATTTTGACGAGTTAGGCGAACATAAATGTACTGAACAGCTGATTTTTTTTAAATGACTTAACTTTGACCATGTATACTGTTTAGATAGATGATAAAAATACCTTTGTAGCTTTGTTCCTTGAGCATGTACACAGATACACATAATTATGTTCTGAAATACTCATTTTATTTTGGTGGATGGTAAGTCTCATACACATATGTATAACGTCACAATTGTAATCCCCAAATGGTTAGGCAGTGGCGTACCTAATAGTACACCCACATTTCACCAGTTATGTTTAAGTCCTATGCAATAGGGGGCGAGCTTATTACCATCAACCGGGCACAAATCCAGACTCCGTGACTGCTACTGAAAAATCCATCAACATCAAATATCACTGAGAAATTCCTGATGGAAAACCCGAATAACACTTTGCTCGACCAGAGAATCGAGCTCAGGACCTCATGTTCAGCAGTCGTGCTTGCAAAAACTAGACCAACGTGGCAGGCAAAGTCTCATATGCTTGTAAAATATAATATATCGGTACTACACTCACCCAACTGGGATTCAGCAACACTGACTGATCTTTGTACTGGGCGACAAGAGTCCATTATGCCACAGTTATTATGCCTGTGGCTGGACTGTAGTTAGCTTGCTTTTGACTGTGTAAAATTGCCTGTCACGTATCGATTTGAAATAAATGCTTTGAGTCTGAGTTTTACTGCTAGGTGGTACAAATTGGCAGGGTGGTTAGTCTTACTACTGGCAGATTGTAGATTACCCGATGGTAGCGGTAATTGCAGAGCATGAGTCTTCTTAAGACCCATCTACAACACTGGTCATCTATATCAATGGTCTTTGCTCCATGACGCCCACACAAAGGCCGAAGGTATACCATCATTACGACACCATAATTTAAAAAGGGTGTCGACAAACATCCGACTAAGATGGATGCTGGACCGGAAGAGGAAATGGTCCCGAATCGCTTGTGTATACCCTCATAGGATTCATTTTTCACTTGGAGAATAGTGTTACTTGTTAAGTGTAAGGCGTTAGTTGTAATGGAGGAATAAGTGATGTTTGTAGTGTCGTCGATCAATGCCAGGGCTGGAAACTGGACTTTGGGGAGTCAGAAGGACACTTGGTGGAAGGTAAGTATTCAATATTGTCATGGCAATTGAGGTAAATAAAGAAAAGAAAGAAAAACGTTTACGCACACGCCACAAGTACACAATATACAATATAAAAAAGCAAATATAAAATAAAATTTAAAAATAACCAAGAAATATTGTGGGACTCACGGCTGCGCCAAATAGGCCCAGTTCAGCAAAATGCCGGACAACAAGTGCCCGACGCTGGTTTTCAACTGAACCTATATGGTGAGTGTGCGGATGTCAATAGGTTTCAATAATTATAAATAAATATTGTGAAAGATATGATAATAACCAATAAGAATAAAATAAAATGATTCTAACGGCGGAATAACAACTACAAGACTATTTAAATACTAGTATCAACCATTTTTAAACACACCATCGCTAGTCCGTAGCATCACACTGCGCCGCACGCAGCCGATTGTGATGCACGAGTTACCGGCGACAAATAATTAAGATCATAATATGGGTAGGAGAGGGGGCAGGTTGAATACAGATATATGTATACCCCATTTTTACAAAATAATATTAAAGAAGAAAAAACCGGCCAAGTGCGAGTCGGACGCGCACACGAAGGGTACCGTGGCACCAAACAATATAGTAAAAATATTTGTAACGATCATTCAAATGTCAATTTACACTCATCAGCAAAACAAAATTAGTTTTATATGGTAGGTATCTTAATGAAAAATAAACTTGCTGCTGCGGTTTCACAGAAAAGTCGTGTTCTTTTTACGTTCTACAAACGGAACCCAGAACTTCATGCCCGGCAGTCGCTCTTGCGACCACTACCAACGAAGCAGTACCGATATAAAGAATAATCTTCAACTTATTTTCATGCTCAATAACGCTAATGACCCAAGCGCACATAATTGAATACAAAAACAATATTCAGAAATCAGTCTGCACCGTAATAGCGCCCTGTCTGTCACAATAAAGACAAGAGGGGTGAAGGTATCGAGTCGGGGCCGCGGGGGTAATGATCCGGCGGCAAATGACCCGAGGACTAGAATACTGCTGATACCCGCTCGATATTGATTCATAGTTTATGTATTGTAAGTAGAGTGGCATAGTAGAAAATGTAAAAGTATTTTGTAAATAGACTGGGAGGAGTTTTCAGGTGGTAAATTATGCGTTAATTTCAAGTGAATTTTTTTTTTACCGACTTCAAAAAAAGAGGAAGTTCTCAAATCAAATCAAATCATCTTTATTGTGGACTATAGGTATACATCATAAATACAGGTCTTAAATAATTAAAATAAGTTCAGCTATGTCCCGCCATTGAGGCATACAATAATAAAATACAAATCAGAAGTTAAAACACAATTAGTCATATTAGTCTCGATACATTATTAAAATATTCCAAATTATAAATACATACAAATTCAATTCCAAGTCATATTAGTCATAATTCATTATTAAAACATTGCAAATTATATTCTTACACAAATTGGTACTATACAACAACAACAACGTGGAAGAAAATGATACTTATTTTCCTTTCTTGTCATTGGAATACAATATTTTTGTCACACAAGTAATCTTTGACATCATAATAACATTTGTCTATTAATAATGAATGTAGTTTCTTTTTAAACTGGAGGATTGGTAATTGTTTAATGTCATCAGGCAATTTATTATAGGTACTTAATTCGGTTGTATTTTTTTTTTGTGTTTGTTACCTCATATCTTCGTCATTTATGAACCGATTTTAAAAATTCTTCTTTTATCTAAAAGGATGTAATTCCCGATAGGTCCCATAGAAATTTTATCAAAATCGGTTCGGTATTTGGTTTTTAAAACAAAATAGCTGGAAAAAAAATGTCATTCTAGTAAAAGAAATTGCGAAATTGATACTTGACAAGGATTTGTGTGTGCTACGATAACTAAAAGGGTAAAATAAAAACTTTTTTGCAAAAAATAACCCACTTCCAAACAAAAATATACATAAAAAGTGGTCACAAAAAGGAGTCGGTCATTTTTTTTGCAAAAAAACATTTTATGTAAGAATTAACACATTTTCATTTAATGACACGAAAAATAAGAAAGATCCACAGACCTAGTCTTTGTGTGAGTCCAAGTATATCGCTGTAAGTTTTTAAATAGTTATACCAAAACGGTTTCATGTAGACACCATTATTGAGTTTAATTGTTTGCAACCTCAAACGAAAAACTAATTGTTTTTTTTCTCACATAGATGTGAGAGAAGTTAAATTTTTGTACGCAACCTTGCAGCTAACAAGGCTCCGCACAGCCCTAGACGAGGTATCGTCGTGGGCTTTATCAAACAGCGCTACCCTACTTTTGGAGGTTAAGAGGTGTATCCTAGCTAAACCTGATTGATCCACTTCTTAACATTTATGCCTAACATCTTACAAAGCTTTAAATATTCCACACGAATAACGATCGTTCCCTGTCCCGTCACAGTCAAAGCCAAAGACAAATCCAAGATAAGAACATCAAGTAATTAGGACTTTCCTGACAAATGACGTACTCAAGACTCGAAGGGTGTTCGGTAAATAATTATACTTAAATCCGCGCCGTAAATCAAAAGCCACTTAGCACATAATTAGCGTAGTACGGCAGCGTATTAATCATTGGGACATGCTGTGGACATCGTGGTTTCGATTTCGGAGAAAGTTCTGTTGTTTAAGATGGTATCAATTTATAGGATGACAAGTCTAAAATAAAAAAAAAAAAAACATTCTATCAGCGACACTGGTGATGAAAGGTGAAAATGTGGTGGAATGAGATTTAAGCTACCGAAAAACTTGAAAAGACAAGTCGCACCTTTAGCACTAATATAAAGGCTTAAAACAAAAAGTAGTTTTTTGGGAATACGTGTTTAAAGATTCTGAATTGCAGTAAGAACGGGAGACGAGCGGGGGGAGTGTGAGAGAGATAACCGAGTCGTTAATGTTCTTTTTCTCTCTCTTTCAGCGTTAGCCGGTTGATAATATCGTTTTGTGCCCTTAGCATTCAAAATCAAACTTTACAAAAATTTTGACTTGAGTCCTTATATTACTAAAGGTGCGAAGTGTCTAGGCCCATCTTTTTTTCGACATGAATTTATCTCCGTACAAACTATTATATAGCCGTATACGGATACTGGGTCAAGTATTTAAGGAAATCATTTCTAAACCAAACCACTCTCTCATTCAAACACCCCATCCCGATAAATGATTGTTTTAGATGTTTGTCTACTCTTGTTTGGGCAAACATGGTTATAAATAGGTTTTAAGTAACCTGTGTTTTTGAACAGACTGTGAAACCTCGATTTGCAATTTTGCTTGTTATTCATCTTAATATTGTGTTTTATAATAAACACTGCCATATTTTATTCCAGTGCATGATTTCGGTGACATTAAAGTATTGTTATAATTATTCTGAAAACTTCGGCCATAAATCAGAAGTGCTTAGCTGTTGATTAGCATACAACAAGAGGGTGTAAATCATTGCAGCACGCCCTTTCGGTGTGGGGATTGTATCAGAATGTTAAACCGATACCTATGTAACATGATTAATGGTTTATCACTTTAAAACAATGAAAACAAGAGAACTGCAAGCACAGAAAAAGACAATTTTAAAAGTTGAAATTTGCCAGACCTGAAAATTTTTTTTGGATTTTTCAGGTCTCGAAAATTTCTACTTTTAAAATTCACACAAAATTCATGACGAATTCCTCAGTTTGTTTAAACTGAGGAATTCGTTTAAGCATGAAATGTTTCCAAAATCTGTTTGGAAAAATGCAAGAATATGGCCAAGATAGACTTACTGGCCAACCGTCTCCAACCTTGCATTTCCGACTTTGACAGGATTTGAAATCTTGAAGGCTTTGAATTCCTGCTGAATGTTTGCCTAATTCGTTGTTTTGTCCATAATCATCTTAACTCCTAAATTAAGAGAAGCATCATAAAGGCACACAGCATTTTTTGAAGATCCGTTCAGATTGTCGGGGTCCTCCGGTACGGGTGCCTCAGGGATCGGGGTACTCAGGGACTAACCCGTTAAAACTATAGATATCGTGGGAATAAATCAAGCAGTTGTATTAAATAGTAAATACTGCAGAACATTTAAAGCCTTCCAATGCAGGCCTTTATAACGCATTCGTAAGATAAAACATCGTTCATAATGACGTAATAGTTATGAGTCTTTTAAAACTTTCCTCTTATACTAAAAACTTGTCACATAAATCCAACTTAAGTCATTTAAGTTGGTACGTGTACAACACTAATAAAAACGCACATTATGAAAACTTTCAAGTTTTATTTTCAAGTGAGTAAGAACGGTCATAAAGTAGCTTACAGACAGATCTAACTTTGTCTGTTGAGCTTTAGGTAGTAATAATTTCTACACATAAGCCTTTTTCGTTCAATAAACATTACCTTCATTTTGGTCAACCGTAGTCGGGTAAAACATCTAGATTTGACCTAATCTCAATGTTGTGTATGACATGTTTTTATTCATCAATTTGCTTTGAATAATTATTAACCTTTTTTATCCACAGCAATAGGATAAAAAATCTAGTTTTGGCCTAATCACAGAAATAAAAAGCGTCGTTTTTTTAGGGTTCCGTACCTTGAAAGGAAAAAATTGAACCCTTATAGGATAACTTTGTTGTCCGTCCGTCCATCTGTCTGTGTGTCAAGATCCTTTTTCTCAGGAACGCGTAGAGGTATCAAGCTGGAATTTATATAAAATACTCAAGTCTACTGTTCCTTGGAGCTGTGAAAAAATCAAACTTCTAAGCCAACGCAATCAAAAGATACAGCTGTTTATGCCGCAAATTTCCGCAAATTTTCGACACTCGCAAGGGAATCAAAACCTACAGGGTACTTCCCATGAACTTAGGATCTTGAAATTTCACTACACACAATTTCATTTCAACGTCTTATAGCACAGATAAAGGAAAAATTGCGAAAACCGTAAATTTTTAGTTGATTGTCGTAATGGGTGAACTTTTACTTATAAACCTACAGGTTTGTACGGAACCCTCGGTGCGCGAGTCCGACTCGCACTCGGCCGGTTTATTTTATTTGCTCTCACTTTGTTGCTCTCCCTCCCCCGCTCTTTTCCTCTTTGATCTCTTTACTTAGAATAATGGGCTCTTTCAAAATATCAATAGAAAACGGTTTGCAAACTAAAATATCTGTATCGAATATCTTACATTTCTGTCCTATCCCATGCTAGCGTGATAATAAAACTATGACATGAATAAGTTATTAAGTGCCTAGTAGCATCATTAAGTACGACATCACTCTAGCTTCGTCATTAGAATAGGCTTAATTGCTACGCTTTACGCGCTACGCACTTGCTACGAATATTTGTGGCGTAGCGCTACGATAAGTGCTACGGTGCTATGCGGTTACGCCATTGAAGGAATTGGGTCATGTTTTTTTTCCATTATTAAATGTAGTTATGTTCAGAAGGGTTCGTAGCTTAAATAATATCAGCCACGCAGGTTGACCTTCAAGGTTAAGCTACGCTTGTCGAGGTCAGTCTGTGGATGGGTGACCACCCATTACGAACAGAGATCACCTCGTGTTTCGAAACCCTTTATCCTGGCAGCCCTTTGTAGAACTTTGACAATGGTTACGTGTAGTCAGAAGCTCGAATGTCTGACAACCAATCTTACCAAAGGCCATCGTATTATTCTGTAACTGGGTTATTCAGGTCAGATACGCAGTCGCTCCACGTAAATTACTGGTATTCAGATGCATTCGGTTATACCGGAAGACAACTCCAACATCAAGTGCAATTTAATTATGTCAGAAGGCATAATAAAGTTGCACTTGCAATGCATTTGATCTACAAACACAGTTATTACAAAAGAGAGAAGTTCTCTCGACTGCATGTTCATAAGTGTGCTTATAACTCAAGAACCACTCGACCCACTTACCTGACTTTTGCTTTCATTTATAGTCAAGTAATTATGTCAACCTCATCTGGTATGTTTTGAGACTTTTAATTATAGGTCACTCGGTCATTTCGTCAGTTGAGCGTAGTACTGTCAAAATGTCAATATGTAAACACATAGCGACCTTTAAAATTGACTTTCTTTTACTGTTCTGATTAAAAGTTCATGTTGTTACGAACATAGCATTTTGGAACTCTTGTTTTTTTATGAAATATGTATATCTTATCTCCAAGTTAAAATAATTATTTCTAGCAAAAATTGCTTTTAAACTTAAGAAAGTGTATACATATTGGTGCACATCCAAATTTTTCTGAAGTAATTGTTCTGATTTTAGGTACCTATTATAAGCTGATTATGTTTTTAATTTGTTATTTATTAATCTATTTAAAATTTCCTCTCTGTTCTTTGCAAAGGTTTTAGATGCCCAATTGTCCATGCGGCTGCTTCCACTGAATTTTGTAAAATACTACATTAAGAGTGATGGAATAATTTGACGTATTTAACTGTGTGGGTTGGCTTATTGAGGCAGATCTGCGTCCAATTGAATTACTGTTATTTTACTCGTAAACTACAATGGTCATTTTAACGATAACTATATTAAATCACAGTATATCCCCACAGCATCTCTGTCGCCGGCAGTGTTGTGAGCAATCACTCGTTTTACTGCCCTTTGTCTTCTTAAATCGTAGTGAGACAACTGGACTGTGTTCGCTGTAACGATGGCGATTTAGATATTTTTATAAAATAAATCATGGAGTTTTTTGTTAGTTCTTATCCATAGACAACGATCAATTGAAATCGTGCACCTATATATGTATGTTAACGTTTCATAACCTTTAAATGTGTGATGATTGTAGCCTGAGACACAGGTTCAACCTAGTTCAGGCAAATAAGCAACTGTGCTCTATTTTAATTGTTGTGGTATTTTATTGTAACTGTGCACCTTTTTATAAAATAAACGATTGATTGATTGATTTTTTCGTACGGGAATGAAGGACTATCAAACCGTGGCAATTAATGGAGGTTTTCAAACTTAAACTGAATCACAAAGCATTTAAACACTGTTTTAAATCCCTGTTAAATAAACTTTCACGGTCACTTACGGGATATTTTCCGTGATTATCAATTATTATCAGCTCCCGATGTTTTGACGCTGTTGCAAGCGCCCTGATCCTGCATATATTTTTTATACAGTGTAAGTTTAGTCACAAAGCATTCATTTCAACTCAACCATTTATTTATTGGCACTTTTTTGAGCTGGTTCATGTTGGTGTTGTTATTTTCTTGATATTTTATCAAAGCGACTGTTGAGAATGAGGTCCTGAGTTCAATTACCGGGCCTGGCAAAGTATTCGTTATTCTTAACCGACTTCAAAAAAAGGAGGAGGTTCTCAATTCGGTTGTATGTTTTTTTTTTGTGTTTGTTACCTCATATCTCCGTCATTTATGAACCGATTTGAAAAATTCTTCTTTTATCTGAGTGGATCTACTTTCCGACTGGTCCCATAGAAATTTCATCAAAATCGGTTCAGCAGTTTGGTTTTGAAATCAAAATAGCTGGAAAAAATGTCATCCAAGTAAAAGAAATTGCGAAATTGATACTTGACAAGGATTTGTGTGTGATACGATAACTAAAAAGGGTAAAATAAAAACTTTTTTGCAAAAAAAACCGACTTCCAAAAAAACACAAAAAAAAAGTGGAAAATAACTTTACTTTCGGAAGTCGGTGGCAAAAAAGTCAATGAAACAAACAATAGTCACCGACTTCCGAAAGTAAAGTTCGAAGTGAAGTTCGTTTTTTTAAAAAATAAAAATAAAAATTTATTTTCCACTTTTTTTAGTGTTTTTTTGGAAGTCGGTTTTTTTTTGCAAAAAAGTTTTTATTTTAGTGTGACACGCTTTAACAAGCATCTAATACAGCAACCTTCACGCCACTAACAAAGGTGTCGCTATCAGATTTCCGGCTCGCTCGTAAATGTGTGTCGACAAACAGTCGTCTGCGTGTAATGTGCCGGAACAACGACTTGCTTTATACTGAGCTTTGTGACCGACGCGCTGATTAACGTGTAAAGCTGTCTGACCGCCCATATGTGTTGCTTCTTAATTGTTTAAACTTAGTTTGTACTAATTAATCATTGATAGCACAATTGGTCTACACTACACCTTAGTCAAACATCATAATTATGCGTCATTCATGTACAAGAGTGGCGCAGTGATGACAGGTGGAGTAAAACTGTCACCGAATGGCGTTCAAGAACTGGAAAAAAAAATGTGGGTCGTCCGGCGGCAAAAGGGGCAGACGATATAGTTGCCATTGGGGAGGAAACCTGGATGAGGCTGGCACAGGACCGTGGAGATTGGCACAAGAAAAGAGAGACCTATACCCAGCAGTCGGTGAATTTAGGCTGTGGATGACAACAGTGGTACATAGGCGGACTTAATGCCACATGGCATTAAGTCTACCAGTCAACCTTTGGGTCAAATAGGACAGAACTGACATAGAGTACACATAATACAAGGTGTTGCTTTGCATCCACGTCAAATTCAAGGAGGTAACTATGTTAATGATTCTCGACCCGAATCAATAATAAAATGTATTTATATTGTTTTCTTAATATCGGAAATAGATACGTGTACACCACCCGTCTAATACTAGCCCTATAACTGCGCCTTCACACACACAAACAAACGCAGACGTGTATTCAATAAACGAGTGATTCTCCTCTTTTGAAAAGGGCTTCATTCTGAAATAGTGTCAAATTAAAACAAACAAAAAAAAACGCAGCGTTTATTATTATTAACCAGGTACCGTAATTTATATTGATTATTTACGTCTTTTTTGATAACCTCCAGAATTTTGACGAGGTTGCAAAACTACACCTTGTATATCATTGTGTGCTTGTTGGTGAGTATATTCTATCTGTGTGCATTTGGAAAGAAACTTGAACCTCAGTAAATATTGTTTAATATACGTAAAGGGTTTAAATCAACTACGTAATTTCAATATTATAGAAATTTTTAAGCTTAAGTGTTCATTTTTGTTTTAACCCTGTAATTATGTATTCAAGATCACATTTTAATAAATACGTGTTAGATATTCATAATTGCATTAAAATTGTAAATTGAGTTGTAGGTGTATATACATATAGGCTGTGTATATACAGGCTGACAATAGGGTTACTAAGTAACGTTGTATTACATATATGTACATACGTGCAAATATGTGCACTATCGAATGAGTTGGGCGCGCTATCGGTGAGACAATTATTTTCAACTGGACCGTGTGAGGGGCCTCTGTCGACTCGCATCATTGTTGCCGAACAACGGGGCTATGCGAGAATGACCAAATTCGATGGATTAAAATATCTATTTAAAATAATTTGTTGTATTTGCAATGTTACTGAAAAAAAAAACATCGCATGGTTGCCGACGGATATTGATTGATAGATGAATAAAAACACATTTCAATTGTACATCATACAAACCAACAGCTATTAATTTCTTGAATGAGAAGCGATTGGTCTTCTTATTCTTTATCGTGTGGTTAGCGCCTAACCTGGTGTCAGAGTTTCTATGCCACCCATGGGCCTAAAACTTGGCTTTACATGCTGTCGAGTAATATTTCTCAGGCATGCTGGTTTCCTTCACCGAAACAAATGATAAGGGATTGGTAAATCGCTTTTGTAATATAAACTTAGGATTTCCTCATGTTTTTTTTCGTTATATTGTAAATAATAAATTCAATAATTTAATCATAAATTATATAATATTATTCGGTAAGGAACAAAAGTCATAATTATCATTTCAGCCGAAAGACATACAATACAGGCTTTGCCCGCTACAAGACCGCATCGATTTGTGGATGGGTAACCATAATTACATACCGATTTTCTCCGTGACTCGGATCGCACGTTAAGCCGTTAGTCCCGGCTGTTATTAGTAGATCTTTGACAGTCGTAATAGGTAGTCAGTTGGCCCGAACGTCTGACAACCAGTCTTACCAAGGGGTACCGTATTACCCGGTACAAACTGGGTTGTGGAGGTCAGATAGGCAGTCGCTCCATGTAAAATACCGGTATTCCACTGCATCTCAAATGAAATTGGGAAAAAGCTAGACAGATGATTATCGCTGATAGACTATCAATTTTATAGACCCTCAGGTCACCGTTCTACAGCGTGGAGGCCTTACGTACTTAGATACACCAAACCATTGGACCTGACCAAAATACTACATATTGTACCCGATTACCTTCGAGACACCACAAACCACTACCACTTGTAAGTCCACAATCAAGCTGAATCATTCTCGCATAAGCTTAACCAGCAAAGCCAGCTAAATGCAAATCACTGATAATCCATTAGTGTTCCCGTATTGTGCGCCGCCACTACAACAATGCACGTATGTGTAAGTACGTATTGTGTACACTGTAGTGCAAGGGCAGTGATGAGCTCTCAGGGGTTCGGTAATTGGTAGATAATTTATTTGTTTTTATTTATTTACTTATCTTAGTAAGCACTTAATATTTTTTTTTAAATACCTAGTAGATTGTTCAAAGTTTTATTTTAAGTTTCTGACTAAAAGCTAAATGGTCAGATGTGACTCTTCCCTTCGTCTTCTTCTTCTTCTGAGATCGATATTAATGAGTCGGCCTCTAAATTCGGCAACGAGTTGCAACATCTGCGCAACAGGACACGCAGGATACGAAATCTACTCTGGCAAAGTCATCTATAAATTTATAACTAAGTAGGTTCTCATTCAGTTGTTTACTTATTAAATTACAATTAAGCATGTACTAAGGTATATTTTTAAACCAGGTGGTTTAAAAAAAAAGCTATGTTTCTGTAAAAGTAAAAAGCCTCGTACACAATACAAATAAGGCCAGCAAAATTCACCCACTTTGCGAACACAATTTAATTAATTAAAATAAAACTGAATAACAAAATGAAACCTGCTTGCTACGTTATCTGAAACTGGCTGATCACATCATGACAGTGGAACTATGCAGTTTTTAATTAAATTTAAATTAAACGCATTTACTGCAGACGTGTGTTAAGCGTATACTAATTAGATTGAAGCGGTAACAGTTGGATGGATGAAAAATTCTTATGTTATTTTCGGTTCGTTTGGAGTTTTTGAAGCGCTGCAGCGCTGGATAATGTTTTTTTTTTTTTCTTGAATTATTTTATTTTGTGCTTTAACATCGTTGTTGCATATTCAGTATTTATAAACAAGCAGTGTATGTTTTAGTAACATTTAGAATATTTATTTATAATAATATATATTAGGTACTATTGCAAAAAGGAATAAGAAACTTTTTAGTTCTATTTAATATTATGTTTTTTATCTATCCGGTGTTCTTAATTTAGTAAGTACCTATACTAGAACGTATTTTATACTTTTTCATTTTACAAGTACAATCCGAAATCAAAAGATTTTGTTATAAACGGAGTTATTTTTGGTTTACAAAAAAAAAAAAGCGATTCATGATGATGGCAAACACAAGTAGTGTTTCTTTAAAACTCATTTACCCCATACCTAATTAGCTACTTACTAGCCACAAAAACGGCCTAAATAAAAAATAAAAAAATTAGCCGCTTTAAACCGCTGCAGCCCCTTCAAACCCTCAACACAAGTAACCCAATAGTTCCACACTATCAATTAAAATAGGGGGCTACAGCGCTCAGTAATGAAACAGTAATGACGTTAGCCAGTCATCAGCGAATGATTGCGCGCTGATGACTTGGTGAAACGCTGTCAGTAATCTTTTTAGAGAGCTTTCTATTAGGGTGTAATGGATATGTGAGCTTGCAGTTTTTGATTGGGTCTTTATAGACACTTTATTTTTTTTATTAGGCTGGTTGAGGTTTACAGCCATATTCCGCCAGTGGTTTATGTTCCAAGCTAGAGAATTATACATAACAAAAAATATAGTAAAACTAAAAATTTTCAACTTTTAATGGTAAAATTCCGAACTATTCTGCGATCATCGTTCATTTCGAACTTTTGCGAACGTGATCTTGACTTGATCCGTACTGCGGGCGAATCTACGAGCCAGCATGTTGCCACGGACAGACAGAGCCCTGCGCTCCCTCTCTATGTCGACATCATCTTTAAGGTCGTCGGTAAGATAATGTCCAAGGTACATACTTAAACTGCGACACCCTATCTAAGTTAACACCATTCAAAGTAATGGGTGGAACAGATTTAGGACATCTACCATCGGCCTTAAAGACCATGTACTGGCTTTTTTACTATTGTAAATAAGTCCGTCATTATCATCGCCGTTGTGGTGTGTATCATTATCTACCTGCACTTGTCACAAGTTACTTGGGGTCGGAGCAACACGGTTTTTTCTTCCGTTCTCCCCTAACAATGTCACGCTATCTTTTACTCTTTTTTCTTACATATCATTCCTCACACAATCCATCTGTCGTTTCCTTGGTCTTCCTCTGCCACTTTAACTACCAAAGACTCTGCAAATCTGCAAATCTTTGGTTTTATTCGAAAAATAGACATAAAACAAATATACCCAAAAATTATTATCTGTCTATCTCAGAAGTACCTTGAAAGACATGGATATGCCTTTACCAGAGATATAATCTAAGAAAAAAGAGACCAGTAAAGTTGTGCGACCCCTGAATAAAATGCTCAGAAGAATTTTTTTTTTTTTCAATAAAATTAACAGTTGCTTTCACAGTCAATCAAAAACTTTTATCTACCCATCATTAATTTCAAAACAAATATTTAATATCTAAAGTGACTCTAAAATCTATACTTACAAACAATACTACCGACATAATGATTTTAAAATGATCTACAATGGAGGAAGTAATAACTAATTTCTCACCCTTGTTTTAAAACACTACTTATGATACTTTCATTTATTTTAAATCTGCCAAACGAAATTGACCTTTAAATTCAAAGTTATAAGGTTTTATAAATTGGTGTAAATGTAATAATGACTTTATTTCGTGTTAACTTCGAACGTACGTAATGATTGGATATCGAGTTGGAAATTTATCGGCACTTTATATTAAGTTCGTCAAATGGAAATTACAGGTTTGTTATTTTTTTTTCGGATTGACTATTGTTGAGGATTTTATTATTCACTAACTGACCGGCGCAACTTCGTCTGCGTAAAATTTTTGATTAATGCTCCGCTCCTTTTGTTCGTAGCGTGATGTTTTATAGCCTATAGCCTTCCTCGATAAATGGGCTAAACAACACTAAAATAATTTTTCAATTCGAACCAGGCAGTGGTTCCTGAGCGTTCAACCAACCAAACATACAAACTCTTTAGTTTTATAATATTAGTGTAGATTATCCAGTTTGATACTCGAGGTACTCGTGGCTAAATAAAAGCAGACGCTCGGGTCGCTTGCCTACATTAGTATGGCTAGCTTTTTCCCAACTATGATGGGGTCAGCTTCCAGTCCAACCGAATGCAGCTGAATACCTAATTTACATAGAGCGACTGCCTGTCTGACTTCCACAACCCAGTCAGTACTGGGTAATACGATACCCCTTGGCAAGACTGGTTGTCAGACTTTCGGGCCACTTATTACCCGTAACGGCTGTCATAGAGATCTATGACAGCCGGGACCAACGGCTTAACATGCTTTCCGAGGCACGGAGGAAACTCGGTATGTAATGGGTGGTCACCCATCTATGGACTAACCTAGGCAAGCGCAGCTTAACCTGAAGATCAACCCGAGTGGCTGTTATTATTTAGCCTCGAGCTCCTCATATGTGTCCAAACTGTTGTATTTAGAAGAAGGACTTTTGAACATCTTATGAGTCAAGACGTTTTGTCTCAAGTATCTCTCATTTTCTCCATAACAATAAAATCATGACAGATGCATACGGCATTACGGACATCTTGAAGTCCCGTCATCATAGGCTTTCTTATAAGGAAGATCCCCTAACAATAAATTGTGTAAGGCCTGTAAGTGGGTGAAACAAGCGCCCGCATTATTGAGGCAAATTGTGAACGGGATTGACGTAGATGTATGAAGAATGGAAGACCTTTCGAAATGTTTGTGTTACTTGCCTCAGTTTCGAAAAAAGCGTGTAAATTATTTTTTGACAATAATTATTTATTTAACACTTCAAGCACAATGTAACAATGTACAGAGGTGGACTTAATGCCATAGGCATTTTCTACAGTCAACCTTTGGGTGATGCAGATACAAACAACGGTAGGTGTGTTATCTGAAAATAACTTTAATCAAATACTAAACTAAACGACAAGGATATTTATAAAATACTATAAATATATATTAAAATACTATAAATGTAAAAGAACAAATACACGGATTTACTAAAATAAAAAGACATACAATGGGGAAAACATTAGCGTTGTGACGATACTGCCATCTTTTTCCGAATGTACTCGCGAAATTTCATTTGAAATGATAGACGATTGGTTGCCATTCTGATTTCCTGGGGAAGCGCATTCCAATGAGAAATAGATTGGACGAAGAATGATCGGTGAATGGAGTCAGTGCGGTGAGAGGGACATTGAAGAACACGGTTTTGAGATGAGCGCTGATTCCTAGTATGGTTGTCACAGATGTACTGAAAGTGGGGAGCCAGGTAGCTAGGGGAAGTGGGGGAAATAAGATAAAAGAAAACAAGGTAGTTAGCGCCATA
Source organism: Standfussiana lucernea (assembly GCA_964057025.1). Taxonomy (NCBI): domain Eukaryota; kingdom Metazoa; phylum Arthropoda; class Insecta; order Lepidoptera; family Noctuidae; genus Standfussiana; species Standfussiana lucernea. Next base: position 12,780,751 of record OZ059804.1, read on the forward strand.
TTCTGTTAGGCATGATTTGATGATATTATTTCCGTCAACCCATCCAAACAGTTGTGAGTTTTGAAAATGTACGTGCAGATCGGAAACTTCACAGGACTTTAATTTCAAATATGGGAGTTAGTAAATAAAATGACAATGACTGAAAAATTAAGAGATAGACCAATAAAAAGAGCGACTAAAACTAGTCTATCATCACCATCTGACATAATTTCTGATATTATCATAATTGATCATGGTATGAAATAAAGTCGTCTAAGTAAATTGATAAAAAAATATTCTATTTAAAAATTACCTAAATCCATTATTATTGTATGAACCTAACAAAAAGTAGTCCCTATTAGGTGCTTAGTGTGTGCCGTATCCAGATATTATCTCCACCGACTCCTATATCTGCAAGTGACACCCAGTAGGTAAGCGTCTCAAGAAGGCAACGCAGTAATCTTCGGAATGCGACCCCCGGCCTGTAATACAGTCGCCTCCCTTGGTTTGCTGTTTGGGGATAAGGCGGTAACACGTGTGCGACGATTTAGAAATACTCTTAGGTCCTAGTAAAAATTTCTAAATCAAAGTTTAATATATATATATTTTTAATTAGCCTTTGCTTTCTCGGTACGAAAATCTGTCTCGAATTGAAATTAAGTAATGCTACATACAAGTATAAAAAAAAATGTTTCCAAAGGTTGGAAGTTGAGGTGGACATAATAATAAATAGGTCGAGAAAATCTTGTTGTATTTGTTGAAAACCACGTTCTTCTAATCTAAGAGAACACCAAACTTACTGCATTGATTTTGTACGATTCACTATTGCGAAGACGTAGACGATGATAATAAAAAATTTGTAAGTTACTTTTGGTACATACAGCAATTAATGACAGAAGAAAGTTTAAGAGCCTATTCACAAAAAAGAACCCATCAAAACAGCCTAATTAAAACATCACACAACAAAAAATACTCTAAAGACAAATCTTCGAAAAGTCACGTACACCTTTCTCCATCCAGCCCCCTTAAGAAAGCTAAAAGTAGAGAATTCATTAGGTCGTTTCGTCCCACTCGAAGCCACTTGCACTTTTGATTGAGGAAATAAATGCCCCAAGACATCGGCTAATTCAAGAGGCTGGTAGGACCAAATTGCCCCAATTGTTCTCTGACAATGTGACACTAATGGTCTCGTAGGTTGTTTATGTTTTTAATATTGGTAAAGAAAGAAAGAAAAACGATTTATTTAGCACAGACTGCGACACAACATATTCTGCAGGTTAAACTCAGGAAATGCATCGAAAAAATAAATAAAAACTGACATTACCTACAGGTAGGTATGTCCCATCATCCTTTTTTTTTGTCATTTTATTCTGTGTATTCGTAATTGTAATTTATTGAGATCTTTTGTTTCATAGCGTCGTTCGTCTAGCGGCCGCAAGCATTACTGTTGCGCCTGAAGTCTTGATTAACTTCAATTCTCACGTCGGACAAAGTTACATTGGGTTTTTCTATATCGAAATTTTCCACTTGCAAGTTGACGCCTGGCTTTGTGCACAGTTGATGGCAATAGGCCCGCTTCTATCACATGAAACATGTCAAGTATTACTGGCGAAACATGGCTATACATAAGTACACCTTCGTCTTAACCTGCGGGTAAATTCAGCCGTAATTTTATGTTGTTACGTTTGTAATCAATTTAATAACCTCACCGAAGTCCCGAACAATACCAATTGATTTAAGTCCCCTTTGACATTAATAGTTTTCAATTTGCAAATTATATTCACGCTATTATCCCTCGAGCTATCAACACGAGTGCGCTCATAAATGGAGCTTCGTAAGGAATCACCTGCTTTGAATAAACGATCGATTTCCCGTACATACATCGTAAAGGCAAATCTTTACTTGAAGTAGGAACACCGGAATATTGGGAGCAACAGATGCTTGGAGAGAATGACGTGAAGTTTTTGAAGAAAATTGTCTAACTTACTAGATCATTTATTGCACATTGATTTTTTCGTGGTATATGATGTAGAGGAATGAGGAAAATGTTGTTAGGGAAGTTTTGAGTATGAATGTGGATGGGTATAAGAGTAGAGGAAGACCAAAGAAACGATGTATGGACTGTGTGAAGGATGTTATGCTAGAAAGAAGGTGACTGGTGAGATGACAAGTAATAGAGAAGTGTGGAAGAATAAGACATGCTGCGCCGAACCCTAATACATTGGGATAAGTGCAGCAGAATGATGATGATGAAAATAGACGGAAGAAATAATTCATTAGAAAATGTTATTTTTACCACACAGAAATTAAATTAAATTCACGAGAAAATGTTTGTTCATGTCATGTTAGCCATTTTTGTTTGCCAAAGTTTCGCCACTGACTTTTTTATTTGCCATTGATGTCCAAAATAATTTTCATCATTAATCGTTTTGTTTTTTTTTCCTGTGTGAGACAAATAAATACTTTTTCTTTCTTTAATTCCAAAATAAACTCCGAAATTAGTTACAATGATTAAGAAACCCTGGTTACCAATCCAAAAACTTGTAGGTAGTCTGTACTCGACAAGTGAGCTATTCTGACACTGTCAAATTACGTTATTAAGTAAGTTTTATAAAACAGCATACCTTAAATTATACTAACATAAACTTTCAAACAAAACCTACTCCAAAACTTCGTATAAACATGACACACAAGAACACAGTGTCTCCAGCTGGAAAACCTCTCAAACCTTCCGTATGGGATCAAGAAAAGCATAAAGGAGAGATGTGAAGCAATAGCCATAAAGATTTTATTGTGCCCCGGGAACCATGTGACGTATTACGATGAATGTAAAATATTCACGGTTCAGATGGATTATGAGACAATGGGTAATGATTTCGGATATGTTTTCGATCGGAGTTTTCAAGATGGCGCCCAGTTTTGATGGGATTGGACTGTTTAGCATATGGAGGTGCAGAGGTAATGTTGTATTCGAATTTCTTTTGTTTTAATGGAAGAAGTTCATGACAGGCAACATTATAAAGTAACTAGCTTACGCCCGCGGCTTCGCCGGCGTGGAGTTCGGTAATTGCCAGTAAAAAGTATCCTGTGTGTTAAGCCAGGCTATAAAACAATCTTTATACCAAATTCCATCTATATCTATTCAGTGGTTTTTGAGTGAAAGTGGAACAATCGATCCATCCTCACAAACTTTTGCATTTATTAGTAGTAGTTAGAAGTAGTAAGTTTTTACATTATGTCAAAATCTCTGGAACCTAACCCTTACTCAAACAAATTGCGGACACGGTTTTGGACACCGGACTTGAACAGATAATGTACCCACGGAAGTGTCCGTGTTCAGTGTCCACAGCCAGTCCACACTATGTTTCCGGATTGCTTTTGTGCGAACTATAAATTAAATCATAATTATATCACCGTGTTTTGTAAATGGATTGGTGATTGTAATAATTACATGGTGCAAGTTGGAAAATTACTGACTTATGTTTTCATATATGTACCTTTGATAAAGTATTTGGGAAAGCCTAAAATAAATAGATACCTACACGAGTAGAACTCTAAATTTTACGATAAACTCAAAAATAAAAAAAAACATGCCAATGGGAAAAACCCCTTCCTTAACTCAAAAGAAAAACATTCGCCTTTTTGTTACAATACATATCACCTCTCAAAATCACAGCCACATTCATCAGCATTCATCCCACACAAATTCACGACACATCAAAGCCACTCCTTCATTGGTCATAACAATAACCACCCTTACTGCCTTCACAATAAAGTTCTAACAGCACTTACCAGAACACCTTGACCCCTCTGTTCGGTAAATTTGTTCGGACGCTCATAAATATTGACCACTGTAAAGGGTTCTGGCTATTGTGGCCACAAGGTTCATTTAAGAGGCCGCTTGGTTGGACATCGTATTTAGATGTTAAGGGTAAGGTTTGCATAATTCAGGGGCAGATGTTCTTGGGTTTTCTTTGAAGGAGTTTATTTTTGTTTGTGGATATTTCTTGGTTGTTAGGGTAGTGTTTTGAATTGATTAAGGTCTTGTTTGTAAAGGGAAGTGACCAGTGCTGCAGCTGCTACGCCACTTTTCTTGACACCCCCTTTTTTGACGGCTTGATTGGCGCAGTGGTTGAGCGATTGGCTACTGCGCTGCGTCTCGCGGGTTCGATTCCCACACGTTACAAATATGTATTTGTATGGCTTACAGGTTGTTTCGGATCTGGCTGTTTGTGTAGGTGAGTGTAAATGTTTGTAAACGCACCCACTATACCGCAGAAATTCCTAGGCAGGCAAAACTTCTCGAAGATATTGTGGCCTTTCAGTAAATCTGAATCAATTACTCATAACAGTAGATGTTGAAACTTGACAAAACGGCGTAAATCTGTGTTTCTGTGTGTTAAAAAAACAATTGACATTCACCAATCTAGATTCCCTTTGATCTTTTCTTTATTATTTGAACCCAATATGTACAGGTTTATAATATCTACGGAACATCTCCAATGTATGCATCTACGGAACGTCCCCAAAAACTAAATAAAAAAAAAAAACAAAAGGTACCAAACGAAATCCAATCAATGTTTAAAAAATAACACACTATCAACAAAAAAAGTCGTTCCATTACACCCAATACCACTCTCCCTAATCAGTTCTAATCGGGCAGTAGGAAAACCTTGGAGAGTACGAACCATTTATTCGTTGGGCCACATTTGTCTGTCTGTCGGCCCAATAAATAAGACGAGAGGTATGGCTGGCCAATCTCGTCTGTGACCTATCTTGACGCATCAGGGACGATCGATGGAGACGGGTGAAGAGTGGGTGCATATAGAGTGATTAAAACGCCTGTAAAAGTGAAAGAATTTGACAGATAATGTATTGAAGTACCAGCATCATCGCATCGAATAAAAAGGCCGTATCCCTTAATAGCACTCTGATTTTGTTAGTAACATTTTAAGTCCTATGCGTCTGCCTTGCCTTTTCCCAGCTAAGTTGGAGTCGGTTTCCACCATTAACTTAACTACCAGAATACCAGTATTTTACATGGAGCAACTGCCTATCTGACCTCCACAATCCAGCAACTAGGCAATACATTGAACATAGATCGAATATGATACGCTTACTATGCGGGAGAAACCTTCACCATAATAATCTTTACAGCATCGCTGCCTGTTATCTACAACAAGAAAAGAAACACGTAGGTATTAACTCCTCTATACACATCCTTCTGATGTAAAACATTCATCGGAACTGTTCAGGATCATTACTCTCTGCCCTCGTTGTCTTTATTTCAGTTTATTTCGCCGACAGCAAGACTTTTTCAGGAGAAGTCTTTATTTCGAATATTTCTTTGTTTTCATTCGGAAGAACTTGTGTATTCGCAGTTTCAGTCACAAATTGAAAACAATCATTGTGTTTCCCCTTGTATCCAATGATATAAATCAATTTGTTGTTAATTTTTTTTTCAGAATCTTCATTATTTTGTCAGTAACTATGCAAAGGAGTTATAATGTACATTCAAAAAACTTCTCGCAGTCATTTTTTATCCTATTTCAGCCGATGGGTAACTTTTTCGATTAGCGATCTCACATTGAGTGTAAATAAAACATTTTCTGACCGTCTTACTCATTTGACTGGTAACAAAACAACTAATACTTAATTTTATCTGTCCACACATTAAAAAATAAATTGTATTTCTATTCAAAAACAAAGTCTGACACCTTTAATTAGCTCGTGAAATGCTCGCCCTAAGGATTAAACATAATTACTTTTGTGTCAGTTAATACCCAGGAGGACGAACACTCATTTTGCAAAGCGTCTTCATTTAGCTTGCAAACCTATACTATAATTATTAGGAGGGAAATTTAAAGTTTTTATTTCTCATTTTTAATGAAGCTTTTTTATAACGACTTTGATGATAACTTAATACAATTTGTCTGAATAAATACTAGGTGGATGGACCTTACTTCGGTGTGTTAAATAGACTAAATATTAAGCTTTTTGTTCATGTACATGTATGGAAAGTCTGGGGTTTATCTTCACCCACGATCTTCTAAAAATCAGACATTTTTCCAATACTAGAAAAATGTGCAGACTTCCGTATCTTAACAGTATATGAACATGCAACACTGATTTTCAATATCATTATAGCAGACGCGGCAAAAACTTTCGAAATGTACTATTTCAACTTTAATCACAAAAAACTTGGCACAAAACACAACAACACATAATTAAACAGCGAAACAGATCTTCAGATAACTCCTTAATTACCATAGCCATTAAAAAAATAAAAAGAAACAATATAAATCGGGATAGCACACCGAAATAAAAACTCTATAATGAAATTTCAACAATGGCAACACCATGAGAACTGCAAATCTCTCCCATTGGGAGCAAAGACAAGTTTTTTACGATTTCATAAAGCAACGAAACCGGTTTTTCATTTACACAGTTTTAGTGGTGATAAAATATAATTAAAATATTTTATACTTGCTTTATCTCGAGGTTTTTACGGTTTGTGTGCTTTTAGGAATGCGCCTAGGTTAGCAGTACAATGGGAAATTAGTGGCATTTAAGTGGGCCTCATTTTTTGCTTTGAAAGATCTCTAATGCACTAGATAATAGCTTCGAATATCTGTTAATAACCAGTACAGCACATATAAAGTACTTATACACACGCAGTAAACTTTTTAGCAATTTTGATTTATACATCTATACAAATAAATAAATTGAAGTATCTGTTTGTAATTTAAAAAAAAAAAGCTTTTTACTGTATGCATATGAAACTACTCGTACTATACGGTACTTATAAACAAAAAACATTTATTTAAATTTTTACTGTCTATCTGTTTGCCGCCCAAACTCCGAAACGGTAAGATAGATTTTAACGGGACTTTTACTGGCAAATAGCCGATGTTAAAAGGAGTAATTTAGACTAAACTTTATTTTAGTAAAAGAATTAAGATTCCCCGCAAAAAAAAAAAGCGAAAACCCTTGAAATTGTTAACAAAATCCGATTCAAATAGGGGCAGTAATATTTTTAAAATAATTTCATGCGGACGAAGTTAGCGGGTAACAGCAAGTATACAATAAAGTATAATTTAATAATAGCAATTGAACTGGGGTAGCCTTTTCCCAACTATCATTGGATCATCTTCTAGGTTAACCAGATGCAGCTGAAAACGTGAATGGATACATGGATTTTACACGAAGTGACTGCCTATCTGACCTAAATTGCCACATGTAAAATTTTCTTCTGTTAATTTTGTTCCTCATCTTTTATTTGGCAATTTGAGTACCTACCCATTGTAGCCACTCCAATGCTCATTGTATCCCAAGACTTATCCAAAAGATATAATCAGAAACACTCAGTTTCTCGAAATTAACAATTCTCGTAGCGTGTTTTATATTTAGCTGGAAAGCAGTAAAGTGTAGCATGCACACTGACTGCATTCGTTGTTCGAATGGGAAAAAAGATAATTTTAATTTTGTTTGAATTCAGTTTGTTCAAGATAATCCAGTTGTGTATAACGGGTGGGATTTGTGTTTACTTTAGTTGATAGTATAATTAAACGAAACTGGGACTGCTAAGCATGAAGTCCTGGGTTCGATTCCCGGGTCGGTCATAGTGTAATTGGGTTATTTTTCCATCACGAAAAACGTAGGCCGCATCATTAGTTCACATCTTTATTTTTTCAATTCAATTCATTTATTTCATCAAATATGGTAGGTACATGAAGTTCTTATATTAAATATTTAGTAACACACATTTGGCCAATACATAGCATGCAATAGTAAAAGATTTTACACTTAAGATATTAATTATTACTAGGTAACTACATTTTCTCAAAGTATGTACTTAACAGTTAAATATATATGTGCTTTAATGTATAAAATTTACAGGAACACTTTTGAAAGAACTCATCTATCGAATAAAAACACTCTTGTAACAATCACTTCCGCAACGCAATACAAAACTTATTGAAGGGTAGTTGACTAATTGTCCCAGGCAAAGCATTGTAAATTAAGGGAGCCATATAAACTTTTTAAAACAGGATAAGTTTCCGACACAGGCTAACACAGTTCACTGTTAGACAAAAACTTCTTGCGCATTATTCTGCTTTCGCGACCCCCAATTCAAAATAGATTTACAATAGTTCACGAACATCCAACATCCGTATTTTCAACAAGACATCCGCCAGCATCCCTCGGGAGGATGTCATCCGTCATCCGCGACGCGCACTTAATTGGAAACATCCGCGAACGAATTTAAATTTGAAATTCAGTTTCGGAATCGTTCTATCTGGGTAACAATGGCGCGTCTTTATCTTCTAAGATGGATTACTGCGTTTTGTAAATAAAATTGTGATTGCGTTTTAATTTAGAATTTGAATGAAGGCTCTTAGGAGACAGTTTCGCATTTTGTGTTTGAACTACTTAGGACTACAGCTTATCTTACTTATTTCACTTTATTCTTCATTTTTCATTTTACATACAAGGTTAAATTTCAATTGAATTATTAACAGGCCCATTTGGATTCCTAAGAAGTCGGTCAATGTCCCGTTCCAAAGTAGGTATAGATTCCCATGGACAAGTGTGGGCATGAAATTGCATGCGCAAACTTGTCGGAGATAACCGCAAATGATTTTTATACTAAAACTAACTGGGCTACCAAATAGAGAAAACTAATTTTCCCAAGTATTTGACCAAGCTAGATCGACTCTTCGCCCCCGTAAACTCCCATATTGCAACTTTCATCGCCATCGTTAGAGCCGTTTTCAAGAGCGTGATTACAAAATATATATACAAAGTAGTAACCCGCCCCGGCTTCGCACGGGTGCAATGCTGATACTAAATGTACATATAGAGCTTCCTCTTGAATCAGTCTATCTATTAAAAAAACCAAACAAATAACAAACAAACATACACACAGTACACACACATAGAACACACACTACATAGTATAAAACAAAGTCGCTTCCCGCTGTCTGTCTGTCCCTAATAGGTATGCTTAGATCTTTAAAACTACGCAACGGGTTTTGATACGATTTTTTATTAATAGATAGAGTGATTCAAGAGGAAGGTTTATATGTATAATTCATGCATATTATAGTAGAGAAAACATTAGTATCTACATTGCACCCGTGCGAAGCCGGGGCTAGTCGCTAGTTCAAATATAAACACAAGAGGTGAAGCGAAGGTGATTTGGAGAGTGTTCAGTGTCTAATATAATTATAACGTACACCAAGCAAATACAAGTCTTAAAAGCCACAAAATCAATTACAAACAGATTACTTATAAACCTTACCTTCACTTACATTAAAGGTAAATTAAAAATGCACCACTTACTTTCACCCTTTACCCAAAAGTGGGTAGTCAGGTGTGAAATTAGAAGAGAGAGTGCATCTGCCAGCACTAATTAGTAATTATTATAGTTAATTGTGCCTCCTTGTAGCGGGAAGATATAGATTAATGTTGCCTTTGAACTGTTTGCGGTTGGTTAGACCTTTTTTCTGAGGAAATCTGGAGAAAGTGGTGTCTTTTGCAGGCGGGTAATTGATTTGAGGCTCAGTGTCTGAAGTGCCTGTTCGCAATATTATCAATGTTGTTGTGAAATTCACTGCCACGAATAGTTTCGTACGGTAATTCGTATTCGTATTTAACATTCGTTTACGACAAAAAGGCCATTAAAAACTTACCTCTTTTTCATTAAGTAAATTCTAAATATTATTTATTTAACACTTCAAGCACAAAGCACAGAGGCGGGCTTAAGGTCAAAGCTCTAGCTAAGCTTTTTGCAATTTGCAGGACAGTGTCAGTTGAATCCCATTGAATGACTTTTTTATCATCAATAGCACCCTTCTGTCAATATCTGTCAAGCGCCAAAAGGACCATGCAGCACTGCAAACATAAAGCTCACCCAATACACAAACATTATTATCCTACTTTACCACTAGCTATGCCTATGACCTCTAAGTTTGTTTCGGCTGTTTCTTCTCAGAGTAGTCAGATACGAAACACCGGCCTCATCTAGTTTAAAAAAAAGACGTGTAAAAGTGTTAGTAAAAACCTATTTGCAAAATAAACATCATTTATCATTTACCCTACATTTTCATAACCCACCCAGTTATTAAATAAAAAACTCCAAGGTTTTCAACCCCGCATTACCATGTCGGCTTAATAAACTGTCTGGGTTTTTAAGCCAAGACTGAAGTCATTGTAATGCACCTATCAAAATGACGACACTAGTATCCTCCATTTGTAAAATGTTTTTCTGGGCGCGGCAAGCTGAAAAAATACCGCTGCAGCGATTGAAGCGGAGTTTTAGCGGTCAGAAAGTGTTGAAAATTAAAGTGACATTGCGTTTAACTTACTACATTATTTGGCGTAATGAAGTATTATTTGCAGTATGATGCTCCCGGTCAAATCATGCCTCATCTGCGGTAGTGTCCCAAGTGTTCGTTCAGAAACCTTGATAATCCGTACACGGCCCAAACAGTAAAAATATACAGTAGATGCACGAAAATAAAAAAATAATGATTTACATACTTCTGAAATCATTAGGTACTTTTGTGGTGCAAATATGGAAATCCAATTCAGGTTATAAACGTGAACTTAACCGCCTCCTTGGCTTCATGTACTACTGTCCTGTTGTTTGCACATCACAGGAGTTCATAGACGTACTGAAAGTAAAAAAGTCGTCACTTTGGGTTGACTCAATTTGAATTGTCATCAACACGCTAAAAAGGCCGCTTCCTGAATGTTTTAGAAAGATTGTATCAGATAATATCCAGCGCTTGTGTCGCTTTAAAATATGCGAATAAAAGCTTTGCCCGATGCAGCGATTACATTCATCACCGTACCGTAGGATGACCAAATTTTCCAGATTTTTCGCGAAACCAAATATAAAATATTGAAAACAAGCAGGATTTTGAAGTTAGGAAGCGCTTTAATAACTTTTTTTTTTTCAAGAGTTCATAAATCGTAGCTAAATGATAACTGACGCTCGGATCAATCTTCAGGTTAAGCCGCGCTTGCCTAGGTTAGTCTGTGGATGGGTGACCACCCATTACATACCGAGTTTCCTCCGTGCCTCGGAAAGCACGTTAAGCCGTTGGTCTCGGCTGTCATTTGTAGATCTTTGACAGTCGTTAGAGGTAGTCAGTGGCCCGGAAGTCTGACAACCAGTCTTGCCAAGGGGTATCGTATTACCCAGTACTAACTGGGTTGTGGAGGTCAGATAGGCAGTCGCTCCATGTAAAATATTGGTATTCAGCTGCATCCGGTTAGACTGGAAGCCGACCCCAACATACTTGTGAAAAGGCAAATGATGATAACCATGAAAACACAATGTTTACTACTATGTGTCTGCTTTTCATGCACTTACATAATTATTATAACTTAGTAACCACTTAAGTAATATTTTTTTTTTTGTAAATCCATGTTCTATGTCCAAATATTTTACTTTTGCTATTATTACACACTAGCTGTGTGTAATATTATAACGTAAAATAGCTTACTAAAAAATGATTGCAAAAGGTAGTTCTGTAGAGGCAAATGGGATTCTTTTACAAAATTTCCAACAAGCCATGGTCACTACCCGATGACGGACGGGCGGATACAGCAAAACTAATGCCTGCATCATAACGAGTGACGTCACAGACTCACCGTGTAGGAATTTAAACGCGATTTATACAGTTTAGTGGGAGCGGCAACCACGCCCGGGTTTGTTATGGTTTAGAACGATTGTTATTAAGCGAATGGAAGGTGCATGTGGCTTTTATTTGCCTGTGGGAGTGACTTAATTTAATGTCGCGGCGGTTCTAGAAATCTTTGTAGTTCTATGAAAAAAATGTTTCACGAGTAGAGCGGGTTTCACCAATGGAACTGACCGCGATCAGTACTAATCTAATTAAGAGTTGTAAGTGTTAAAAACTCTGAAACGTGATGTTTGTAGTGAAAAGTGAGATTAAACATAAATTAATTCTGTTTCAGATTTTATTTATCATCATCTGCCTAATGTTTTTCCAAATATGTTGGAGTTGGCTTCCAGTCCATCTGGATGCGGCTGAATCCCAGTATTTTTAGGTGGAGCGACTGCTTATCTGACATCCATAACCCGGTTAGTACTGGGTAATATGATGCCTAGAGTAATATGATTATGACTGACAAAGATCTGCAAATGACAGTCGGGACCAATGGCATAACGTGCTTTCCGAGGCACGGCACGGAGGAAGCTCGGTATGTACTGGATGGTCATACATCCACGAGCGGGACCGTGTCAAGCGCTGCTTAACCTTGAAGATCTACCCGTGCAGCTGTTTATATTAAGGCACGAGCTCTTCATATTTTATTTACTTAATATAACATCACGCCTGTGATTCCCGAAGGGTTGGGCAGAGGTGTACCTAATAGTAAGTACATCCACATTTAGCCAGTTATGTTTAAGTCTATTGCCATCAACCGTTCACAAATCCAGACTCCGTGGCTGTTGCCGAGAAATTCCTGATGGAAAACCCCAATAAAAATTTGCCCGACCCGGGAATCGAACCCAGGACCGCATTATCAGCAGTCGCGCTTGCGACCGCTAAAACAACGAGGCAGTTAGACCAACGTCAGATTTTATTTAACAAATAGAAAAAATACCAAGCCTAGGGCAATAAAATCCTACACAACTATACGCTTCCTTCGCTCTTTTGAATATAATCTAGCAATAACCAAGATACAGTTTCCTCTCTATAACATCTGAACGGATATTATTCAAATCCGAAAGATTAAAATCTCATTCATGCACTCGAATTATGGATCATAACCGAGCGCTCTTCGGAATTCAATCAAGATTCGATATATTGATTCAAGATGAAACAGATTCATATAGAGTGAGACATCACCGCACTAGTGGTTCCGTATTAGGGGAACTAGTACATCTATAGGGTGTTCCCCTAGTAGTGCAGATTACTAAGAGGCTGTGTCGTGTCGGAAGTGATCGTAAAACTTTACGAACTGGCGCCCTCTATCGGTGACAATCATCTTCGGGTACAGAGTAGTTTGGAACAGAAACATTAATTTTTTTGTATGCTTTTTCTTGCAAAACGTTCATGTAAAATGGTTTGGGTGCGTTGAAGGGATGTTGTATGTTGATGTTGATCTCAGACGAAATATGCACATATTTTTTTTTATTTATTTACTTATCCTTAAAATAAATAAATAATTAATTATAACGTATAATTATGATAATGATTTGTTAAAAAGGAATCCTTCACAGATTCAAATTGAAATTGAGAATTAACAACGGTCTAGAATTTCTATTTATTCATTTGCCTAATTCGAATATAAGAGATAATTCTAGTTATTAATTTGGACATTTAAGATGATTATTTTAAGATCCGGTAATTAATTATTAATGAGACATTTAATTTTAGAAAAAAAATCCAGATCAGATAATTTACTAAACGCAGCGATCTACAACAGCTAAGCTCTTTTCAATAAAAATGTAAATTATAAAGAAAACAGAAACAAAAAGGTTTCATAGAGCAAGAAAAACACAATATCAAAAAATGTCTCTGACTCCAACACCTACTCTGTGCTATAAGGGCTGAGATTTCAATAAACGACATCGGTGTTCTGATTGCTACGTTTGAAGACGCTCTACATATCCTCGTTAGTACTGACAGACTGACAGCAGTCACTGTTATACGTTTATCGACGAACGTTAGTGAGATTGTTCTCGGTTCAGTAGTTGTAGTTACTGTGAGTGATTCTGAATGTGGCGTATTTTATGGGTAAAGACTTGCTAAGATGCGAATTGTACCTATTGATAGTTTAATGTGGGGGTGCCAATAAAAAAAGTTAGAACAGTAGACTATGGTTGGATGTTGTTGGTATGGACCATGCATTAGTAACCTGGGTGGTCACTTAGATACTTAAAATGAAATGCACTTTTAGAAAGTAAAAATTTGTGACTACGAAAAATCCCTAATTGCGGGTTTCTGAATTGAGTCAAGTTTAGGACTTGTTAAAGTCTAATTAAGTTATAAATTTTGAAGTTAAGTGCTAAGTTACCTACGGATTGGTAAAAGAAGGCAAATCACACAAAAAAAAAAACGCAAATGGAAAGCCATGGGGGAGGCTATGCCCAGTAGTCGGACATAGTAGACTATAAGACAAAAACAATACCTTTTTTTTTTCGGATGGGAAATCATCAAATGACTTCTCCCGCTCTGGGCTGAGCGGGAGGGAGTGTCAGACTTTTACTGACTAAAACCTACCCATGTTCCTTCATCGCCCTTTGTGTTCCGGGGCCGCGGTATCTCTTTCGAACAACCCGCAGCACCCGGCAGGCATCGGCCCTTGCGGGCCCCTTCCCTATGCTGACATCTCTTTGAGGCGCGCGTGGAACACGAACGCACCGTCGACCACTTGAAGGAATCATCTCGAGTAGAGTAAGACTAGTTTAATCATCAAACACTTCAATCAGAAACTGCCAGTAAGACAGTTTGTAATTAACATTTCTCCACGTTTAAATCCTACATTCATTTCCAAAGTCACAGAAAAAAAAACATTCACCGTTTCTTTTTGACATTAACCCGAAAATGTTGACGGATAACCCTATTCGTAGGTGCTTTATAAAATATGCGCAGTTAATGAGTCGCAAACTTTAAATCCTTTACCGACGAGGCTAACAGCTCGTGAAAGGGTAAGATTAATTACTGACATTTTTGTTTTATATGCTAAAAATTATAAGGTCGTTTGGGCTGATTAATTTGCATAATAAAATCGTGAAAAAAGGACTTGTGAAAATGATGTGTCATTGTTGAAAAAGGTCGTTATTAGAAAAAGACATTGGTGGGGTGTAAGCTATAATTATTATTTTTTGATTGCATGAGATTGCGACTGCTTTGTAGGTCTAGTGGCTGCAAGTGCGACTGCTGAGCATGAGGTTCTGTATTCGATTCCCGGGTCGGGCAAAGTGTAAATTGGGTTTTTTCATAAGAATTTTCTTTTGTGCCCGGTTGATGGCAATAGGCTCGCCTCTTATTACGTGGGACTTAAATATTAGTGGCGAAATGTGGGTGTACTGTTAGGTAAACCTCTGCCTAAACCTTCGGGGTTAAAAATCTGACATTATTACTGTGGGTGAAATGCGGTATAAATTGTATACATAGTAGTTACTTATTTAAAAAAACATGAAAATATTTATGTTTATAATAACAATAGAATTCTAAAGTTTTGTGCATAATACTATGGTCTTGCACAAACAAGCATTAAGACAAGCTATTTATTTAACAATCAAACAGTGCAAAACTATCAAATTTGAAAACAAAAAAAAAATTAACTCGGCATTTTAGTCGTTCATACCGTATCTACATTTAAATAATATCCAAAGAATATCTCATAAACATCCATTAGAGGAAAGAATACATAATTTTCACATTTATTGGTCTTCGTCCAACGCTAATAAACTCCCAATTCGAGATTTATATTAAAATTCAAAGGGAAAGAGCTTTTGAATGAAGATTTTCATAGGATACATTAGAATCTGTTTCCACCGATTCGGGCTTTTGAATACGGTGCAAAGCATAAGCGATTTGTTAAACTACAAGCCAAGTCAGAGACCCTTGGGCGGCATAAAATCTCTGACGCTAGGTTAGGCACTAGCCACACGATAAAGAAAGAAAGAACTTACAAATATTTATAGTTTATTTAGTTATTTTTTGGAGATCATGCATATCTTGTCTTGTCTATTCTAAGACAAAATAATTTTAAATAACTTCGTAACCAGTGACACCAAAATAAATTCAGTTCATTACTCGTATAAATTTATTACGAAATTTAACAAAATGATTTATTACCAAGTTTTTATTTATTAGGGTTCCGTACCTCAAAAGGAAAAAACGGAACCCTTATAACATCACTTTGTTGTCCGTCCGTCCGTCCGTCCGTCTGTCAAGACCGTTTTTCTCAGGAACGCGTGGAGGTATCAAACTGAAATTTATATATGATACTTAGTTCTACTGTCCCTGGAAGCTGTAGAAAAATCAACCTTCTAAGTCAACGCAATCAAAAGATACAGCCACTTAGGCCGCAAATTTCCGCAAATTTTCGAAACTCGCACGGGAATCAAAACCTACAGGGTACTTCCCGTGAACTTAGAATCTTGAAATTTTGTACGAAGTCACGTCTTATAGTACAGATATAGGAAAAATTACGAAAACCGTAAATTTTTAGTTTCGTCGTATAAAAAAAAGTTATATACCCACAGGTTTGTACGGAACCCTCGGTGCGCGAGTCCAACTCGCACTTGACCGGTTTTTTATACATTTATTACAATTCTTCTCCTTTTCGTATTGACGCTAGCTATATACCTATTTGTATGGGCTCAGTAACCTTAAGTTAAATTCAAATCAAAAACTCTTTTTACCCAGAAAAGACAAGGTTTTTCGTGCGCCTTTGTCAATTTCACAAAATTCGAGTAAGTGTAAAAAAGTGTTTCCTTCTTGAATTCAAAATCGCTCTACAATCCCAACTTGTACCACACCCGCTGTCCGTTGGGACAGCAATAACAAGTCTATAAACCGTTTTTACTGCCTTTGTTCAAGTAAATCTATGTCGGTCTTGACTTTTTAAACAATGACCGTGTTTTTGTATGGGAACACAGATAATTCTTGAGATGTTTTTGAATGGGAAAATAGCGATTTAAGTAGAAAATTCTAAAGCTTCATTTTTATTATTGAGATACGTGTTCTTTTGTCCATTTTCGTTAATGCATTTTTTTTGTTTGTTTGTATTTTTAGGAATTAGCTTATAAGATTCTAGTTTAAAAAAGAAAATATTTTCAAGATTATGTAATCAAGCAAAAAGCAAGCGAAGGCCAAATCCTCTGAATACGAGATGCACGGAACTGGTTGACAGACATGGCGATGTATAAGCATAACCTATATCCAGCGGTTAATGTCTTTTGGCTGATATGATGTCGAAGGTGATGAACCAAGCAACGCACAATATTTTTTTTGCAATTAAATATTTTATTTTAACATTTATTTTGATTCCAGATTCCAAATAATGACATTAATACATTTAAAGTTGTCAAAAATTAAAGCCTTAAAAACCCCTTTTAAAAACTTATAAATAACTATACTGATGGGTACATAACTCAAGATCTAGTGAATTAACACATAAAATTAGGTCGCTGGACTGTCTACCAGCCATTTCGTGGAATATGAATTGGATAATTGTTTCAAAATGTGTCTTACGCCAGACTAGTGGACATTAAGAGATTATCCAATTACTTGCACGTAAAACGATCGCCCACATGTTTGGTAATCACACCTCTTCATTGTAGGGTTTGGAAATATTTAGAACAAGCTGAACAGAATAGAATGATGAAAGAGTAAGTAGAATGAAAGGATTTCTTAATAAAATAAGCGGTATCTTTGTGCTCTTTTGTCTGTATGTTATTTCCTGTATATGTGTTTTGTGTGTACATAAATAAATAAACAAATAATAGAAAAGATCAAGTCTTATTTCATGATAAATGTATAATATTTTATTATTTTGCTTGTATTCTGTGAATTAAACTGTTGATTACATAATTGTTAATTTTTAAGTCTCTATGCCTTATGCAAAAATGCATGGCTTGTGCTGAAATAACTGAAACATGAATTTAGATGATTTCCCATGCGTGATGTTGAGTGTAAAACAGTTTTTATGAAGCCAAGAGACAATTAGTAACCTTCCCGTCATCATGATTACTTATTTTTTGTTCTAGACCATAACTGGGAACCTTCCTATTACGGAGATATTGAAGATCAAACTTCCAACTTTTTCAAACACGTTATTTTTGTTAAATAAAAGTATAGTTTTCCTTTGAACAAATGCAACAATAATCGAATTAACATTAGCCCTAAAAACACGTTTTTGCCCGCTCTATTCGTTCTAAATCCACCACCACAGACCAACCATCTTAACTCACAAGATTCGCTCCAAAAATCCACTCCGGTCCGCAACCTCATTCGAACATGACACCGTTTTTAATCCTACTCGTTATAACCCTGGTGAATTCGGAAGGTACTGACAACAGTACTAAGTGCGATAGCTTCCAGGCCAACTTTAATTTGAAGGATGTGATTGGCGATTGGCATGTCGTGGCTATCATACCTGAAAATTTGTTCCCTGAGAAGCAGGTGACGTGTTATAAAGTCGAGATTAGTGAGACTGATGGGGTAAGAATTACATATTCTTTCATCTTAAAAGTGGCTGTACAGTCTCGACTGAAACCTCTATCCATATCCACCGAAACGGGGCGGAGCCAGAAACATAGAGATTAGACGACCGCTACTGATATTACAATCTTGCTCTCGCCCTTCCTAAGAGTGTTTTTGCGAGAGTGTACAGCCACCATAAAATAAGATTATGATCAGACCTGACCAATAAGGTTGAAAACTGGTCGACCGTCAGTGAGCGCGGTACAACTTCTTCTTAGTTGTATGAAGAAATGACCTAATATTAATGTTTTCACAGGGTAGTCTAAGATGGCTCATAAACAAAACAATAACATCACCAAAGAAACTGCTGCCAAAAGACACAGACGGCATCATAGTCCGGCAGAGATACCACACGGAGAACCCTTTCGATGTCTGGTCCAAATCTATCGAAGGAGTGAACGGGTGCTTCCAGCAAGTCATCTCTTTGGATATTGGCAAGAATGATATACGTAAGTCTTAGTTTCATAAATTGACATTCAGCTAGTCATTTTACCTGATATTTAATAAGTTCAAAAAACTTTTACTGTCACTCAAGCCTATCTTCCGTGATATCCCGTAAGTGACAGTGAAAGTTTAGTTATTCAAATTCAAATTAATTTCAAAATATTTATTTCATATTAAAATCCATATAATGTTAGTAGTAATATAACTTACCCTAAAGTTAGTATTAAATTAAATTGAGTTTAAACCATTGAATTGTTCGTTCAATGGTTCAACAGCATTTGCGTAATCAAATTTTTTGTTATAAAGAGTGAAAGCATAAAACAGTATCTGAAGTTCAAAAAAAAAAAAAAATACATTCGCTGCAAATTTCAAATAATCCATATTTACTCGTATGCGCGTCATCTGTAAGTACGTACTATAAAGACTCACGAACGAATTATTGTTCGACCCATATGCTGGGTGCTTAGCACCGAAAGTGTTAAATAAGTTTATTACTAAAATTTTGTAAAAAAAAAAAAATTAAAAAAACCTTACCTTTACAGAATGTAACACTAATAGTATCAATTATTGCATTTTCAACCTTAAAGACAAAGTGTGACCCACTCAGTCGGAATCGCAGTACGAACACTTGTACCTATTTGCTTAATCAGCTTTTAATGTTCCCACTGATGGCAAGTAGGCCACGACTCTGTGAGAAGGAGTGAGCCAGGATCCAGCAATCGTATTCGTATCGCCCATTGCGGGTTGTAAACTTATATTACCTACTACCTGTTGTCCGCGACTTCGCCCGCGTTAAATAATTATAATAAATAATAATAATAAATATCGCTGGACATTACACGCAGCGCCATCTAGTGCCACACTAAGCAACGAGGCTTGTGTCGTGGACACCAGATAGTTGATATACTACATAGATACTTTTTGTTTGTAAATACATACTTATTATACATATAAACATCCATGACTCGGAAACAAATGTCCCTGCTCATCACACAAACACTTGTTCCTACCGGGATTCGAACCCGGAACCCTATGAACGTAAGGCAGCCTCACTACCGCTGCGCCATTCGGGTCGTCAAATAAAAAAAATATAAAAATATTACTTCCCTATTTGAGTTCGATTTTGTTAACAACATCAAGGGTTTTAATTTTTTGCACAGAACTCTAATCCAAATAAAATATCCTAAGTTACTCCTTATAACATCAGTTTTTTAGCAGTAGAAGTCCCGTCAACATCGGTCCAGTCGTGTCGGAGATTAGCCGGAACAAACAGACAGACAAACAGCAAGCCAAAAAAATAATGTTTATTTGTTATAGGTACCGAATTTACTTTCATATGCATTCAATTAAAAGCTGTTATTTTACAATTAAATTACAAACTTCAATTTCATTTATTTGTATTGATTAGTAATTGAAGAGGAAATACACTAAGACCTCTGTCGGTTTTCTGTGCGTTCATCTTAACAACTTTGTTTATCATCTTACAGACAAGGCCCTAAAACATGACGCGATGATGCAGCTCCATCTCCTAGAAGTTGAAGGTTCACAGCCGTTCCTGATGCAAATGCTGTGGGGAAGAATGATTGCCGTCGTTATCTACCGTCGGGAACAGGTGAATTTCTTAAATAAGAAGTATCTTATACAGTGTGTAACAGACAGGTGTGGTCATATTAACGTACATACCATCAAACTGCACAACTTCTTCCATGGGACCAACATCGTAATCGTACATAAATATTCAGTTGTCCCATACATTTGGTTCGAGTGGGTATTGAAATTTTATATGGCAGCAAGACGACACCCTTAAATATGACCACTTTTTTCTGATAAATACGGTATAAGACTTTTACTATCGGTACTGGGATTATTTCTGGCCTCCCAATGAAGTTATTGCTACAATGATTCCTGATCACCCTGGGTTAGAAGATTACCTCTCTCGTCTTAGACCCAAAATTTGTTTGCACATCTTCAACAACCTTGACCGATTGGGACTGACCTGTGTGATAAGCTTAAGGGAAAAACAGTCAATCATCTTCAGTCTATAGAGATTCACGGCTGGCCATTATACTACGCTAAATATAATCCATTTTCCGTAACACGTCGCTGTTTTGAAGCAATCGCTTGATTTACATAATTATTATGTTTTTTTTCAGGGAGTGACTCAAGATGAATTAAAACCGGCGTTTGAACTCATAAACAAGCTAAGAGGACCCAAAAGATTACCGAAAATATGTGATAGTGCTTTAAGAGACATTTTAGTATTTTGATTACGTTAATTTTTAGAGGCAGTTTTACATAAGTGAAAACTACACTTTAATATGGACGGAAATACTTGAAAATGATTCATAAACCACCATTTTTGAGTAAATATAAACTAGAACTTTAATACCCATATCAGAAAATAATAAAATACAACACAAGTTTATTGCTTATCAATTTAATACCCAATGAATCTTCGTTTGAAGTTATTTGCGCTGGTCCAATGTCCGTCGGCTAACAAATAGAGCTTGCTCACGCTAGCATAACGGTGCAACGCTATATTGTATGGAAACGCCAATAAAGCAAAAATAAAACTAACGTTTCGAGGGCAAAGAGTATGGGAGATATTGGCAGACCCGTCAGTGTGATAATTAAGTTGAGGATGAGATCTATTTTATACCTATACGTCTGATTGTCTATAACAGCTATTTTTTTATATGTCTGTAAAATAACTCCTCAAAGAGGACTTCGTCGTCGAGGGCGACCGCGGCGAAGGTGGTGTAACGATTTGTTCGTGGTTGCGGAGCAAAAAAGGCCCGAAATTGAACAGGATAGAGAGGAAGGAAAAATGTTAGTTCTTTGCCCAGCAATGAGGCACGATGTAGGCTAGCAAAAATGCTGTAAAATGCACTGGATCATACAACGACATTGTCTGTTTTGCTTTCACTGCCAATAGGACAATTAGATAGTTTAATTAGATGTTTTAATTGAATGGAATTGTTGACATAAGTGGTTATATTAAGCAATGTAACTATTGCTCGAAAGAGATCGAAAATTAAAGTTTTGTCTCTGCATTATCCTAACAGAATAAACTTAAAGCTTGAATTCCGTCTCTGTTTGAAACTGTAAAGCATTTATGGGATTTATCAACAGAATATTGATTCTGTAGGCATATTGCAAGCACATACAACAGAAACAATACATTACGCATGTAATTCCTGAATGGTAAGGCGGTAACCTCCTATGTAATAAATAAGAGATGAGTCTATTACCATCAATCGAACACAAATCCACGCTCATGACTGCTACGAAAATATGCTAATAACACTTTTTCCGACATGTGAATCGAATCCAAGACACCGTGCTCAACAGTCGTGTTTGCGTTCACGAGACCAATGTTTATTACAAGTACCTCATCATCATCTGCCTAGCCTTTTCTTAACTTTGTTGGGGTCGATGCAGCTGAATATCAGTAGGTATTTTACATGGAGCGACTGCTTATCTGATCTCCACAACCCAGTTAGTGCTGGGTAATAGGATACCTCTTGGTAAGACAGGTTGTCCACTGACTACCTCTAACGACTGTCAAAGATTTACAATTGACAGCCGGGACTAACGGCTTAACGTACTCATTCATTCAGTACCTAAGGGGCCATCCATAAATTACGTTACACGAATTTCATGTTTTTTATCGTCGTCGAACCCAGTCTTTGTCACAGCTGGTCACATTTGTGAGACTTCCCCCTCCCTAGTGCGACGCCTCATATTTTGCAATTTTACATGTTCATACAGATGGAGTTGGCAATGTTTTTATCTTTTTCGTTAAAATTTTAAATTTCGTTTTTTCAATACTTGATATATCAGATTTTGAAAAGTGACGTCATGAAATTCGGATCCCTCCCCTTATCACAGTGTCACACTTTTTCGACCCCCTCCACCCCTTAAAGTGTGAAGTAATTTATGGATGGCCCCCAAGGATTATTACCGAATGTCCCTTCTGCCAAATTTTCATAATCTACCTACCTTCCCTTCTATCGTAGGTTCGTGACATTACCTTATTAACTGCTTTTCTTTATTGCCAGTATTTGAAAGATAATTCTTTTTGGTTACCGTCCATTTTGTATGTGGCGTGAACCTAATGTGGCCGATTTCGTCATTACTGTGGTTTCGAAATTGTCAGTAATGCTTGGATATTCGAGGAGGAGGTTATCAGTAATTGTAACTGATTTAGATGGACTGATTAATGGGAATGTGTTTTGCTGGGGAGTTTAAGTTTGTTCTACTTCATTTTCCTAGATATAACATTAAAGTGGTTTGAGAGCCGTCCTTCGAAACTTATAACCCTTCAAAACCGTTGATTCACTGTGATTGTTACAGTTTTGCTTGACAAGCTGAAAATAAAACATTTATTATAACAAAGGTTTCGTAGTTGGATGTCATAGACGATAGTTTGCTTTTTAGCGGAACTTATCTATAAGTGATTTACCATCAGTTATTTACTTTGCTCATAGTATCTATATGCTCCAACTTGGCTTGCACGAAATAAAAGGCTGTACCAGAAAGCAAAGGATTAAAAAAAAAAACATTTGTCGAGACACTTTCGTCATAGAAGTTGTTGTAATATTTTACAAAGTCAACCACGAACGGCTGTATGTTTCACTGTACATAAATACACACAGACAGGCGGCATCAGGTGTCTGATAGAGGCCAGTGATTGATTCGCGCTGGACAACAATTCAACTACTACAAATGCACTGAATGGGTTTCTGTATACAGGTTGTTTTACAAAATACATGCATATTTCGTTACGATAATTCTGTTCTATTGATCGTTTTTCTCAATATTGTAAACGTTCTGCTACTGATATCTGAACTATAAATACCTACTTAAAATCAAAAATATTAGATCAGTGTTAAAAAACTGTAACACAATTCAAAAGTCACCATTTTCAATAAAGGCTAACAATAAAAATAATAGCGGCAGCAAAACCAATAAAAATGCAAGTAACGACTAAGTTTAAACTAAAAACATACGTATACCAAAAGCAGAAATGAAATATGTCTGCAAGCAAAATCCACCTACAGGAAAACGTTCAGGAAAAATCTTTCACACAGAAATCAAACCGACATCCCCTGTAGTGTATGACAGGCATGACGAGCTGAGTCCGCATACAAAAGGGGGTGTTCCACTTGGCTCGTTTTATATCTATTGTTTATGCGCGACAGGGGACCGGCTTGATGGAATACATGCTTTAATGACGGTCGCCAAGGTATAAATAAAAAAAGGTTTTATTATAAATGACAGGGGAGGTTGAGTTTTGGATACAGCCTGTATTTATGAGTTTTGTTTAAATGATTTTCGATAAATTTTTTGTTTTGTATTGAGATTAAAAGCGAATATCACCAATAAACACCAATCGGCGATTCTATAGCAAAGAAGATGACACTGACAGCTCTGAAACACATTTTAATTGAACTGAATAGATTCAGTTTCTTTGGTGATATTCATCTCAAGAAGAATTCTAATGAAATCATATTTTTAGTTTTATAATTGTTTAACTCTCTCTTTTTTTTGGCCAGTACGTTTGAGACAAGTTAGTGTAACATGATACATATGTATTATCAAAACACTTAAGTCAATCATGTTGGAAGTCGTTGCAGAAATAGAAAATGGTCTAGCCTTTCAGGTAGCGCTGAAAATCAAATTTTGGAGGCTTTATTAGACCTTGAGATGCCAATGAAAGTGTAATTTTAAAGGCACTATTTTGTGGGACAGAATATTTTCACCTAGAGATTTTCATTTGATGATTTGAGTCAGAATGAAGAAAGATAATGCACACTTCAGAAGATGACATACTCGTAGACAAAATCTGGGCTGGCTTAATTTAGTTTGCCATCGACGACAGGCTAAGAAGTAGATGACATTAAGGTTCGGAAATTAAACCAAATCTACAGTTATTATACCCCGTAATAACTAAAGTAATAGTAAAACAAAATCCAATCAAACATTTTGATTGTCCCTGACCGGAATATCAAAAACTTTTAATAGCTCTTTAACTCCGAGAATCTCATCTTTGCACCGTGACGTAATTACCTAAGTCTTTTAGCAATAAAATGGCGCATAAAGACCATTTTATAATAGGGTCGTAAAAGTGACTGGGATAAGGGATCGCTTGAAGGTACTTTTTCTAATTTTACGATTCCGCTTTTCTGAAGCGCTTGCAGCAGATTTTTTTGTGCACCTGTGTTTATTTAGTGATCGAGTTAATTAAGTTCGGAGTAACGAGTTATTCTGTATATTTTTCCGAGCTTTTCTACGTGTCTACTTATGTATTTTTCAGACTGAAATCATGTATTTCAATTAAAAAAAAATAGGTTTTGAACTTTCAAGGCGTCGGTCAGTTGGTAAGAAAGTTGAAGGTAGTTGCTAGTTACAAAACGTAGATTTTTATGGACAAGAACAGGCAAGAATCACCATGATTTTTACATTGTTTTCAATTGTTATCGGGTTGCAAACAAGTCGGCGACTCATCTGATTTTTCGTGGTTTGCAACTTTTAATGACGGTTTCTTATACTATTTTAGGCGCAAAGTATTAAAGGATCGTTCCGATAGCAGGTGCCGTTCTCGTATTACCCAGTAGTAACTGGGTTGTGGAGGTCAGATAGGCAGTCGCTCCATGTAAAATACTGGTATTCAGCTGCATGCGGTTAGACTGGAAGCAAACCCCAACATAGTTGGGAAAAAGCTAGGCAGATGATGAGCAGGTGCCGTTCTGTAGTTTCTGCCCACCTCATTAGAAAAAGGCGTGAGATTATGTATGTTATACCATTTTAGGTAATGACTAGTTTGGAGTACTTACTTTACACGGTCACTGACCGCGATGTATACACAATAGTTAAAACACGCAGTGAAACATATGTGGGGGTCATTGGACAGGGAAGGGTTAAATTAATTGTTCAGTATTATCATACAATAATTCATATTTTTACATTAATGATAATCATAACCAATTACCTAATCTAAATCAATGTTATTGCACAATTTTATTAAGTTATTAAAATTCTTGTAGTGACTATTATTTGCATGTACTCAGTTAATTTAATATTTCTACACCAGCTATGGTAGTATATGTGAAACAATGTATAATGTAAGATCTCAATGTACCATATACTTAGAAATAAATATCTTTATCTTTATACCTTCTGTTAATTAAATTAAAAAATTAAATTAAATCCATTTATTTCAGGCTCGCGCATATTCCAATTACAAGTCACGCAACACGAATTAAATACAAATCACAATATAAAAATAAATACAATGTCATCAAATCAGAAATACAATGTCAAAAAAAAATTAAATCAATGTCAGTCTATACTTAATACGAGTACTATAAAGAGGAAAGATTTGATTGTTTGTTTGTTTGCATTGATTAGGCTCCGAAACTACAAGACCGATTTGGAAAATTCTTTCACCGTTGGGAAGCTACACTATCTCCAAGTGACATAAGCTATATTATATTTTGAAAAAAATTAGGGATCCTTGCTAAAACTCCAATAATGCAACCCAACATCCTGTTCTATACCGTAATATCCCGTCCTATCCCGTCCTATGCCATTACGTAAACATTAAGTCATTAATACGCACTGCGATCAAATACACCACAATTTTCTCCATGAAAAACTTTTTTGCAAAAAAAAACCGACTTCCAAAAAAACCACTAAAAAAGTGGAAAATAACTTTACTTTAGGAAGTCAGTGACTATTGTTTGTTTCATTGACTTTTTTGCCACCGACTTCCGAAAGTAAAGTTATTTTCCACTTTTTTAGTGGTTTTTTTGGAAGTCGGTTTTTTTTTGCAAAAAAGTTTTTATTTTACACTTTTTAGCTATCGTATCACACACAAATCCTTGGCAAGTATCAATTTCGCAATTTTTTTTACTTGGATGACATTTTTTCAAGCTATTTTGATTTCAAAACCAAACTGCTGAACCGATTTTGACGAAATTTCTATGGGACCGATCGGGAAGTAGATCCATTCAGATAAAAGAAGAATTTTTCAAATCGGTTCATAAATGACGGAGATATGAGGTAACAAACACAAAAAAAAAACATACAACGGAATTGAGAACCTCCTCCTTTTTTTGAAGTCGGTTAATAAAATTATTCTGAACGAGCTCCTCTTAAAAAAATTAAAACCAAACAACAAAACAAAAAAGAAAATCAATAACAACACCCTCTTTTTAGTTCATTACCTAGATCAAAACACGAGGTTCTATTCAAAAGACCACCCAATTACACAAGCCAACTGGATCACCGGATAAGCGGATTCTTTCGGACGAGAACGGACGTGTCCGCACGATTTTTCATTAACCGGACCGTGCGGACGATTATTAAAAGTTGTTCATGCGATTAATTAGTCGCCGGGGTCGGCTTTCATTATATTGATTATTGTTTTTGATGCAGGTAGTGGGTGAGGAATGCTCTTTGTTAGTAGGTATGCAAGGTATATTGGGGAATATTTATTTACTAAAACTTTATGCACAAGTAAAAACTGCGCAAAGGCGGGCTTAATGCCTTGGGCATTTTCTACCAGTCTACCTTAGGGTTATGCAGAGACCACAGTAGGTGCAATAACGGAAAAGAAAATACTAGAACATATTTATAAAAAAAAATACTTATAAATGTACATACATAAAACAAAATATATAAAATGAAGAGAGATAACAAGAAAAACTACTGCAACTTATTTCTGAGACGAATCTGCCAACTTCTTGTGTATATGCTCTCGAGCTTCCACTTTGAAAGTGAACCGACTGGTCACCGTCCTAACACTCTGAGGGAGCGCATTCTAAAGGAAGACCGCCTGGACAAAAAAAGATTTGATAAAACCAGAGCGATGAGCAGGACATCGTTGAAGACAATTATTAGCGGACCGAAGATTCTTGCTGTGCGCAGAGCATAATTATATTGTGTATTTTAATTACAAATTTTCACATATTTAAAAATATTGAGTATGAGAAAGAGCTCAAAGGATTGGCCTACAGTCGCACTAGATCGCGAAAAGTGAAAAAGGAAGGGAGGCCTTTGGCCTGCAGAGGGACAGTACAGGCTTTTAATAAGAATAATTAAAAACATTTTTGATTATTACATTATTTAGTCTTCATCCAGAAATTCTACATAGATAGATATTCACTTTCTGGTATTATTAAAAGCATTGTTTTATTGTTTTGGTTTGTCTTTGTCTTCGCTGAACTATTCACTTGATGCTATAATGTTCCATAGACAGATAAATAGAAATACAGTCTGCGCTCGCGTCTCTCTCTGTGTTGCCATTGCCACTCATGGCATAGTCAAACATTGTGATGACGTTGGGTGTTTTCTTTTTCTGAGTGTGCTTTACACACTTATTATACCTTATGTATTTATTCGTTTATACACTTTATTTATTATTATTATTAATTGACCGTGGCATCACTTTGGGCCCTATCAGAATACCAGCGCTGTGACTTTTTTAATGTTACAGCACCATGCTGAGATAGGTGCCTTTTGGCCTCGTACAGGACCAGTTTAGTTAGTTTGATTTTAATCTGTTCTTAAGTTTACTTTTTTTTTAATCTTCGTTTTATTGTCAAAATACCACTTTGTTTTGTCTAGTGCGAGACTAATAAATCCTTTTCTTTCTTTCTTTACATAGTTAATACGTTACAAATGTTTCTTACTAATTATCACAATAAAAAATAATACAATCATCATCTGCCTAGCCTTTTCCCAAATATGTTGGGGTCGGCTTCCCGGATGCAGCTGAATACCATTATTTTACAATGGAGCGACTGCCTATCTTACCTTCACAACCCAGTTTGTACTAGGTAATACCCCCCTTGGTAAGACTTTGTCATACTTTCGTGCCAACCGTGCTACCTATAACGACTGTCAAAGATATACAATTGACAGTCGGGACCAACGGCTTAACATGCTTTCCGAGGCCTGGAGGAAACTCGGTATGTTATGGGTGGTCACCCATCCACGGACCAACCAAGGCAAGCGCGGCTGAACCTGACCATCGACCCGAGCGGCTGTTATTATTTAGGCACGAGCTCCTCTAATCTAGCAGTGCAACTCTTCTGATTGAAGGTTAGTTACGCCTATGACAGCTCTTGAAGACAGTTTAAATGCACTGATCGCATTACAAAGTTAAAAAGCGAAGTTCGAAATTGATACCATGAAAGTATTTGTCTAACAGTTCAAAGAAAAAAGAGGAAATTAAGGAAAAAAAATATGACCTAAGTCTGTTTCTTAATCGCGGATATAATATTTACACATTTCCCGTTGTCCCCACAGTGGGGATATGGCAGTGGGGACAACGGGAATACACCGATATAATGAGTCATACTTTCGCGACTATATTACAAGAAAACAGTCTAAAATTACAACTGAAAATAAAGGTTACCAATTCCTAGTTAGAAATTTCCTTTAAGATTTTCCTAACTGCACCACAGATTAGATAAGCTCTTCTTAAATTATAACTACATTCAATTGCATTCCAACGTTCTGACCCGACATTAACTGCTCTGTTTTCTTTCTCTCATTCCATTAACGACTTCATATACCTTGGGTTTTAAAATAAATTGTTAAAACATTTTGTTCATTGTCTCTGCTTGCCTCCGAATCGAGCAATGAAGCGTGATAGTTAAATTTAATGTACACTAACCTAATGCTATAAAAACAAGTTAATCTCAATACACGGATCGCGCTTATTATGGGTAGGGATGTGGGCAGTCGATATTATCGATAGTTACTTATAACAACAACTTTACAACGGAAGACGTCTGTACGACAATTAAATATTAGGATTTTTGATGTTTCTGTGAATTCTAATTTATTTTAGATCGGCATAGTTTCTTTACATAGTTTTAAAAAAAAGACGATGTGTTAAAGTGTTTGTTAAAGCCTATATGCACAATAAATATCATCATATCACATTAATGTACCTAATAGTTAAATACGCATCGAAATTACGTATCACCCTTATTTATGGCAATCCGAAGGATTGTGAAGGAAAATCGTAATCCTTGCTTGATAATTATATCTGCGATCACGCAATGAATTTTGCGGAGATGTGAAAAGTGTAATTCCTAGAAAGATCGATTAATAGAAAATATCAAATGCGTTAGCCAAATGTTTAATAGGCGAAATAAATATCCGACTTTTGCATTCTTAATGTTATTTTACGAGACCTCAAAACTCAATCAACGACTTTACCGATAACTACCTTACCGCAACACCACCATCCCTCAAGCCCAACATTGGCCGGAAATAAAAATCGTAAATGAAGCCATTCGTGCACTGAGACGGTCCCCGAATGGAATTAAATACATTTCAGGACTACCCTCGTTTATCGTTCTTTTATTTCAGGTGGTAATGTTATTTATTTATTTGTAGGACAACTAAGGTTCAATGAAAGTCAATAAAATGGCTACTATAAATGTGTTCCTACTACCTACATATTTTTGCTACTTACTTTTTGGGTAGTTTTTAGGGTTCCGTGGACATAAATATGAAAAGAAGTAGCACACTATCTTGATGAAAGTTTTGAAATTCAAGTAGGACTTTCTACGTACTTGTTTGTTTGTTACCAAAGAGAATACTTTTTTCAATGAACCTATTTTTTTTGCAAAAAGACGGTTTATCTTAATAACAATAAAAAGGAGTTTTGAATAAAAGCAATGTGATAATTATGTCGTTTCAAAAATGCTTTAGATAAATGTATGTGCTAATTTTAACCTTTAGAACCCAAAATCTGAACTCTGCCTTTTACATATGTTTTTCTATCATAACATAATAAACCGTCACGTCCAGCCCCTTGTACTGGACAAGGGGTAGGCAAGAGGCAAGGGGTACGGGTTTCTCAATAGTAAACCCGCATTTCGCCAGTTATGCTTTTCCTACCAACCTTTTAAAAATTAAGTTACAAGCAATATGTCAACATACCTGCCCAACCTTTCACAGTATATAAAATTAAACCCCATTTCGGCCCAATAACCGAATGTTATCTCAGAGTGACCCACGAAAAAAGAAATAAATCTAATAAGTTGCGGCGCTGAAAGGAAATTGCAGTAATATGGTTTGCAGCCAAGGGGTAATGGACAGGAAACAATCTGGACCGTAACAATCTCGTTTAAGAACCAAATCTAGTTTAACGGTGATTTTATATTAACCGTGGTTTGACTAAGGTTTATGTTTTAGAGTGCAACTGCTTTTCGAAATTCAAAAATGTTATCTTGCAATAAAAATTAAACGATATTTTATTTATTATTTTTAACCGACTTCTAAAAAAGGAGGTTCTCAATTCGGTTGTATGTTTTTTTTTTTTTTTTTTTTGTGTTTGTTACCTCATATCTCCGTCATTTATGAACCGATTTGAAAATTTTTTCTTTTATCTGAATGGATCTACTTCCCGATTGGTCCCATAGAAATTTCATCAAAATCGGTTCAGTAGTTTGGTTTTGAAATCCGAATAGCTGGAAATTTTTGTGTTTGTTACCTCATATCTCCGTCATTTATGAACCGATTTGAAAATTTTTTCTTTTATCTGAATGGATCTACTTCCCGATTGGTCCCATAGAAATTTCATCAAAATCGGTTCAGTAGTTTGGTTTTGAAATCCGAATAGCTGGAAATTTTTGTGTTTGTTACCTCATATCTTCGTCATTTATGAACCGATTTGAAAAATTCTGCTTTTATCTGAATGGATGTACTTCCCGATTGGTCCCATAGAAATTTCATCGAAATCGGTTCAGTAGTTTGGTTTTGAAATCAAAATAGCTGGAAACAATATGTCATCCAAGTAAAAGAAATTGCGAAATTGATACTTGACAAGGATTTGTGTGTGATGCGATAACTAAAAAGGGTAAAATAAAAACTTTTTTGCAAAAAAAAACCGACTTCCAAAAAAAACACTAAAAAAGTGGGAAATAACTTTACTTTCGGAAGTCGGTGGCAAAAAAGTCAATGAAACAAACAATAGTCACCGACTTCCGAAAGTAAAGTTATTTCCCACTTTTTTAGTGTTTTTTTTGGAAGTCGGTTTTTTTTTGCAAAAAAGTTTTTATTTATTGATTATTTTATTGAGCACGGAACCCAAGCGTTTTTTGACAAATTGCTACGTTATCGTAACGTAGCAGGCTACGACGTAGCAGCCGTAGACATTTTCGTAGACGATGTAGCATTCAAATTATTCGTAGCTTGACAGTGATTTTAAATTAAATTCTGAAACATAGCAAAATACAAGTTAAAGAACATTACCTCTCTTTTATACTTTGATTCTGTATTTATATTATAGGTATATATTTATATATATATACATATATATATTATTAAAATAAATATATATTTATTTTGTTATATAAGCATGTATGTTTTATTATCTCTTTATTATGAATGTTATTCATTTTGTAGTTAATTTATTCTTCTTACACACTGTGTCTACGTTTCTTTTATATCTATCCTCTCGCAGGTCCGCTGGAAGAGATTTCTAAATGAAATAAGCGGTACCTTTGTGCTCTTTTGTCTTTATGTATTGTTCTTGTAATGTGTTTTGTGTGTACATAAATAAATAAATAAATAAATAGCTTTCAGATTTTTTTTTCAGTTTTAGTGTAAGGACAAAAAACACATAGAAAAGTTATTTGTTTAATTATCTTTCTACAAGCTTTTTATGGCATAATTTTTCAATTTATTTTTGTTAAAATGTACTTCTAGTCCATTGTGGACTAAACATAATATTTAACGCTCACGTATTTTCGAGTATTCCATTACCAAATTAAAACAACATCCCATCAAAAACAAAAAAAATCAACAACCAAGATTATATTCGCAACAAAAAGGAAAAGTACAATAACGTCCCCAGAGTATTATCAAAGATTACCTTTTGAGAGACTCGACAAAGACATGCATTTCATTAATATACCTTTTGACGATTTCCTTCTGTGAGGCTGATCATTTCGTGACAAAGGTACTCCCTGAGGTGGCTCCAGTTTGGATGTTATTGTTTATGCGAGCGGCGTACGTCAAAGAGACTAGGGCGACGATGGGAAACAGAAATGTGAGACAAGATACTTCGGGTTATTTGATTTCATGAAACAATAAAATATAAAAATGATGGATTGATAAAAGTCTGTTAATTTATATAACAAAATTAAGAGCTTGATGCAAATACTTAATAGTGTTTAGCTGGAACGTTACCCGTGAGCATTGTTTTGAGTATGAATGTGGATGGTTATAAAAGTAGAGGAAGACCAAAGAAACGATGAATGGACTCTGAAGGATGATGCGACTGAATATGAGGTGGCTGCTGAGCTGACAAGTAATAGAGAAATGTGGAAGAGGACAACATGCTACGCCGACCCCAAAAAAATTGGGATAAGGGCAGGAGAATGATGAAGTCAGCCAAAAATAGTGTCCTGATATTTGTTGGTCGCCTCAGCCGCACTCCATTGATCAGGCCGCCAAAGACTTGCCGCTGTAAAAGGCATCCGGCGGCGACTGCTTCCGCATGCACGCACCGTTAATGAACTAAAAACACAAGCTTAGAGGCTTTATACACTGCATGTAAAAACCGGGCGATGTCTTTGCTAAACTTAAGTTACTTTACATAATAGCCAGTATTTTACATAGAGGCACTGAGAATGAGAAAATTCTCAGTGGCTCCATGTAAAATACTGGTATTCACCTGCATCCGGTTATAAAGCCGACCCCAAAGTCGTTGGGCAAATGCTAGGCAGATGATAATTGGGCAAGTTCTGGTGGCAAAATGTGGCTGGGTCAGGTTGGACGTGGAAGACGTAGAACAGGGTGGTGTGGCATAGTTTTTTTGTACGGCGATACCTAATTGAATGTTATCGACAGTTGAAGAAGAAAGTCTAAATATTATACTTACATAATTAATATCATAGGAAATCGGAGCGTAACTAAGATTGTGTGACACAGCTTTTCCTGCAAAAGTTTTTATAAAAATCACTTGTTTTTTTATTACGTAGGGAAATAAAGGCTATAATTTTGCTTGTGCATTCGTTTTTATTTTAATTCAACGAAAGAGAAATATGGCTCAGATGAATATTTTATATGCGTGATGATACTTAGATGCCTCGACGGCTTCCTTGTCTTTCAGACAGAATAAATAGTAATCGAAAATATGTTTTGTCAGACGATCATTTTTTTAAAGATTAATATTATATCACCTTTAATAGGTGGGACCGGCTGAATTAGACAGGCGCGGTTCAGGGTATTGTAGTGCAATTTGCGTCAAATCGATGTCCAGCAATGGCCTGCCACAATTCATTTCATTTTCACACGTGCATAAAAACTAAAATTGAAGCAACAAATGAAAGTAGGTCTGTATCTATGCCTCAAACGTTTTGTGACCTTTCTTTATTTCCTAATGTCTAAAGCTGTCATTCAAAATATTTTGATCTCGAAAATTCGCCAAAACACTATTCATGACTTTATAAACCTTAGTATTTTTCATCAAATTCCCATCTAACAATCAATAAAACTCAGCAGTTTGAGTAACCTGCCACCGAAACCGTAAGTTCACACATGAACGCACCCGTAATTCTGTGACGAGATGGCCACGAATTGTGTTAAGGACTTACTTACCCTTGGCAAAACATCTGCAGTTTACAAACACCTTCTTCCAGTCTTTATAAGATTGATTTTAGAATAGCTGGTGCGCAAAGTAAAGGTTGGTTACAGAATTTCGTGGTTACACTTTTACCAATCTCACTTGCGTTTTGTATAAACTCTATTTTGATGACACAAAGGTGTTTTTGCTTTGAATTTTAAGTTTATAGGTTTGGTGACAAGTAAATCTTTGAGGATATTGAATGTTGAAGTATAAGCGAGGGAAATTTAGTCCTATTTACGGGTAACGACTTACCTTGTTAAGATTTGTATACCGTGTTATGTTGGATTTTGAAGATTATGTTTTTTATCGGGATGTTTTGTGAAGTGAATTTACCAGAAACGTCATCAATGGCCATAAATTGAACTTGTAAACGATACGTAATAGTGATGTTATGCGATTGTAATTAATGCGTTTTATGTGAAAGTAAAGTGGTAACTTTAAGGCTTCTTCTACAGCACCAACTTACTATAATGTTGAAATATCAAAACAGGAGATCCAACGTACACTTGAAGTCGTAAATATTAAAATCTTAAATTCAATGACAGACATTGAATAGACAATCAATTCTAGAAGAATAAGAGTTCTTTTTATATCGGAAATAAGCACTAACATAGGGTTTTTATGAATTCATCCCTTAAGTACAGGTGTTCAATATACGGAATGAATTGTATGGAAGTTCACAATCTTTACCGATTGAAAAACTTTGGCTTGTTCTCCAATAATAGCAATTTTGCAGTATATAGTAGGTTCATTGCCTCTAGGTTCCACTCTGGAAATCAAATACCTAGCCACAAGATACAAACAAATTGTATAGTTTGGAGCTCACTAGCAACAACACTATCTATGTTAACTAGTTTTATGTAATATTTTAAGCCACTTATAACATTTCTTGTGTATAGACCACCATCTATACACAAGAAATGTTATAAGTGGCTTAAAATATACACAGACATATAAACAGATAATACATAAGCAGGTTCTATCTATATATATATTATGTATAAACTGTTTAGTAAATTTGAAAAAAATCGATTAAATTACTTAGTTATTGGCTATTCAATATTCCAATGTCTTGAAAAAAATAACATTCTCATTTCAAATTTCCAGTTTGCACTTCAGTACACTACGGTCTCAGGTGTACGTCGAACCAAGATTGCCCCAGAAATGTCCTCAAATAATAATATAATGAAATGAGATAATTTCGGCTTTGGACCCATCTGGCTTTGAGTTTTAAAGCCTCGGCGATGATACGCTTAATTTGAATAGCTTGTTAAAATTCATTGTCAATATTGTTCTATTATTTTTTATGGAGGTGTAGTTGAAAAGAATGAGAAAATTAATTCAAATGTTTTCTGAGTGAATATCTAAAGTTTTTGCTAAGAAATTCATTCGAATTTATTTTGTACAGAATATAGAAAAGATAAATAAAATAATTAGTAAAGGTTGAATTACCCAAATTACACATTGATTAATTATTTAACTGAAGTAGGACTTTAGAAAAAAGTTTCCAGCGCGTACAAAATATATATAAAACCATCGTTCAGCTTTACTTCACGTATTACAAAAGCGAAAATACTATTTTTTTCTAATAAAAAACATATTATTTCGTATCACAGATTTTGTGATAACGACACAATCATCCAATTAAAACGAACCACAGCAATATTTCTTCAACTAATTAACAGTATTATTTAAAATCGCTCAAACGTTACCCTTATGTATTCCATCCCTCTCGGAATTAAAAGCATGCTGTCGGGGTGGAAATAGGTCATGCGGACACCGCCTTTAATCTGTTTAATTAACATGGAAAAAAGGTTCGATTTCACCCCTAGGGTTATGGCTAATGATGTGTTAGTCATGGGCATGCGGGTGTTGAAATAAAAACAGATTTTTTATGCGTAGATATTTTTGTATGTATGGAAAAATGTTGTTGTTTACTTTTTATCATCATCTGCCTAGCCTTTTCCAGCTATGTTGGGGTCGGCTTCCAGTCTAACTGGATGCAGCTGAATACCAGTATTTTACATGGAGCGACTGATATCTGACCTCCACAACCCAGTTCGTACTGGGTAAAACGATACCCCTTGGTAAGACTGTCAAATATCTACAAATGACAGCTGTGGCCAACGGCTTAGTGGTTGTTTACTTTTTAGGAGTATTAAAAAAAAATGTTCGTATAGCACCAAAAATCGCCAAACAAACGCGACGGTTTTTGATTGAATAAAGATAGGAATAAATGAAAGATTTAAAAACCTATTCTGATAAGGTTAACTGAAAACGACAAGAAAGCATGTGCAGATTCATTAACTAAAGTACCAAAGCCAGATTTTTGTGATAATAATTTTAGATTAATGTTTAAACAGATATTAAAAAGAACGCCTTGCCCTTTCTCCCAATAAATCCAAATGCCAACCGAAAACGCACCACAACCCTATGATCATTTCGCAAATAAACGTAAACGCATGGAACCGTAACAATAACAAAATTCGGTATTCCTCCGAAAGGATTTGAGTATTTCTCGGAAAGGGTTCCTCAAATCTTCTCGTCTCGCGTCAGTGGCTTCATGACAAATTGCCTGTCACAGCGAGCACAGGTAATGTATGATTTATTGTTGGAATTGAATACTCTTTTTGTGGTAGTAAGCTAAAAGAATTTTGGATTATGTGCGTTATAATGTGTGGTTCATGTAATGCTTCGTAGCATTCTATTCTATATATAATTATGGTCTCGTAGAATTCGCTCCCGGTGTAGAATAGAATAGACGGAATGTATTTTATTTGTACACCAAAGTTGAGACACAACTGTTTTAAAATATTGCTAATTTTATGGATACAATGGCGGTCTGGTTGGAGACCAGAAGCTAATCGTTGTCGTCGGAAATTATTCCACGGGTACATTTTGAATAGCCTGTGACATTTGGGTATAATGTAGCCCTTATTGAAAGAATATAATATAGCCATTATTGAAAGAATTTTCAAAATTGGATTAGTACATCCGAAGATTACCCCCTATATTTATTTACAAACTAACAAAGTTTTCTTCTTTACAATATGTTATTGAAACAGTAACTTGTAATGATTTTAGGTTTCGATGATAACTTTCCTCCGTGATAATTATGATAGACATCATAAATTATGGAAAAATTACTGTTGAAGTCTTTGATTATACACGTCATGTCTAGATAGAGAGTTCGAACGCCAAAAAAAATATCAGGCAATAGTTGGCTCATAAACTCATCCCTCAGTGACGTCACTGTCATAGTACGGTAAATACGCGTTCAGTGACATAAAAAAATGACGATTTGCGCTATAAAAGTGTGCAGGAATTACAAAGGACGATTGAAAACAACTAAAAAGTTACCTATCTTGATAGGTAAACTTAAAAAAATATGCTAGGTATATAATAATAATGTTGTTGTTAAAAAGTTCATAACTAGAATATTAAGAATAAATAGCCTTAAATAGCAATATCTTTTTCATTACAAATAATTTTACTTAATAATTCATATGCACAAACTCCTAATATGTGAAAAAAAACACAATTAAATGAATTTAAATTTAAAACAAATTATAGATCTCAAAAGCAAAACATTTATTTTTCCCTCCTTTAATGGGAAATATTCAAGGGCTGGTATCACTCAGTACGCCCCACCGGTGATGCGCGCGCTTGTTAAACAGTAGAAAATCGCTTCAAATCTGGCCTGTTGTTTTTGTTGCGATTGCAGCACAACACTCTATCTAGACTTGTGTATAATCAAAGATTGAAGTATAAACCGAAAGCCACCATTACCAGAAGAAACGACATAATTCAATAAAAAGAACGTTCATGAATAAAAATGGAATAGACAAAAAACTCCATAGGTAATGATTTTCCCGCAAAACACCATAATACTCGATTATGTCTGTCCCATGATTTGATTAAACCACCCTTATATTGTACAGTTCTCTTTACACCGATTTACCAAAAATAGTGTTGCGTTTAAACGGATTTTGGGGAAATTACGGATTTTGGGGAAACTGCGGATTATTATATTAGGGGGTGAATATTTTTTTTGGGTAAATGTAATTATTGTAATGTAATGTGTCATCTTATTGATTGATATTTAAGTACGTATCGGTTTTATTGGGATATGGACGCCATCTGGCTAAGTTTTATTTGATTAATAGGATGAAACGTTTCTAGGGATTTTTGGCTGACCATACGATTTTGACTATTTATGAAAAACTTATCTAAAAATAAGCGTTAATTAAATATATTTTATGAATTATTGACAAAATATGAAATACAAATTACCTTTGTTTCTAGAAATAAATGATCTAAGTAGATCTACATAAAACACAGATTTTAAATACATCTTCAAACTTACATCTGCTATTTTAACTCTATTCGCTCACTCCTGCGATTCAAACCCGCGACCCCAAGCATTATAGTCGGACCCTCCGTTATATTGGTAACAGGGTCATCATTTATGTCATAGAAGTTCCGACCCGATCTCACAGATGGCGTTATATGTAACGTTATAAATAAGTGCCGTTAAATTTAATTTTACTAATTTAGTAGTTAATGGAAATAAAAAATAAAAATATATTTTTCAATAAAAATATGCAATGTTTTTTATTGACTGAAGTACACCTTATCGTGGTAGAAATTGAAAATAATCAACATCGTCTGCCTAGCCTTTTTCCCAGTTACTGGTTGGACTGCTAACCGAATGTAGCTAAATAGGAACGACTCTCAATCTGACTTCTACAACCCAGTTATTGACTGAAACATAGGCAAAAAAGAAAATGAACGGTTCATTATAATTTTGCGAAACTTTTGTCTTATTTGTACGAGTTTAGTAATGAAACAATACAGAATCTACTCTCCCTGCTTATCCTTGCTAGTAAGAAAGGCGCCAGTTGTCCACCTATATCTCGAAATAGACCCTCAGTTCAGAAGTATTTGAGGAAATCCAGTTACACTCTCATATACAGGTGGTGTCTTTCTATGTGGAAAGGTAAGTTTGGAAAACTGGTGTTCTTTTCTATGTTGAGTTTTTTTAAGTGTCCATTGTTATACTTAATGTGCAGTAATTTTTTTCTGATCACCTCTGAAAACTAATTTAAATGTAATTTAATAACAGATTGTAACAAAATGGCATTCGAATTAATGGAGTGAGCGTCTCTGCGATGCCCATGAACCATTGCAAAAATATGTAGTTATGATTCGAAAGGCATAAAATGAATCCGTGGCGTCCAAATTGTGTAGTTTACCAGTTTCTGTGCACGGCCTCGCCCGCGTGGGTTCCGGACAAAAAGTAGCCTATCCGGAATAATGTACCATTCAAAGCGTGAAAGAATTTTACAAATACTCGTGGTTCCGGAGATGAACCGTGGACCCTATTTGTAGTATTAAATAATATAGATTTCCAGTACAGAGGGTAAAATGAACGTCGATTTACTTCGAGAGGTTCTTTGAAAAAATATTGTATTGACCTTTCCCAAAACAAACATCAACCTGTATCGAAACAAAACGTATGAATGTTGCATGACGTCTTTCCCGCGCCGATATTATTTACCGCCCCCGGCCATAAACCTGTCGCCGATGAAGACAAACGGCTATAGACGGTACACGGTAGCCGCACATTTTTTGGTTGACCCTACTCAGTGACCAGGCATTTGCTGGAAAAAATATAAATGGACAGACGGCATAATAATG
Source organism: Standfussiana lucernea (assembly GCA_964057025.1). Lineage (NCBI taxonomy): Eukaryota > Metazoa > Arthropoda > Insecta > Lepidoptera > Noctuidae > Standfussiana > Standfussiana lucernea. Next base: position 12,820,795 of record OZ059804.1, read on the forward strand.
TTGTGGGAAATTATTAGATTATGGTGTCCTTAAATAGTTTTTGTATTTTCTTACATTTGGAAATGAACAGTACATGGAAAGAATAATGCAATGCAGAGGTTAAGAAGGTTGACTTTGATAAGAATACTTATAATTAGGTTCTTGATCTTCATCCTTGTTGCAATCTGAGGAGTGAGGACTCTTCAAACTGCAACAAGGAGGCTGGTGAACAAACGTTTGGTGATAGATTGGCCTTTCTGAGACAAACCCTTTTGCTCGAACCAAGCTTGAACATTATTGACGATGAAAATAAAGTATGGAGTATCTTTTTTGTTTTTCCTTGTCCACATGCATATTATATTAGAATTAAGTTGCAGTAGTATTTTTTGTTTATCTCACTTAAATTTTTATATTTTGTTTTATGTGTATATATATATATATATTATATTCTTATAAATATTTTGTAGATTTTTTTTTTGTTATTGCATCTACTGTGTATTGTTTCTGCATCACCATAAGGTAGACTGGTAGAAAATACCCAAGGCATTAAGTCCGCCTATGTACAGCTTTTACTTGTGCGTAAAGTTTTAATAAAATAAATAAATATAAATTCTACTTACTTATAAAACCATCACAAGAAGACGCATGACGACATTACTTACCAACAAAAGTATCAAAAACATGCAAATCTGCATTTTCAATCAACAATAGAAGATTGAAAATAAATGTAATCTGCGTGAAACGTCAGTGGGCACGCGTCGAGACGTGTCGTATCGTGTCGTATGCAAATACGACATTAGATAAATATGGACAGCGGGGTTATAACGGATTTGCATTTTTATTTTTAATCACTTATGGTGTATGTTGGTACGGCCGATTTTGTGTTTAGACGCCAGAAAGTTACAGCACTCATTTTTAGATATAAAATCATTGTCCCTACCCAAATTTCCTTTTTTTGTATTGTTCGTCGTGCCGTTGAGTTCCTTGAGTTATAAGTTGAGCATTTGAGCTACATGATAACTGACAATGCTTGCACTGGCTGGACAGGTCCACTCAAATCTGTGTGGTTCTTTCTTCAAAAGACCATATCAGACACTAATCTGCATAATCCTCATGTGAGTTGTCCAAGATTATGTCTGGACCTTAAAAGAGACTTAGACCTCCGAGTTTATTTCGGCTGTTTTTTCTGAGAGTAGTCAGGTACGAAACAACGGCCATATCTAGTTTTAAAAAAAATATGTTTGTAAAACCTATTTGCAAAATAGGTTACTTTTACTTTACTTTTTTACTTTTACTTTTCATTGATTTTCAGATCAATGGTTCCCACTATACAGTTCTTTACCTCTCTCTGATAGCTTCAATCCAACAGTAACTTTATTATTTGATTTTTTGTATCTACTTTCAATAAAAAGACACAAATTAAAATTTCACAAATAATGGCAGTGTAATTTTTACACAAAGACATTTTTCTCACCCTTAAAATATGAAGAAAAGCCCGACACAAAAATGATAATTTTCTTTCAAGTATTGCTTCGGCCATCTGTCTCAATCCTAAGACACGTTGGAGAGTTCTGAACGGTACTTAAAGTACCACTTGTCCCCCCAAAATGCATAGATATGTATGGAAGGAGGGTGGGTATAATGGATCATACAAATCTGTTACAAATTTTTGAGGGACACAATACAACTTGAGGGACATTTTGATCGATTACTGGATTTTGTGATACTTTTGAATTTATTTGGGAATGTGAACTGGTCGATTGAAGTTGAATAGTTTTGCTTTTATAAATAAATTATTATAATGTTGATATTAGGTGGTAGGTTTATTATTTATTACAAAAAAAACCTATTGATATGCCGTTTGAGCTCGTGGGCTGCAGCTGAAAATCAGCGTCAGGTGGTATATCTTGTTTTGCCATCTGGCATTATGCTGAGCTGAGGCCCTTTTCGTATTAATAGTTTTGTTTATTTATTTTGTTTAATTTTAAGGTGTTTCTGTTTTTTATAATGCCAATAAACACAACTTTATTTCTCTTATTTGAAACCTTTCGTCAATTTGCCGTATTAAAGCTATTTGATACTAAGCGTCAAAGCATGACAGCTGTTGTCATTTAAGCTGGCAGTCAATATGCATAACCAATAATTTACTTGATTTAACATCAGACAAACGGAACTTTCGGACTGATTTAACTAAGTAAAACGATTTTTCGTAGGTTTAAATGCCCAAAATGATTTCGTGTGGTTAGTGCCTAACCTGGTGTCCGAGTTTTTATGCCGCCCATGGGCCTCTGACTTGGCTTCACATGCCGTCGAATATCTCTTAGGCATGTTTGGTTTCCTCATCATGCCGAAAATTGATATTAAAAAGTTTGTACTGGCGGTGATAGCCATGCAAATCTCCACAGGTATAAAATACATATAGTTCTAAATAAGATCTATCATTACAATTTTCCAAACTTATTCCAAATTTTAATGTTAGGTATAAGTGTCATTTTGGCTTGAAAATACTGTTATCCAATTTTAGTAAGAACCCCATAAAAAAAAACCTCCATTAATTTCATCCATTCTCATATAACGTATCCCACCCTTATCACATCGTATCATGTTGCTAAAACAAAATATTCTATACGACACCGCTTTTAAAACAACCGATGATTTTTTTATAATATAATTGCTAATTTGCCTCATCTCTGTGTTCTCTTATCCCTCGTTGTAAAAAAAGTCGGAGCACACGAAAAGCGATACGATCTGAATCAAGTTATAAAGAAAAACTTTATCTACAGCTCGTATAACCTTTAAAACATTTTCAAGAAGCACTAGATCACTACAATTCATAGTTAAACATCAATAATGAAAATAATATAATTATGCGAAATATATTATCGCATATACAAGGTAGAACACGCTACAACTGTTAAGATGTATTCAATACATCATTCTGAGCCCCCAACATTTAAGATTTTCATCGGTAATTTGGGTTCGTCACCAACTCGACACAAAAGACTGAACACACGTGTGTCCAGTTGGTGAAACTCAAAATTAGTATCACTTATTATTTCGTCATCCGGACACGCCAAGATTTTTACGCGTGTCCAGATAGTGAAACTTAAATTAAATCACTTCTATGTTTCGCCATCTGGACACACTCAGTTTTTTTTGCAAAAAATGTTACGGTCAAAATTTATGGAACAGCTATTTTTTTTCTGACTTCAAAAGAAAGGAGGAGTTTCTCGATTCCGCTGTAATTTGTTTTTTTTTTTTTTAATTTTAAGTTTACAATGATGTACTAAATACGTGGTAACCGTTTTAACGTCGGTGTCCCTTCTACGCTGCTATACCATCATTCTCCGGCCCTTATCCCAATTTACTTGGGAAATGTGAAGCATAATGTTATCTTCGCCCCTCCATACTTCTCTTCATCTCAGTAGACCTTTTCTAGTCAAATCATTTGCCACACAGTCCATAAGTCCTTTTTTTTCTCGACTTGAATGTGCCCTGGCGGTTGAGAGTATGTCATGCTCACTCAAATGTCTCGCTGATGGTGGCGTGTGTGTCGGGTCATTTAGTTCCCTTCAAAATGGTTGAGTTGAATGATGGCTGATCCATGCGTCATGTTCGTGAACGGGCGCTGTCAGTTGTGACTGGTCATCTCTTAGTTGCCACGGTTTATTTGAACTAATTATTTTGTTTTTTAATTGCCTTTTTTTATTTGTTCTGTGCACAACACTTTTAACGTGCACGTCTTGCTACATCGTTTCCACATAATGTACCATCTCTACAAGAATGATGTATCCAAGATTTTTGTAAAAACATTTAAAAGAGTGTCCATGGAGTTTCTTGCCCATTCTTCTCCATAGAGATCTACGCTTTGGAATGGGCAACTACAGTACTTTCACAGTTATTATGTCTTTTGACTGGGACTGTAGCTTCATTTTTTATAGCTGTCTTTGTTTCGACAATTCAAAAGTGCCTGTAATTGGCCTACTTGAAATAAATGCTTTGATATTTTTTTTTTAAATAACACTATCCTTATGAAATTTTCCTCATTCTTTCACATCAAGAGCAGTACCATGACAACCGACACCATGTAGCACCGAAATACGATATCGTTTAGTAGATCATCGCACTAGTTGGTACCGTACCTTTAACACATCCCATTTAAAAAATTTCAGGATTATCTCTCGCTACCTGATGAATTATTATTTCTTTTTTCCTTCCTTATTTTCATCCGAATCTGCTCTAATTATTTCCCCTTGAGTAAACAAAGGGAATGAGGAATGCTTTAGAGTGCTATTGTCGTTAAATAAAATGGCTGCTTTTTGGTTATTTACATTTACATCATTGAAAGATTGAATAGACACAGGTTTGGATATCGGTAATTATGTTTGTTCGTTGTTAGGAAAATCAAGAAGAAGTTTTTTTGGTTTGGTTAGGTTTTTTCATCTTTAAATCAGTTCTGATAACGTTTCATACGGCCAAGTCCCAAAAATTTCAAATATTGCCTTGAGAAAGTTTAATAACTTTCTAGTATATAATAAGTAGGTTATTAATGATATTAAAAACAAAAGAATTGAGTATTGCGTATTTAGAAATCACCAACAATTCACATCACAACATCACATCAAAAATCAATACTAAAAAACACATCTATCATCGCGAATTCAAACCGTATCACGGACACAAACGGACACAATTCGACACTGATGTATCACTTATCCCTGAAGTTCTGCTTACCCCAAGGGTCGGTAATCCGACGACATCTTCACAATTACTTGCCCTTACACCCGCACTCAATATTGCTTTACACAATAGAGGTCGGGAGATAGACATAGCTAGCTAGATGTGACCATGGTCACGAAGATTTTGAACTTTTGAAATTACTTAAAAATCATCAGTATTTTTTTGCGTATGATTGAATAGGATTGTATCCCATTCTAAAAGCCAATGTATAATATAATAGAGTGTTAGAGGCCGATGATGATGTTCCCATTCTAAAAAAACATTTTAATTATAACTGACTCCTGTAACACAGGTCTCACCTAGCATAGGAGTCAGGGTTTCAAATGGAAACCCAACCTGGAATGGAACCTTTTTTCTTTGTGTTAATAAAAAAAAATTAGGTAAATATTTTTTATTAATTAATAGTCAACATAAAAAAGATATTTTTTCTCTCAATACAGATTGAAACTTGAGCAAGACAGCCAGTAAGCAGCTATGAAATTAAGTATTCCATATCGATTAAAACGTAAAATAAAGGTCAAAAGACTTGACCGAATACATGTTTTTTTATTATTATTGTTAGCTTGCGTTATCTCAGGGCTGGGAAAAAGCCTCTCCTCAAGACTTCTAGCTCTTCCAATCTAAGACCAATGTGGACCACTGGTTATTGGTTTGTCTACTTCGTGTGTTAATTGTGATGACACATTTAAGGCATCGACACATTGAAAAGTCTTATCCAGTAAAACTTTGCTACATCTTCGTTCAAGAAACAATAAAGGGTCCCTCAATTCACCGATTTATCGTGTGTTGATTCAATCATAGATTCCTTTTTAAAGTTTCATGTTTGGAAACCAATTTGGGATTATGATGGCTGACGCTATTTATTTTTAGTGGTATTGGTTTTGTCAGATAAGTTTTTATTAGATATACGATGATTTATGGGCTGAAATGTAAAATATATTTTAAGATGAAAAAAATACCATGTGTCCTTTATTTAATAACTACTTCTTCTTAAGTGGTGCACATTCATTAGCGACTAAGCCAAAATACCAAAACCTTTTTTTTATTTTTGTTTGTGTACGAGACGATGAATTTAACAGTCGCTGTGTTAGGAACAATGCCTTCACACATTTGGGGGCAGCATAGAATAAATTATTCGAATAGGTTGCAACGATCGGGGGGGTTACCATGATCTGTTAGTGCAGGAATGTTTTAGTATTATTCCGAGAGTGGGCAAGAGATGGCGCTAGACAGCTGTCTAGCGCTGTCACTTTGCCACTCTCGGAGTAGTCCTAAAACATTCCTGCACAAACGGATCATGGTAACCCTCCAGAACGCTCAATAGGAGAAAGGAAACCTTACCTCCAAGGTACTAGCGTCCTGTCCAGCCCAGCATGTCTAATAGGCATAAATTGTCACAACACACGCAAACTAATAAACAGGGTCCATGATCTTTACTATCACCCACTCTAGGAATAAAACTAAAACATTTCTGCACTAAGAGATCATGGTAACCCACCAGTTCCTTGATTTTATATAGAATCATGAGCTTCGTTTCGGATATGAATTTGTACTTTTTTTTTCTTTCTTCCAACAGGCCGCATGAAAATTTGGTTGACGTTCGACTCAAAGTTCGAATTTCAATTCTGAAAGCGGCCCTCAGAGTGCTGCAGTATTTGAAATGGAAAGAAAAGAGGTTGCAATGAAACAGTCACACTTAGTGTCAATGAACAGCATACTTTAATTATCGAGACCAACTCTGATAATCACTACCTACAATTTCATTATATATTCCTGACTTTACCAAAACAATCTCATCAAAACCGAACAATGCAAACATCAACAATCTATTCATACCGTCGTCTTGTTTTGACAAATTTCACCGTTGCCAACTAACTGTTCCATTAGTACAATTAATTATTTACCATCTTGGATCGCAATTTGTCCTTTGACCAGCTAGTGCTTGAGATATTGTTAATCTTGGTAAAAGGCCATGTCGATGGTGCCCTGGATTTATAGTTTGACGTTTCTAAACTTCGAATAGTTTTGGGTGTTGATGGGGATTTTGAAGTTGATGTAACGGTTAGAATTACAGAGATATTCTAAGTGGTTGGTTGAAATTTTGAAGATTGAGTTGTGGTAGCATTAAGAACAATGTTTGTTTATCCAGGGAACGTTACTGGAGACCGTCTTTCTATGGATCTTCTTGACGGGAAGAAGAAGAATACCTATGGATAAGTTACAGATGCATTGAGATACTGTGAAACAGGCCTATGATTTCATAAAACAAAATTAAATTGGTAATATTTTACTTATGTAATTTAACAGAAGGTCTTGTACCGTGGAGGTAAGTTGGATGTCTGTTATAAGAATTTAAGCTTGAGCTGGCCTAGCGTAGTGCGGAGTTGCAATAAAATAAGAGGTGAATTTATACTGGTTTTATGACCACTGACATGTATCGCTACCGTACTTAGCCAGTGTAACCAGTATATATATCTGCTTTACCAGCCTATGGTAGAACGGAACTACTATAATCAATAATTTAATCACTTCTGCTATATTATGTTTCTCACAACAAAATAGAACCAAAAACATCTTGGATTTCTTGCCACAACCCGTAACATCGACAAACCGACCCAATCCCTTTTACCTAGCAATTTGATATCAGCCAAGTAATTCTGTCTGCCACAAACAATGCGCCGGAATACATTAGCTTGAAGTCGACAACCATCGCGACTCTTCACCACCAAAGAGATAAGTACAGAAGACTGATTAACCGCGTGACAACATGCTCAAAATATCTTGCCCTGTAATATTGGCCTTGTTTTGTTCTGTCTTCTGCTGATATGTGGAAATTATGTTTTTTCCTACTCCGCGGAGGAGTATTCATTATTCATTTCTGATTAATTTCGTTGCGGTATCCAAGACAGTTCAAACGTCTCTCTGGGACTTCGTCGAGCTACGTTGTCTCGGCGCTTTAAATCTGGTGGTCGCCACTGTTGATTCTGGCTTTTAGGAGTTGCAATGGTAATAGTGTGACGAGCTTGTCCTTAATGCTCATGAAACACGCGTGCTGTCACAGCATTTGTGGCAAAAACAAATGAAAGAAATTACTTAGGACATGATTGCAACGGGTTAGTCCCTGAGTACCCCGATCCCCGAGGCACCCGTACCGGAGGACCCCGATTTATTTTTATCTTGAGAAAGTCAATCAAAAGTCAGTTTAGCTTAAAACTACCGTCAGCAGATGAAATGTTAAATAAAATTAATTACGTAAGTCTTGCTTGGTTAAGGTAAATATTATAATTAGAGAATACAATATAGTCTCGTAGAGCAATCACAGGTTTTAAGTATTATCACAATAGTTGCGTTTTCAATACCGAAAATGAAAATACAAACAAGTGACGTTGACGCAAGCTGCATCGTCTATGGTCATGATCTGGGCTGTAAACAACAAGTGAAAACATATACACGTCATTGCGTGTGTTGCTACAGAATGGGGAACATGTCGCAGGGGTTGATTTTGTGAAGGAACAAAACTAGTATAAAGCTGGTCTCTTATTCAATTAACATTTTCTCCTTGAACTGGAGAGTAATACTGATTAGTATTACAGTCCAGCCACTAGCACACCACCACACACACCACCACCACCACACCATCACCACGTCCCCGTTTGTGTCTTACCACTGACACACAGCCTACTGCACATACCCTTATATTTATGCATGCACCTGTCTCCGCTTATTGTATGGAATAAACCTTCTATACTTATCTATTTAGTGTCTACAGCCCCCTTTGAGGTATCGCTATACCAAATTAAGCTTTGCTAGAATGGTTCGCTACAATAGTTTTGTCTTGAACGATGAATTGCCTTTTGTTGGTCTGTAAGTCAACTTCGTTTGGTAGATCCGTTTAGTACATTTTGATATTGTCCTCTTGAATAATAACTTCTGAGTCTATTCATATTTTAGTTTCTGTAAATTATCTTTGTTATAAAATGTACCATTAACAAGATGAATTCAGTAAAGAATATTTTAAAAAAGAACATAACATTTATTGAAAAATCATTCTGTAGAATTCAAAGAATTGATTTGAGTGATCCTGCTATTGTTACCACTAGTAAGTTTGCTACAATATCTTTCACGGAAAATTAACCCTCCGATAGGCCGGGAAAATGGAAGAGCAGCGGAAAACTTCAAGAATCCTACAATGCAAAGACAAATGTAGTGTTAAATGCGAAGACAAAAACACAACACAATTTCGAATACAAGCATTTTATTTGCCATTTCCAGTCAGTAACTTCGCAATAATGATACAGTTGGAACATTTAGCGATACAATAAAATCCGAAATATACCGTGGAGTCATTTCAATAAATTCCCAAAACTCATTGACGTACAAACGGCCTGTTTTGAATTTCACTAGCTTTTGAAAACAAGATCCGTAGCACTTAGACACGGATCGGTACATGAGTGACATACAGATCGAATTGAATGGTACAACATTTTTATTTATGAAAGAGCATTGGATATAGGATTACACTTCATTCGTTTTTTTGCAGGTTGAGTGAACTAAAGTGAATGCAAACAGAATCTGTTGCTGTTGAATTGTACAAAATTAAACAATGCCATTTGAGCTCAAATGTTTTTAAACGCAGCCACTATACAAGAGAAATTCCTAGCGTGGGAGAGTAAGTTAAAAATAATAATATTCTGAGTGTGTTAAAAATAAATTTAAACAAAGACGAAACGACGAACGAAGAGTAATCTAAAGAAAGATCGTAGTAACCTCAGAAAGGGAATTAAAAAAAGACTCTGAAGCTGTTTTTGGATATGTATGAAAAAGACAATGACTAGATGTAGTTATAAGAGAGAGAGAGCTATACAGGACGTCTAGCTCCATCTCTTTCTCACTCAAAAGTAAGAATAAAATAGAATAAAATAATTATTTGAGAGGTCATAGAAGGCCATCTGATATACCCAATTATATTGGTCACAAAATTTCCAGATATCTTTATCAGAAACAATATCATTTCTTCCACAGACAAATTCTTAGTTTTTCAACACCGTATGTCTCAAACATCTTACGCCTATCGAGAGCCGTTTAAGAGCATCTTGCCATAACAATAAACTTTGAAGGGACGCCACATTTACATACGTATTGCTGCCTAAAATGTTTGACAGTTCGCAACAGACGTAACAATGTTCAGATTTGGGTAAAGCCTTTGAGGAATACGATATAAGATGGTTATCTTAGTTCATTGTGTATGTAATAGTTCTGATGATTTGTTGAAGTTGTTAGTGGATGCTGTTAAGCTGTTTCGGAGTTCTGTGGGTACTTATATGATGGTGAATTATTGAGTGTGTGATGAGGTGTTCTTAGTTGATTGTCGATGGAAAACTTAGAAGTGGTGATTTTTAAAGTGATCCTCAAAATAGATGCATGCATGCATCAAAAGTTTGTAGAGTGAAAAGATAAAAATAACTCTGTTTGTCTGTTGTCTTTTACACTTAATGATGGAACGAATTTCGATGAAATGTAAACAGGTAGACCATGATCTGGGTGAGGACATATGTACATGCTTTTATCCCAGCAGTACATTCCCGTGGAATAATTAACGATAGTCATACGGGCGAAGCTGCGGTAAAAAGTTAATATAAATAAAGTAGCTTTTGCAGACAATTTCACCCGCAAGGCTCAGTGATGTTTTTGTAGAATAATATTTTCTGAAAACAATCCATCGAGAATATTACAATAGGTTCGTATAAAATTTAGAAAACACAACATTATCCAACTTCATCTTGCACAAAACTTTACATCAATTCTATATCATTTCAAGACGTACAAACGATTTTTTCACACACATCAATGCATTCAAGCGAATCTAAATGATCGATTACAATTTCAACACTCTTAGCCCTTTGCCACAAGGTTCAATTCTGCACATGCGTTTTTAAATTCACAAATACAAAGTTATCAATCGCATTTACTCGTGCAAACGGATGCGATCCGTCACGTAAACGACGCGTGTTCACGATACATCAAAAATGATAGTTTTGATACAATTTTATCTTTGTCAATGATTATTCAATTTGATGAGTCGATTTTTTTCTTTTGTTTGGCTATTTCGTTTGTATTTTTCAGTGTTGGCGATGCTGTGTGTGAGTGTAAAGATATAGGTATTTTGGCTCATGTAAAGTTATTGTTCTCTTTTTAAGATTTTTTTTCTAATTTTTACTTCTACTATGGCATCGGCTCAGTACTTAGCTACAAATTTTGCGCTTTTAGTTGCATCCATCAATTCGTTTTGACTACATTTCGAAAGTTGGCTGTCTGTACCTATTTCACTTGATCTTCACGGAACCTTAAAAAAATCTCGGTCAATTGGAACAATTTGTGATCTACTTCAAAACTACATCATCATTATTCTCCAGCCCTTATCCCAATTTATTTGGGGTCGGCGCAGCATGTCTTCTTCTTCCATACGTCTCCACTTCAAAACTACATTGTCCTCAAAAACGGCTATTTACTTTAAAACGAATCAGCCGAACAACGCTGCAAACAATTTAATAAATAAAAAACCTCAACAGAATTTACATTCTGTCGCACCAGCAGTGACATTCAAATAAAGTAAAAACATCGGACACGTCGCCTCCAATATAGTGGAAAACAGGAAATATAGAGAACTGACATTAAACAAACAAACGTGTAACATTTCAATCCTTTATAGCAAAGATTTAAAGTCCAAAATCCTGTAAAATTTAATTTTGATAGATGCGCGCGAATTCACAACAATTACAAAATACGAGACTTTGATTTAGATTGAACCTGGAAGTGGTATAGTAGAGTAACGTTTTGGAAAGCATGCGATTTTGGAATTTCGATTGATTGAAATAGTGGGCGATTTAAAAAAAAAAATACAACGCAACTCGCCTGATGTGAAGCGATGATGCGGCATAGGGAGGAACACGCTTGCCTAGAAGAAACCGATTCACCCGAACTTTGAAGAGATCTAGATTATAATGATTGGGAAACAGAGATACTGGCAGTGAATTCCTAAGACACACAATAAACGTGGAAGTTTCCACGAACCCGAACATAGCGCTATCTATGTTCGGGTTCGTGGAACTTCATTTAAAATGAGCCATGTGCCTGACAAGATTTTGGATCGGCAAAAATTATGACCTCTCATAATGTTTCATCCTCTATGTATCCAAAAATCCTTTCCAAGCGCTCACTCTCCTTATTTGAGGAACACTGGTACAACATGCATCTAGTGCTTCCAGTGGTTTAGGGTTTGCATTGCCTGTCAGTGACTTAACGAATTAAAGTTGCTTGTTAAGAAGACATCTATCACAAATATGGTTGTTCTCATGTTTCACATGAATGCATCTGAATCTTTTATCCTATTAAAAGTTTGAACCACCATATTTCTTTATAACCAGACCACGTCCTAGTACCTTCATCAACTCTCGTTTTTCATTATAAGCATCATCTTCTTGCCCTAGTCCCAAATTAATTGGTGTTTTTTTCTCCCATTCTCCTCTGGCAAGCTTCACGCAATCATTTACTTATTTCTAAAATTATAGTCTTCCATAACATCACGTATAATCTCCGAAGGGTTAGGCAGAGGTGTACCTAATAGTACTCCCACATTTCCCCAGTTATGTTTAAGTCCCATGTAATAGGGGCGAGCCAATTGCCATCAACCGGCTACGAATCCAGACTCCGTGGCTGCTACTGAGAAATTACAATCTTAAACTTCATAAATCATACGAACCACATCCAGTTTCCCTAGATCATCAAAAATCCACGTCGGATTTGGCTGTCGCAAAGCTGGAACACGGATCAAGTGAGCTTACACGGTCGGCGTCGCCCGTACCGTTTACACTAATTGCGATCCGATGCGATCCGACGCGATCCGTTGCGGAGCGGGACGTAACGAATCATTTGCATTCCTGATAACTCCGTAGTGATGTTTCGTAAGGGTTAGAAAGTAATTAGGTAGACAGATAAGGTTTTGAAGAAAGATACGTCTATTCTGGTAATGATCCAGGTTGATAAATCTAAGAAGTTCTAACCGCTTAGCCAAGAGTAACACGCTCAAGCGATGCGTGTCGCAACAGTAGCAATAGTGCACATACGACTTATAAGACGCAGCTCTACTCACGTGAAAAAAAAAAACAAAATGAGCCATGCACGTGTTGATGAAAAAAGAAAACCGAAAACAGACACAGAAACGCCATGCGCAGAGCTCGAAGAAGATGGCGAGAGGAGCTCACATTAGCTGGGGAACTAACGACCAGTGGTCAACATTGCCCTGGATTTAAACTTTCACTTACAGAATATCTTCCGTGATTATCAATTATTGTGAGCTCCTGATAAGAAAGAGGGTAGACGGATTTTTCTGCACCTAATTATTTATTTACCATCCACCCGCAGTCTCCAGTCATCCCGCTATCATGGCACTTGCAACAGCCTTGAAATATCAGGAGCTCACAATAATAGATAAACACGGAAGATATCCCGTAAGTGATAGTGTAAGTTTAGTTATAAACCGTGAAATCTTAAAACAGTAATTGGCCTTGAATGCCCTTATCAGAGGCCTTAGCTCATCAGTAGGATAATACAAGCTAACAGTAATAGTAATCACCAAGAAAAGACTAAGACAAACAACAACAAATCCCAAGCCGTTTCTAGACTTCCTAATTACCCAATAACACATGACTGAACCGGTTAACCGAATGCGAACTACCTACAAGTAAACTTATCTCCGATACCCATCGGTCACTGTCGCAACTAATTCCTGTGTGTCGAGATACCACAGCTAAACGCTCTGTACGTGATGTTAGTGTTTTTCCTTATCCCTCGCTATTAGACCATCCGTCCGGATTTGACCGGACTTGGCTGGTTTTCTCGTACTCAAATTCAAGTATCATTTCAGTGAAACCATTTAGGCTTAGGCATTTATGATTATACTCGTAGTAAAGAAGTCAAAAAGTTGAAACTTCGAAAACGTTGATAGGTTTGCGTGGAGAATAAAGGGCAAGAAACTACATGGACACTATTATATCAAGTTAGGTATTACAAAGTTATTCGCCCGGACATTTCGACATAAGGAGGTTTCTATAAGGAAATAAATAGTTGAAGTGGATCTGGGCTGTTCATTTCTGCCGCAAATCGAAGAGCAATGAGCAAAAATAACAATTCAGTGTATCTCAACTGGCATAAAACGGCAAAGCGGCAGGCTTTTATAATAGCTTCAGTGGTTAGAGAATAGTGTGGCGGGCTTGTCCCAAAAATACTCAGAAGGCAGGATCAGCTAGACTCATATCAATAATATTGACCTACAATAGCACTATTACTATCTATATCGAGAAACTAGAAAAGGTAGAAGGTGAGCCCTTGCTCAGCAGTAGGACAACACAATAAATAAAATACCCAGATTATTTCCCAAATGTCCAGTTTTTTTGTCCGGACTTTCCTTTCAGAATGGTGACACTACTTGCAATTGTTTTAGTGGACAAATAGTTCGTGAAAGGCTGGGATAAGGGACGAGAGAATTGGGTGAACAAATAATAGAATGGGTTTTGTTGAAAGAAGAATTTGTTAGACCCAGGGTAAGGTTCATCGTGAGACAAAAAATAAACTTTTCCACACAATTGAACGTTTACATGACGAGCATCTATTATTGCACCTTGATACGGAACATCCGATTTTTTTCAATAGCCGACGAATTATTACATTGCTTGTGGGATTAAAATCATGTTTTGAATCTAAAGACTGGCACCGTTTCCGCCATTATTTATCTTACCATACCGTATATTTTTTGTCCTATTTAGTGTACTAATTAATCTCAGTTGGTAATTTTGCGAAATTATGACTTGATTTGAAAAAAACAATGTTCTACATCAAGAGAAAATAATTGAAGAGGAAAGGAGTATAAAATATTTTAATCACATTGATAACACGTATCAAGCTATAATCAACCAATCAATTAATTGACCCCAGCATTACTTGATTTTATAATTCAAAAGTATTCGAGAATCCACTTATCAATCACGAATAAAAATCTCATAGAGATGCAAATACAAGTTGTTGCTTTGCATCCTCGTCGAATTTAAGGAGGTAACTATGCTAATGATTCTCGACCCGAATCAATAATAAAATGGGTAGGTATTTTTTTATATTTTTTCTTAATATCGGAAATCGATAAGTGTACACCACCGCCCGTATTAAAATGCGGCCCGTCTAATACTAGCCCTATAAATGAGCTTTCACACACACAAATAAACGCAGACGATTATTCGATAAACGGGTTATTCTCCTCTTTTGAAAAGGGCTTCATTCTGAAATAGTGTCAAATTAAAACAACTAAAAATAGCAGCGTTTATTATTATTGACCAAGTACCGTAATTTAAATTGATTATTTACGTCTTCTATGAAAACCTCCTGGATTTTGACGAGGTTGCAAAACTGCACCTTGTATGAGGTTTAATTTAAATATATGGATTATGTACATTATTTAAAATAAACACACACTCTCACGCTCCTTCAAAAATGTTCAATTTTATAATTTTAAAGTCGCAACACGCGCCGCCATTTCCCATGATTTAAAAAATAATTTATGTATTTGTGACCCGATGCGTGATCAATTGAGTGTTATAGAAACCATTAAACATAAGTTAACATACATTGACTTGTCTACAACACGCCCTACAGTTTAAACTATTTTGATTTAGAACCGCATCATCGCCAAGGGAGTTTCAACTCTACACTTTGATTGAGAAGGTTTAAAATATAGAGTGGGATATTTTTTTTTGTTCAAAGTCAAGTTTAGCACACGCGTCTTCATACATGAGTGGATTACAGTCGTTTGTCATATTTAGTTGTTTGATATGTTGTAATTATTTGTTAATGTCAGAGGCGTGAGAATGTTCGTACGGATTTCTGTTGCTTGTAACTAATGTGACTGAATTATTTTCACTAAGTACTTTTCTGCTTTTAAATATACACTAGGGATTGAATACTGCGTTTTTAAAAGGTTTAAGCTAAATTTAACATCCACGAACTCCACAATTTTAGGTTTAGTCAAAAATAAACCAAGTTTCTTTTTCCACTGACAATTTATACCTATAGGTAAGTGTAGTAGCGGATAATTAACCACTCTTCACTAAAACTACATGCAATGATGGTTTTAACCAAGATACTTATTTATAGTGGGTGATTTATAATACATGCTAAACAACAATTACGCAAAACATAACGCCTACAATACCCAAAGGGTTATGCAGAGGTGTACCTAATAGTTTATCAATCCTATGTAATAGGAAGTGAGCCCATTGCCACCAACTGGGTTCAAATCCAGATTCCCAGAAATCCTTGATAGAAAAACCCTACAATACTTTGCCCGACCTGGGAATCGAACCCAGGACCTCGTCCTCATCAGTCAAAATAACAATTACGGATTTATTTAGTCACAACATAATCCCACAGAAAATTCCAATAACTAAATCTAACAATACTACACCAAAATCTGGTAAAATCATTAACATCAAAGGAAACATATCTCCACTATTGGACACTAATTGGATTATCCAAGTGCAATATTAGAGAGATAGAGGCGGCGCAGGCCATGTCATAGTACACTGACCCTTGCACCTTGGCGACAATACGAGGGGAGTGGATCCCTTCGGGCTGTGTCGCCTTGGTACTGTATTGATCAGTATATGTGTGTAGATATGTGTGTAGGAATTGAGGGAACGATTCGTGGTGATTTTGAAAGTAGCATTGATATCGAATATGTTGAGGAAGATGAATTATTTGATGTTCATGTGCTTATTTAATGAGGTCTAGATGGAAATAATTAAAATACATCAATGAGAGCTAAACGTGAGGCATAATAAAAAAGCACAAAAACAAAACAATAATAACATGTATTTTTATAAGAAATATAAAAAAGGAAGAAAAAGTATTTATTAGTCTCGCATAGGACAAAACAAAATGGTTAAATAAATAGTAGAATAAAAAAAGATGTAAAAATAAAATAAGACTAACTAATTGGTCCTATCCTATACGAGGCCAAAAGGCCCGTGTTGTTAAACTTTATATTTAGCCATAAATATAAAACACGTTTTCAAAATCCATGGTATACAACATTATTTTTAGTATAATATGCGAAACCAGAATATAGTTTGTTCAGAATAAGTAACTGAATAGATTCCAATAATTTTTATATCATGTTATATTTTGTCCCAAAAATATTTAAAAAAGGTTACGAGTTGGACACTGAGCGACACTTAGTACCTATCCGCAATCATACGCGCACACCATAGGCATTAGGCGCGGGCGCGCAGTGGGGCGCCGCGTGGTGAGTATGTTTTTGTACGGACAACCAGGTAACATAACAAGCTTATAACTTTGTGATTTTTCATGATACAGTTTTGAAATTTTGTACATAGATTCTTTACATAAAAATACTAGACACGTGTTTCAGGTTTCGCATATGCTAAAACTAATGTTGTATATTAAGCTGCACTAGCAAAATACCTTCAGCACTGTATTAATCTCAGTATTCTACTTTCATACAATTATATAAATAATAACACAACTCTTGATTTAACGGCTACCTTAAAATCATGCATTGGTATAGACGAACATAAAAAATTCAGTATCCCACCAATCCTCACAGACACTAACAAATTCAAACAAGCCAAATCACCAAAGACAAGGAATGTAAATCAGTCTACAGAACACACTTAACCTAATAAATAAAAAGCAAACAGCAAAGTAGCAATACAAACAAGTACAGTAACAAATGACCCTAGAACCGAAATAATGGACGAGGTCCTGTTTTGCTTGACCAACAATTTATCAGAGCAAAATTTACATACATTGTAAGATTAATGATCATCTGTCAGTGGTCCTGTATGCTCTATGGCTAACGGGCAAGAGTTGAGGGAAGATGGTGTGGCATCAATCATTTGTGCTATATTTATTGCGACAGTATTATCTTTTTTCAATGGAGTTGCTGGTTTCTTTTGAACTACTTCATTTATTTCAATAAGATATTTTTTTTTGGAAGAGGGTATATATATTGTGACTGTATTTTTATTCACACAATATCACATATTTGACAAGATTCATTGTAAGGATACGAAATAAATATTTACAAAAAAAGGCAAAATTAAGACTAAAACTAAGTACCTACATAATATACATCGACGACAATAAAATACTTAGGCGTCAAAGTACCCCTCCGCATCGCTGTCATCCGGGAATTGTAAGGTAGTTTTTTTTTGTGATAGTGTTTTTGGCAAAGTATTTCTTTATAGATGCAACGTTCGAAGTCTATTTCATATATATAAAGACGCAACAACTGTCTGGCTTCAAAATACAATCGGAACCACAAAAGTTAAAAGATAGGAAGAAAAGGATATGATAATGGTCAATCAAACCACAATAAAAACTCGTGAAACAGATAAAAGGAATTCTAAATCGAATCCAACAAAAAACCTCCATTCGTCCAACGGGATTGCTTTCCAGCTATTATTTTCACGTAAATCGTTCAGATTTAAAACTCTCGGACCAACGTCCAATTCACGATTCAACAAAACGCTTGTCCATCCTGATAGATGCCCGCAGACGCTTCGGAAAAATGCTGGAGGATCGAAATGTTTCAAAGCATTGGAAACCTAATTTACACAAGTATAAAGTAGAAAATGGTGTAGCAAGAACAACTTGCTTGGTCAGATTGGAGCTGAATTGTGACGCTAAGGAAGAATCAGATAAAGCTGTTAAAAAACGAGTGCAATTACGTTCGCCTTATCTCTGTGTTTCCGTCAAGGATGACGTCAAAATCCCCCGTTTTGAATTGCTAAAAAACAAAGCGTCAGATGTCAGTGTAATCCACCAATTAAAATGAAATCTGACTCCGTTTGAACTCATTAATTCAGCAAATTATTTAGGTTTCAAAAAATATGGCTCATTATGGAAATAAAATTTTAATTTCAGTTGAAAGGCTTCGGCTCTGTCGGGTCATATTGGACGTTATTATGCAAAATGATAAGTGGCTTTCCATTGAAAATTTACTCGAAAATGAATAAAGTATATTGAGGGAGCACTGTAAAGTGGGGTACTATAAATTGATTGTTACACCAACAATTATTTATATCAAAAAATCCATCACAGAAAACTGATCTCATGACGCTGATCTTTTTTTTGTGTTTTTATCTAACTATGCGAATGAGTTGATTGTACAATCATTATTTTGATTTCATTATTCGACGCATACGCTTTCGATAAAAAAATCGAGCGCGACTAAAATGCGAGCATCATTACGAACTTATACGAGCTAAAAAAGTACAGTGGTCTGAAACCGCTCTAACTCATGGCCAAGTAGTAAGTTACAGAACACATTAGCGCCAAAAATCCTGATCCATACGTCACCCTCCGCAATAACATGCAAATGAAGTCATCCATGCATATAATATGCATCGCAACGGAAGCCTATACACAGAGTGTTCGCCACATAAGTTAGTGATTGTATGAATTATGTACGTTGGCACTTTGAGAGCAATTAACAGGTTTCCATTACATAACTCTCCGATGTCTGCTCACTCAAGGTTTCGGTAGGTTAGTATGGAGAGAGTTACTTTTAGAAGATGTAATTGTTCAAATATTTTGACCTTTTATACTTCTTCAGCACTTTTTAAGCGACATCCAAAAGTAGGAGGCTCTCATTGTTTGTTTATCGATAGTTTGTTTTTTACCACGTAGACTAATTTCGATAATTCTTTTTTATTGGAAAGGAGTTATTTCAGGAATGATCCCATATTATTTAATGAAGTTTTACATTGCTTTTTGCAATAAGCCCGACATCGTGTATTATACGAACTATCTAAGTTAGTACATTATTTTTAAACAGAATCTGTTTCCACACCATTTTAGCAATACCCTAATCCCGTGTCCAGTCCTAATAGCGGTCTTCTGAATAATAATCAAACTCACATAAAATTTCAATAATGGCTCTGTTAACTGCGATCCGATGTAAATGTACTAGTTGTAGTCCCTGAGAGTTGGTAACTTCCCTTCTAATTGTTTTGTTCGGCCAGTGATCAATTTTGATTTGAAAAGTTTATGAATTATTATTATTTTTTTAACATTTTATTCTTGTCAATGTTTTTCTTTTTTTTTCCTCGTTCGTACGCCAATTTCTTGTTAGCTCAAGTGGTCATTTGTGTTTGCAGTACCAGCTTTCGTTTTCATAAAAAATAGACAGCCAACCTTTACACGAATTCCAGTAACCCAACACAATATGCAAACATTAGATTGGAATTGAATCCCAAGTACTGGGAACCAATTTTCGTACTACACACGCCGAATTACTCGACCACTTTAATCAAATCTGATCCTAGAAACAAAGGCTAAATTCCTTTGCCGTTCCGTTTCCTAGTAACTCATTCCATATGTATAATAAAGCCGCTTTAGCCATCCGTCCGTACAAAACAAAGACGGCCTTTAGAGGCGTTTGGCCTTTCTGAAATTCAGCGGTCACCATTGTCCATTTAGCTTTAGGGGTCCCACAAAACCAATTTAACTAGCCCTCCGATCTTTGAACATTTCGCATTGCAGGATTATAACGACAGAGACCAGTGTAAACTGGTCGTTACCGGTTCAAACCAGATGTAAGGGGAATGAACTGGAATATTATAGGCAGAATAGGAACAGAATGCGGTTTCTGTATAATATGAGATGGTGACATCTGATAGGTGGATATATGCGAGTTGTTGTAGGTAAGGGCTGTCTTTTGAAGATGTCGATGAGCTTCATGTATTAGCATGATATCGATGTCGGTGAATAAAGATGAGGTATTGCTCGGTTTCAGAAAGCATCGATGAAAATATTATTAAGACCAAAGTTAAAATAAAATAATAAAGTAATTTGTTTCGGAATCGTTCTGAAGAAGAGTATCAGTTCGGGTGGAGTTTTTAAACCTTTTTTTTTTAAATGTAATGTAACATTTCCATATTAAATTTGGTTAAGTAATCATGTATCGTCAACAAAACACTCACATCCCTACAAAGCCCAGCCAACTATTACGATGCAAAGATATTTAGTGCTGGGCACACTGAACAGTGCTTATCGACTGTCGATAATTTAGTTCCATATATTAATGATGCTCATTCTGGGACATTGCAAGGGAATTGTGCGATTACATTATTATCTCCTAGTCCGTAATCATGTTCCTGCGATTGCTTGTAATGAGTCCTGAATTTACTGTTTCTAGTGCCCTGGAGGCATTTCTATTAGTGTTGTGTGTTTGAGTCTAGTTATTAGAGACGGTTTGTATAGTACCTACATTGTTTAGTGTGACTGTGTCATAATTGATTGTAGCTGTGTTATTATTACTGTTGTTGTTAGAAATTATGTCGTTTGTCGTTTCAGTTTTTATGTCGTCAGAATCTTTTTTATCGTTCATTTTATGTGTTTTTTTGTTTTTGATGAAAAATGCCTTTCTTTCTTATTGATGAAGATTAGACACAAGCATTTTTAATAGCATTACAGTTTTATTATGTAATAATTTAAGTATTTGTCTTAAATTTATCAAAAACTAGCTGGGCCCATTCGTTGCAATGTCCTTGCGTGTTTAGAACTGTGTAATATTTCGTCAAAATCGGTTCAGTAGTTTAAGAGTCCTAGATTTCGAACAGACGAACATACATGCATTTTTACGAGTAGATCATTTTTTTTTAGTCTTGCCTTCAGTAACATCAACAGACTTCACTTCTTCGTCTTTTTTTACTCCTGTTTCATTATGCTTAATCGTTGCTGAACTGCAAGGAGTGGTTAACGATATAATTTATTTATTCTCAGTTTTCATAACTCTATCACCATCTTACTCCAACCTCACCCCCTATTCTCGAACACTGTTCCACCGTCCCAGAGCAATTACGCTTCAAATCCTATAGATGGACTTACATGCTAGAATTTCTAACGGTATTCTCATAAATCAATCACAATGGTACCGAGGCTGTGTCCGCGTTGCTTCGGGCTATCGGTACTAATACTAATTAAATGCCTCAGTACAGTTCAGTGTCCAGACTCATGTCGCTAAACGTATTGGAGTTGCTGTAATTGTGGAGAATTGTCAGTGTGAGGAAGGGGTTTTGATTTATTTTTTGGTTTACGCGTCACATTATTTTTGAAGATTGAAGTTGTGCATATTTAACAAATAATTATTAATTCATTTATTTTCAGATACCAATAATACAAAGAAAACACAAAATATTAACATTCAAATGAAAACAATTTGTGCGTAACTAAAATTACGTACATCAATTAAAATATAATCAATAACATAATTATGGTAGTGAGCGCCCAAAATAATACGCATCCATTTTCACAAATGATGGTACGTAATAATAATAATGCAGTTCCTATTTATTTGCAAGATGAATCGGTAAATAATTCTACAGTATTAAATATTGGATTATTGTTTACTCAATTTGAATTGCCATCGACACGCTAAGAAGAAGATTCTACAGTTATTTGAATTTTAAACACGATATGAACTTCTCACCCCTCAAGAAATCCAAGAATTGATTTTAAACATTTTAGGAGGTAATTTTCATTGGCATATCTCATTAAATATCGGGGACATCAAATGACTGGGCAAGTTTAATTTTTGGGAAGTTTACTAAGATATATTAGTGCCTTGTTGCTAAGGCAATTCTTTATACTTTTTTCACTCTAAAAAAGAGTTGCCCGACTCAACACTGTTCCTTCTCGCAATCGAAACACAAAAGATCACGATCCACAACTCATTACCATCTGCCTAGCTTCTAGTCTAACCGGATGCAGCTGAATACCAGTATAAATGAAATAAAATTTATTTTTCCTGAATATCAATGACAAAAACACAATTTCCCCATTGACAAAAGTCTACACCACCACTAGAAACCATCAACACTTCACCACCAAAATTCACTGCTACATATGTATGGGATCTCTATAATCCAACCCTAAATCACCCATAAGAAGTGTGAGCAGTTTGTCTTGCGATGACAGGTTTATAGCCGACTCTCGGTAGGCCGGTGCGAACTACATAAAATATTAATACACAATTTGTCCGAGTGGACCCACAGTAATCTGCTTTTATACGATTTTGGGGATTAATTGCGTCAGGCAGTCAGAGTTAATCGGTTTTGTTGGGGTATTTTCTGTTCCTTTTATTTCGGTGAATAGTTTCGTGTTCTTACTTGTCTATAAATTAGAATTAGAGTAGTCGGAACTTGTGGCAAAATAATAACACCCACACGGGCGCACGGCTCTGTCTTTAAAGTCAAGCTTTTCATGGTCTGTCTGTGGATGGGTGACCAACCCTAACACAACATGCCTCAAAAAGTACGTTAAGTCGAGACCAAAAGCGTTAGTCATAAGCCCCAAAGTGGGACATCCCCTCTCACCTAGGGGTATCATAGTAAGTGGGTTATGAAGATCAGATAGGCCGTCGCTCCACGTAAAAGGTAGACTGGTAGAAAATGCCCAAGGTATTAAGTTCGCCTTTGTACAGATTTTACTTGCGCATAGTTATAATCTATACAAATAAATAAAATTGAAGTTTCTGTTTGTAATATCAAATAACAGCTATTTACTGAACGCTAAATTATGAAAGTATGTACGAACATTTTTTTTTCAAATTTTTGTCTGGCTGTCTGTTTGTTCCGGCTAATCTACGAAACGCCTGGGCCGGTTTTGACGAGGTTTTACTACTGGCAGACAGCTGATGTCATGAGAAATAATACAACCTTCCTTTATTTTAGAAAGTTCCGTGCAAAAAAAATAAACCATTGAAATTTTTATCAAAATCTAAATTTGGAATATTTTTACAATAACTTTACGTGGACGGAAGTCGCGCGCAACACCTAGTAGATAAATTAAATACTTGTGGTTGGCTGCGTCTGGTTACACTGAAAGGCTACACCAGCATACATAGTTAAGAAAACTCTAGGCAGGTGAGCATTTTCACTAAACACAATTTCACCTCTGACCAAAACACAAGCCAATACCTGAATTAATCATCTGTTAATCCCAATTTATATTTAATTTCTCTCGTCACGTCCAAATACGCAGCTGTCACGTTGTACAGTATCGACACGCAATTAATTCTGATCTCATTAACTAATACGTCGCGCGTTGTCTATAGCCAGATAGGTACCATAACAGACAATCGCGCTTGACCGCTTTTCAACCCTATATCTGAGAACATAAGGGTGAAAAGGGGTTTACCGTCATTATACGCGGTGGCACCTCATTATGTAGGACATTACAATTTGTACCTTCAAATAGTGCGAAGTCACGTAGAGATGTTACTAGGTATAATATCGATAGACTAGATACAAGTTGCAAACGAACCCTTCACGAAGCCGTCAACCAGGCATTCTGTACATCACAAACTAAGTAATTCTACGCAAAATTATTGCTGGGAAACGACTTTTTTTTTGGGGTGAAACAACAGGTCATACGGGGCATGGAACTTTTTAAAGTAAAGTTGTTACCTTCTTCTTCTTTATCGTGTGGTTAGTACCTAACCTGGTGTCAGAGTTTTTATGCCGCCCAAGGGCCTCTGACTTGGCTTTTACATGCCATCGAGAAATATCTTAGTAATTACCTTAAAACTTAGTATTAAAAAAAAACTTTTGAAAAATTTGGAACTTTAACCCCCAATATCTAGAAGGTTCCCAGGTATGGTCTACTAGAGCAAGAAAAAATACCGCAATGACCGGGAGTACAAGTGCCTTTTGGCTTCATTAAGGGTACTTTTACACCTATTATGGCTATGGATGTGTTGAGTAACTAAGGAACCTCGCGCACAACGTGGCCACGACTTTTGGCCGCAGAAGCTTCGACCAGGAAGAAAGTCTGGTCGTACAACCTGGCGTCCGACCAGTTTTGTTTAAGATAGAAGTCGGTCATGCGACAAGTCGTGGTCGTAGTAGTGCGCGAGATCCCTTAGTTCATTTAAGAGGAGTCAGTGACAATATTTCAAATGAGGACCCAGACAGATCCTGAACTCGGTTTGGCAGTTCTAATCGCGTTCATTGATGATTTCAGTCGTGTTGGCAAAGGCATGATATAAATTAGGTACAGCAAATGAACGTCAATCGTCACACTTGTTCAGCAGTTTTGGCCCAAAACTGAGCCTCTAGTTTGGCGCTTTTAGTAACGTCCATCAGATCCTGTAATGAACAAACAACAGGACACAATATTAAGTACCCTATCGTTTGTGGAACAGCACCACATTTACACTTCAGAGCAGAGTCATTAATGAATCTCCATTTGAGCAGGTTCTCACAAGAGTTAACAATTCCTGACAGTTAAACCCAGGTTTTCTTCCACGGTTTTTTTACATTATTACTTCTGAGGCTTCACTTACGGTTTATTGAGAATATTAGGACCACTTAAACAGTATGAAATTACACAATGACGAACATACTAAAAAGCAAGCTTATTATTATTCAGAGAACGGCAAATGTGTGGGCATTCAATACAAAAATGCTGAAAAAATATGTCTTCCACCTTCCTTAGTCGCATGTGTCTTGTCTTCTACCCTAGGGTTCCACAAAAATTATATTTTCTCCCACATTACCATTCAAAAATTTACTATAGTTGGATCTATCCATTTTGCCTAATCCCTCACTAGATCAGACCGACCCTAATTACTGCATCGATGTATATATTGCACTAATTAAATACATTAAGCACTGGCGCGCATCGGCGTTCAATTTAATCGGAATGCGATGCCACGTGCTAATGTCAGGCGCACACTACATTACTAATTAGACGTGACATCTGTGGAGCGAACGCTTCGGCGGCGACAAAAGGTGTAATTAGTTACAAACAGAGTGTACTTCGATAGATTTTTTTGGTTGGTAGTTCTTCTTTGTTGTGATAGAAATGAGAGGGAGTGCCGTAAGCGGTTCTTAATAAGTTTGTCAAGCGTGGATTGCAAGTAGGATATTATTGGGCATTCTACCCCACCTTCCGTTCCATCGGCTCACTCCGTTCGCCTCGTCACTCTCGGTGGAGTAGAATGCCCAATAATATAAATGAAATCCTACATAGCGCAGTAAAATACTGGTTCGGCGCCTATTCCACCCGGTGGATTAAACAGTGTAGTAAAATACTGGTTCGATGCTTATTCCACCCGATGGAGCGGAAGGAGGAGTATGAATTCCTAAGTGCAGTAAAATACTAGTTCGGCACCTATTCCACCATTTTAGTTCTAAAACTCAACATTACCTTGTTAACTTATTTTACCTTGATAACTTATTACCTTATTTTACCTTGATACTTTGTTACAATGAGTTATAAATGTCAATGTAATAAATTATTGACTCATTATTAATATAACCGTTTCAAGCAGTCGTCATGAAATTTGTTAAACAACCACAATCGTTACACGTAAACAAACTTTGTGTTCATTCTCAGGAGACTGGTTTTCGCCATGGAGAATTATTACCTAAATCGGTACGATGCATCATTTGCGGGCCGTCAAATTGTGGAAAAACTAATTTATTAATTGGCCTTCTTATACACGAGAATGGTTTAAGATTTCAAAATGTTTATGTTTATTCGAAAACCTTGCAACAACCTAAGTATGTTTTTTTAGAAAAAGTCTTGCAACGAGTACCAGGTGTTTCATTTCAGAAATATCATGAAAATGAGCA
The DNA here is from genome assembly GCA_964057025.1 of Standfussiana lucernea. NCBI lineage: Eukaryota > Metazoa > Arthropoda > Insecta > Lepidoptera > Noctuidae > Standfussiana > Standfussiana lucernea. The sequence continues at coordinate 12,847,224 of OZ059804.1, forward strand.
AGTACTGAGTGTTCAGACCGCAAAACCGAATTCTGTAATTGTATTTGATGATGTTGCTTGTGAAAATCAAAGTAGTATGCGTGATTATTTTGCTATGGGGAGACACAAATTCATCGATTGTTTTTATCTAAATCAGACGTATAGTAAAATCCCTAAGCAATTAGTAAGAGACAATGCAAACCTAATCGTACTTTTTAAACAAGATGAAAGAAATATGAGACATGTTTATGAAGAACACGTCAACACTGACATGCCATGGATTGAATTTCGTGAAATGTGTTCAAAAATATGGAGTATACCTTTCAATTATCTTGTAATTAACAAAGATTGTTCCAAAAACAAAGGATGTTATAGAAGTCAATTTGACACGTTTGTAGTCTTTGACTAATAACACGAATGCATATATAAGGTTATTACCTGCCTGCCATTATTATTCACCCTACAACGCTAAATCAATTACGACCTATTTTATTAATATGGAAAAATCATTAAAACGACAAATTGTTGATGCGGCAGAAGCTGTGAAGATAAAAATACGAAAAATGAGAGATGCTGAGATTAACAATAAACAAGCACTGGAATCTGTTTTCAAACCTGTAACAGAACCTCTCAACCTAATTGCTAATGCTAGTAAGCAAACTCCTCCCCTGCGTGCTAGTGAAGATTTTGCTGATGGTCCGTTTACTAACGAAACTGGTAGTGCAGGAAGCAATGATAATAATGGTGATGAAGACAAATATGAATCCGATATCAACAGTAACTCTTCATATGAATCAGTAGTTGAAAGGAATCAAGACTATGATACGTCATCCTGGTCAGTATCTTCAGAAGCGTTGGTAGATATTCCATTTGGGGTTAGAGCAGACCACGGGAAACTGATGTTAGGTTCTGCTTGCATAACGATCAACGATCAATACATCACGGTGGTTGGACGTAAATACCGAAATACACCTGGTTTAAAACAGTTGTTGCTTAAGAAAGATGTAGACCTAAGTTTGGTTACAGATAGTGATATGCAAAATTATAAATCGATGCTACTTGATACAAATGCACATCGTCGAGACTATGAACCAAGTAAACCAATAAAAAGTAACAAAGGACAAAAATATTTGCAAGTTATTAAACCTCTTTTTCAACTGAAGAAGACAATTCAGGGAAAAGGTCTACCGTTGATAAAAAGGTGGAGAAAAAACGTAGACTTAGTGTACTGGGATGATCCTAACGAATTAGTGGAAAGGTTGAAATTATTGATTGCGTCTAGAGATGCTGGCAACACAGGATTAGATAATGAAATTATATCTATCATTGAAGAATTACGTGAAAGTAAAGTTATAAATAAATAAGTATTTAAAAATGTGTTTATTTTACTATCATCCTCTCAAAACAACACACCTTAAACATGAACGTAGACAAATTTGGACACTACATTCACAAAAGAATGCGTTTATCAGAGTTATTTGAGTTTAATGAGAATGCACTGGTAAAATCAGAAAACGGAGATTTTGATTTAAAAACATCAAGACTGAGAGGAATTAGATCTCCAGTAGAAGCAGACGATGCTGTGAACAAGGATTATGTAGATCTATTGAATGCTAATACCATAAAAGAATTAAATAATCTAGTTGTAAACAAGGATTATATAGATCGATTGAATGCAAAAATGTTGAAAGAACTTAATAATTTGATTGGTACATTACGTTCACAAATCATAAAAGATGCAAAGGATACAGTTCAAGCTACTTTAAAAGCAAGGATACCTGAGGTTTCAACTCATTTGCAAGATAAGTTTTATACTAAAGCAGTGGTAGATAAATTACTTCAAAAAACTTCGTAATGACAAAACAGCAAATTGTGAATGAAATACACAAAGGGGTACGGAGAAATTTCCTTCGACGTTCTGTTATTTTGAAAGGAATCAACGACTTATGGCAAGCAGACTTGATGGACATGCAAAACCTAAAAAAGTATAACAGAGGTTACAATTTCATCTTAGTGGTGATTGACTGCTTCTCAAAGTATGCCTGGGCTGAACCGTTAAAATCAAAAAATAAATTTGATGTTACTCGTGCATTCGAACATATACTGCTTAGCAGTCGTAATAATCCGGTTAACTTGCAAACTGACATGGGGACCGAATTTTATAACATCACTTTTCAAACGCTTATGAAAAAGCATAACATTAACCATTACTCATCGTTTTCTACTAAAAAAGCATCAATTGTAGAGAGACTGATTAGAACTGTAAAAAATAAATTATATAAATATTTTAGTCTCAATGGAAACTATAAATGGTTAGATCTACCATTGGAAGATACATTGAAGAGATATAACAACACAAAACATCGCACTATTCAATTTAAACCAGTAGATGTAAATAAAAGTAATGAACAAGTAATCAAAGAAAATATTAAAAAAATAAACAAACATGATTTAGTTCCGTGGAAGCCTAAATTCAAAGTTGGTGATTGTGTCCGTATAAGTAAATACAAACATAATTTTGAGAAAGGTTATACTCCTAATTGGTCGACTGAATTATTTATTATAAAAAAGGTAAATAAAACCTTACCAGTAACATATCACATAGAAGATCGACGAAAGCAAGACATATTAGGAGCTTTTTACGAACAAGAACTGCAAAGATCTATTTATCCTGATGTATATTTGATAGAAAAGGTTTTGAAAAAGAAAGGAAATAAATTGTATGTTAAATGGTTAGGTCTGAACAGTGCAGAAAACAGTTGGATTGAAAAAGCTGCAATAATGGACTAAGATATTATATAACCATTTTTCATTTGAAATCCGATCATTATAATTTGAATAATGCAAGGGGGTGGACTAGTTAACGGCATAATTAATAATCTACCATTCGAAGTTCATTTGCCAGGATACAATTATTGCGGACCAGGAACCAAACTTCACAAACGCTTAGCGCGAGGTGACCGAGGTGTAAATAAGCTAGACGAAGCTTGCATGCAACACGATATTGCGTATACAAACCATACAGACTTATCAAATCGTCACAAAGCCGATTTAGAACTACTCAACATGGCTAAACAAAGACTTAAATCAAAAGATGCAGGGAAAGGTGAAAAACTAAGCTCTTGGCTAGTTAACAAAGTTATGAAAGCGAAATTAAAGTCTGGATCCGGCATTAAATCATTTAAAAGCTTAGTTTCAAAAATAAAATCGAAAATTAAGAAACTCAAATGCAAAGATAGTAAGACTTTAATAAAAGCAGCTTACTTAGCCGCAAAAAAGTTATTTCCAAACATTCATCATCGAATTCGAGTACCCCGAGTAATACCCATACCAAAGACTGGGGGAGTTTTGCCTTTAATTCCAATTTTTGCTGGTTTATCTGCTTTAGGAACTTTAGCTGGGGGTGCAGCTGGCATTGCAAAAACCGTCAATGATTACAAAGCAAACAAACAAAATTTACAAGAAACAGAACGACATAATAAAGCTATGGAGGCTTTAGTGTTGGGCAAGGGTTTATACATTAAGCCGTATAAAAGTGGTAAAGGATTGTTTATAACATCTTCAAAAAACTGAAAAATATGCTACCCAATCGACCTCTAACTAATGTAGACATCCGAAATTATTCAAGAGACATCCCATATTTTCGTGGGATCTACATGAAGGATCAACTACCTCGGAAGCCGAAACGCATTGAATGTGGTATCGTTAACTTAGACAATTCTAAGAACGAAGGAACGCATTGGGTAGCTTATGCTAAAGTATACAATCACTGTGAATACTTTGATAGCTATGGAAATTTAAAACCTCCCATGGAATTGATGCAATATTTCAAAAATTGTAATGTGTTTTATAACTACACAAGATATCAAAAATTTAACGCAGTCAATTGTGGTCATTTATGTTTAAATTATTTGTGGAGTTTTTGGAATAAAAATGTAATATAAAATATATACTTTTCTTTCATTTCAATCATTTGCAAGATGTCACTCACTTTGTCGATAACTGGAGACTCGTCAGTGTTAACTACATACTATCCTAATACGTTGCAACTAGATGGAGAATATGAGTGTGCATTATTGCACTTTTCAACATTTAATTCTATTCCAAACATTGATAAAAGTAATAATAAGTTCTATTATGGCATTAATGAAGTTATTGAAATACCGGAAGGCACTTATGAATTACAAGATGTCAGCGATTATTTAAAATCCGAAATAAAAGATGCAGCTATCAAACTACGGTGCAATAATAATACATTAAAAACTACAATATTTTGTACAAAAGACATTAATTTTATCAAAGAAGACTCTTTTAGAAGACTATTAGGATTTAATAAACAAATCTTGAAAGCAAATAAATGGCATGTGTCACAGTCTCCAGTCAACATTCTACCTACGACCGTAGTCAGGATTGAATGTGATATTGTAAGCGGTTCCTATGTAAACGGTGAACCCAGTCATATTATTCACGAATTTGCACTTAATGTGCCACCTGGATACAGGATCATAGAAATCCCGAAGAACGCAATATACTTTCCAATCAATCAAAACAACATAAGCTGCATACATATCAGGTTGTTAGATATAAACAAACGATTAATCAATTTACGTGGTGAAGAAGTGCAGGTGTATCTGCATCTTAGAAGAAAAAAATGATTGATTACAATAAAAATGTGTCTCAACAAGTTAAGAATATCAGTTCTGCTCGAGCTACCTATCAAATAAGACCTCTATCTAAGAAGAAAATAAAATTAACTAAAGACAATAAAGCATTCCTTAGAGCAATTGGATTGCTAAAATGAATATCTTAGACGTTTTATCCGCTCCTACTTGCGATACTACTATAGAAGGAATCGAATTTCATTCCTACAAACCCTATGTAACGAGTTTTAACAGGAACGATGAAATCCGCATATCTATCAACCAACAGGACTTGTACATATTACCATCAGCTAGCACCCTATATTTGGAAGGAACTGTTAACGTTACCAAAAAAGATACGAAGGACAAAGCTACTAGTGTCAATTTCACGAACAATGCTCTACTCTACTTGTTCCAAGACATTAGGTATGAGCTAAATGGAGTGGAGATTGACAAAATAAAAAATGCAGGTATAACAACAACCATGAAATCACTAATTTCAATGAACGAAAGTGAATCAAAAATGTCTAATGCTTGGGGCTGGAATATTGATGGTATAAAAAATATTGATGGAGGAAGATTTTCTGCTTCAATACCACTTTGTAACCTCCTCGGTTTTGCTGAAGATTTTAAAAAAGTCGTGATAAATAGTAGACATGAACTGATATTGTTACGAAGTAATACTAATTTGAACGCTGTAAAACTGAATACTGGCGAAGTAGTGGATGATGTTCAGATTAATAAAATCATATGGCGCGTACCGCATGTTAAAGTATCAGACAAAGAAAAAATTGGTTTGTTAAAAGTATTAGAAAAAGATCGCCCACTTCAAATGATATATAGAAATTGGGATCTGTACGAATATCCAGCTTTGCCTAAAACTACAAAACATACTTGGTCTATCAAAACTTCATCTCAAATAGAAAAACCAAGATACGTTATTATCGGGCTACAGTCAAATAGGAAAAGCAATGCAAGTTCAGACATGTCTCAATTCGATCACTGTCATGTTCGAAACGTTAGAGTGTACCTCAATTCAACTTATTTTCCGTATGAAAACCTAAATGTGAGTTTTGCTAATAACAGAATCGCTTTATTATACGAGCAATACACCAGATTCCAACAGTCGTATTATGGACGTCGTCCGGAGCCCATATTAAGCGAAAAACAGTTTAGAGATTTAGCACCGCTGTTTGTCATTGATTGTTCTAGACAAGCGGATAATCTAAAGACAGGTCCGGTTGTGGATGTGAGAGTAGAAATTGAGAGTGATTCAGAGATACCAGATAAAACTTCAGCATACTGTCTCATTCTGAACGATTGCATTGTTGAATACAAACCCTTAAGCAGCATTGTCAAGAAGATATCATGAAGGCGGATACCATTATAGTGGAACTCCAAGGATTTAAAGATTCTATAAATAATTTTATTGTCAAAGAATTGGCCATTGCGAGTCAGGATCATACACAGACGTTCTTGGTAAAACCACCATATTCATTCCATTACCTAACACAAGAAGAAAAAAAGCAGGTGAGGTGGTTAGAAAGAAATCGAGGAATTTACTGGAGCGAGGGTTACATAGACTACAAAGAGTTTCAACGTGTAATTTTACCATTCTTAGAAAATAAAAAAATTATCACAAAGGGTTTGGAAAAGATTAAATGGATTAAAGAGTTATGTGCAAACTGTGAAGTTATCGACATAGGTGAGAAGGGATGCCCTAATTTTTCAGAATTAAAAAGAAGGTTTTGTAAAAATAAAATTGATTTTAATTGTGTGAATCATAAAATGAATTGTGCGTTGAATAATGCTATCTGTATAAGGAAATGGTATTTTGATAATAACATGTCTGTATTTAATTTATTTTAATTATTATTGTGTTGAACAGTTAATAAAAAATGTCTATCTACTTATGAGTGTTTTATTTAGTATAATCAGGGTAACCTACATAACAAACTTTAAATTAGCTGCAGTAACATGATATAATTATAACATGTAAAATTTAAATTTAATTATAAAAATACTGAAAGCAAATAACCTACAATTATACATCACACTAGAGCTAATTTAGAGTTCGAGTATTAATAAGTAATAAAAAAACGTAAATTAAATTATGAAAGAATATATTTTTATTTACTTTTTTACATTATTTGCAATTATTACAATCTAATTATAACTACCTACCCAAAAATAATAAGTACAAGATAAAATACAAAGAGTTAATTGCAGTAAAACATATATAATTATTTCATATTTAACATTTTATACATTCAAAACACTAAAGAATAAGAAAGCAAATAAATGGTATACATTCCTAATATTAATATACCCAAATAACTAGTAGATTACTTACATAATTTATTATTACTTATTACTGCAAATTTTACACAACAACTTATAAAGTAGGTACGTACAAAATAATGACACCAGTTAATAATAACATCTATCTCCACAAAGTTTTTTTGATATTTTATTAATTAACGATTGCGTCTCATCCATAACATGATCCACTGATTCAGTCACTACATACTGCACACTTAACATTACCATGTCCTGATTATCACTTGCAGGTTCTTGTTGTTCACTGATATCCAACACTTGTACCTGGATCAGTCGTAAACCTTTTTTCTTCTCATTGTTTATCAGGAATGATTGACTTGTATGCAGATATGGCTTCTGTTTTAGACACTCCCGTCTTGTTCTAGGCTTCTTGCTGGCAGGTTCGTAGTCTTGTCTTGCTCTAGGCTCCTTGTTGACAGGTCTTTGTTGTTCAGGGATATGCCAACTTAAACTCGGAGTCGGATAACCTTGAGCGTATTGTGAGAAGTCGATAATATCTGGAGAATCACACATTGTCAACGATCTGAAACAAACAAAATAATAATTAACTAAATTACATAAAAAAACATGATGAAATAATCTTATAAGTAGATGGGTACTTGTACAATACTTACAATTTCGTTTCGTTTTTACTCGATGTGATATGACCGCTCCGGCTGACTGTCTAATGATGGATGTTACTCAATAATATGCAATTAGACTCCATAAAGCATTATGCTGTGATTCAATTTCATGTTTCAACATGTTCAAGCTTGCGCCCGAGCACCTGTTCGGTGTCAAATTCTGCACCGCGCGTGCTTCTTCAAAGCAATCCAATATTTTATCACATTTTCGACGACACGTTTGGCGCATTGGTTATGAACTCGTCTTGATGCATCACAATGGTAAGTATTAGGTTATAAGCGTGTTGCTAGCTGCGACTAATTGCGCCAAATTAGTGTCGCGGGTTCGATTCCCGCACGGAACATACAATAAGTATTTGTTCCGGTCTGGATTTTGTTTTCATGTTTTATTTTTTCGTCATTATTTAATTTAATATAAATAATTACAATATTCTGAAAAAATTAGCAAATATCAGCCTGGATCAAAACATGATTGTATTGATGCACCGTGACTTTGTCATCAATCAGGAATGGAAATGAAACAGATATAATTGTGATCTTAAAATACTATTTATTTATTACAAATAAAAGAAAACATCATGTTCATGCGGCACGACATTTCATACAATTTTTAAAGTCCGAAGTTTTGGAAATGAATAATAAACATGATTTAATAAACATGATACGTCTAAGTAGGATACGATATAAAAAGTTAGTAAATATTTTAGTATTTTTTACGAAATGTCGCGTAAACATTCTTAAAATTAATTAACTACTAAATAAGTTCTAACATTATTTGCTACAAGTAAAAAGATAATAATATCTATTTTTAAATCTATTTGGCACCAAGAAAATATATGTTTTACAATTACATTACACATTACTTGTATCTGGAGCCTGCTTTAGGTAATAGTCATTAGTAGGTACTTACATAATATTTCGTCTTTACATTTAGGACGTTATCTAAAATACATTGTAAAAAATGTATCTACTGTAATTACTTACATTTAAAAATAATGGTAACGCATTACATAAATATGGTTGCGTTACCCCAGGCTAAAGTAGAAACTTTATCAAACGATAACAATCGTTTATCATCATTGTTTGAAAGTGCTATTTTATTTACATCCTGAGTGTATATTTCATGTTTTATTGATCTGAACAATACATTTTTTTTGCGAATTACATTGGAATTGTACAAAACATTTTTATAATCTAACATATTTAAATTTTTAGTAATACATTTTTTTGTACCTTTTGCCTTTTTAATTGTTTTGTTTAACGTTTTAATACAATAAAGCTTTGAGCGCAATCCTACGAATTCTTTGATAATGTTGCCACCCATTTCATCCTTAAACAGTCCTGGAACCTTCTTATTAATAATTGGTAAGTTATAGTCATTGTTACAGTCATAATTGCTGGTATCCAAATATTTTAGAAAATGGAGCTTAAAGTCTTTGTAAACATCATTACTCTGTACATCATATACTAGACTATCTGTGTCAGTATAGCACAATTCAATTCGGTTACCATAAAAAGGTTTTATGATAGAGTAGTGAAAGTCGTACATGTGAGTCTTAGATAATTCTAATACTGCAAACCCTATGTAAATTGGTTTATCAAGTATAATACGTACAGGTTTCATTTGGATTGCCACTAAATCATCAGAAAATACAGAGGTGCTATGAAAATATGGACTGGCTATCAGTTTTTCAGCACAAGCAGTCTTTTTCGTTTTATTGTTCGAGTCACACCACTTGTTTACTAACTTAACGTCTATTCGATGTTCATTATTTTCCAGGGTCTTTCCAAAAATACTATTGTTCAACAATTTGAAAAAATCTTGTTCAAAAGTTGACTCTGCTTTTTGACGTAACTGGGTGTTAATATCAATATATTGCTTTAAAAAACAACTTTGCTTAAATATAATAGCGCGATGGATCCTTCTCAATACTAAACCGTGCTGTAAACATTTTTTTAAATGTACGTAATGAATAACATAGTGATATTTATCATACAAATTTGGTATTAGCTTTTTATTCTTACCACCAGGTGGCAAGCATTTT